>VBSM01002608.1:82681723-82746352 GCA_008086735.1 Cheirogaleus medius
CCCGCCTCGGCCTCCCAGAATGCTAGGATTACAGGCGTGAGCCACCGCGCCCGGACTAACTTCATTTATTTCTATAGTAAATGAACAGATTTTCAGTCTCAAGGAAATTCAAGAAGATGTTCACTTCTGTCCACAGCAACATTCCCGATTTTGTCCCCATGACACACTTTTCAGTAAGCTGTCGAATTGTGGCCCCTGTGATGCATAGATGATTTGATACAGTGTTGACTGAGATGTTGAACTGAGAGATTGGCTATGTTTGACTTTGCAATGCAAGAAAAAGTCAATGGTATTCAAAGGGATTCAGTCTTGATCTTTACATTTAGAATTTTCATCAAAACCTAGAGGAAAGACTATAAAATAAGCTCATTAAGTTCATTAAGTCTGCTTCAGACACTAAGCTTGGGGTGTGAGGCACTATGTTAAGAAACAGGTTGGCAATGCAAATTTGCCCCAGGGAGCTGCACAAAGTTTAGTAAAGATGGCTGTTTGTGAAAGCAAATTAAAAACAACCCTGAATAGACAAACTGAAGAATAATTGGCTTTGGGAATATGGTCAACGTAAAGTGTAGGACTCTGATTTATTATAACCTAACCCATGGATCAAAGCTATAACACTGAGCTTTTAAAAACACACATTAATTTTTTAAAAATTTATCCAAGAAACGTTCTTGAAGTGAGAAACTGCTGGTAACAAGCCCGCAAGCCCTTTGTTAGCATAGTCCTTGGGATCAGAGACTGTGTTTGGGTTGCTGTTGTAATCTCGGCACCTAGACCAGTGCTGGGTGCAGCATCCTGCCTGGATTTGTTAAGGGAGGTGAGCAAGGAGGTAGGAGGGAGAAAAGGAGAAAAGGCCTGAAATAAAACGAAGTCAGTGCTCTATACTGAAGAGACAGATTCCACTCAGAGAGAGGGACGAACAGTCACACAATTGTTTTGTTCTGGAAAGGAAGATGCTGGAGTTTAACAAAAAAACCCGTGAATATCAGACTATCAGAGGTTTACAACCCAAGTTTGACCTTCAGGTTTTCCAGGTTCTAATATAAAGGCTTATGTGAACTCATCTCTGAATTTTAAAGTCTTAATATTTAAAACAAAACACGGATTGCTCAGGCTGTCATAAAGAAATACTAGAGGCTGTGGGGCTCAAATAACAGAAACTGATATTCTCACAGTTCTGGGGACCGGAAGTCCAAAATCAAGGTGAGGGCTCTTCCCGGCTTGCAGATAGCCACCATCTCATTATGTCCTCATGTGCAGGGGGTGGAGGGAGGAAGAAATATCTTCTTCTTCTTATGAGACCACAGTCCTCAGATTAGATACCTACCTTTATAACCTCATTTCAGCTTAATTATCTCCTGAAAGCCCTATATCCAAATATAGCCACATTGGGGGTTAAGACTTGAACATGTGGTTTTGAGTGACATAATTTAGCTTATAGCAGAAATAATAAATTTGACTTTTAGAAATGTAATGAAAAACTTAATAGAGATATAGGTATAGATATAAGCATAGATTATATTTCTTCTAGTTTTACATCTATAAAACACAAAACGTAGTTGACTCTTGAGTGAAGATAAAAACAACTGAAGTGAACCCATTATTTTGCTTCTGGAGTGGAGATATTTATTTATAAAGTGACAGATTTAAACCAAACTCCATTAATCTGGAAGGCAGAACTCAGGGTCTTCATATGAAAAGCTATGATAGGGATTTTTTGTTTGTTTTTTGTTTTATTTTTTGTTTGTTTGTTTGTTCTCCCTTAGAGACCTAATGTGAGAAGGCACTGCAAGAACAAGACTTTAATAACAAGACACTGAAAAGAAAGGTACTCTTCATGATAAAAATGGTTTATACATTTTAAATTGAGGTTTGTGAAAATTAAAATTAAAATAACATGACTACACTACCTAGATTTTTAATATTCTAGAGTGGGTAAGAAATATGAACATGATTTTTACATGTGAGTATCAGAAATCACCATTGACATAGAGAGTAATAGTTCTTCAGCTAGAATATTAGAGTTTCACAAAGCTTCTATCTATGTAGCTGCCATATAGCTAAATCTGAATTTCAAGGATTGTTCTGGAGTACAGTTTTGTAACTGAGAACTGAGACCTTGTTTTTCATCACCCTAAAAGGGTCTTTGAAAAGTGTGCCAAAGGGGACCAATATTAAATATATACTCTAAGTGTCTCTTGATTATGAAAAAAATAAATAATTGTTTATTTTAAACAACACCATTTTAACCCATAACTTGCCTTGCTTAGGAAAAGTCAGTTAATGGAGCGATGAAAGTCATCATCAGGCTCTGGGTATTGGTTCACAGTAGGCAATGGACTTTCCCATGTGGTATGAGCTGTGGGTGTGCTGGACTGAACTCCATCACTTCTGCCATCTTCGCTAAGCCCCAGTGGCATCTGCAAAATGAGAATTAGCATCAATCCAGATACAACACCATGTTGCCCTCGGAGTAAAGTGCAATTCTAATGTGTAAACACTTAGCAAATGGCAAAGCATATTTAAGTAAAAATAGAGACATATATATTCTCCAATGCTTAGAGAGAATAGATTGGCATGTTAAATCTCTAATAAAAAATATGTTAAAAGAAAGATATTGGTCTGTTAATGAATTATATTTCTTCTCGATTGAGCCTGTGCATTTCTAAGGATTTTTCCATTTCTTCCACATTTTCAAGTTTATGTGCATAGAGGTTTTATAATATTCATAGATGATATTTTGTATTTCCATGGTACCAGTTGTACTTTCTCCTTTTTCATTCCTGATGGAGCTTATTAGAGTCCTTTCTTTTCTGCTTCTTGTTAATCTAGCAAGAGGCATGTCAATTTTGTTTATTTTTTCAAAGAACCAACTTTTTGTTTTATTTTATATATAGGTTATTATTGATTTCATTTAGTTCTGCTCTGATCTTTGTCACTTCTTTTCTTCTGCTGGGTTTGGGGTTGCTTTGCTCATCCTTTTCCAGTTCTTTGAGACTATTCATAAGATTGTTAACTTGTGAACTTTCTGTCTTTTAGATGCAGGCATTTATGGATATAAATTTTCCTCTCAGTACTGCTTTAGCTGTGTCCCATAGAATTTGATGACTTGTGTCTCCTTTATCATTTACTTCAGAGAATCTTTTGATTTCCATCTTAATTTCCTCCTTAACCCAATAATCATTCAGCAGATAGTTGTTTAGTTTTCATGACTTTGTGTAGAGATGAGAGTTTCTGTTGGAGTGGATTTCTAATTTTATTCCATGGAGATTTGAGAAGATGCATGGTATAATTTCTATTTTTTAAAATTTGTTGAGACATGCTTTGTGGCCTAGGATATGGTTAATCTTAGAGAATGTCCCATGAGCTGATGAGAAAAACATATATTCAGTGGGTTTTGAGTAGAATGTTCTATAAATGTCAGTCATGCTCATTTATTCTAGAGTTCTGTTTAAGTCCATTGTTTCTTTGTTTATTTTTTGTTTGGAGGATCTGTCCTGTTCTGTCAGAGGGGTGTTGAAGTCCCTGGCTATTACAATGTTGCTATTTATCATTTTGTTTAGATCAAATAGGATTTGCTGTATGAATCTGGGTGCACCTGAGTTAGGAGAACAAATATTTGGAATTGTTATGTCTTCTTGTTGAGTTGTACCCTTTACCATTATATAGTGACCATCTTTGTCTTTATTACTTTTGTTGATTTAAAGACTAAGTTATCTGAAATCAGAACAGATATGCCAGCTTTCTTTTGGCTTCCATTTGCATGAAATATTGTTTTCCATCCTTTTACCTTGAGCCTGAATGCATCCTTGTGGGTTAGTTGTGTTTCCTGAAGACAGAAGATACTTGGCTTGTATATAATTGTCTACTTGACCAGCCTATGTCTTTTTAATGGGCAGTTCAAGCTGTTCGCATTTATTGCAAGAATTGATAATCAGGGCAGATTTCTGTTCATCCTGTTGAGCTGAACTTTGTTGCTTTATTTTCTCTCTTGAGCCATTGTGGTATCTGTCCTTTGACCTTTAGCTTTTGGATGATTTTATACTGGTGAGTGTTTATTGTGCAGATCCATGTGTAACACTGTTCTGAGTATTTACTAGAGGGCAAGTTTTGTCTTGATGAATTCCCTCAGTCTTTGCTTGTCTGAGAAGGTCTTCATTTCTCCTTCATATAGTAAACTTGGTTTTATAGGGTACAAGATTTTAGGCTGGGAATTGTACTGTGTGAGAAGAGTGAAAGTAGGGCCCAGTCTCTTCTGGCTTATAAGATCTCAGTTGAGAAGTCTGAAGTTAGTCTGATGGGTTTTCCTTTGTATGTTACCTGCTTCTTTTACCTAACAGCTCATAAGAGGGCCTCTTTCATGTTTATTTTGGCCAGTCTGATGACTATGTGTCGTGGTGTCTTTCTCTTTGGAATGAATCTCCCAGGAGTCCTTTGAGCTTCTTGTATCTGGATATCTAGATTTTTATCAAGTCCAGGGAAATTTTCCTCCATTATATCCTCAAATAGTTTATCCAACCCTTGTGTAGTTTCTTCTTCACCCTCAGGGATGCCTATAATTCCAGCAGTCCCATTACTGGGCATCTACGAAAGGAAAAAAAGACATTCTATAAAAAAGACACCTGCACTAGAATGTTTATAGCAGCACAATTCACAATGGCAAAGATGTGGAAACAACCCAGGTGCCCATCAACACATAAGTGGTTAGTAAAATGTGGTATACAGATACCATGGAGTTCTACTCAGCCACAAAAAGCAATGGTGATATAGCACCTCTTGTATTATCCTGGATAGAGCTGGAACCCATTCTACTAAGTAAAATATCACAAGAATGGAAAAACAAGCACCACATGTACTCACTGTCAAATTGGCACTAACTGATAGACATTTATGTGCACATATAATAGTAACACTCATTGGGTATCAGGCAGGTGGGAGGGGGATGAAGGGATGGGTATATTCACACCTAATGGGTGCAGTGCACACCATCTGGGGGATGGACACACTTGAAGGTATGACTTGGGTGGTGCAAAGGCAATATATGTAACCTAAACATTTGTACCCCTGTAATATGCTTAAATTAAAAAAAAAATTAAAATCAAAACAATATGTTAAAAGAAAGAGTATGAAAGAAAAACTGTAAAAAGCATAAGGAAGGCAATGTAGGACAGAACTTTTATTATTTTTTAATGTGTTTTCTTCCTCTTCACATAAAGCCTCTGCTTCCTCTCCTGTTCTGCCCTTTCCTTCACCCTTACGTGACCTGGGTCAGCATAGAAAGGTATGGGCATTACAGATGATGCTACTGGGAAAAGGCATTCTTTTTAAGGAATCTTAGCAACTGTGGGATGGAGGTTAGGAAGATTTTCACAACTTACAGTTTTGAAGTAACTCTTGGTTTTGCAAAGCATGTTCAATAAAGTAAGATCATAACCTGAGGCATGCATTGCCCACATACTTGATGTTCAATGAATTGATCTTTTGCATTTCACTGTGATTATAGTAAAATCAGCATGAAAATATTGCTTTTTCCATCTGCAGACTATGGGTTAAGAAGACTGTGGAGCAGAAAATTGCTAGGGGTACTGTGGCAGTTTCAAAAATAATAATAATGGAAAAATTGGAGTAATTGACAAAATCCTCAGTGGCACTCACTTGTTCTTTTCACCTTGCCTACTCTTAAGTAGAAATTTAGCTAAATGTTCTTCATTTATATAATTCATGAAAGAAGATAATTAAAGGCAGTGTTTTTACCCACTGCTTCTGCCAATTGTCTAACAAATTTAAAATTATTTTACACAGATGCCAATTCTCTATCAAGTCCTGTTACTCCACAGCTCTGTTGAGGATTCTCGGTCTTCTGTGTTGCTCCCCATGTGATGCCTCCAAATAGAAACTTTACTTCATTATAAAGTAAGAGGCTCATACTCATTTTTGGTTTGTGCTCCATAAAGTTATATGATCTAATAAAATGCTATAAGATGAATTTATGCAGAGACCAAATTTCTTTTTTCTTAAATCTAAACTTCCAAAGGATAGCATGGAAATCAGATTCTGCCTTCGGATTTTTTTTTTCTTTTAGCTCTTTTCAGTTACCATAAGAAAATACTTCATTCTCTATATCTTTTACAAAGTTTTATATCCTCTCCAGAAATGGAAGCAAGGACAGAGCCTATGTTGTTTTTAATAGTCCTCATTTATAGGAGGCAAGATGGTAGGCACAGGGAAAGAGCTATATACCCTACTTCCCGGGGGAGAGTTAGACAATTTAAATGATTTTTCCATATTTCCTGAGAAATATATATCTGATGCATTTGTCAGAAAAGTAGGGTTATACTGCAGTTAACGAATGGCCCCCAAATCCTCATGTCCTATAGCAGCAAAAGTTTATCATTTGCCCCATTGTGGGGCAACTGTGGCTTTGCTCCACATCATCTTCATTTCAGTATCCAGAATAATGGGGCAATTTCTAGCTGATATACTGCCAGTCATCATGTCAGAAAGAAAAGACACCAGGCTTCAACTTGCAAGTGATACATCTTTTCCATTTACACTTCATTGACCAAAGTGAGTCACATGACCTAACCTGATAACATTGACGCAGTAGAGTATTATTCTGCCCTAGGAAGTAGCAGCAAATATTTTCAAAAGTCTACCACTAGCTTCTAATGCTAGCTATGAGACAAGCACTATAGTAAGCATTTTCAAATATTAATTCTAATCTTCAAAATAATCTTAGCGTATAGGCATTTTTAACCCTCATTTAGCAGAAGAGGAAAAAGTTCAGCAGTCTGAATATGTTCACACTTTTTAGTTAATGGGAGAGCCTAGGACTAGATTCACATGTAGCTGACTACACAGGATAGTTTTTACTGAGATACAGACTGAGCTGTATCTCAAATAATACACTCACTATAATCAGTATTCTCCTTGAAGAAGAGCAGAGGGGAACAAAACCCAGCAGGCTCCTCAAAATCCATGAGTGAATAACCCAGCTCATGAAACCCTATGTAATCCATACTTTCCCAAACATGGAAACTAAAAAATCATCTAAGATAAAAAAATTATCACCTAAGAAATGAAATGATTAGAGTAGTGTTAGTTGCAGTATTATATAAACCCATGTTCCAGTGGATTGACACAATGGAATTGGTTTTCTCACTCATGTACCTGTGTAGTGTGAGCACTCCCAATGGACTAGAGACTTTGCTCTTTCTAGTGGTCCAGGATTTCAGGTTCATCCACCTTGTTGCTCTACCATCTCCTAGAACCTCAGGGTCCTCTGCGTTCAATGGATGGGAAGTGGAGGTGAAGAAGGTCCACTTGCTTCTCACCCACCATGCTCTAGATGTGACACACATTACGTTTATTCTCATTCAATTACTAAGAACTTGTCATATGTCTCTTGGAAGGACACCTATGAGATGTAGGCCTTGGGAGGTCAGAAACTGCCAGCAATGACTCTACATTATGGAAGAACATTCATGGATTTTTGGTGGACTTCAAGGCAACTCTGCCACATAGACCACTGTCACCTTTATGAGGATACAAAGTAGAAAGTGAATTAGTACTAAGGGGAGATGCAAATACATTTCAATCTATGAAGTGTTTGTTTCTTGTTTTCTTTTTTAAAATGTAAACAATGAAATCAAATATGATATGCTTTTGCCAATAAATCTATTAGATGTCTTTCCAGATGTTTTACTAGATATTGTTAGGGATTTAAAATCAAGTATGATGTATTTTCAGTCCTCAAATGCCTAGCATGGGCTTCTCCAATTTGAATGGAGAATATAGGGACAGAAGGAATTCTGTTTGAATCTCATCCACAGCTGAGCAGGCAGTCACCTCACCTGTGCAATGGGAATAATATCTGTCCCACATGATGGATGTGGGATTATAAAGCCCTGTGGAAAAGGAAAGTAAGGGGACTGAATGTTTAGTGTCTTATTCTCCATCCTATAATCCATAGGAACTAGGACATATGAATAAGTTTAAATATAAAAATATTAGCAGAGGCTTTTTTCTGAGCACAAAATGCAAATTTAAGGAAATTCATCCAGCTCCATTTATATAATCATGGCAAAATATATTATAAAATGTTCAATTTCTAGAACTTAAATGCAGAAACAAGTATTACAATAATTTGTTCATTATCCCTCTCTAATTCTCTAACTTCTCTAATGCGCCCAATTCCTTATTCCACCCAGAGTTAGGAAATCAAACCTACTAGGACTCTGGGAATTGTACTCAGCTTTCCTAATTTCAGTGATTCCATAGTTGAAATGACAGAAGAGAGTCTGAATTACTATAGCTACCTACGGAGGAAGGAGGAATTTTTTTTTTTAATAGGACATATGGTAAAAGTTCCCCCTTTATTCCTAAAATTAGGGCTTTTCAAACTTGCCTAATCGAAAAAGTCCCCCAGAGCCCTTGCTAAACAAATTAAAGGATTTATCCAAACCTCATTCTCAAACTTGAGCATGCATCTGAATCTCCTGCCAGGCTCATGAAAACAGATGTCTGGACCTCACCCTCAGATATCCTTGTTCAGTGCATCCAGGGTGAGGAGAATGCTGAGTATTTACATTTATAACAATTCCCAGGAGATGCACATGCTGCTGGACCAAGGACCACATTTTGAGAACAGAACCACTTTACCTAGAGCATTGATGCTTAGCCCTGACTGCTCATCCAAATCAACTGCCGCTGCACAGCTAAAGGTAAAAGCTCTGTCCTAATGATCATAGGCTTTCAGGGGCAACACATTATTATTAACACTCTTCCTTGAATTAGGTATTTAGCCAAGAATTCTCTTGTAACTAACTGCTTCCCTGTGGCTTTTCAGTATGTCACCAAAGGCTCTTTGAGATTGCAATCATCTTTAATCCCTTCTCCTGGCCTGTGATTGTTTGCTTCTCTTTACTCCTCACATGCTTCTTCAACACTCCTGCTAGCAGGGTCTCAGAAGGTCAATTGGCCAAAGCATTGAGAAGTGCAAGAGAAGCAACGTCTGGTGCATTTGCCTTTCCTTTTTGCACTTGGTGCCACGTGTATACCAGCTGTACAGTACACTGAATTATCTAACTTTTTTGAAGTTCAATTTTCTCGTCTGTAAAATGGATATAATAACACATTGCATGTTTATTGTGAACAAGTAAAATTACTTAGTTCAAACTAAGGGCTCAACAGGTATTCTATATTACATTTTCTGCCCTGCCATTTGCTTCCCCATCTCCTATTTTCTTTCTTTCTTTCCTCTCTTCTTCCTTTCCTCCCTGCCCTGTGTCCAGTGTAAAATACAGAAAGGAGCTATTCTCCCCTCCTTCTCTACTCCTGACCAATTGTTCCATGAGCCTACTTTTTGCCCCCATCCTGCTTCCTTTCTCTAAAATAGCACTGTCAAACTTCAGTTTCTGAGAATCTGACCGACATCAAGTCCCCAGATCTCACTATTTCCAAGATACTCTATCAAAATGAGCTCAGGAAGCAACATGTATTAGTTTTATATATTATTTTCTTAGCAGACATTCTCAATATTACCTATACTATCCTTTTATTACTGTAATATACTCTGTCATAATGATGGCGTAGTTAATATAAAAATACAAAACAAATTATGACTATCACAAAAGGTTTGATTGTTTTCAAAAGTTAAAAGTCTGGCTACTTATGTGATTAGGTTGTATAGTAAAATATGAATAATAGGGACCCACTTAATAACACTGGCATTGGGGATAACATCAGCCTGCCCTTTAAGCCCTTCTTTTTCTATACTGAGTCTTGTCACATGTCACATGCATGCCTTACATTTAAGCAAACATGCCTGCCCACACTGCATTGAGACCAGAGGTTAATAAGCCCAATTTTCTTTGTGGTCTGGAGAATTCTGTCTGGTATTTCAGTGGAATAAAATACTGCCTGCAAAGTAGAGCTGTTATTTCATTCTTGAACTTTAGAGGGCAGTAGAGGAGCTGTCTGAAAAATTCTTACTTGACCAGGAAAAACATTTTTGTTTCCCAAGTTATTTCTACAAAACTTTCTCATTGGAAGGAAAGTAAAGGTTATATTTTAGAAGGTGCTTGTATCAGCTTTTTTAAAAATGAAGATATTACCTCCTAATATATTTCAAATATAAGGACATTTTTCCCATTGAAAAAATTAACCTCATACTGATTATTAACTTGTGAAACAATCCAAAGAAAAATTTTAAAAAGAATGATTGACTATGATAAAATAAAGATATAATAATAGAATAATGTATATTGTATTTCAGAGTGTTTTCTTCTGTTTGTATGTGTTTTACAATAAATGTTTAGAAGAATAAAGATAGTTTTTGAGAATTGTGACTATTTGTAAATAGTTAATAGATGTTGTTGAACAATGTGAGACAAACTGACTTGCAAACAAATGCAAATATCAAAGATAATAAGAAAACAGGTTTGCTTTAAGAATTTAAAAACACATTAACAAAAACGCGGAACTGGGCTTACTGTTGTAGGTAGGTAGAGTTCACTCGATTAGATCTGTCAGCCAGCCAGGCTCACAATATCCGAATTTAGCCATCATACAGCTTAAGAAAAAATGGTTCAAAAATCAATTCATCTTGGACTTTCTCTTGTTCTCTGGGTGATCCCAAATTCTAAAAGGCATGTAGCCACTAGTATGACTCTGGTGCCCAGAGAGTGGGACCCTGTTATGTCTGAAGAGCCAACTCCACAACCTAAACCATTTATTATATCTCATTGCTCGTCTACCATGCAACTGAACTTGGGCCCACTGCATAATTCAAGGCGTCCAAGCAGAACTTACTTACTTATCTCTTGGTCTGAAATGTTTTCTGTTGGGATTGGGTGCAGTCTTTTTTGTCTGCCCTGAACTGGTACAGAGAGTGTTGCTCAGAGCTGGGACTGAAGCATGGTGCCGTAGAAGCCCCCTTGCTTGCCTCATCCAGATTCATTTCCACTGCTAGGCAAGAGCCTGAGATCAGGTCCTTCTCACACATTTAGCCTCTTCTTCTTCCTCTCTGATGTTTATTGCCTTTCCTCATACATTTTGATTCTTTAATTACTGTCTGATAACTCTCTTTTATCCTAGTTTTTGACCCTACATCTGTGACTGTATCTTCTCAAGCTTGTGCTTAGAAGCTGGGTTATGAGAAATCAGGCATGTGGTTACCTAACCCTATATTTTCTCCTGTAAACTTTTGGGAGGGTGGTCAGTTTGGCCTGGTAGTAACTCTCACAGTTCTTCTGGGACAGGATTTTCTCCCACTGGTACCAGATTTCCATCTAGCAAGATCTGTCAGACTCTGCTGGTGCTACCCTAGGCTTGCTGCCCACACTGATGAGCTAGCAGGAGGTTTCCTAAAATTTTTGTAGCTTTGCATTGTTAACATGGCAGCATCCTTAGTGACCCCAGGGCTTTAAGAATTTAACCTGACCAAAGCAGCACACCCATTTGATGCACCTAGGTGTGAGAGGGTCTCAGAAATAAATCATAATGACCTTCAAACTTTCAGAAAATACCATGCTCCCTTTATTCAAAAGGCATAAAGTCAATATGACAGGACAACACAGCAGGACTTTGGGATTATCAAAATCCCAATAACAAGAATCTTATCATGTCTTGGCAAGTCTCCTGTGAATTACATGAGATGCTTTATCTGAGTATGTGTTCATGAAGATATCCACCTTTTGTCGCTTCCTTTCTTTTATCTTTCTGCAGAGGGAGATGGTCTTTGTTTTGAGGCCAGTTTGTCCACTTTGTCTAACCCAATAACTCTCAAGTGGTTCCACTGCCACAGTCCCCTGGGGCAGCGCACATGTTGTGGCACAATGTCTGTGAGCAACTAAGCAGGCTGTATGTAGCTCCAACAGCAGATCCAAATCCAGGGAAAGAGAACATCCTCAAGTTGGAAAGCATATCATTCAAGCATTTTCTACATTTTATTGATAGTTTGCTGCAGGAAACCATTATACATTTCCTCACTTAGACTTCTCTCAATCAAACGAGCCCAAATGCCTTGAATCCCTACCATGTACCCAATGGGGCACTAAACCTCTTGCTGAAGTTAACAATTTTTAAGTAATAAAAATTAAAATAATGTCAAAATCCAGAAGAAAAGTTATTGCATCAGGTTTGTTTTATTTTCTTTTTGTTTTTCTTTCTCTTCCCCTTTTGTTTTTCCTTAAAGGTCTTTGATGTGATGTATTTTAGAAAAGAATTTTAATCATTCTGAAAAGCCTTAGCATCAGGGAAAGGGGAAAGAGAGGTTGTTTCCTTTTAAAGTGTAGGATACCAGTATAAGGAGGGTGACTGATACGTCATCTCTGCCAGGATTAGATCGATTTGCTCTACTGCCCAGTGTCTGGGACAGGATGCTATGACCATGGGGTGAAGACAGAAGCATTTTTATTGAAAAGATTCTGCCAACTCTAAAGTATGTTGATTTTCTTGATACTCCATGGCAACCCATTAGGAGAATTTATCTGGGGTGTTTTTGTAAATGGGATGGGGTTTCCAGGACACCACAGAAGCAATCCTTTGTACCCTTAATATTAAAACTGCTTAGCATGATTTGACCTTTCTCTCTGTCTCTCATTCTTTCTCTCTTATCCTCACCTTCTCTTACTCTCTGAATTCTGAAGTGACTTCAGAATTTTATAGTGCCACAGGTTGTCACTGTGATAATTAATTATCATTGAACTGGCAGGGAAAATGTTCGTTAATGGATGGTATTTGTTGATAAAATGCCAGATACCAGATAATTAATTATCACAGCTCATTTTGGGGAAAAACAAGTCCATCAGAATAAGGTTAATGATCCATTTGCCATCTGGCCTAGATTAGGGGACCGTCTGGGTCAGTGCTGAGTGTTGAGTCACTGTAAGTTCCCTGAAGTATCTTGATACAGGTCAGATATATCCGTTGCATACTGTGAACATTGTGGATAAGATTTTGGAGTTCGGTGTTTATTGTTCCTAATTTGGCTGGACTGAATCCTCAGGGGTTTTGGAGTTTCAATAACCTGAACAAATGGGAAAAGAAGAAAGCATTAGAATTAGGCAGGACAGGTCCAAGGACAGTGATTCTCATCTCCATGAGGAGAGGAGCCCACATAAAGAAGCATGGTGAACTTGAATGTTGCAGGAGCAGGGTGACAATCACCACAAGCAGCATGTGAGCAGGTGGTCAGTTCATTCACAGCAGGATTCTAGCTGGTCACCAGAGGACTAAGAACAAGGAGTACCCCACCCCAAAAAGAATATCTGTTATTTGCAGGTGCTAGACAAAATAAAGGACCAGGTCAGCAGCTAGGTTTCAGAATGAGACTCAACCCCTAGCTAAAAACTTGCCTGTAAGTCCAGAACACAGAGTGAGAAGCCAAGAATTGCTATCTGTATGTTGTAGGCTACTGTGTGTGGAGAACGCCAGGTGTCGGGCACTTTATCACATTTAACCCTCACTACAGTTCTGTGAAATAGGTGTTTCCATGCCTAGTCTCCAGATTAGAAGACTGAGGAGGCTCAAAGAATTTAAGGCAAGCAATTCAATGTCATATATCTAATAAGTTCTAGAGTCATGTTTTATATTCAGAAATATCTGTATCCAGAGATCTTTCTACACCAAGACTATGAGCCAATGTAATGAGGTGGTAAGATGGGAGGTTGTAAGATAAAGCCTAGGACACTGAGCATTGCCCTAGACACAATGAGAAGAGATAAGCTTGTAGGCCTGGGTATTGGGTAAAATAATCTTTCTTGCACAGGTCAAGAATCAATTGAAATAAGGAAAGGAATATTGGGGAACCCTGTGGGCAGAAAACACCCATAATCCAGCTTTGATCTGGAAGGTGGAGGCACATGCACCTGTTGAGCATGCCAAGTTATCAGTCTTAGCTGCAGTCAGTAGCATTAGCCATCAGATTCTTTATTTTATGTCATAGTAAAACCAAGTATAAAACCTACTGTGAGTACTCTGCATGCCTGGCTCACAGCAGGCATTCCATTCATTGCTCATGAATGATGAAATAAATGGGTGTGTTCTTCTCCTAACATAGCAGAAAGCAGTAACACTCTTATTCTATGTACACTCAAGGAGGCTATACTCAAAACAGGAGATGAAGTCTGGCAGTCTACCCCTGAGCCATTAATCCTGTCAAGTGAATCTTCAGAGAGCTCTTAGGTGAAAGTATTTGGTGTTTTCACAATCTACACAAAATATTGAATCACAGAAAGCCAAAATAGCTACTTTTTCTCTGATGGCACAGGGGTGTAACTCATACTACTTTTATGAAAAATGGATAAATAAGATGGATGCACTTAAAAATATACTCATTAAAATTAAAAATAAATTTTGATTAACTTATCAGAACTAGCTCTGCTGTTTTTTATGGAGTATTATATGGGCATTTATTAAGTCTATTTGGTTTATAGTGTTGTTCAAGCCCTCTATTTCCTTGAATACTATAAACCAACTAGACCTAATAGACATCTATACAGTACTCCATACAAAAACATCAGAATACACATTCTTTGCAAGTGCGATGGAACATTTCCCGGAGTAGATCATATTACAGGGAATAAAACAAGCTTCAGTAAATTTATAAAGATTGAAACTAAACAATGTATGTTATCCAACCACAATGTAATAAAATTAGAAATCAATAAAAGAAAAACAATGGAAATTCATGAATATGTGAGAATTAAACAACATACTTCCAAATAATCAATGGTTCAAAAATCACAAGAGAAATTAAAATATTCCAAGAGATATATAAAAATTAAAGTATAACATATCAAAAATTATAGAATGCAGCTTAAACAGTTCTTAAGTGGAAATTTATAACTATAAATGCCTATATGGTAAAAAGAATATATCAAATCAATAGTCTAAGCTACTAATTTAAGAAACAATAAAATTAAGAGCAAACTGAATGCAAAACATGCATAAAAAGAAAATAATAAATATATGGACCAAAATAAAGGAAACAGATAATAGAAAAACAGTAGAGAAATCAATGAACCTTGATTAATTCTTTGAAAAAAATCAACAAAATTGACAAAATTTTACCTACTCTAATGAAGAAAAAAAGAAAGAAGGCTCAAGTTAATAAAATCAAGAATGAGAGTGGAAACATCATTTCCAACCTTTCAGAAATAAAAAGGATTATACAGTAATGTTGTGAACAGCTGCATGCTAACGAATTAGCTAAGTGAGATGACATAACGAATTTCTAGAAAGATACAACCAGAAACAACTACTACTGACTCAAAGTGAAATAGAAAATCTGAATATACCTATAACAAATAAAAATGATTTCATTAACAATTAAAAAATTAAAAAATTTCCCACCAAGTAAAGCCCAGACCCGGATAACTTCACTGGTGAATTCTATCAAACATTCAAAAATAATTAGCAACAATTCTTTAAAAACTCTTATAAAAAAATTGGAGACACAGGAATATTTCCCAACCCATTCTAGAAGCTAGCATACACTGATACCAAAACCATATAAAAACATCACATGAAAAAAATTAAAAACTAGAGACCAATATATTGTATAAATGTAGACATGAAAATTCCCAATAAAATACTAGCAAACATTAGCACTAAAAAGGAATAAAATAGTGATGCATGCTACAGCATGGTTGAACCTTCAAAAATATTATGCTAAGTAAAAACAAGCACAAAAGCCCACATATTTTATAATTCCATTAATATGAATGTCCAGAAGAGATAAATCTATAGAGACAGAAAGAAGTAGAGTAGTGGTTGCCCAGGAATGAGATGTGGGGTGTGGGAGAAAAGGGAACTCAAAATAAGTCAATAGCAAAGCAAACAAAAAAAAAAAAAAAAGAAAAGAAAAAGAAAAAGAAATTCAATTAAATTTGGGCAAAACCACAATGAGATACCACCTCACTCCAATCAGAATGGCTATCGTCAAAAAAAAAAAAAAAGAAAGATAACAACATAATAAGTGTTGGCAAGGATGTGGAAAAAGGGGAACCCCTTACACACTGTTGGTGAGAATGTGTACTAGTATAGCCATTAGGGAAAAAATATGGAGATTCCTCAAAATATTAAAAGTAGAACTACCACATGATCCAGCAATCCCACTACTGGGCATATATCCAAAGGAAATGAAATCAGTATGTGGAAGAGGTATCTACACTCCCATTGCAATTATTTATTGCAGCACTATTCACAATAACCAAGATACAGAATCAGACTAAGTGTCAATCAGCAAAGGAATGGGTAAAGAAAATTTTATATATATATATGTATATATGTGTATATATATACATATATATATACAATGAAATACTATTCAGCCATAAAAATAATGAAATCTTGTCATTTGTGGAAACATGGATGAACCTGGAGGAAATTAAGTGAAATAAACCTGACACAGAAAGACAAATATTGCACAATATCACTCATATATGGAATCTGAAAGAGCTGATCTCATAGAAATAGAGAATAAAATAGTGGTTACCAGGGGCTGGGGAGGGTAGGGGGAAAGGGAATCGGGGAGAAGTTGGTCCATGGGTATAATGTTACTGATAGATAGGAGTAATACGTTCTTATGTTTTATTGCACAGCAGGGTGACTATAGTTGACAATAATGTATTGTATATTTCAAAAGAGCTAGAAGAGAGGATTTTGAATATTCTTGCCACAAAGAAATAATAAATGTTTGAGATAACGAATTTACTAATTACCTTGATTCAGTCACTGCCCAATATATACATATATTGAAATATCACATTATATCCGATAAATATATGCAATTATGGTGTCAATTAAAAATAAAACTTATTAAAAATGAGAGAGAAGCATTTATTTAAGGACAAGGTTACCAGAGAGACGTGGAGGCACATAGAAGCCATCCAAGTCTGTGTAGAAGAGTCTAGGGAGTCTTCTTAGAGCCATTAACCTTTGAACTGAATTCTGGAAGATAAATGGAGTGCATCAGGTACGTGTGGAAGGAAAGACATCGCTGGCAGATCAACAACCTGGATAAATGTAGGGCATAGAAGAGCAATTTGACTTTGTTGGCATAGAGGGTGCAGCTGGGGAAATGTCAGGACATAAGCCTAGAAACAAATATGGTGGCTGAATCTTGAAGTGCTTTTTTTCTACTTTTGGACTTTAACCTATGTTTTCTAAAATCTTCTCTTAATGAAGTGCTTCTGAATTTATCTGCGGTAAAGAGGAGGTTTTTGTAACTATTATTTTAAATCTATCATGAACTAATACTTTTGGGAAACACAATAAAGATGAAATACCAAAAAAAAAAAATGAAATGAATACAAGTACAATCTACTGATAATGCTCTTGGCACAATGTCAAATTGCTGTAACATTTTCTAAATATCGACTCGTAATTCCTGTATTTTTCTCATTTCAGACAAGTAATAAATAATTTGTGAACCTGCACTGGTCCACAAACCACATTATGACTAGCAGGAGTTTAAAGAACACATCCCAAAAGATGCCCTGACAAGATGCCAGTGATCAAATGTGTATGGGAAGCACTGGGTATTTTATCAACCCGGACCTCCTGCAGGAGATGTATAAACAACATTGTCAAATTAAAGGCCCTAAGAAATCTTTGCAGTGAAAAAACTTTAACATCTAGTGTAGTGGTATTTGGAGGTGGGGCCTTTGGAAGGTAATTAGGTAATTAGATGAAGGCTCTCCTAATGAGTTTAATGTCTTTATAAAAAGAGGAAGAGAGACCAAAGCCTTCTCTCTCTGTTATGTTGGGACACAGCAAAAAGAAGACTATCTGCAAGCCAGGAATAAAGCTCATGTTGTTCAATCAACCAGCACCTTGATCTTATTCTCCAACATCCAGGACCATGAGAAAGAAGTTCATCTTGTTTAAAACACCCAGTCTATAATATTTCATTATGGCAACTTGAACTGACTAAGACAAGTGTGAATTAGGTAGTGATAAGTGCAAGTTAGGCAAGGAAGGGGTCTGGTAATGAGTGCTGCAATTAAATAAATTCATCCTGAAAAGATGACTTTTTGGTAAAAACTAAAGGTGAGAGCAAACCATGCAGATGTGGGATTGGCGGGGATGGGGTGGAAGGAGTAATTGGGTAGAAAGAACAATATTTGCAAATGCCCTGAGGTAGGAGGATGCTTGCAACTTTGAAAAGAGCTAGAACAGAAAGAATGGAGGAAACATAAGTAGGAAAAGAAGTCTGAGGGGTCAGAGGAAGCCAGATCATGCAAGGCCTTTGTGAGAGTTTGACTTTTACTCTGAGTGAGATTGGAAGCCATGGGGGGTGTGGGTTGGATCAGAGGAATGATATCATCCAACTAGTGTTTGCACAGGACTACTGTGACACTTGTGTAGAGAAGAGAGTGAAGGGGACAAGGCTATAAGTGGAGATGCCACTTGGAAAGTTATTGCAATCAATTTAAGCTTAAGATAAACAAGTCTTGGAGAAGAGCAGAAGAGGGAAGGTGGAAAAGTTCTGATAGGCTTAGCTCCTAGATTGGATGTGGGGTGTGAGAGAAGAAAAGACAATGATACTAAGCTGTTTAACCTCATTGATTAGAAGACTTCACATGTGCTGGCCTGGGGGAAGACTGAAGAAGAAGAAGATTTGGGAGCCAGAAATATCAGGAGCTCAGTTTTGAACTTGATAAGTTTGAGAAGCACAATAGACATTCAGGTGGAGATGCCAAGTAGACAACTGGATATATGAGTCTGGAGGACAAGGGGAAGGTCCAAAGTGGAGATATACTTTTGGAAGTGGTCAGTGTTATACATGATATTTAAAGCCATGAGAGTGACTATGACCAGCATGAGTGTATAAATGTAGACAGACTAGAGAAGTCCAATGTCTAGTCCCTGGTGTGTTGCTTTATTAAGAGTTTGTAGGGGTGAGGAGGAAGAGCAAAGGATACAGAAAGAGCAACCCGGGAAGAAATACGAAAACTAAGGCAGTTTGATGTCAGGGAATCTAAATGAAGAACGTGTTTCCAGGAGGAGAGAGTGCTTAACCCTACGAGATGCTGCTGATGCTCAGGTAAGACTAGGACTGAAAAGGAACCAGGATATTTAGTGAAGTGAACGTGGATGGTGACTTTAAAGAGAGCAGTTTCAGTGAGTACGTAGGTAAAAGTCTGATTGAATTATGTTCAACAGAGTTATGGAGTAAAGGAATTGAAAAGAATGGCCATGGAAACTGTTTAGAGGAGTTTGGAGCAGTAACTGGAGGGAAAATGAGAATAAATGAGGTTTTGATGATGATGGTGATTATGATGGTTAAGAGAGTATTGTGTGTTCAGACATTGATAACAAAGCGATGCCGTAGGGGAAATAGAGGAGAAGAGCTAGGCGTGTCTTAGAACAGTTGAGAAAGTATGTAGTCTTGTGAGGAATTGGTCTTTTCTAGAAGGTTCAGTTAGTCCATGTTAAAGAAATGAGGGGGGGGCATATGAACTTACATGCAGGTGGGTGAGCATCTGCAGTGATGGAAACAAAAGGAAGTTCTCTTCTGATGCTTCTGTTTTCTCAGGAAGTTTTAAGCTGAGAATGGGACAGGCGTAAGAAACCAGAGGTGAAAGACAAGATAAACTAGTCTAGGAGAGTGGGGCAGTGAATGTTCTACAGTAATGTGGTCTGATGGCCTGGCAACATTGAGGTCTCTCTGAGGTTAGTGATCACGAGCTTAACGTAAGTCATGTCAGCATGGTGTGCAGATTAAGTGCATTACCCCCTTTCCTATAGCAGCTCTTGCCAACCATCCAAAACTCTTTGTGATGTACTCACTGCTCTAAGTGATAGGGGAAGATTTTAGGCAAGACCTTGAGATGGTCAAATTTACCTCATATGAGTATTACCTTGACATCAGTATATAGGATGAATTCATGGGGTGAAAGAGGGAGGGTAGGAACTAGGTAATAGGCTAATAAGATAGGCAATAATTGAAGAGCATGATTAAAGATGCTCTTATTTTTGTGTGTTTTTGTATGTGGTTCAGAGAATACCATGTTTGTGAAGGTATTCCCTTTTTCCATGGAGCAATGAAGGACTTCATCCCCAGTTGTCCTTTATATCACATGACTTTGGCATTTGCTTTTGATATTAACCTTATTCTGGGACTGCCATATGCCAACTCTGTGTACCTTAGCTTCTTCCATCTGCCCATACTCTCTAGAAGAGGTAGGTCTACAGGAAAGAGGGATACTGGCCAGGTTGTGTGATTTTTATTTGCATGAATGAACTCATCTTGCATTGCTTAAACCTCTCCTGTTTTCTGGTCCCATCACTCCCCAATACCAGAGGAGCTTTCTTATTAAGATGAAGTCATTTTTGATTATTTTATGGGGTTCTTTTTATGGAGGGAAAAGCTCAGAAAATGAGAAATTAAGAGAGTGAGCAATAGTGAAAGATATCTAAAAATATTGCTCACTAAAAATTGGGAGCTGGAGATTTGATTTTTCATCTCATTTTGGAAAAATTTTGAAAAACATAGCTGGCATGCTAAAAGGCATTAAACCTGGCAGGAAAGTAAAGAGAAAGGGCCAGCAAGCCACCAACAAGGAATTAAAAGAGATCATGGAATACAGCCCAGAGCTCTGTCAGACTGCTAGGGGCGGTCCCAGAGAAGAGGCAGCAGATGATAAATGATCATAAGCTGAGTCCTGATTTATTCAGTGGGAAATGAACATGGTAGCAAAGGAAGAAACCTGGACTGCACTAAATGAAAGACTTCTTTTTATGAAGCAAACTTAGTAAAATGGAAGGAGAATGAGAAGGGAAAAGTTAGATACAATAGATGTTTTTTTTAATACAACTGAAGAGGAGATATGCAAAAACCACAAAAGATCATCAGATTCAGAATTTTGACTCATTTGAAATGTTTCATTAGTGAAGATGTGGAAAAAGCTCAGGATATCCTAGAGTCCTGAGTGAACTGGGGTAAAATATGAAGTGAATTATCCCTTGGAATTTTTAAACAACACATCTTGAAATCTTTGGGAATCTATAAATTCATCAATAGCACCATAGTCTATAATTCATCCTGAAAATGAATAGATATGACTTTGTAATTGAACAACTTCCCCAGCTACATGAGTAAAATGAGGCTGTCCAACAATAATCAAAGAAGAGCAAATCTACATGGAGCTATAGAGGCTGGATCAGACTAACTGACCACAGAAACATGCAACTTACTGAGCAAACCAGTTTTTCTTGGAAATTGGTTTGAACATGTCTAATGGCATGAGTTTTTAAAACTTTTATATGTTTAGTTTGATGCATTTTAGAAATTATTTAACAAGTACATCATATCTATGATTTCATGCATATTATTACTAGGACAAGACTTAATTTTAAACAATGAGTTTATTTAAAGAAATATAAAATAAGAAACTATATAGGTAGGTAGCAGATTAATATTAAAAAATTTGACCAAATTGTGTGATATTTAATTGATTCATAATTATGTGTAACAGCATAGCAAGGAAAAGTTGTCTCAATATAGTGAGATAATGTACGATCCTTCAAACCTGCTTGCTTAGATTTGTAGAATATGTGAGCAAACCTTGCTCTAACTGCAAAGATACAGTTTGGCAAACTGGAAAAGACAAATAATTTTGGGGCAGATGGATCTTGATTCAAATGCTCGCTCTGCCCCTTTTTATTTGCATGAGTTTTGAGAAACCACTTAATGTGCCTGTGACTGAGCTTCTTTGTTTGAGGCAAGTACCATATAAAGTGCTTAGCAAATACTTTGCCCAGAGAAGACATAGAAGAAATTCCATCATCATTATTGTAGATGTAAAAATAGGGTCAGTGTTCTTCTTTCTGCATTAAGCAACTGATAATGAGACATTCAAAAGTCTAAGGGAGAGCTATGATGGAAAGAGGAAAAGATATAGAATTAAAAATATTTGACTTTAAGCTGTAGCATCAAAGATTTTGACTCACTATTTAATAAATGTTCAACTTAACAAGTCTTTCATTCTCTCTGAGCCCAATATGGAAAATCTTGTTAGGAGTACACAGTTGTATCTAAGGCAATATATAACTGTTAATATATTCAAGACAATGTCTATAAGACAATCATACATAGGACCATATATAGAGATGGGGCAGAGAGCATGAGAGAATAAGAAAGGGAGAGAGGAAAAGAAAGAATGAGTTTTGTGGATAGACAACTGATTTAGGGTTAGAAAAATCTTGCTTCAATTCTTAGCCTTTAAAACTGAGGAAAACTTCAGTTTCTTTTTCTGTAAAATGAATGCAATAAAACCTACATCACCAGGTTCTCCAATAAAACTACCTATCATTCTATCTATCTATCATTTACATAAAGTAAGTGCTCAGTGATGTCCGTCATATTTTTGTTGTTTTCTATTAAATCCAAGCCAAGCCCTCTGCTGTGATCCTAGTGAGGCATAGTTGATTTTAGTAGATGGCCAATCCCTGGATGCATTCAAAAAAGCAAAGCAAAGGAAAGGTGAGTTTACAAAGTAATCACATACCCTTTCTGAGAGATTGTAATAGTTGGGGTCATTGCCTGGATCCTCTCTTCTCTAGGAATTGGTTTCTATTTCACAGCACTGTGCCCTTCACAGCCTGGGGGTGCGGGGCGGAGCAGGGGGAGGTAGCACAGATTGTCCCTTGCCTGAAGCTGATTGAGCTAAGGGTAGACACATCTGACCCAAGACAATCTGATAAAATTATTTTTATCAGGAATCTGGAATTTGAAAAAACAGAACAAGAGCAGTTGAACCAGACTCATATGAAGTGCTGGATAGAAAGCCTACTGCCAGGTCTGCGCTAGGGTGGCCAACAGTCCCTGTTTGCCTAGAACTGAGGGGTTCCTCAGAACTTGGAACTTCCAATGCTAAATCTAGTACCATCCTAGATAAACCAGGGTGGTTGGTCACCCTGTGAGCTGCCCTGGTCGCTGACCTACTCAAAAATTGATTGTTCAAATCTTCTTCATAGTCCTCTGTATACCCCCATATCCTTTCAATAACCTACAATTTTAAGACTAAACTATCCAGAATTAAACCAAAAGGATTTTTAAGCGGTGCTATATTTAGATAACGCTGAACAAACAGGGAAAGGAAGAGAACATCAATATAAAATAGAAACTGTTAACTCAGGCTGTCCACCTTGAATGAAATTCTTTATTGTCCCTAATATTTGTACTAGAAAACTACTGCTTAGTTGAGCTTGCAAAATGGATGCCTTTTCTAATGCTTCTTAATATTGGGTGAATTATTATAGTAAATTGAGAAGGATTATCTACTTACCCTGTTTGGAAAATTAACTCATTACCTCTGTTACAGAAAGGGAAGAGGGTGTCTTAGCATCAGAAGCATTTTACCCTGAAGTCATGATGATGAATCAGGAATTCGATCAGGCTGTGTCTCCAGTGAATTGCACTGCCAGATAACGTTAATAGAACCAACTGAAGCCTCCCTCACAGCCTTCTCAAGCTTTTGCACACCTTAGGATCTCTTTGAGAGTGAGTTAAACATTGAGTCTCCTGGGTCTCCTCCTCAGAGTTCTGATTTGCTAGGTCTGAGGCAGGGCCCCTGGACCTGCAGTTAATAAAGTACCTTAGTTTTTTGCACCTCAATGTGATCTTGTTCTGCAGCAGCAGGATCTGGGAGCTTGTGAGAAAAGGGCTTGCTGAATCAGAACGAGCTTGTTAGCATAACATTGGTGGTGCCCTGCCCTATGAGATTCTGAGGCAGGGGTATAAGGACCATGTTGAGAAAATATATTCTAGCATCGTCTGGACCAACAATAACAACAATAGTAAATATTTTTGAGTGTTTATTATGTCTCAGGCATTATCCCAATGCTTAACTCAGTTAATCCTCCTCATAACTCTAAGAGGTCATTGTTTTCAGATGAAGAAATGGAGGCTCCAAAAGAGGTAAGTTTCCAAGTTCACCTACTGGTAAGTGATACGACCTTGTTTTAAAAGCAGACGGTCTGACTTCAGAGCTTGGGCACTCAGCCATCACATACTACTGCTTCCCTGGCAAAGAAAACATTTACTAGCTGAAAGGAGATGGGCATCATATTTGATGGGCAATTTAAGGAAGACATTCTTCACTACCGGAAAATCAAAAGCTATGTGACAACAGTTACTGTGTTGCTGGTAATGAATGCCAAATCTGCTTTCTGGGGATTCTGTGTGGATTCAGTCCTCTCACCTATGACATGTGGATGACAATACTTCACTTCCTGGCACTGTGATGAGGCTTGAAGGAGCTCCCTCAGGCAAAGGGCCAAAGGCAAGATGGGAGTGAAGGAGGGTTGTGGGAAGCTTCATGTGAAACGAGTGAGGGACTTTGAGAAGCCTGGATGGAGCTTGCAGTTCTGCAGATTGTCTGGCCCTCTGCAAAGACGTGACCAAGTTGTGCCTCAGTTTCCTCTCCTGTAAAACAAGATTAATAAAATCCATCTTCTAGGATTGCCGGAGAAATTAAATGACGTTATGTTCAGTAGGTGCCAACCCATCAATCTGTTCCATATAAAGGGTTACATAAATAGTTATTCTGTTTTCCTGTCATAATTATTCTTATCCTGATTTGTAAGCATTGGGAGGGACCTTCCCTCACCTTCAAGCCCACACATTGTAGCAAGACAGCTGACTTACACATTACTGTAGGACAAGTCTTTGCTTTCTAAACAAGAGGACTTTTGCTTTGAATCTACAGTTCTAAAGCTACTGGCCACAAGCAGTAGAAAATGATGTAACGATGGTTAAATGTTGCCTAAGCTATGAGCCCCAAGTGTCTCCTCTACTGAAAATTATTTTCTTTCTTGAATAAGCATATATCCAGAATGAAACAGGTTTATTGCTATTAATTAAAATAAGAACAAAAGTATATATTCCCTTCATTAAGGTATACAGCCTCTTTATACTGGGAAATTTTATGGTAGTAAGTGTTTTGAAGGGCTGTGCAAAAAGGCTTTCTTGTTTTCAGAGATAGCGTAAACCTTGGCTTTCTTCCCATGCTTTGACTTCTCTGTAGAAAGAATTTCACATGCAGGGCAAATACTAGTACTAACAATGACCATGGTGATGATAATTATAGCAGTTGTCATCATGGTACTAGTTATAATGGTAGTAACTGATATTTAGTGTTTGCTTATTTTGTGCTAGGGACTATATTGTGTTACTACTTCAGGTATTTGTCAAAACCATCCTATGAGGAATGTGTTGTTATTATAATCTCCATTCAGGTTAAATCACCCAAGACCATGTAGTTGGTAAATGTGGAAGCCAGAATGGGAACCCCGCCAATGTGATGGCAGAACCCAAACCCTCAACCACTGAGCAGTGCCAACAGTGGGTAGGAAAGATTCAAATTCTTCCAGAAATTTCTACCATTTACTCTCCAGGATTCTTTTCCCTTGTCAGCTTCTGACTTCCTCCTCCCACCTCCATGATGGCTGAGTCTTGGATGTAAGTACTCTTAGCTGCATGCCAGAAATGCCTATGGGATTTAAAACATAGACTTTACAATGCAGTGGCATCATTTGATAGAATTCGTTTTATTTTCTTTTAAATTTCTAAATTTTGAAATTCTCTGGCTTATTTTCTTCATGCATTGATGATCACAGATCTCAGTGCCTAAGACTCAGTGGTTTAAGTCAAACAAGGAAGCAAATTTTCCTCGGTAGCTTCTGGAAGGTTAGAGAAAGGAGAAGCTGTGTTTTTCTTTTAAGCTGTCAAAATATTAAACCCTTATTTCAGTTAGCTTAGTTTCTGTAAGGAATAATTACCTTTTCTGTAATATGAGTAAGAATCCCCAACCATCTTGAATGTTCAAATGTCTTAAAAAATGTTCTCTTCCAGTTTCTTTTTCTGTCACTTATCACTTGACTTTGGACCTGAAAATGGACTTGAAGCCTGTTTGGTACATTGTTACCAGCAAAGATGTTTTCACAATATTTTCTCACATGTCCTTTTGTGAAAATTACAGAGACCACCTTAAGGTAGTTTTGATTACTGTTACCACACCACTGAAACATTCCATGAAGCTTGTAACTGCGCAGTGCAACTTCATTAAGGAAGGTTTCCTTTGTCTTTATGGGGGGAAAAAGATACTTTTGAGTTATCTACAAAAACAGCAGTTACTACTAACTTGTCTTTAACATATTACAACTTAAAGGACATTCACATGCTTTTAATTCTCCAAACAACTTTGGGAAATGGGGTTATTGTTTCTATTTTATAAATAAGAAAAATGAAAAACCAAGAGGTTGAGCAACATAGGCAATTAGTTACTTTAGTTTCTTTTCACTACCCCATGGAGTTGGATTCACTTGCATTAGAATATTTTCTGGAATAGTATGTCACCGTGGATGTTTGAGTCTGTGATCATATTTTACAAATGGCATAAACCAGTTTCTTACCACTGACATTTCACCTTATGCTACTGCTATTCTCAGCCACAAAATGCCAGATGGGAAAGGGATCTTATTACTCATTACTTGGGAATGGCAATAACTACAGAATTAAAACCAGCTTCAGATTAAAAAGAACCACTTGCTGTTATCACAGGTCTAGGAAAATTTCCCCACTGCCTGTGACTACGTCATTGAATTTCCATTATCCAAATGGAATTTTTTGTTCTTTTCAAACCGTAAAAACACCTCTCTTATGCCACTGTACATTCACTATGATGCCACTTTTGCTGTGTGTTTAAAAGCACACATTTTTCCCTCTATCTGTAAGCAGAACATCTAATGCCCTCAGTTCTCACAATTACAGATCCCTGATTTGTGATTTTGAAATAAACATAAATGGTGATTGGCACATGGTAGAATCTCCATAATGTATCTTCATAATAATAACATATTTGTAAGGAAATTAAACATTTCAAAGTATCTGTACATTTTTTTTTCTGTCTCTGTTGCTTGAATCAGAATGCACAACCTTTTATTTGGTCCTTATAATTCTCCCATGGATAAGCAAGGGAAATGCTATCAAACTCATTTTACAGATGATAAACTGAAGCATCGATGTGTGAAGCGGCCTATCCAAATCCGTTGAACTATCAGGTGCCAGGTTCAGTACACTAACCCAGACTTTCTAAAAACAAGTATACTACAGGCTGCCTGCCTTTAAAATGATGCTGCCTTCCTCTTCTTCTTCCTCCTTCCTCCTCCTCCTGCTCTAAGTCTTCATCTTTTTTTTTTTTTTTTTGTGGTCAGGAAAAATGTTAAACATGAGGAAAATACACATACCTCTCTTCTTAACTCAAGAAATTTACCTACTGAAAGTCAAAAGTATTCTGTATTATCTTTAATACAGTGCTTTGGACTGGCCATTTATTCTGGGGAATTAGAAGGAAGATTTGAGTGCATAGTCAGACTCACATACTTCTACTTATATAAAGATTTGTATGTGTTAGGCTGAAATGAATTTAAAAGCAAATGTAAGCATTTCCCTTGCAAATACTTATTTTTTAAATGTGATATAGTGAGACTTGAGTTTGAGAATTCTTTATGGATTTCCATTATCCATTGGTTGTAAGAAAGATGATACTTTAGGTTTATATAATGAGAAAATAGTCCCTGAAGATTTTTCTCATCTAGAGTAGACATTATTCTACTTTGCTCCAATGGCATCCTTTGTACCCTCACTAGTAATACTCATGGTATTGTATTTTAATAGTTCAACTACTGTCTGTCTTCCCAACCAAGAGGAATGCACACAGATCCCCACAGACCCTGGCCCTAATGAGTAAAAGAATGTTTGCTACACAGATACATAGGACATTAGATGGATTAACAGAGAGATAGATGGGTGGGTGGATGGATGGATGAACGAACAAATTATGTAAGCAGATAGGAAAGGAAAAATTTTATTTATTCATTCAAAAACATTTTTTGAATACCTGCTATGTACTAGTACCACTTTTTAAGACACTGGGGACACAGTAGTGAAAAACAAACAAAAAACAGGAAAAATTGATGCTCTCATGGAGCTTACATCATAATGGTGAAGGAGATAAATAACTAAAAAAATAGAAGTTCAAAAAGTATGCATATTAGTTTTTTATTTTTAAAATAATGTGTGTGTATATATATGTATATGTGTATATATATATACATATATATATATAATAGAGAAACATGGAAAAAATAAAGCAAGAAAAGATGTAAAGATCATGAGAGGATGTTGTAATTTTAAATAGAGTATTCCTCACTGTATTAGTTTCCTGTGCCTGCTATAACAAATTATTATACTATCATCAACTCAGAATTCCCAAATATTATTATCTAAATTATCTAAATCAGGTATCCATCACTGGACCTGTGAAACTAGAAAACATGCCAGCAAAACACAAATGGTTAGACAGGCAGAGGATAATAGCAATAGGCATTCCTGTTCTAAAAGAGAGAAAAATGAAAGGTAAGGAAGAATCATAAGAAATTTCAAAATTCGATCAAGCAAACTCCATTGTTTATAAAGCCTAGGAATGATACTCTGTGGCTCAAGGTTGTGCTTTTCTGGGCCATACCTCTCCTCTTTGGGCTGGTATCTCCACCCTCTGGGCCTGAGCCTCTGACCTCTAGGCCTGCAGCACCACTAACCTTGGAGTCATTCTTCCTCTCTCTTGAAGTGTAGCACATGTTTACAGCTGAGCAGTCATTTCAGCCTGTTTCCTGCCTGTAAAATTCTAAGAGTCCAATGGTCTTCTTTCTTTTTGCCTTGTCTCTGTCTTTTTCAGTCCAGGCTGACAGTATTTCTGGTGGTATAATATTCTCAAAAACATTATGGGCCCCCTATGTAAGTCATAGGGAGTTACCTCGTCCGACAATAGGGTCCTCCACAGATCTTTCCTGAATAATCTCATCTCTATTCCTGACTTCTGCTGAAATGGTTAAGTGCATCTATGAGTCACATGCTTCATCTCTTAAGCAACAGCAAAAGGATGTCCAGCCATACCCTTGGCCTTCTGTCCAGAGTACAAATTTCCAATACTGAATCTCATAATTTTAGAATATTTTGCATCCTGAATAGGCTGAGAATTTCCCAAATCACTTCTGATTTCTTTCTGCTTAACATTTTCTTCCCCAATTTCTTTCTCTCTTCTCACATTTTACTAGAAGCAGCAAGAAGAAACCAGGATATATTTTTGACATTTTGCTCAGAAATTTCCTCAGCTAAATATGCAAGTTCACAGTTTACAAATTCTGCTTTTGACTTGTGAAGGACACAATTAAGCTAAGTTTTCTCCCACTATATAAAAAGGATTGCCTTTCCTCCAGTTTCCAGCAACATGTTCCTCATTTCCTTCTATATCCTCACTAGAAAACCCTTTAGCATTCGCATTTCTACCAGAATTATTATGCTTATGATGATATGTATATATATACATATCATCATTCTATTGTCCAAAGACAATAGAAGCTTTCTCTACTATACTCCTCACTTCTTCCCGAGCCCTCACTGGCAGGGTCCTTAACATATTTTACCAACAATCTGTTCAAATTAACATAGACCTTTTTCTTGCTTTTTAAAATTCTTCCAACTTCTCCCAATTCCTAGATTCCCAAGCCACTTCCTCATTTTTAGATATTTGTTATAGTAGCATCCTATTTTCTAAAGCAGCACCAAAATATGTACAATAGTTCCCCATTATCCACTTTCCACAGTTTTAGTTACTCATGGTCAACTGTGGTCCAAAACCATTAAATGGAAAATTCCTGACATAAATGATTCATAAGTTTTAAATTGCTCACTATTCTGAGTAGGAGATCAAATCTTGCACTGTCCGTCCTGCCCGGGACATGAATCATCCCTTTATCCAGCGTAACCACGCTGTGTACACTACCCACCCATTAGTCACTTAGTAGCTGTCTTGGTTATTATATTGATATATCACAAGAAAAAAAGGGGTGAATACAATGCAATAGATATTTTGAGTAAAGGGGGGGAGGGAGAGATACTACACTCACATAGATTTTATTATAGTATTTTGTTATAATCATTCGACTTCATTATTAGTTATTACTATTAATCTCTTACTGTGCCTAATTTATAAATTAAACTTGATCATAGGTATGTATGTATAAAAGTAAACATCATATATCTAGGCTTTGGTACTACCTGCAGTTTCAGGCATCCACTGGAGGTCTTGGAATGTTATCTCCTACAAATAAGGGGGTGACTATTACATTAGTTTCCTGTGCCTGCTGTAACAAATGACCACAAACTCGGTGACTTAAAACAACAGAAATGTATCCTTTCACAATTCTGGAGGCCTAAAGTCTGGAATAAGTATTACTAGGATAAGATCAAGTTGTCAGCAAGGTTGCACTTCCTCTGGGAGCCTAGGAGAGAATTTGCTCTTACCTTTTCTAGTTTCTGGGTGGCTGCTGGTATTTCTTTGTTTGTGGCCTCGCCACTTCAATCGTTAAGGCCAGCATCTTCCAATCTCATTCTGCTCCTCTTCACATGGTCTACTTTTCTATTTGTCAAATATTCTTCTGTCTCTCTCATATAAAGATATATATCCATCTCCACCTATCTGTCTGTCTATGTATCTATCTGTGAAAGAGAGAAAGAGAGAGAGATATTATAATGAACTGGCTCACATATTTGTAGCAAGTCCAAAAGCTGTAGAGCATCAGGCCAGTAGGCTGGAAATTCAGACAACAGTTGATGTTCTGTCTTGAGTCCAAATTCTGTGGAGCATCAGTCTGGAAACTCGGGCAGGATTTATATGATGCAGTTTTAAGAAGAATTCTTTCTTCTTCAGGAAGCCTCAGACATTGCTCTTAAATCCTTCAACTGATTGGATATGGTCCACTCACATTATATGCTTTCCTCAAAGTCTACTGATTTAAAAGTTAATCACATCTTAAAAATACCTTCCCAGCAATGTCTACATTGTTGTTTGGCCAAGCAACTGGGCACCATATCCTAGACAAGTTAACACACACAATGAACCATCACACTAACACATTCCACAGGGGTATGGGGTGAAGGAGAGAGCCATGCTGTTATCTGGGAGAAGCCCATTTGGGTAGAAAGAGGGTGGGGAGGATCAGGACTTCCAAGCCATGCAAAATATTTGACCTTTATTTTGAGACTGAAAAGAAGGTAGTGGAGGCTCAGCATGAGAGAAAGTCATGACTGATTCTACCAGGTTTGTTCTTACTGGGGACAGATCAGCTGGAAGCTTATTTTAATGATGCACATGGGACAGATTGGAATTTGTATCAGGAAGATGGAGGTGGAAAGGATGAGAAATGGTTCAGATGCTGATAAATATTGAGGTGGTCACAATGTGCTCTTGTGACAACTTGGATATGGGTTGTGAAAGAAAAAAAGATGTCAAGGATGACTCCAAAGTATATGACCTGTGCATGGTGGAAAAAGCTGAAACTAAGGATTGACCACTAACTGAGATAGAAAGATCAAATGGAAATGATATAGAGGAATCATCAAAAGTTTGACTGTTGTCATGTTAAGTTGTAGAGGCCTATTAGATATTTAAGAGGAGTTTGATATGAGCTTTAGATGTCAAGAACATAGAGATGAACTTGGAAGTTTGTATAAACCTTAGATGTCCAGATCATAGAGATGGGCTTGGAAGTTGTTAGCATATTGGTGATATTTAAAGATATGAGCCTGAATGAGGTCATTGAGAGAATAAGTAACAATAGAAAAATAATGGAGTACATGAACTGAACCCTGTCACTCATTAGAGTGACATTAGTTCAGAGATGGGAAAAATTACAATGAACAAGCAAAGAAGAATAAGAAGAGCTATTAGTGAGAATGGAAGAAAATTAGGAAAGTGTGTGCTGGAAGATAAGGAAACAATGAATTAAAGAAAAGAGTGTGGTCAACTGGATCAAATGTTCCTGAGATGCCAAGTAAGAGATAAACTAAAATTATTTCTTAAATTTAGCAATGTCATAGTGATTATCAGTCTTGTTAGAGGAGCTTTTGAATGGATAAATTCAATAGAGAATGTGAGGAGATGAATTGTGTACAAGAAGTGTAAATAATAATTGAAAAACAGGGAATTGACTAAGGATACTCACACTTGAGGCATAACTGTTCTGATGTCTCCAATGGATAAAGTCAATCAGGGCTTTTGCCATTGATGGTGACATTATGAACCACAAGGGCCAGGACAAAGGAATTAGTAAGAGTCTCACTCTTTTTCCTCCTGGGATCTCTGCAAGCACAGGAGAAGTGATGCCCGTGATACCCTCTAACTCAATCTGCCAGTCATAACTTAGCACTGGCATGGTCTGGAATTTGAAGACAGTATTATAGAGAACAATTTCCTGATCTTCATCAACAACGTAATACAAGGAAAAGATTTAAAAACTAAAAACAAAGAAATAATACAATACAAAAGAAAACAAAACAAATACCAAATTGTTAAGCAATAGAAAGTAGAACCAGTGTTGAGTCTTTGAGAAAAAGGACTACCTTTTTCTATAGATGTTATTTGCAGATATTTCTTAAATAATGAAATAATATCATAATAATATCACAGACTAGTTGTTCAATAAATATTAACTCTTTCCCCAGAACCTCAAATTTACCTTGCAATTCTTCTGCCGATCCTCTGTTTAGTATAGCTGACAAATTATTTGAAAGGAAGAAGAGCGTGCCATAGGTTTGAAAGTACTCATAGAAGTATGATGAGTGGTGACAACAGAAAAATATAGTAGGAAAAAAATATTTGTCAGTAGCCCTTGATATTTCTCCATGAGGCAGGAAAAAAAGGACTCAGTGAGGTCATATTCTTTGCTCAAATTCTGACTTTTTCTGACTTTTAATGCAGCGTTCATCCAATTATTTTGCAGTATAAAGAATTCTGTGAATTTGGACTCTAGTGAATAAACAATGAGGAAAGGGAAATTAAGAAAGGCATCGTAAACAAGGGCAGATAGAAGGCCCTGAAGCAGTAAGAATAATTTAAATTTGATACTGAATGTGACAGGTAGCCCTGGAGGTTTGATAAAGGGAAGAATATGGTCAAAACTGTGGACAAGGAAGATTATTTTGACAGCCTTTGGTACTGATTGGGCATTTCATAAAATAAAACATTGTTCAAGGTCTTGGGAAAATATTTTACATCCATTGATTTTCTTTTGATGTTTTTCCAATATTACATAAATTGCTATATATTCTAGGAATTAGGCTCTTTGTTTTGATTTGTTTTGCTTTGTTTCAGAAGGTCATGCAATTGAGTTATGTGACTGACACTAACTAGCTCAAGCCGGTCATTTCATTTGGCTTAGCATGATTTTCACAATATGAAAATGATTCTGATATTTATTCAAGTTGAATAGAGATGTATGATTCCATCAAGTTAATTATTAACTAAAAAAATGGAAGTGTGATATTGTTTAAATAGCAGCTGTGTTAAGACAGAACAATTAGGTTGACTGAAAATGAGCAGTTCCATCAGACAGATGCCCACGTTTTTCCCCCAACAGTGTCAACACTGAATGTCTTTTAATACACTGGAAAATTACTAGGCAGATCTGAAATAATGAAGCAATCACTGCAGGCTTTGTTTAAGATTTCTCTAGAGAATAGTACAAATAAAATGATTACAGTGATTTGAACAGTCAGAATTTTATAGCCGTTCACTTAGAAAAACAATCTTCCAATTAGCTGACAATTGATAGCTTCCGATATTTCTTGAAATGGTTTATGCATGAGGAGTATTGATCTGTACTTCTATGAAATAGGTTACCTGAGAGATGATTATTTTCATTATGGTCAACACATATAAAGGCTGTACTCACAAATATAAATGTTTGACAATTTCAAATTTATTGTCCAAATGGATTACCTATATATAAACTTGTATTGCCTGTACTATTAACAATATTACAAAAATGTTATTCTGGAAACTAGTGAATTTGAAAGTTTCATTTTCTTCCACTGTAGTTGTCTTGGCTAGGGTTCTGAATTTAATGCTTTCATTTTCCTTTGCAATTGAGGCAGAGAATAAGCAAGTTCACTGGGTTTTTAAACCTGAGAGTTTGAAAAGCCTAAGTTATAAGTATTTACAAATACTCACTTATAAAGTGCAGTGGATGGATGATGAATGGATGTTTTGTCAACAGATATATTAGATAGATACCTGTTCTGTAACAGAAAACCCAAACTACCACTGCCTAAAACAAATAAGGCTTAAGTTCCTCACATAGAAAGAAATTTGGAAATTGATAAAAACTTATTTTGGTTTTGTGGATCTACCCCATTAGAGTCATGATTTGACATCTATTGTGAGCATCTTGCACTCATGCTCCTAAGACTGCTCAATTCCAGGCATAACATCCATGCTTAAGGCAAGGAGAAGGGAGAAGGGAAGTGTCAACTCTGACTATATCTGTCCCATTGATCAGAAAGCACTAGCTTTATCAGTCATCAGCTGACACCTATTTAAATCCCCTTGGCCAGGAATGTGTCACTTGAGCATCCCAACTTGTAAGGGAGTCTGGGACGATGGGTAGCTTAGACAGTCTCTGTAGTAGATACTGGCAATGAAGAGAGGTTGGGAATGGGCACTGTTATGTTAATTAGTGAGCTAGCCATATTTGTAAAAATCAGTGAATTATACAGAAGAGTTCCCATACTCTGGGTTACATTCGTTTGGCTATACTTAACTATGTTTACGATTTCACTAGAAGCTGGGAGGGGATTTACTATTGTAGATAACCAGGCATAATATTTAATGGAAGTAAGCATGAGCGTGGCTATGAAACAGACACCTACCTTCCCACATGATATGAGAGACAAAGTCAGGTAGAGTTTATGCCAAATGCAGTCTTCCCTCTTATTGCCTCCTTTCTCTACTTTTTTTTTTTTTTTTTTTTTTTTTTTTTTTTTTGAGATGGGGTCTCGCTCTTGGTCAGGCTGGTTTCGAACTCCTGACCTTGAGCTATCCACCCGCCTCAGCCTCCCAGAGTGCTAGGATTACAGGCGTGAGCCACCGCGCCCGGCTCTTTCTCTACTTTTTAATCATTTCTAGTCTAGTTATTTGTTAACATAACTTGGCTGTATTCCTGAAATTCCCCTGAAACCATGTTTTTAAAAAAATAAGCAATGTTGCCTATTAGAGCCTCAAATGTATATTTGAATTAGCATAATCATGTAAAACATTTATAATACAACTATTGTGTAAATGAACTTCAATTTGAATTTATTTTATTTACATGTCCACGTTAGTTTAAATATCTACTTTCTGGCATTTTATTAATAGTTTATGATTATCATTATCATTTTTTCATATAACCATCTAGGTTTCTTATGAAAATTCCCTTCTTACTTTTTTCAGTGTACAATATTGGTAACATAATTACACATAGACCAGCTCACTCACATTTATATTAGCCAGCCATTCTAGTAAAAAAATCCCTAAAGAAAAAAAAGAGAGAGATATATTGAGTTATATTTCTCCACAAGAAAGAAATTATTACAGTAATATATATTTCTTATTCTAAACTTTCATGGAAATAACAAAATTCACTGTTTTGAATTAAATTTTCAAAAGGCAAGATATCTCTGTACAACATATTGCATAAGCTCACTAACTGTATACACTTACTAAACAGTAGAAAATTGCATAAAATTGCATTCAGGATCTTCAGCTAACTTTAGCTCTAGTAAAGAAAATTTGCCTTCATCATCACCAAATGGCCTTATCATGTCTCCTTCCTGGGCCTCATTTACGTACATTGAGACTTTCATAACCTGTAATAAGAAGACTATCTCAAATTAAATGGCTAAAGAGATATATAAGATTGAGAAACTTTGCCTTTACATAAACACATGCTTTGAAAATATCTGGTAAGGCATACTATGTAATATTAATAATTCCAAAAGATGTTTTATTTTCATAACAAGACTCAGGAAATATAGTGCTAGAGAACTGAATTAACACATATAAACTAAAATAACATGAGTGCAAAGGTTAAATTGGTGTTCTCCTTCAGACCAATGAACACACACACACATACACACACGCACGCACGTGCCATTTGTAAAATAAAAAGACATGAAAACTTAAGTTTTATTGATTTCATGTTGACTGATGGGGTTAGCCACTGCAGCTTTAATTAAAAAAAGATTAAAAGTATGGAAAGATTTATCAGCCCCTTTTGTTACAAAGAAGTTAGGGGTTTCTTTGCTGTCTGGCTTAGCCACGCTGTCACTGAGTGTTTAGTTAAGCCACTTCGGAAGATCCATAATACTGTATTTGTGTAATTCAAATACACAAAGTTCCACTAATACATAGAAAGAAGTTAGGTAAATAGAGGTAGCATCTAGAAGCATCCAAAATTACTGGGCTCAAGGTGATGGATTTAAAACGGTGCTTACTGATATCCTAAAGGTTCAACAAAAGTGCCCCAGGGCCTTAAGAGAAGAGAGTAGGAAACTGGGAGAAAGAGCAGCAACATGGTGGGTTCAAGGCTATGGGATTCTTGCTTTTGAAATCCCTGAAGATATCCCAGAACTGTTCTCTATGTGTCATAAAACTTGGTTTCTATAAAAGATTTTATTTGAAAACAGTATGTCTTGCTTTAAAATGTGTTGTTTTTGTTATTGTCATAAGAATTGTGCTAAAGGAATACGGATATATTTTTTTACAAAAGAAAAAATAGGGGGCCCTGAGAAACGATGTGAGAGAGACATAGTGAAACAGCCAATTACCTCTGGCTTTATTTTGCAACACAAGAGGACAGCATCTGAAAGAGAAAATTCAATCCATCAAATATTGACTGACCATTCCGATTGCTGAGCATTCGAATATGTCCAGGGGATGAGGCAAAATAAATAACTTACCACGGAGTATAGCTATGGCAGGAAAAACATTGCACTTTAATACAAAAATTAGTTTTCCTGTCCTGACTCCACCTGCAGAATCTAAGGTGGCAGAATTTTGACTTGTCAGTTTGTAAAAAGGGCGGCACAGTCTTTGTTAAACACCTGTTATACGCCAGGAAGTGTGTTAGGTACTGGGGATCCTGAGATAAATGTGACCTGCTACGATGCCCTGACAGAACTCACAGAAGAGCGGTAGTTATCAGAGTAGTAAACCAGCTAACATTTATTAGGTAATTGATCTGAGCCAGGCAATGTTCTCAGTGCTTTTACAAGAATTATTTTATGCATTTTTATGATAACTTCCTAGGTCCATAATATATTTATTCCTCCTTTACAGGTATGGACATGAGGTACAGAGATGTTAAATAATGTGCCCCCAAGTCTCACAGAAAGTGCAGAGATAGTCTTTGAGCTTAGTTTGCAAGATTTCAGATCATGTGCCCTAAACCAGCAGTCCCCAACCTTTTTGACACCAGGGACTGGTTTCATGGAAGACAATTATTCCACAAAATGGGGCTGGTGGGGGGATGGTTTGGGGATGATTCAAGCACATTACAGTTATTGTGTAGTCAGACCTCTCTGCTAATGATAATCTGTATTTGCAGCCACTCCCCAGTGCTAGCATTATCGCCTCAGCTCCACCTGAGATCACTGGGCATTAGATTCTCATAAGGAGCGTGCAACCTAGATCCCTCGCATGCACGGTTTATAGTAGGGTTCTCATTCATGTGGGAATCTAATGCCCCTGCTGATCTGACAGGAGGCAGAGCTCAGGCAGTGATGCCAACGATGGGGAGCAGCTGTAAATACAGATGAAGCTTTGCTTGCTTGCCCGCCGCTCAGCTCCTGCTGTGTGGCCCTGTTCCTAATGGGGCACCACCATTACTGGTCCACAGCCCAAGGGTTGGGTGCTGCAACCCTAAGCAATGTTATTCCATTACCTTCCCTGAATTGAGGAGATATGGCCAGAAGGGAATATGTAGTGATTATTTCAATGTACTTTGGAAACAATGGCATTCCGTGCAAGTTTAGGTATCCTGACACCAAGGAAGATAATTCAAAAGGTAAATCATAATTGGAAATGAATGTCCAAAATAAATGTAAAGATGTAAGCAAAATACAGAGTCATTAAAAGGACTACCTCAGATTTCTAGAACATAAGTAATTTATCAAGGATTCCTGTGCCTTTAATTCTTTTGAATTAAATTTTAGTAGGTAGGAAAGGAACAGCCAGGTATTTTCTAGGCTCTGACTAGGTATATCTGTCTCAGCAGTCAGCAAGACAATCCTAATATAGATACATGTGATCTTCTTGACATTGAGCTCATCTATTCCAAGGAAGAACTTGGGTTGTTCATCAGGAATAAAGTGCTGAGCCCACTTTGAGCTAGAGGGTGAACATTTTAAGTCAAGAAATGTACCATATAAATGGCTTTACTTGTGTTCCCCGTATAAGCCATCTTGGTGTTGTTAAGATCTAACAGCAGGAAGATGCTGAGGGAATATGCTTGTTCCTTCTCTGCTTGAGCCTGGATTGTGCCCTGTTATTGTATCTAAAATATGTTCTATTTTCAGAAACTACATTTGCAAATACAAGCAGATTAGAGTAATTTAAAGGTCAGTGGCAAAGATGAAACACAACCAGCGTTAAGTATGGTATCCAGTGGAAGACATCATCAATAGCAAGGTATCTGCAAACATTCTAAGATAGGAATTGGCTTTAATTCAATTAGTGGGGGAGAAAAAAATTCTTGTCAGTATTTATAATTTTGGTATAGCTCCTAGCTTCCAGAAAATGTGCCCTTTATTAAGAGCATGGACATAGACAATTCAGAAATTTGTTATCCAGTGTCACTCCTCAATTAACTTCTATTCATTCAGCCAGCAAGGACCGGTGTTCTGCCCATTAAAAATAAGAGGCTTCCTTTTCTATTCCCTTTGCTGTTATTGATATTGTTAATCATTTTAATTAGTGGCTTCCCATGATTCCAATCAAGTCCAATTAGACTAAAACCTGATAAACAATGAAGAGGTGAAAACAGCAGCTCAAAACATGGATTAATCTCACTAGTACAAAGTGAAAGTAGCTTCATTTTAAATTGCTTCCAGTAACCTTTAAACAAAGGCATTCCCTACCCACCAACTATAATAGCACTCTGTTCCTTATGTGAAATGTAATGCATAGTCATACCTTTCAAAGACCATCCTCTATGCCCCCTTAAACATATACTCACTTGTCCACGTGTCATTCTTCATCGTGCCCTGGTTTGCATTTTTCTACACCAGCTACCGCAACAATTTAAATTTCTTGCACTTCCCTTTTTCTTCTCCCCTTAATTGTGCCTGGGTCTCTGCCTTTCTGTGCCCAGTTTCCTTAAGGGAAGAGGAATTCCTGTTCTCAAGGATGTTCTAGAAGTTCAGTGCATATATTTTCAGACAACCACAATATATCTATCCTTGATACTGTGCTAAATTATTTTACAAGACACTTAGCATTTAATTCCCGCAACAACTCTATTAGGTAGTTACTTCTGTTAGACCCATTTTACAGATGTGAAAATTAAGGTGTCAAGAATATAAATAACTTTATTAAGATCACTCAGCTAGAAAAAGTTAGGCATAAGATCTGAACTCAGTTCTAAATGGTCTCAGAATCCCAACACTTAACTTTCATATGATGCTAGCCTTTCACTTAGAATCAAGGCAGTTTCCCAGGTAGGGAAATGTTCAAACACTAAAACTTTGCTGTTAATCTTTCTTAGAATGGCTTCAATTAATAATATTTCCTTTATATGAGAATTATGTGGACTTATCCAACCCATCTTTATTTCTCTGATCTCATGTGCCAAATAATATGGTTGATACTGTCTTTTAGGTGAGATAAGAAAAATTTTTTTTTTTTTTTTTTGAGACAGAGTCTTGCTCTATTGCCCAGGCTAGAGTGCCATGGCATCAGGCTGGCTCACAGCAACCTCAAACTCCTGGGCTCAAGCAATCCTTCTGCCTCAACCTCCTGAGTAGCTGGGATTACAGGCATGTGCCACCATGCCCGGCTAATTTTTTCTATATATTTTTAATTGTCCACCTAATTTCTTTTTATTTTTAGTAGAGATGGGGTCTCACTCTTGCTCAGGCTGGTTTTGAACTCTTGACCTTGAGCTATCCTCCCGCCTCGGCCTCCCAGAGTGCTAGGATTACAGGCGTGAGCCCCCATGCCCAGCCTGAGATAAGAAATTTTATCAGTATTCCTAGGTCTACATAGTGGATAAATTTTAACCCTTGGAAATTATTCAACTGTAATATGAACATCTATCTTATTACTTAAAAACTTCATGCTCTCATTTTAAGGATGTGGCATGGAAGAGCATAAAAATCAAAATCTGAGTTTGAATCTTGGCATCACTTCCATATATCTGGGATATCTTGGGCAGGTTGCTTACCTTTTCTGAGCTGAGAGCCTGGAATACATACATTAATAAAGAATAAAGGAATTGAAGAAAGGAAATGACAATTATAAAATCTGCTTCACAGTATTGTGAAAATTAATTGAAATATATATTTAAATGTCCCTGACCTGTAACTATTTCCTAATAAATGGCAGCATTAATTGGTGTTATTTATCTTGCATCATATGAAAATAAGTTGATGATTACTATGTGTATATGTAAGCAGGTAGATAGTAGGTTTCGATTAAGCAGAATAGCAGGAAAGTGTGATAGCTGATAGCAAATATCCAACCAAAGGGACTCAGATTAGGAAGGAAATTGGGTACCGCAGAAAATTTACCTGGTTATTAGAATAGAAATCTGGGACATGATTGAAAAGATGAGGTAATTAAGGTACCAGCTACTAGCATTTAGAAGTATGTGTATCAGTCAGCTATACCCACAATATTACTGAGAAACAACTATAAAATACAATGCTTTCAAAAGTATTTATTCTCACACTCATTTTGTCTGTTCTAAGATGGGCTCAGCTACATCTGCTCCACACTGTAGGTCATCTAGGCTTGCTTGGCTAAAGGCTAGACGTTCAGTTTAGGTCTGTTCCATGAATTTTTGTTCTGGGTCAAACTGAAAAGGCAACGGTTCCTAGAGAATATTCTTTTCATGGCAGATAATAAGTCACAACAGAGAAAGCTTAATTACATATACAACTGCCATGCTTCAGCTCACATCATGTCTTCTAACATCCTATTGGCTAAAGCAGATCACATGATTTCATATAATGAATTATACGCCCACTACCACCAGGCAATAATATTGATATACAATTTTATTATAGGGGAAAGAATAATTATAAGGAATCAATAGATTAATCTACTACCCAATGTTAAAATTGGGGTGACAGGAAGACTTAGAGCTTGCTGAGCCTTTTAGCTATTGATCTAGAAATTCCTCTGTCTCCTTTGTAGGAGTTCTTGTTCCAGAATTTAGACCTGAAGCTTAGACTGGGGTTGAGAGACATCTACCCTGGTAATAGAATGATGATTGCACTGCTGAAATAACAAATTTGCCTGATTATGACTGTGGTTAAATTATCTGGCTCAGTCCATATAACCTGTTTGTAGCATGCCACCCTTAATTGTTTGCTTTGGTCTTAGGGTTTTATTTTATTTGTTTGCTTTAACAAGGATGCTGGGGCACGTTGATGATTACAATTTGCCTTCCTAAATTTTTCCTTCAGGAACTTAATGTCTAACTTTTACCTTCTGTTTATTGAGCACCATTTATAAGCACAATACAGAAAGATTACTTGTTTTGTCATTGGTGCTAATCTTTGTCCTAGCTGACTAATTTGAACAGTGGTACTAAAGTTTCAATAAGATTAAATCTCCTTGTTTTGCACTTATGAAGAGATGCACTCATTAGGACTGCTGAACATCATAACTTCTGTTATACTTTGTAATACCAATCTACCCTAATTCAATATAAGTTGTAATCAATTCTTATTTCTTTAAGTGCTTTGTGGGTATCATTAAGCTTTGCCAAATTGAGGTGCTTTCTTATAGTAAATGAATGAGAAACAACTTAGACAAAGTTTTATTGGGAACTTCTGCTGGCTCTTCGGAAAAATGAATATGATTATTTACTGAGCAACCTGAGCCTAATCTAGACTTCTCCTTACTTAGAATTATATAGTCTCATCTGGTATAATACCTTCTTGATGTTATTTTCTCCAATAAAAATTTAGGGCGGTCTCCCTTTCTCCAGATGTCTGTGCTCCTATGAGATTTTATATATTAATACATACTTCTACTATAGGACTTTGAATGAATTATGAATATTCTCATATCTTTGTTTCCTAATGAGATTATGAGAATAATATGACAATTGCAGAACATTTATCCATGTATGCACCCAATACCTGACATGTTTCTCAATAAAATTTTATTAAATGACTAATCATTGTGGTTTTGAGTGCACTGTGCCAAACATTGTAATTAAGACCACTAGTCTCATTTTTATTCCTCTAAAATGTTTCCTGTATATGTTTCTCATTATGTGTGAAAAATAGTGGTTCATGGGCATTCATCTGTCCTGGCAGCTATACTTTAATTATTTTAATTGAATGACTATATGTCAGACAATGTATTAATCTATCTTAGAATTTGATCTTTGGTGTTTTTTATTTTTTGTTTTTTTTGTTTTGGGACAGAGTCTCACTCTGTTGCCTGGGCTAGAGTGCCGTGGTATGATCATAGCTCCTTACAACCTCAAATACTGGGCTCAAGCATCCTGCCTCAGTAGCTGGGACTATAGGTGTGCATTTACTACACCTGGTTAATTTTTCCATTTTTTGTAGAAATGGAGTCTCACTATGTTGCTCAGACTGGACTTGAACTCCCAGCTGAAGTGATCCTTCTACCTCAGCCTCCGAAAGTGCTGGGCTCATGGGCACGATTGATCTTTATTTGATCCTCTTCTATTTTCTTAAACATTTCCATTGTGCATCACTTTAGTGTTAATTCTGGTTCTGTCCCTTTCATGTAACATGCCACTCTTATCTGGATGGTATCTGATAGCACATAATCTATAACAAAATTATCTTTGGGTTCTAGTTCTACGTTTATACATGTCTGAACATTATTATAATTTTATGAATACTGTTCATTATCATTTTATCATATGTAAATATTTGTAACATTCAATTTGGGAAGGGTCAAAGTCAAAGCAAACCAAAGAACTGTGGTTGATACTATGTAGGTAACAGAAATAATTATTTCGTCCATGCCATTTTTAAATTTATTATTTGTTCCTTCTTTCACTTTTTAGTAGCTGGAATGTTCTGGAAAAAAACCTTTCTTGCATTTATTTAGAATTTCCTTTGGTTCTTCAGATTCTTAACTTTTTCCTGAATTTTTCATGGTCCTCTTTGATATTCTTCTGCCTTTTCTTAGACATAGTTCTGTATTCCTTACCCTCCCTCCTTCAGATTAATTGGGTATCTTGGCTTCTCTGCTTCGATCTTCTTTAATTCAGTATATTTTATTTAAAAATGCTCATGGCAAGTTGACAACAATCTGCCTCATCCCCCATATTTACTTACTATCTAATGAGGTGGTTCTTGCAAGAGAGACACACCAGAAGCACATTCCATTCCATTTCCTTTTACATTGCTTTGATGTTTTGTTTGAATTTCTTCTGTAAATAATATCTTAAATCAGTGCCTTTCTTTTGAAGGTCTTTGAATTTATTTGAAATGGCGTGACTATTTTTATCTTTGGCTCCACACTCATATTTCATGATTGAATTTAGAAGCATTATAGTGGGGCAGAAAGAGCTGAATTTACCAGTCTAATTGGGTTTTGAATCCTATATTAGCCACTTAACCACCTATATGACCTTGGGTAAGTTACTAAACCTCTCTGAGTCTCAGATTTCTAACCTATTTGTCTTCTGTTTTCAATGATAGTGCCTTTAGCCCTCACAGGCTATTGTGAGGATTACAGATAGAAAAAGAAAAAGACCTGACACATCATATACCCTTCATAAATAATGGCTAAATCATGCTGAAATCTACTTGAGAGATATTTTACAAACTACTTTGGAGTCATTGCCCATAGAATTAATCTAGGGTAGGTTGATTTAATGGAAGCTTCTTCATTCTCATCAGCATCACTGTGCTGTGTAAATAAAGAGTATATGACATGCTTCCCTAAAGGTAATTGCCCAACCTTCCACATACTGTGCTGATCTAATCCACTTTGCTAATAGAATACTGCTGATAAGCTCTCCCTTATCAAGCTTTTCTGTTCACCTTCCTTTTAAAGAAAAGTAATTCATAACAGCATTTACCACTTTGAGATTTTGTGCAAATCATTAAAATATATGCTGGTAAGTGTAAAACATGCTGTGAGAATAGACTACTATTTGTATTTAATCATTTTTATATTTTAGTTCATTATGATACTTTTATTATTTTATCATATTATTGATATAATATGTCAATAGGGAAATAAACCATACTAGATAAAACCACAAGCTTAAAAGAAGTGCAGAGGAGGAGGAAAGCACATTCATTCTACTATACTTACTAAGAATATATTATGCACAAGATATCAGCTTTGTCACTGGTACTAAAGAGTTTCAGGCCTGTGAAGAAGGATGATTTTGTCAAGTGGAGAATTTTCTTGAAATGGAAGTGAGTTCCTGTCTTTATCTTCACGGTGACTGATAAAGGATGGGTGCTCAGTGCCTATTGGACTGAATAAAGGGAAGGATCAGGTTTGAAAAGGTATTATTAATGTTACTTTGGAGGTAGTTGAATTGCAAAAGAACATTGATTTGGTAGGAATGGATGATCAAATAATTAAAGATATGGGTTTTAAAAAATAGTTCCTTTTCCAGTTTGAAGGCTAATAGAATACATTTGCAGAAATATAAATCATCAGAATACAAAGGCCATTAGGGAATTGCAAATTAAAACAAAAATGAGACCCTACAGCACATATTACTAGAATGGCCAAAACAGTGACCACATCAAATGCTGGTGAGGATGCAGGGTAACAGGGACTCTCATTCATTGCTTGTGGGAATGCAAAATGGTGCAGGCACTTTGGAAGACAGTTTGGCAGTTACTTACAAAACTAAACATACTCTTAACTATACAATCTATCAATCACGTTCCTTGGTATTTACTCAAAGTAATTGAAAACTAATGTTCACACAGTGACCCACAGGTGGATGTGTATAGTAGCTTTATTCATAATCGCCAAAAGTTGGAAACAAAGATGTCTTTCGGTAGTGAATGGATAAACTGTGGCACATTTAGACAATGGAATATTTTCAGTGCTGAAAATAAATGAGCTATCAGACCATGCAAAGAAATGAAGGGGGCTTAAATACATATTACTAAGTGAAGGATGCCAATCTGAAAAGGCTACATACTATATGATTCCAACTATATGAAATTCTGGAAAAGGTAAAGTTTTGGAGACAGTAAAAAGATCAGTGGTTGCCAGGATGGAGTTGGGAGAGAGGAATGAATAGGCAGAGAGCAGAGGAGTTTTAGGGAAGTGAAATTATTCTCTATGATACTACAATATTTGATAGGTGTCATTACACGTTTGTCAAAACCCATTGAATGTAAATCACCAAGAGTGAATCCTCATGTAAACTGTGGGTTTTGAGTGATCGTAACGAATGTGCCACTGTGGTAGGGATGTTTATAGTGGGGAAGGTTGTGCATGTGTGGGGACAGGGAGTATATGGGAACTCTCTGAACTTTTCATTCCCTTTTGTTGTAAGCCTAAAACTGCTCTACAAAATAAAGTCTATTTTTAAAAATAATAAAATGGGATTATAGAAATGATTCTAGTCTACCCTCCTTATTTTGGAGGCTTAGCTGAGCTTAAAATCACCCTAGAAAATATGCACCTTAATTGTCACCATTTCTATCATAGGGTATCACCTTTCCTCCTGGCCAATTAGCAAGTACAGCAGCATAAACGATACCTGGGTGCTGCCAATTTCAATTGTCCCTGTGGGTATCCTGTTGTAAATTGTCTAAAATATATTGTGATTCCAGGATAGCTTCCTCCCACCACTAAGCATAATTATGGGCTTCATCTCTTATGTCAGCTGTAGTGCTTTTTGAGGTTGCAAACTGATTTTAAAGCTGGCCTAAGTAAGCTTGAGTCATATAAATTCTTCTTATGGAAAAATATCACCTAAGCAAACTTTTCTTTTATTTGAGTTGACTATTATGCCTTATCTCACTGTGGCATCCTATCAGTGGCTCAGTGGTCTAATGATCCTACTGGACAATTATGTGGCTGGCAAAACAGGATATTACATTTAAAAAGGAATGCATACAAATAAAATTGGAACCCTTCAGTGTTCCTGCTTTTAAAAGGCAATATAATGCCCTTCTCTGATTCAGAAGTAACAGCATGAGAAAATTACAGAGACAGCACTCTGCCTATAATAATCATTGTTTTATTGTGCCATCCTTTTGACCAAGTCCTAGCCCTATAAAATCCCACTCAGATACCTCAGAGCCCCAGTTCCTCCCTCTGGGTTCCCATATTTGTCACTGCTCAAGCATGTTATACAATTTTCCTTTCATTTGAAGACTATGCTCATTCTTTCCTTTCCCATAGCTTTATGTTTTTAAATGTTTTAAGTCATTAAAAGAATTTATATGACTTATACTTACTTTGACTAGCATTATAATCAGCCTACAGTCTCATAAAACATTATAGGTAAAATAGCTTTATTAGTTTTTGTATTAGAGGAATAATTAATGTTGGCTAAGGTCGGTACCTAGCAGTAAGTTTCTGTGTTGGCTAGGGTAGGTGTCTTGCAGTAAGCTTCCTTAAGAACTACAAAAAAGGAGGACAGATTAACTCTTCATTGAAAATACTCTCCTGTTTCTGCCCTACTTGGATAATTATTATCCATAAAATTCCATGATCTAGCTCCTACCCACTTTTTCTAGTACATTTTCCTTCCTTTAGTTCCTCACAAATCCTAAAGCAACATTTCCCCAACTGCATGCCTTGATATTTCTGGGACTGGAACCTGGGAAGCTTTACTTTAATGAGTCTACAGGTGATTTTGATGAACCCCATAATTGAGAACCATTGCTCCTCAGTCAAGCCATTCTTTGAGCTACTCTTACTCAAAGCTTGAGGCTCTGCTAAAGACCAAGCCTGTCCCTTCGCAAAGAATCTCCTAGAAGTCCTGGCTACTGTACTCATTTGATAAGCTGCTCTACCTCTGAACGGACCACAGAGAAGTCACCACATAGGTAAGGCTATACTCTGCTTCACTAGCCTTTACCAAGCATGGATATAGTCCCTTTTTCATTCCACAACACCATTTAAAAAGTCATTAAATGTGCCTTTACTGAAGGTTCAGAAATAATGAAGGGAAAATAAAAACCTTAAAATTGGATTTTTTTCTGACACTTTATCCTCAGTTCCTAAAACACTGGCTGGCCCATAGTAGATGCTCAATAAATATTTGCTAAATAAATACATGCTAAGTCTGACTATTCTTAGGAAAGATAAATCATACCTTTTCCTAAAATTCCCTCATGGACATACCCATTTCCTACCTTAACATCTCAGTATTAAGGGTCACTTTTCTTATTTAGGCTCCTAGTAAACAGAATAGAATATTTTCTCAGCCATGTATTGAAAATTCCAACCCCAGCTTGGGTAAACCCTACCCCCTGCACAAAAAGAGTTGGTCTTGCCCTCGGACTGAATTAGAGCACATTTGTGAGAATAGAAAGATAGTGTCCATGTGAAAGGTATCGAGGATGTGAATGATTTGACATACAGTATCTTAAAAGAAAAAAGAAACAAAAATAGGAGTTGAAAGTATGGGACATGCTTCATTAAAATATTCCTTTAAAACTAGTTTGGAGTTTACAGAAAATAAGCCTAATTTACATCACATTTAATATAGATTTCTCTTTTTTATCAAAGAATATGTTTTTACACATATTAACCAAAGGGTACTGCATGTTTACTCCTAGGAAATTCAGGTAAAAAGGAAAAAAGATGTGTTCTAAAACAATAGCATCATGAAAGCTGGTGTTTCCAGAATTTCTAAATCCTATTATACATGTTTTTCTTCTTTCTGTGTACTTTAAATATTTGACAACTAAATCCAAGAATATATGCACAGATTTTTAAAATAGTTTCATTAAGTTGTAATTTACATATCATAATATTTGTATGTATATATTTTAAGTAAATAATTCAATTATTTTTATTAAATTTATGAAGTTGTGCAACCATTATAACCACCCAATATTAGAACATTTCTGTCAGATCTACAAGACCCCTCATGTCCATTTGCAGTCACCTCTGCTTGTTTTCCTAGCCCTTGGCAGTCTCTAAACTACTTTGTGTCTCCATGGCTTTGCATTTTATGGAGATTACACATAAATGAAATCATGCAAAAGTGGTCTTTTGTACCTGTTTACTTTATTTATCATAATGTTTTTGAGGTTCTTCTATATTGTAGCATGTGTTAGTACTTTGTTCCTCTTTATTGGTGAATGATATTCCCACACATTGCTTTTAATATGTTAGTATGCAATGCAATGGTGAAGGCAAACATTTGAAACTCACAAGTGCCTTTTGTCTCTTTTTAAAAGTAATTTATGTCACCATACCTTCCAGAGGAGTTATAGTAAAGGTTAATGAAATATATATATATATACACGTGTTAATGACATATGTGTGTATATATTTCACATATATATAATTTGAACATACAAAGAATTTTTTATAAAATTATTTATTCATTTTATTCATTCATAATTCATTCTTTAAAATACTACTTTTACTTAAATGATACTTGCGTACATATTTAACACATATTTCACTTCAAATATGAAGTGTAGAAAGATGAGGAACAGATAGGATAATGTTTTACTGACTCATATCAAGAAAAAATGATGGATTCTTTTCTCTAGTTTATATTTTTGCTTGCTTTGTCAAAGATTAGATGGCTATATGAGTATGGTTTGATATCTGGGTTTTCAGTTCTGTTCCATTAGTCTATGTCTCTGCTCTTGTGCCAATGACGTGCTGTTTTAGTTACCATAGCCTTGAAGTATAGCTTAAAGTCTGGTAAATTCATGCCTCCCAAATTTGTTCTTTTTGCTTAAGATTGCTTTTGCTATACAGGGTCTTCTCTGGTTCCATATGAAGCATAGAATTATTTTTTCTAGATCTGTGAAAAATGATGTTGGTATTTTAATAGGGATTGCATTGAATCTGTAGATCACTTTGAGTAGTATAGGCATTTTAACAATGCTGATTCTGCCTACCATGAGCATGGTATAGTTTTCTAACTGTTCACATCCTCTGCTATATCCTTCCTCGGTGTTTCATAGTTCTCCCTGTAAAGATCTTTTACCTCCTTAGTTAAATATATTCCTAAGGGAAAGGCAAATCAAAATCACAATAAGATATCACTTATCTCCAGTGAGAATGGCCTGTATCAAAAGTCCCAAAACAATAAATGTTGGCGTGGATGCAGAGAGATAGGAACACTCATACACTGCTGGTGGGATTGAAATTAGTATAACCTCTGTGGAATGTAATATGGAGATACTTCAAAAAGCTACAAGTATATCTACCATTTGATCCAGCAGTCCCATTACTGGGCATCTACCCAAAAGAATGAAAGAAATTCTATGAAAAAGACATTTGCAGTAGAATGTTTATAGCAGCACAATTCACAATTGCAAATATTTGGAAATAACCCCAAGTGCCCATCAATATATGAGTGGATTAATAAAATATGGTATATGTATACCATGGAGTTCTACTCAGCCACAATAAACAATGGTGACATAACACCTCTTGTATTATCCTGGCTAGAACTAGAACCCATTCTACTAACTTAAGTATCACAAGAATGGAAAAATAAGCACCATATGTACTTACCATCAAACTGGTACTAACTGATCAACATTTAAGTGCACATATAGTAATTACACTCATCTGATGTCAAGCAGATGGATGGGGGGATAAAGGGATGGGTATATACACAACTAATGAGTGTGGTACACACTGTCTGGGGGATGGACACACTTGAAGCTCTGACTTGGGTGGGGCAAAGGCAATATACATAACCTAAACATTTGTACTCCCGTAATATGCTGAAATAAAAAAAAATAAAAAGAAAAGTGGTTGTGTTATTATCATAGACAATTTTAATTGTCCCTGATAAGTCAAAATATTTAATTAAAAGTGCTTAATTGAGGTAAGATGACTTAGAAACATTAGTTGTATGTTAGTATCATAATATTGAACTTAAGATTAAGTCAGAGAAAGGTATTATTTTATGTCTATTCATTTTATTTCATTAATAATCTTATAAGCATTAGGACAAGTTAAAGACCGGATATAACCAGAGTCCTTCAAAAGTCAAGCAAAAATAGATTGTAGAGGATCATTCTCCCTCTTTCCTCTCTCCTGAGTTTTCATCCCTCTCTTCTCCAATGTCTCCCCTCCCATCTTTTTATCTTGTCTCTGTCTCATCTCAGTACTGAGCAAATTTTGTCACTTTGGTGTTTGACAAAAGACCTTCATTGTGAAGGACAAAGAATTTATGAAAAGTGGTTGAAAAATAGAAAGTAAGGAAAATAGCCTATGCACATTTGGGGCAGAATTTGTTTTATCCAGCTTTTTTTCTCCCAACATATGGCACCATGCATATTTTATCTAGAAGACATTTGATTGATAGTTGTCAACTTAAAATGATATAATAATGGAGAAACAGAGAACTTTCTGTGATATCCTAAAGTTCCATTTTTTAATGTTTAAGTTTTCCTCTCAACTTTCTTAGATTTCAGAAATCTTAGGCAAGTGTTTAGTAAGACTTGTGAGATGGGCTTAAAGAAAAAAGGAAAATTCCTTTATTATTAATAAATATATGTGTATTAGGGTAAATAAGATAGTCCAGGTGTAGAGACCTTGTGCCTTTACTGGTACAAAAGTTAAATGAGCTTTCACACATTGCTTTACTGTCCTCCATCCAGCCTTGGCAAAGCAAGGAAGAACAGAATTTTTAAAATTCTCACAAATCGTATAGCTCAAATGTAGCATGTTGTACATTCAAAGAGCAAATGCTTGTAGCCTAGATTTTAGTGAAAACATATCATCTTTGATACAAAAAACTCTGTGAAATTAAAAAAAAAAATAGGTTGAACTATGTGACATGAAAGTGGAATACAAAGATGGCACGAGGTGTAAAATGAGTGATTTTTCGGAAAGAGTTAGGAGAACATGTAGAAATTAATTGATCAATAAATTGTTCTTTTTCCTAAATTAGCATGAGTTACTTATTTATTAATACTTTGTCATCCAAAAAATGTTTACAAGCCATCTTCTTTGTGTTATGCACAATGTTACTGTGTAAAATATGAGCATAGAGAATGTTGCTCCTTAGTAAGAATATATATTCTGTAAGTATAGCAAAATGAAAATTTATAAGCTGTATCTAGGATAAATGAACTCCTGTTGCTCTCACTAGAAATTATGGTAGGGATAAAACCCAAACTTATATTTTTTGTGTTTTCTTTTGCTTTATTTTTTTCAACTCAGTACCTTTTTTTTTTTTTTTATAAATACTCAATCTGAAGTTAAAACTGATAATCAGGGCAATGTCTCTTATTGTAAAAGGGTTTCACTACTTTTCCTCCTATCTAAGATAGCAGCTGAGTACAGAGGGCGTATTATTGATTGTCTCAGCGTTGGAAGAGAGTCCTCTTGTTCATGTGTGGTCTTCTTGACTTCCAGGAATATCAAATAAGGTGTGATTACTCCCTCTCATCTCTGGTTATGCTGAACTGTAACCAACTAAAATGAAGTTGGGCTTACTTGGCTCTTGTAGGTGTGTAATGGCATTTATTGCTGAAGTCTAAAGTCCTAGATATAGGGTACTATGTTCCTACATTTTGTGGTTTCTTCATCCTAACTCCAAGAATCTTCTGATCAACCAGTTGTCACAATATTTCTTGGGACTCTGGAGCCCTCACCTGCTTTCTCCACACCATACTGTTCTGAGCAAGGCTTCTCAATTTCTAAACTTCCATCTCAGTAGCACTATATTACACTGTGATAAATATAAGTTTCTTCTCTGCTGGGCTTGCAGTCTCCCCTGGTGATGACAAGAGAAGTAGGAAGCAAGCACAAATACAGACGCCTAGACACATACACCCCCTAGATATTCCCCCAGTGATCTAAATGTTGATATCACCCTTGCTTTCGTTTACTTGGAGCATCACTCCAAGAGCGGAAGGTGAGCACGTACAGCTAACCTCTCCTCTTTCTCTTTCAATAGCAGAAGCTTCTCTAATTCCTCTTTTGATCTATGGGACCATCCCTTAAATCAATCCTGTCAATTATTTCCAACCTATGACTTATTTAAAAATATTTTAATAAAGCCACACTGCAGGGATTTTAGAATTTAAAATACCCTGTTCTGTTGTTTCAATGCCTTGACTTTCATGATGGTGCTAGGCTATGAGTTTCAAGTTAATGTTTATGGAACATCATCTCTTTCTCTTTTCATTCATTTTAATCTTTCCTGTAGTAAAGGGATACTTCTCATTGAATGAGGAGGAGGTGGAGGAAATAATTGATATTATTACACAGTCTATCAGACACCACAGATATTAGAAAAATAAAGCAATGTAAAGAGTGATATGATAAAAGAAATATAAATTCCAGTAGAGAATATGGAAGTTTCAGCAGGTCCTACTTTGGTCCAGAATGAAGAGTGACTTCTCAGAGAGAAAAAGACAATCATAAGTCTCTGCCTCCAACTTTATTTAAGTAAAATTGCCAACAAAATATTGTATATGTTTATGGTATACAAGGTGATGTTTTGATATGCGTATACATTTTGAATGATTAACACAATCAGCTAATTAAAGTATCCATAATTTCATGTATTTATCTTTTTTGTATGTGTGTGTGGTAAGAACATTTAAGATCTATCTTTTTTAGAAATTTTCAAGTATACATTATTATTAACTATAGTCGCTATGCTGTGCACTAGGTCTCCAGAACTTATTCATCTTAGCTGAAACTTTACTCTTTAACCAATATCTCCCCCTCCCGCCTGCAGCCCCTAGCAACCACCGTTCTAAGTCTGCTTCTGTGAGTTTGACCTTTTCAGAGTCCATACATAAGTGAGACCATGCAATATTTGTCTTTCTGTGCCTGGCTTATTTCACGTAGCACAACGTCCTCTAGGGTCATCCGTATTGTCACAAACTATATGATTTCCTTCTTTTTTAAGGTTGAAGAATATTCAGTTGTGTATACATTCCACATTTTCTTTATCTATTTATCCATTCATGGACACTTAGATTGTTTTCATAACTTGGTTATTGTGGATAATGCTACAATGAACATAGAAGTGCAGATATCTTTTCAATGTACTGATTTCCTTCTTTTGTATATATACCAAGAAGTAGGATTGCTGGATCATAAGGTAGTTCTATTTTTAAGTTTTGAGGTATACTGTTTTCCATAAAGACTGTACAAATTTACAGTTCTACCAACAGTATACAAGGGCTCCCTTTTCTCTACCTCCTCACCAGTACTTATTTATATTTTTGTCTTTTTGATAGTAGCCATTCTAACAGGTATGAAGTGAAATTTTATTGTGATTTTGATTTGCATTTCCTGATGATTTGTGACATTAAGCATTTTTTCATATATTTATTGGCCATTTGTATGTGTTCTTTAGAGAAATGCTAATTTAGCTCCTTTGTCCTTTTGTAAATCAAATTATTTGTTTTCTTGCTATTAAATTACTTAATTTTTTATATATTTTGGACATGAACCCCTTATCAGATGGTTCATAAATATTTTCTTTCATTTCATATATTGTCTCTTTACTCTATTACTTGTTTCCTTTGCTGTGCAGCCTTTTAGTTTGATGTAGTCTATTTTTGCTTTTGTTGCCTTTGCTTTTGAGGTCATATCTAAAATTTTTGCCCAGACCAATGTCAAGAAACTTTTCCATCTATTTTCTTCTAGTAGTTTTACAGCAGGTAAATTTTTAAAGTCAAATAGCAGAAGGAATTGCATATTCCAGAGGGGGCACAATGAAAAAGGAAATCAGAATAGGAACTGGAAGATCTAAGTAAGCCATATTGAGGATTTTGAGCCTCCCTATTAGGAGTATATTGAATGCTTTTCACAGGACATTGATTTATCGATGTCTATGTCATTTTGACTGCTGTGGACAATAGATTGACTGAAGGCATGGGTTTGAACAAGATAGGAGAGAGGAAAACCTGTAGGCAGCTATCCAGCAGTTCAGAGACAAGATGATGGCAGCTTAAATTGGAGTGAAGCAGCGTGGTAACAGTGGGGGAGGGAGAAATGCAGGGATACAAGAGATAGTCAATGAAGGCATATTTTGTCCTTTTAATTTTGTGTTTTACAGTTGAACGGAAAGAAAAAATAAACCTCCAGGTATCCAGTGCAATGCATTCATCAGTTATGCTAATATTTTGATATGTTTATTTTAGTAGAACTTGGGGCACTTCATTGACACTGAAAATTAGCTGTGTAATGCCTGTCTAGTACGTGAAGCCACATAGGGCAACTTTTAAAAATAAAAAGAAGTGATGCTGCAGTAACTGTGAGAGGACTGACCTAGCTCTTGCACGATGTCAAAGCTACAACTGAAATCTCTTTGTTTATAATTATTTTTGATGTTGGAATGACCCCTGTGCAAATTGAGAAGGAAAATCAACATTATAGCTCCTTTATAATTATTCATTCATTTCTGCCCAAGTCGAACAGCTGTAGCCAGTGCAATTTCTGCATGTACTGAGATTCATTTAGAGGATTTGGGCTCACATAATAATTTTTTTTTTCTAAATCTCTTCTGCACACAACTTCTTGCCTTGGATTGTTTATAACAATGACTTGGCAGGGAGCACAGCCTAACAAAATCAAACAAAAAAATACCTTATTTTTTCCCTTCCTTTCCTTGCTTCTCCTCCTATGCTTTACCCCCTTTTTTAAAAAAGTCAATAATGATAAATACCAACTAATCAATTTTTGACCCTGTTAGGTGCTAGGCATCATGCTTATTACTGAACCTACACATTTTTATTTAGTTATTTCAAGATATACTCATATGTCCTATTTTTACTAGATAGAGTAGCTGTTATAATTTCTCTTATAAATTAGGAAGCAAAGGCTTTGAAAATCAAGTAGCTTAATGATAGAGATGATATTAACTCGACCTCTCTGACTCGATATTCTCCACCTGCTCTACCAAAATCATACCTCACCCTGGTGTACATAGCACACAATGGAAGTCAGGAATATGTTCTAGGAAACTGCCTAGGTAGGTAGGATGTTTGGAATGGAAGGGAGTAATATAATATATCATTGTTGTCTTAAACACATTTCACCATTGAGGTACTGTGCTTAGTGCTAAAGCTGGAAATAGGATCATGAATAGGGCAGTTTCTGCCTCAATATAGTGTGGAAAAGAGGAAAACGAGTACGGCAGAATGGCAGTTACAGCAGCCTTGATTCGCATTCCAGGAGCGTGCATTACAGAGGGCAGGTGAAAACTCCCAGCGAAGGCCCCACACGGGCACGGCTGGAGGCTGAAGGAAGGACACAATAACTTTCTCTCTTCCCTCACTTGTCCTTGTTTTTCCTTGCTTCTTATCCATCCCTGAATAATCACATTCTAGCTTCACAACCATACTCCGAAGAAATAATTTTTGTTATCCCTTCTCTTGTAGGGAAACAACTCTTGATGAATATTTTCATGTTTCTTCATGATTGGGGCTGTCTGAGCAGAGAACATTGATCTATGGGTTAAAGCATGGTTGACTATTAACCATTAAGGAGAGAGCTCCAGAAAGATATAAACCCTCGTCCCTCCCCTGGAGATATTTGCTTACATCTCAGGATGTCCGAGTAGAGACCTTCTTTCTTCCCTCCCTAAAGATGAGTTTTTACATTGCAGAGGAAAGGTCTCTTTCACTCTCTCCAGAGGGATGGAGGGAAAACTGGAAAAGCCACTCTACATAAGCTTCACAATTAATTCCAGGGTTCTTTTCCTATGCTACAATCCCCACTGTATGTACAGGGTGCACCTGGCTTTCACTGTGTTGCCCATGGGGTGTTTGGACTTAAGGAACTGATGCAAGGTGCTCTGTGAGTGAATAAACAGCCTGATCTGTAACCCAGAAGTCTGTGTTCCTCTTTGTGTGTGTGCGTGTGCGTGGGCACAGGGGTGTGTAAATAGGTAGCTAGGTAGATAGATAGTAACATCATGGATACTTCATAGTTTCAGACGTTAACAGTCATCCAGATAAAGAGATCAAGGCTAGAAACGTATTCCCATTACTGCTTTCTAGAGTAAGTACTTTGTTCTACTATTCCTTGAGTTTCTGTATGGAAGCCCAGAATGTATAGGTGACTTCACCATTAGAGTGTATTGATTCCTGCTTCTACATTCCCTTTAAATACTCCTATTCAGTTAGCATAATCCCTAACTTAGGTCATTCTGAGAAATAGATTTCTGAAAAGGAGAGGCAATCCCAATAGTATATGTCCTGCTCTTGTGACTTCAACTCTAACTGATAGCCCAGAATCTACTGTAAAATTGGAATTATTTCTTGTTCTCTATGGCCTTACTATGATCTGGGAACAAATGTGGTAAGGACCGTCTTCTCAGAGGGGAAAATAATCAGAGAACCATTCCAGTCCCAGCTCTGATTGAGCCCCTCCAAGAGATCTTCTTTGTCCCCTTTTAGAAACACAACACAAGAGAGGGACTTGGGGATGCTACCGTATTTAACTGAGTTATTCCTTAATGCCAGAAAACGGGGAGGGAAGTCACACATTTCAGACCCTCGGAGACAACCTCACATGGAGTTTCCTTTTTATTTGTTTGTTTTTTATCTTCCCACAGTCTCTTTTCAAGCCCTCGTCTTTAGCACGTCCCTTCCCCTCAGCACACACGTACACACAGTCACTGACACACAGATATACGACATGTACATCTCCAGAACCTCTAAACTCTCCTACATGTGGTGGAAGTGCAGACTTCCAATCTCTCCCCTTTCTTGTGCTTTGCACATTTTCCCTTATGTTTGGGCAGGATGTTAAACGCAGAGTCCCTTAGTCTTGGCTTTGCCGGCTCCACAGGGTGAGAGAGTATGGGGAACCCGATCTCTTGAGGAAGAGAAGAATGATGGTTGCTACAGTTCAAGGTCAGACTTTCTAAGAGTGGAGACTGCCATTATTTCCTCACAAAACACTGAAGGCAAATACACTTTGCCACAGCAAAGATGATTTCATTTATTTCCCTAAAGGACACACAATTTCATATGAGGAAAGAATTTTCCTCTTATTGGCATGACTTTGACCCTATTCATTTCAAAGTAATAACCTTGGCATCACTGTTTAGGGAGGATGTGATTTTGTCTTCTGAGTATTGAACGAGTGGAATTCTTCCAAATAAATTCTCTCCAAATATTACTGACATATATTCCCCTGATAAGGCTGGAAAGCGGGCAATACTACAAATCACTCTCAATGAACAATGTTCCATAGGATTCCTCCTTTGCGTTTGCATTTGAAGTCAGTTCTTTTAAGAATGTACTTGTGCATAAGCTTATATTTGTAAAATTGAGGTGCTTTAAATGTGTTAAATTATTGCACTTCATTCATTTTCTTTTTGTTCCTGTCTTCAAACCACTTTCTTTTGAATGTTTAAATGATGGTTAACTATGAAGAAGACCAAAATAGACAAAGTAATTGCCACTTGTTCCTTTGTCTCTCAGTGGCTTGCTCTGCTATAAATGTATTTAATCTGGACCAAACTGGGGAGGTAAAACCTAATTTAATAGCTGTCAATCATAGTCGGCAAGCCTGCAGGAAAAGAAAATAAAAAGGTGGTTCTATTGCTCTGTCTTCTCTGAGGAAAAACAAAGTGAAACATTAGACACTCCATATCTTTACAAGATGCCTCCTAATCCCTTTACCGAGTTACACGTAATTCGAAGCTCTTTGTGTATTTCATTTCTACTTATGTGCCACCACCCGTATATTCAAAAGTGTGCGACTGACAAGTTAGCTAAAATATTTAATAAGAATTAAATACATTGGGCTTCATTAGAAGGAAACAGGGCCACTTGATATGAAATTCAAAGACTAATTAAATAAAGCTTCCCTGTGTGGAGCTGAGCAGCTGCTTTTCTTAGCCCCAGAATAATGCACATGGCTGTGCCTTCCAGCCTCTAACCGTGAGATGGTCATCTTGCGTTATCTGTTAAATACTTCCAGAAACTTCTCATTTTACTATGATTAAAATGCCTAAATCAGAAGAGTTCAGCAATTGACTGACCTGTGTTTTTTCTCTGATATTATCATCCTTTATCCTTCCCACACGTCTCCTCCTCATTCACTGTGCCCCAGCCTCCCGGCCCTCCTGGGATTTCTTCTCCAACACCAAGTGCTCCCACCCAGAGTGTGTGTGTTTGTATGTGTGTAACATGAGAGCCACCTTCTTACCTTTTTAAGTGTACAATATTTAAGTGCATAATGTTGTTGACAATATTGTACAGCAGATATCTAGAACTTACTCATCTTTAACTGAAATTTCATGCCCATTGATTAGTAACTCCTAATTTTCCTCTCCTCCCAGCCCCTGGCAACGGCTATTCATTCCAGTCTTTGATTTTATGAATTTCACTACCCTATATATATGAAATCATGCAGTATTTGTCTTTCTGTAACTGGCTTATTTTGCTTAGCCTAGTGTTATCAAGATTCATTCAGGTTGTCATGAATTACAGAATTCCCTTCTTTATAAAGACTGAATAATATTTCATTGTTTGTATATACCACATCTTTCTCATCCAGTCACCTATTGATGGACATTTAGGTTATTTCCATTCTTGACTATTGTGAACAATACTGCAATAAACATGGGGAAGCTAATATCTCTTTGAGAGCTTAACTTCAATCATTTTTGATAAATACCCAGAAGTTGGATTGCTAGATCATGTGATAATTCTAGTTTTAATTTTTTGAGGATCTTCCATACTATTTTCTATAGCAGCCACACCATTTTGCATTTTTTTAAAGAAATCTTCATCAAATATTTATTTGTGGTTGTTTTTGTTTTTTGAATTTTTCTCTTTTGAATTTTTTTAAATTTCAGCATATTATGGGGGTACAAATGTTTAGGTTATGTATATTGCCTTTGCCCCACCCGAGTCAGAGCTTCAAGTGTGTCCATCCCCCAGACAGTGTACACCACATCCATTAAGTGTGAATATACCCATCCCCTCCTCTCCCTTCCCATCTGCCTGACATCGGATGAATGTTATTACTATATGTGCACTTAGGTGTTGATCAGTTAATATTAATTTGATGGTGAGTACATGTGGTGCTTGTTTTTCCAATCTTGTGATACTTCACCTAGTAGAATGGACTCCAGCTCTATCCAGGATAATATAAGAGGTGCTAGATCACCATTGTTTATTGTGGCTGAGTAGTCTCCATGATATACATATACCACATTTTATTAATCCGCTCATGTATTGATGGGCACTTGTGTTGTTTCCACATCTTTGGAACTGTAAATTGTATGAAAGGCTTCCACTTTCTCAACATCTTTGCTGACATTTGTTGTGTTTTGTAAAAATAATAGCCATCTGGATAAACGTGAGATGATATGTCATTGTAATTTTGACTTGCACTTCCCTGATAATTAGTGACATTGAACCTTTTTCTATAAAGTGTTGGTCTTTGCACTCAAGGATTCCTCTCCCTGAAAACTTTTTCTCTAAAATCTGAATGTAATTTCTTTACCTTCTTTGACTGTCACCATCTCATGAGACTGTCTTGACCCCTCTGCTTATAATTGCAATCTGACTACCTGCAGCACTTCCTGCTCCACTTCCCTGCTTTTTCTCCGTAGAACTTATCACCATCTAACATACTCTGCATTTTACTGATACATTTTACATTTTGTTTCACTTTCTCTGCTAGAATATAAGGGCAAGAATTATTTTTTTTATGTTTTAACTGTTGTATTTTTGCACCACTGACCAACACAAGGTAGGTACAGGATAAATATTTGCTGGATAAATTAATTAATGGACTTAAAGTCATCCATTCTGCAGAAGCTGTGATTTCAAAAGGAAATTAAGTGTGATGGAATTTGTATAAAGGTTACTTGGGGCAGAGACTAATAACTCTGTGATAAATGTGTTGAACTACTGCAGATGGCAATACATCAACCCAGACACTTTCCTTAAACCCTAACTGTCCCCAGCTGTTGAACATGTTGGTTCTTGTTAGGTGCTGAAATAAGAAACAGGGCAAGGTAGCCAAAGATTCATGCATTCATTTATTGATGCCTCCTATGAGGACCGGTCAATGTGCTAGGCTCTAGGCATATAATGCTGAATAGGATCTTGTCTCTGTTCAAACTGAACTCATAGTTTATTGGGAAGACAGAAAATAAAACAGTTCATTACAATTCAACACTTTAAATAGTATAAGTGCTGTAAGAGCAAAGTTATAGGGAAGAAAAGAAGAAGGATCAATAAGCTGACCTGCCTGTAGGGATTTGAGAAGGCTTTACAAAGGGAGTTAAATTTTATCTGAATTTTTGTTTAAGGCACTTTCAATTACAAGTAATGGAAAACTCAACTCAATTAGGCTTAAGCAATTAAAGGAATTTATTGGCGCACATAGCTAAAAACACTTAGAGGTAGACTTGACTTCAGGGCTAGGGATGGAAGCTCTGTGGCCAACTCTCTATGAGTTTTGCAGATCTCACTTTTTCTATGTGACAGCTTAATCCTCAGCCTGGTTTGTCTCAGAGCTTGGAAATGGCTCTATCAGTTTACCTCTCACATCTATACCAACTATATTAAGAGAGAGTCTTTCTCTAACTACCAAATAAAAAGATGATGGTTTATCTGACTAGACCACCTAAAAGAACACTGCCTGTTCTTTAATCAGTTACTGTAGCCAGGAAATGCCATGGGCTAATTGACATCTGGGCTTCTTGCCAGCCTTGAACCCACCATTGGAGCAAATGGGATAGAACTATGTTCTCTGGCTTATAGCAGTGAAGTTCCATCCCTGGAGCAATGTACTGTGGTTACTCTTATCCAACCACAGAGCAGATGCGCAAATGGAAAAGGGGCAGAGGAATGCTTACATAGCACTTCAGTGTGTCCTATAGTTCCTATAATCTTAAAAAATATGCCTGAAGCTCTGACTTGGGTGGGGCAAAGGCAATACATGTAACCTAAACATTTGTAGCCCTGTAATATGCTGAAATAAAAAAAATGAAAAAAGAAAAGGATGAGTAAGAACTTTTCGAGGAGATAATGGAGAAAAGTAATGTTAAAGGTAGAACAACACCGTATGAAGAAAACAGATTAATAGAAATATATAAGGACACATGCTACTGTGGGAAATTGTGTTGGACAAGAGGTTAGATGGAATGTTTAGAGATAAAACCCAAAATGATGCTTTAGGCAGATTGAAATGGTGCCTATCCATTATGAAAAGAAGTGGGGTGATTCTGAGAATAATTTCAGGTGTTGGGTCTTTTAAATCAAATAAACACATAAAAATAATTGGTTGCCAGTAATCAGCAAGATATGGAGGACATCACAGGAGCATAATTTATGATCCCTGTTCTCCAAAAGACAATCAAGTCAGTTAACCAAAGTAGTAATAATTGGCCAATCCAGAGTTCTTCATTGCCAAGCCATGTGCCAGACTCTCAATTTAAATATCAGAGAAAGTTCTATGAAAAATTGAGGATAGAGGAAAGCTTCAAGGAAGAGGGAAGAATCTGAAGAAACCTTGAAAAATGAATTCAAGTGGGAAGGAACAGAGGACTTTTCTCATGAAATGGGTTCAGCGTGTGCTTAGGCAGCAGATTAGGTAAGAACATGATATAAGCAAGAACATAGAGGAGGATGGCTGCTGGCTGTGTATATAATGAGCAGCTGTCGAAGAGCAAAATGGTTAGACTAAAGGCTTTAGTATTTTCAATCCAGGCTCTGCAAATTCCTTTATTTCTCTTACATTCAATTTTCTCACTTGTAAATAAAGATAAGCCTCCCTTTCTTACACAGTAGTGTACGTAAGAGCTGAAGGAAATTGAGTATGTAAAGTGCCCCATAACACAGAAATAGTTTGTTACCAAAACACTGTAGGTCCTTTTTTTCCTCCCTTGGTGAGGATGATAGGAGTTAGAGGCTCATGATGGCTAATGAACGAATAGAAAGCTAGACTTTATTCAATGGGGAAAAAGTAAAAAAGCAAAAATTGGTAAGATAATCCTGACTTCTTGTGAACAAGAACTGAGAAAAAACATTTCTTTGGGCTTTGCTGTACTTTGATGCAAATGCTATTGGTGTTGATTTTCATTCACTGTTTGTAACATTGTTAAGAACAATCAGGCAGGACCAGTCACAGTGTCTCACACCTGTAATGCTAGCACTTTGGGAGGCTGAGGCTGGAGGATCGCTATGTGCCCAGGAGTTTGAGGTTACAGTGAGGTATGATGACACAACTTCATGCTAGTCCTAGGGGGAGGGAGGGAGGGAGAGAGAGAGAGAGAAAGAGAGAGAGAGACTGTCTCAAAATAATAATAATAATGATAATCAGCCAAAGATTCATAGAGGAGATTTTCTATTGTTAGTGATCCCAGTATATCATAAGAAAATAAATTCATTGGCCAAATATTGACAAATTGCCCTCATTATCCAATATTTTTACTTTTCTGCTATTTTTAGTGAAAAAAAAAACTCTTGACAATTATATCAACATTCATGTTTAATTAATACAAACTCTTTGTCCTTTCTCCAGCCTTAAGACATGTGTAGTTAAATCTCAAAGCATCTGTCACCCTAAATTTTACTCTGTCTAAAAGTGAACCCCCTTTCCTAATCACCTAGGAGTATTTACCTAAGGCAGCATAAATGCCTGAAGTGTTCTAGCTCAAAAGTATGGTGTCACCTTTGAACGAATAATACCTGACATTTGTAGGTTTCATCTCTTTTATTTATCTATTTTCCCTGCCCTTGCCCTTCTTCGGGTCACCTCTACTCTGGGAGACTAAAATAGACCCAGTAACCTTTCAGTGTTGTCTGTCTCTGGGCCATCCGATCCCTTTGTCAATGTTGCCAGACCATTACTTCCAAGATAGCACCCCCTTCATGACATTCACCACTTCAGGTACCTCCAGGGTATCTGAAAGGTCAGAAAACATAGCATGCATTTATTTTTAAACAGTATGTTTTTCTTAGTTATTTATTGCCACATAAATAAGTACCATACAACTTATTGGTTAAAAATAATAAACATTAAAACCAAATCAAAGACTCAGTTCCCTTCACAATAGCAACAAAGAAAATAAAGTACCTAGAAATATATTTAACTAAGGAGGTAAAAGATCTCTACAGGGAGAACTATGAAATACTGAGGAAGGAAATGGCAGAGGACGTTAACAGGTAAAAACCATACCATGCTCGTGGGTCGGCAGAATCAACATTGTTAAAATGTCTATACTATCCAAAGTGATCTACAGATTCAATGCAGTCCCTATTAAAATACCAACATCATTTTTCACAGATCTAGAGAAAATAATTTTACGCTTCATATGGAACCAGAGAAGACCCCATATAGCAAAAGCAATCCTGGGCAATAAAAACAAAATGGTAGGTATCAATTTACCAGACTTAAAACTATACTACAAGGCTATAATAATTAAAATAGCTTATGACTGGCGCAAGAACAGGGATGTTGACCAGTGGAAAAGAACTGAGAATCCAGATATAAAACCATCCTCATATAGCCATCTAATCTTTGACAAAGCAGACAAAAACATACACTCGGGAAAAGAATCCTTATTCAATAAATGGTGCTGGGAAAACTGGATAGCCAAATGTAGAAGACTGAAACAGGATCCACACCTTTCATCTCTCAAAAAAATCAACTCACTCTGGGTAACAGACTTGAACCTAAGGTGTGAAACTATTAGAATTCTAGAGGAAAATGTTGGAAATACTCTTCTAGACATTGGCGTAGGCAAACAATGTATGAAGAAGACCCCAAAGGTAATCACAGCAATAACAAAAATAAAAAAATGGGACCTGATCAAATTAAAAAGCTTCTTCACAGTCAAAGAAACTGGCACGAGAGTAAACAGACAACATATGGAATGGGAGAAAATCTTCACATGCTACACATCTGATAAAGGGCTGATAACTAGAATCTATTTAGAACTCAGGAAAATCAGCAAGGAAAAATCAAACAACCCTATCAAAAAGTGGGCAAAGGGCATGAACAGAAAGTTTTCAAAAGAAGACAGAATAATGGCTAACAAACATATGAAAAAATGCTCAACATCTCTAATCATCAGGGAAATGCAAATCAAAACTGCAATGAGATATCACTTATCTCCAGTGAGAATGGCCTTTATCAAAAAGTCTCAAAACAATAAATCTTGGCATGGATGTGGAGAGATAGGAACACTCCTATACTGCTGGTGGGACTGCAAACTAGTGTAACCTCTGTGGAAAGGAATATAGAGATACCTTAAAGAGATACAAGTAGATCTACCATTTGATTCAGCAATCCCATTACTTGGCATCTACCCAAAAGAATGAAAGACATTCTATAAAAAAGACATCTGCTCTCGAATGTTTATAGCAGCACAATT
>VBSM01002608.1:82746452-82903787 GCA_008086735.1 Cheirogaleus medius
GGGGGGGCAAGGCAATATACATAACCTAAACATTTGTAACCCCATAATATGCTGAAATAAAAATGAATAAAATAAAATAATAAACATTAATTATAACCCACAGTTTCCAGTGGGTCAGAAATTCAGAAGCAGCCTGGCTGGGTGGTTCTAGCTCAGTGTTGTTGCTGAGGTTATATTGGTCCGGGCTTCTGTCATCTAAAGGCTTACTGTGGCTGGATGATGCACTTCCCACATCCACTCACATGGCAAGCAAGGTGGTGGGCTTTTGTTAGGAGGTCTCAATTCTCTCCAGGTGGCTTTTCCATAGGGTTGCCTGAGTGTCTTCACAACAGGAAAGCTGGCTTCCCCCAGAGCCCGTCATGGAATAAATGCCAAGCAGAAGCTACATCCTTCTGGTGACCTCGCAATTCATACTGTGTTAATTCTGCTACATTCCATGGCTATAAAGAGATCATCAAGTCCAACCTGCATTCCAGTGGAGGGGAAGTAAGCACCATTTTCAGAAGGGAAGACTGTCAAAAAACTTGCAGACTCATTTTAAAACCACTACAACCTTAATTACAATTTCCAGTAATATGCCCAATATAATTTTCTATGGTCTCCAGTATGTCTTTAGGTATGATATCTTTACATTTAAAGCCATGGGTCCCGTCGTTAATGTGAACACAGTACAATAAGTATACTATTTCCCATGTGTTTTCAGACTTTTTGAACACTCTGCCATGTTTTTATTGTACTGCAGAAGGATTCTCAACAACTGCAGTTATTACAAACTGTGCTTATTTTTTCCTCCTTTCATTCTCCCAAAAGGTGTTCCAGTTGAATCAGGCTGATGCTCTCACTCTTTCAGTGCTTGTTGTTTTTTATTGTTGCCCCCATGGCTTTACTGAGGCCATGCCTCTTTCCTCTGTTCTGCCTTTCTAAACCCTCAGCACTTGAGACAGGCAAACTCAAGTCTCAGCTTCCCCATCTCTGTCATGCATGGGCCCCCCACTTCTAACCATTCATATACACACACATCCATTGTTTTTACTTGATTGTATTCAGTTCAGCACAATTTTATCCACCACTATTTCTCTAATAATACTTGGTATAGCAAGCACTGATTAAATACTTGTTGAATAGGTGAATGAATATTAGATTAAAATAATTTAACCCAATAATCCAAAGTATTATTATTTCAACATGTAATCAATATAAAATTATTGATAAAATATTTTTGTCCTTTTTGCACTAAGTTTTCAAAATCTGCTGTATCTTTTACATATTTTAATTTATATGCTAATTTTTCATCAGATATACTTGATCTATATTTAAATTTCATAAAATGTATAGTTCAAAAAAGTACATTCACACATACAGTTTTCCAAAAATACTTACAAGTTTTTCAATACTAAATTGTGTTCAATTTTAAATTTAAATTTAAATTAAATGACATAAAAATTAAGTTTCTCAGTCTCACCAGGGACATTTAAAGTGATCAGTAGCAATATGTGGATAGTGGCTACCATATGTGACAAGGCAACCCAAAAATCATACAGAAAAGAAATAAATTTGGAATGTCACTGAGTTGTGAACTAAACTTTAATAAAAGCAATGCTTAGAACTGAAAAAGTGGAAAGAAATATAGCTCCTATCACCACTATATATGTATGATCAAACTCCACTAATAAAATTTCTTTAGCAAATCACTGTAACAAGAATTATGCTGGGCTTCCCTATGATCAGAATCCACAACTTGGTGTTTACATCTAAAAGAAATATAATTCCAAGTATAAACATAGCATAGCAAAGTAATTTGGCTTTAATAACATTTCTCAAAAAATGTAAAGGATTAATTAAATTGAATTGCATTGCATTGAAACCATTGAATTGAAACAATTTCAGTGAAAACAATTACTTTGCAACAAAACACAGCAAAACACCCCCAAATCTCTCTCTCCAAACCCTCACAACACAACAACTAAACATTGCCCTTTTTCTCCTCCTCAAACTCTCTCTCAAAATCCTTAGCCTATAATTTTCTGGTCCTTCTTTCTCTCTCTGCCCACTTCTAGAAGTTTTATAATCTGAGTCAATCTAAATTTCATTCTTGAAATTTATCTCTTTGAACATTCTCAAGCATTAGCAAAACAGGTTGCCCCTCAAAACCTAAGAAGATTGACCCTGAATTCTCCTTGGAGACATAAAATTAAGAAAAAGAATTTGGGAAGACTCTGAATGCCAATGTTTTTATGTTATCATATTATTATATGATACAAATCCTAACTTGTATTGTTTTTAGGACATTGCCCTTTAGTTTAAAAATCCATATAAAATATTGTACGAGACTTTGAAATGGACCAAGAGGAATATTGGATATCTTCAATGTCTGCAGGGTTTGTCTTGGTTTTCTGATTCTATAGGGTCTCTGTGTGTTTTGAGCTATTTTACAACTCTATAAATTATTCATAAAAAGATAATTGTGGCCTACAGAGATTCAATTGCTTTTTGCCCTGTGGATATTGATCAGTTTTGCCAGTTTACATTTATTGAGCAAATTTATTTCTGCATTTCCGATAGCCTGTATCTCTATAATTCTTTGATGTCTCCTTACAACTGACTATAAGATCTTACTCTTTTCCTCCCTAATTAGAATATTTGGAGTGAAGAGGGACCACTTGTCTACTAAAGAATAGGTCTTTCTCAATTAAGTTATATTATCTGGCTACAATAAAAGCTGGCAAGGGAAATGAGAAATGAGTACTAGTAAATTTTTAGGGAATTCAAAATGTCTAAAATAGTGTATTAGGTAAGAGTTTAGGTTCTGGCATTAAACTGGTATGGTATCAATTCTGTCTTAGCTAACAAAACTATGTGAATTTGTTTAAGATATTTATTTCCACTAACACTGAGTATATTAAAACTTACAATGTTTGTTCATTCATTGATTTAGTCCTTCGACAAATGTAGGTACATAACCTACCCCCAGACATTGTTCAAGGCTCTGGCACAAACCAATGAGCAAAAGAGATAAAAATAAATTTCCTACCTCATGGAAGTTACCTTTTTTTGGAAACTACTAGCAACATTTAATCAATTTGTTATGATATGTCTGGTAATTATAATTAAAATTAGGAAAATTAAAGATAATGAAGGTAGTTACTTTGGATAGTGCTATCAGAGATGGTTTCTCTATGGAGGGAACAATTGTTGAAAGACCTGAATGAAGTGGGAGCCAGGCCTGGGGCAGTGGCTTACACCTGTAATCTCAGTGACTCCCGTATCTGAAACAGGATAATCGCTTGAGCCCAGGAGTTTGAGGCCAATCTGGGCAACATAGGGAGACCCTGTCTCTAAAAAAAAAAAAAAAAAATGAGGAATAATTAGCAGGGCATGGTGATACGTGCTTGTAGTCACAGCTACTCAGGAGGCTGAGTCAGGAGGATTGCTTGAGCCCAGGAATTTGAGGTTGCAGTGAGCTATGATGATGCCACTGCACTCTTCACTCCAGCCTGAGCAACAGAGTGAACCTCTATCTCTAAATATAGAAAAGAGAGAGAGGGAGAGAAAGAGAGAGAGAGAGCGCCTGTCCTGTGATTCTCTGGGGGAAGAGTTCTTCAGGCAGAGGAAGAAGCATGAGCAGAACTGAGAGGCATAAACAAAACAAAGCATTAAAGTGAGTCCAGTCTTGTTTGAAGGCAGTAGGCAAAGAAGAGGTGAGAGGAGATACTTGTCACGTATAGAACTGCAGTCACTGTAAAAATCCTTTGTTCTATCTTGCACTTTTAATGGATCTTTTACCTATGCGTGATGTTGGTCATTGGAAAATATTGATTCACTAAGTTATATACGTTTTCCAAATGTCACATTTTATTATACAATATTAAAAAAATTGATATTCATTAAAATCACCACTAATCTAAAAGTCAGAAAAGACTTTAAGTATCACCAACTGCCAAGATCGTTGTGGCAGATACTTTTCCAAAATCTAATATTTGCTTGAAAGCTCAAATCGTATCATTAGTCACAAATGATGTCGCTTGTTTCTTTCAAGGGGCAGGCTCACTTCATTCATTTTTCAAGAGTGTGTCTGCCAAATATCCAAGTCTGAAAAGCAATAGTTTGTCAGTTCTCTCTCAAGTAAAAATTTTGGCCCTTGAGAAAGGTGGCTAATTCAGCTCAAAACTCAAATTACACAACTGCTTTTCCTTGATACAATTGCCATATTTATGTAGGCAATGGAAATATCTTATGTATTCCTCCCATTTTGTCATAAAGAGTATTTAAAAGACATGTACTTAACAGTCGATATTTAATAAAAGTAATCATTTTTCTTGCCTTTTTTTTTTTTTTTTTTTTTTTTTTTTTTGATCAGGGTTCCATAGGTGAAGCCTATTTGTTTTGGGCCAGTTTGTGATGGTGAAGAACACAATGACTTACTGGTGCTGTTTGATGCACTGCTAATATGCTAGCAGTTTTATATCCTCTGATTTTGTACCATTAATACAGATACCAGTCCAGTGAAAAAAGCAAATAACATTTAGTCGTATTATGAAAACATTTCTATCTTGTTGAGGCTACTATTTATGTCCTCTGCACTGTTAGATTAGTAGGAAAAATCAGAAGAGGATCTCAATGCCCCCTTTCAAGAATTTTACATTTTTCCCCAAAAAATATCTTTAAAAAGTCCTGTAAGTTTCCACCTCCTCAACCAGGCCTTAGTCCACTAGTTACATTAGCTGCAAGAAGCTGAGCAACTTTGGCTTAGCTACAGAGTAAGGACTTCTGTCTTTATGGTTTAAAAACAGACAGGCCACCAGCTATGATGGACTGAGACTTCCCTGATGCTCAGATAGAGCAACCTCATGCTGCCCCAACAAAGTATAAGCAGTTTACATATCTGCAGCTCATACTTGGACTAACAGGACTAACAATAATAATGATAATGGCTCACTTTTATTAGGTCTTTCCCTGGGTCAAACACGATGCTAGATGGTTTGCAGACATTATTTCATTGAATTCTCTTGAAGAACAGAGAGGGAAAGTAAGTTGCTGAGCTGGTAAGTAGCAAAACAAGGTTCAAATTCATATCTGTGAGACCTCAAAGACTTAATTCTTCATCCCTACCACTCCAAGCCCTGCCTTGCCTAATATGCTGGGCTCCAGTAATAGAAAATAAATATCTGTTGGTATGTTTTTATTGAGGGGTTCTAGTCTGGAGAATGGACTATCACAAGTGTTTTATTTTTAGTTATGTAAAAGAAAATTTTATTCCATGATACTTGCTAAAGTACAGTAAGGAAGACTTTATTCAGGAGCATCATGATGGGGATAGGGACCATGGCAATGGGATTTTTCAGGGAAGGAAAGAGATTAGGCTCAAGTCTGAATACAGCATGGCAAGTGGAAATTCATAGCCAAGAATTGATGGGGGATGGGGAGGTGTAAGTCGATGGAAAATTACTAAGAGGAAACATCAGGGGTAAAGGGGATTCTAGATAAACCGACCTAACAGGATTCTTGCTGACAGCGGGCCAGGGTGACCAGACCTGGGGGACATTAGAGAGTGAAAGATGGGGATCCTGAATAGATTATCAAGGGTGATCAGTTATCCAGGGTCGGGGGGTTGGGCTTACAAAACTGACTTAACAGGGTTCTTGCTAAAGGTGGTTTTTATAAGGAAGTATACAAATGGGCCTAGGAGAAGGTTCAGAAGCCTGACTAAAGTTTGGTCAATAAAGAATCTTTATTAGTCATGAAACTATTATAAAACATTTAGATATCCTTAAGCTAATGTCATAACCTAATTACCAGTTGATTTTTTGACATGTAGCAAATCAACTGCAGTTGCCATCTGTCCAAAGTAACATTTTACCATCATTCTAGAACATTTTTAATCATTAAAATGATGTATACAATTCACTTATTGTTTGGTTCATAACACAATAGCTAGAAATTGCTTTAACATTTTTAGAATATGTCCCCAATCCTGTAAAATAACACCTTGACATACCAGATATTGTCTAGATCATTTGGATATTGCTAATATATTATATATCTGTGTGCAGTGCATGTGTACACATATGTGTGCATGTAAACTAACATTTATTGTAAGTGTGTATAAGTTTAGGATACTTGGAAATAAAAAAAATACTCAAAATCTAAATGACATTCAGGAGAATCTTGGGACAGTAACTAAGGTAGATGTGGATGAGATTTTATTGCAGAGATGGAGATGCTTTCAGCCACAGATGTTTATTCAGTAGCTATAAGTGACTAGCACCATTCTAGGCTTGGGGGAATGGAAGAGATTAAAACAAATCCTTGCTATCATGAAGCTTATATTCTAAAGGAGACAGAAAAACAATAATAAGCAAGTAAATCTTTCTGTTATAATAAATACTATATAAAAATGTGAGTTGATGAGAATAGCGAGTGATGAGGATGGGGGGTACAAATATTTTGGGTGATATGGGTACACATTTTTTGGGTGATACCTGAGTTATTTGGAGAGCTCTCCAGTCAGAGGAAACTGAGAGCAAGGCCCACAGTTGGGAGTGCCTTTGGTATATTCAAGAAAGAGTAAGAAATCCAATGTGACTTCTAGGGAGTAGGTGCAATGGTTAGATGTATGAGTCTGTTAGAAATTGATATGTTAGAACCTAATTCCCAATAAGATAGTATTAAGAGGTGAGACCTTTGGGGAAGTAATCAAGTCATGAGCACTCCACCCTCATTAATGGGATTAGTGCTCTCATGAAAGAGGTTGGAGGGAGTGCACTAGTCCCTTCTTGCCTTTCTGCTCTTCCATCATGTGAGGACACAGAGTTTGTCCCCTCCAGAGCAGCAACAAGGTGCCATCTTAGAAGCAGAAAGAAAGTCCTCAGCAGACATGGAGTTTTGATCTTGGACTTCTCAGCCTCCAGAAGTGTGAGAAATCAATTTCTGTAATTTATAAATTATGCAGTCTGTGGTGTTTTGTTATAGCAGTAGGAGCAGATTAGGAGAGAAAATGAAAGACACAGAGGAACCATTCTATTAAGTCAGAGAGGTGAGGCAGAGTTGATCACGTTGAAATTTTAAATTTTACTCTAGACAAAAAGTGGAGAAATGAGCTTACACCAGGTTTTGAGCAGAGGAGTAACAAGGTCTGGGATATTTTCAAAGGGTAGACCTTGTTGCCGACAGGCTAACAGTGGCAAAAGTAGCAGGTAGGCTGCTTCTTAGGAGGCCATTTCAATTGTACAGAGGTGAGGATATGATGATATGGAGTAAAGTGACAGCAGTGGAAATCTTGAGTGATAGTCAAGGTCCAGACATATCTCAAATGCAGAGCCCATGAAGCTGAGGTGCAAATGTACATGGACAATAACAGAGATTTCAGAACAGAGCTGTGGGGCCTTCCAGTATGTAAGTACCCATAAACTGATCAATACTGGAGATGGAGAGGAAACACCCTGAAAGTAGAATGATTGCCAAGAGCCTTGGGAAGAACATATTTCAAGGAGGAGAATGTTATCAACTGCCAAATACTGCTGACCAGTCCAGTAAGATTAAGACTGGAAAAGACTTGGTATTTGACTTCATGGGTGACCATGACAAGTGGTGTAGACCAAATTCTGACTGGAATGGGATTATCAGTTCAGGGATGCCTAAGAAGGGATGCCAAAGCAAAGGAGCTTAATTGTGAAGGAGAACAGAGGAAATCTCAGTCTAGAGAAGGATGATGGACCCAAGGGAGTCGTTTTTAAAAAATAGGATTCATTATAGAATGTTTATAAGAATTTATTATAGAATGCTTAGGATATTCCTTCCCAGTGAAGAGGGAAAATGGTGATGTAGGAGAGAATAGATACATCACGGGAAGGAGGTGGGATTCAGATAAAAATAAAAATTAAGCCTGAGATCTGAGCCTGGCTGTGCATCTACAGCCAGAGAGAACAATCTGTATAGGCAGGTGCAGATGAGAGCAATAGTGGCAGGATTGTGTGGATGTCCCATTCTGAAGATTTCATTATAGAGTGAAAACTAGGAAACAGCAGTAAGGGTAGGGGAAAGAGGAAGAAAGTGTTGCCTGTGCCTACAACTACCTTGATTAGGAGACCAGCATGAGAAGGGAGTTATCCCTACCTACAAGGAGGCGCAGGGGAATTGACAAGGCCTATTATCAGCTTAATACTTTGTCTTTCTCTGTGAACAGAATTCCATGATGAGCTGTTCCTATTCTGTGTTACCATTTGGTATAATATCATGATTGTGGTAATATAAAAAGATAGAGTAATAGATGGAAACTTGCTGTGACTCATTTACTCTTCAAAGAAGAAATATCCATTTATGCTTCCTGTGAAGAAATTTGAATTTGCAACCATGAGAGCATTATCTTTTTTGAATAACTCCACTTCCTTAAAAAATGTAGCATTAAGATTTGGGGAAATTGCAGTAAATCTAGAGAATCCATCTAGCCAGTGAATTTTAAGAAGACAAATCATTTTTTTTTCTTACTCTGCATTACAAAGGAGTTATGAATGTGTCTGCTGCAAGTAATCTGGAGTAGAAGGTATATGCTTATTAAGAAACGAATTGCATCAAAGACCCTTTAATGCCTCATTTTAAGTTAATAGATCATTACTTGCTTTTTCATCCATGACATGCTGAAGGATCCTTTCTATGCATGTGCAAGTGTGTACTTCAGGGAAAAGTAAAAACCAGCACCATTCTTTCATTATTAAGATATCAAGGCCCAGACATACAAATAGCATGGGCTTCTGAAAAATATGGACCTGCATTCTTAATGAAAGGACTTCCCTCATGCTTGCCTAGAACCTCTGTTTTCTAGAACTTGCCCTCCCTAGAGAAAGGCCCCAGAAGCTTGCTAAATTATATAATGGACTCATGACATAAGGATAGAGAATGAGCTATGAATTAGCACATCAGACTCATTTTCACTGGTAACCTGATTTTACACTGTACATCACATTGTCATAAGTAAAAGCAGACAAGATCCTAAGCTCCTTAATTCTCTGATGTCAGCCTTTCTTCAGCAAATTAGTCCACATGTTTTAAGAAGCTCAAAGTGATTCCTTTCCTTGCTACATTCATATCTGAAATAGGGAAATGTCAATATGCCCCAAGTTTGGAGCCCCAGATCCGACATGGGCAAATTCACTTGCTGCTGAATTTTCTGAACAGTGGCACCTTATTAGGTCTGCCCCAGAAAAAGACAAATAGAAGTGTTTGGGGAGCCCCTCTGAGCATGGGCATAGGAGATTTGTAAAATGGGACAGACTTTACACATCTTCATTCCTTAAAGAGAAAGTCCATGTTTTCCCTTATTTGAGAAAGAGCTGATTGAGAATATTCTAGGCTGATGAAGAATGAAATAAAAATAAAATTCAGCTGTGTATTGTTCCCTGGTAATTTTAAGAGGGAACAGAATTGGGACATGAAGAGCCTGCTGGTTTAACACCCTTTAGTCCGGCAGAGCAAGCTTGGATCCTAGAGTCAACCACACTGGGTGCTAATCCCAGATCTGCAGCTATCACTAGTTACCTGATTTCCTATTTGTTCTTGTACCTAGAAAATAAGTGGCTTGGTAAAGGGCTTTTACAGCTGTAAAATTCTACATATTTACTGAATTCAAATCTGATAGAGTTGAATACTGTATTCATGAGCCCTAACCAACCCAGCACCACTTATTCCCACGTACACTGACCCCTACTGTTAGCTGTGTGCTTGACAGTGCTAGTTTGCCAAACAACATGATTATTACTAGAAAAGCAGGAGGAAAGAAGGAAAAGAGGAAGAGTAAAGAGGAAAGAGAAGAGAAGGAGCAGAGGAAAATAGGAAGTGCTGAGAAGGCATTTGTTTGAGATGACCATTCCCATCCACCCACCAATGTCCAGCTCAAATCCCACCTCCTCTGGGATTGGGCTTTTGTTCCCTTCTCCAGACCAAGGAAGCAGGCATCACCGTTCTCTTTGCCTATACTTGTTCCTCTGGACAGATTGGAACCTTTCAAGTAGAACTGAGACCTTCTCACACATTTTCCTGCAATACACTCCATACGATGTCTGTAAATGCCTGGTGAAATAAAATGAAATAAACTGAACTCAGACAGGGTCATGATTAACATAGTGACTGTTGCTATCTCCCTCCTTAGTGGATGAATTCCAAGAGCTTGGGTTTGAAGCCAATGAAGAGAGAGGATGGGAGCAGGAAATGGGGATTTGGAACAACAGCTTGATAAATACATCATCTTTTCCTTTCTTTACTACATTGTGACAACTAAGTAGCTCTTAATTCTCTAAAGGGAAATGGACACAACATCTCACTACATCCCATGATGTTACCTGTGTTGGTACTATTGTCACAGGCTTCTCTCCTTTCTCCACCGGTCCATCTAGAAATAGCTTGCCATATAGGCTGGTATTAGGGTTATAGATTTCCCAAATATTGCCAAAAAAATACTATACTGAAAGGCTATTTGCTGTTTATCTGAAGTTCAAGTTTATCCAGACATCCTGTATTTTATCTAGCAACCTTTGTTAATGCTCAGGTGGCTGTAGACCCAGTTTAAACTGGCTTCAACAAGCCAAAAACAACAAGAATTTATTGGCCCACATAACTGAAGGGCCCAGGTGGTGATTCTGGGCTTCAGGTGGGACTTAATTTAATATGTCATTAGGAATCCATTTAATCTCTCAGCTCTGGCTTCGACCCTAATGGCTTTATTTTCTGGCTTCACATGGTGCTAGGTGGTTGCAGACAATGCTCGCATCGTATTCTGCTAGGGTCAGTCTCGGTGGGTAAGTGCAGCTGCCTCCTGGCCAGAGGCCTCGGCAGAAGCTATTCATGCCTCATTGGCCTGGACTGGGCCCCTCCTCCAGGCTGAACCTACACTCCGGCCAAGGCAGCACTGCGCCCGACTGGTCAGACTTCTGAGCCACCCTGGAACCCCACTGCAGGGGTCTGAGCTCATGGTGGGAAAATAGTTTTCAATAAACTAAATTGGGGTGCTGACATCATAAGGAAAATTGAATGCCGTGTGATTGAAACAAAAGGTAAAAACAAAAAGAAAACCTACTCACCATAGTATGTTTTCCTAAACCATGCAATTACTTTTTGAGGCAATTTTGAAATGGATGGTGGCAGAAGCTCTAGGCATTATTCCTGGTTTACTAACAATTCTATTAACCTGGTCAAGTTACTTTAATTTGATGGATCAGTTTCCACATGTGTAAATGGAAGAATTGGGAAATAGGTGATTTCTGAAATGTTTTCTGGGCTAACATTTTCCATTACCGTGAATGATAACAAGAAGATTATGAGAGAAAAAGGGAGAGAGAGGAATTCCAATGCATTTTAGGATCAAAATACTGGTGCTAGAAGCATAGTCTTAGTCTAAATAAAATAAATGTGTTATTTATACTAGCCATTCACTGTGCCTAGTTTGGTCTCTGCTTTTATAGATTCTCTGCAGGTATTTAAAAAATAAATTTCATTCTGTAAATGCAAATGTACATGTGTGTATGCATTAAAATTACTGCTCCATCACTGACACCAAGTTGGGTTTTCTCTTCAAATTAATTTATTAGAGAGGACAAAGAGACTGAACTCTCAGAGAAATAATCAAACTCTTGTAATTTTATTTCAACATACCATTCCATTAAAATGGCATAGGTCATCTTTGTGCCACAGGGATTAATAGTAATTTGTGAGCTTTTGAAAGTCCCTTGAAATTTCCAGATTAAAGGAATTAAATTAGATTTTAAAATAACAAATCTAATTACTGTTTTTTCTGAACATTCAAATTAAAAAGAATGTCAATTTCTCTTCTTCCTAGCTTCAGATGTCTTTTCATTTGTTCACTTATGACAGAACCTTCAAATTCAAAGACAATTGTCATCATTTTGGCTTAAACTCTGGAAAAACATACCTGAATAGTCTTGGCCAGCCTTAAAGTTGACAAAAATATTTAGTCCAACAGGCTCAGCCTCAGTTAAAATTGCAGCTGCCTATAAAAGCCTGTGAGGTCTGACTTTTCAGCCTCTTTCAGCTATGTCCCCAAATCATCCCAGCAGGGAGTGACCCCATGGGGTGTGTGATTGTGTTTGCTTCCAATTTGGGGAAAATGGTTTAAGTAAGAGCTGACTTGGGGCTTTCTGTGCCCAGCCATCTTGGAATAACATGTCATTTTTATGTGTTTTAATCATGTAGTCCATCACCCCTTTCAATTTATAGCTGCAAAGCGGAGCCCCATTTGGGGAAGAATGACAGGCTCAAGGGCAGAAAACTATTGAAAACAGGAGCCCCCACTTCTCCCTTGACTTGCCACTCCATCCTTTCAGAGCTAGAGTGATCGCCGATCCACTGACATATTTAGTTTTTGACAGTATTATCAAATTCATTAAAGTAATTCTAGATCATTGGGTAAGGCAGAAGCAATGTTATATTTAAAAAATATTTAGTGTTTATTAACGTTATTAAATCTATTTAAAATCTTGTTTTGAGGAAAAATGTAAAAATACTCAGTGATTTAGTATGCTATTAATAAATGTGACGATATTACTTCATGGATAAAAATATGATTCTCAATGTTTCCCTCATTACTAGTGTTTCCAAGACCCTTTATAATATTAAAACACCAAGGGAGGGTTTGAAATAAATATTGCAGAGCCAGATAGAAGATTTTCCAGAATTTTCCCCCTAGCTATTTGGACATAATTCGTATTAAAACTTAGCATATCAAGTGTAAATTTTTTTTCATATTTAATTTCTAAGAGCCTGAATATATGACTCTATATTTTAATTCTTTTTTTTTTTTAATAACTTTTCCTCTGTTTTTACCACAGCTAAAGTTGCCAAAAGAACATTCCCAGTTTCTGAGGCAGATACCGTGTAAATTTTGTAGTTTTTTTTCCTCACTAAGAAAAGATGATGTTTCCTATTGTTTCCTATTGTTGCTCTAATAAATTACCACAAACTGAATAGCTTAAAACTATGCACATTTATTCTTTACAGTCCTGCTCATCAGAAGTTTGAATTAGATTCACTGAGCTAAAATCGAGGAATCTCTAAGGGAGAATCTTTTTCTCTACCTTTTTCCAGGTTCCAGAAGCTGACCCCATCCCTTAATTTATGGCTTCTCATTACTCCAAACTCGGTTTTCACCTTCCAGCACCTTCTCTGACTCTGATCACAGCTTTCCTCTTAGTAAGAGTCACTGTGATGACATGGAGCCCATCCAGGGGTCTTGATGACTATGACAAAACTTAGCTTCACCCTGTACATAACTACGTAACTTTTGATAGTTTACTTATCCTCTCTAAGTGTCAGAATCCTCATTTTGAAGATGCGGATAATAAGTTCATTCAGTTTGGGGTAGAATGAAATAGATTTAGAGCTGGAACCCATTCTACTAAGTGAAGTATCTCAAGAATAGAAAAATAAGCACCACATGTACTCACCAGCAAATTGGTATTAACGGATCAACACATAAGTGGGCATATAGGAATAACATTTATCAGGTGTCGGGTGGGTGGGAGGGGGGAGGAGGGGATGGGTATATACAAAATGAGTGAGATGTGCAATGTTTGGGGGATGGTCACGCTTGAAGCTCTGACTCGAGGGGGGAGGGGGGCATGGGCAATATACATAATCTTAATATTTGTACCCCATAATATGCTGAAATAAAATAAATAAATAAATAAATAAAATAAAATGAGATGGATTGAAAAAATAAAAAAGAATGAAGTAAGATTTTATATATGTGTGTATATATATATATACATATATATATATTTAGTATAGTGCTCCCACAAGAGGAAGTGGAATACTATATATGTATCACATAAAGCGAACGCTCTGAATGAAAAGCATGTATTCATTTTGACAAGTGTTTGGATGAGATAGTACTAAAGTGAAAGTTTGTGGAGAAAAAAATCTCATTCAGACCAAACAGGTGATTTAGAACTTTGAAGTGACTTTAAGTGTCAAGATTCATTATAGTCATTTTGAAGGTTATTTACCCCTGTGTGACTTACAAGGAGGTGCTTTGATGAAGTTGATGATGGTAATGATGATGATGATGATGATGGTGACGACAACATGTGTGTATGTGACTGTCTCTATAGACATTTTTTCTAAAGATAGTTTCTAATCCTCATATTCACAAGACTAAAATACAAAGAATTATCCATGTTCCTGGAGCATACTGTATGTATTTTTATTAAAATGCACAAAGTTTTATTATAGTTAATGGTTTATGTACATCTGGGAGCTAAAACGTTTCCTCTATCCTCTTAGGTTCAGCATCTGAGGCCTGTGAATTAAACTGACCAAGGAAATATTAATAGGAGTAAAAAATTATTCATTGGCATCTTGGAGCTAACGAAAGAACTAGCAAACTAGTTAAAAGGTTTAAGGCACAGACTAATATATCCAACTTGGTAGGGGAAAGGGAGGGGAGAGAAAAGCCTTCTCTAGGAAGAGAAAATAGATTTCTTTAGGAAAGACAACTGAGTTTTTAGGGGAATAAGCAGGAGATAAAGTTTATAATGTTTGTTCATTCAGGTGGAAGTGGCCTTTTCCACTCATTCATGACTAAGAGATGCCCCCAAGATGACATTTATGATATTTTATTCTTGATTTCTCTCCTGAGAGTAAACCCACCCTGAAGAGAAAATTTATAGCAGCCTCATATTTTAGAAGTTTCTGATTTTAGTCACATAACAGGAACTCCAAGAAGGCTTCTTTCTGCATCTGTTGAATCTCAAATATCTTCAGCATAAAATAACTCTGGTTCTGAGTTGAGTCCCCACATGTGTGAGTTTTCCATAGATTAAGGGCTTATTAAATATAAGAATTGTGGCTTTTTCTTTGTGAGCCTAGTGCTTGGCTTATAGTAGATGTTCACTAAATGGGAATTTAATTAAGGAATGCCAAAGCATGCAAATTAATTTATTTAACATCATTACAGAAATGTCAACCAAGACTTTTTCAGTTACGGGGGGAAATATAACTGAATCCAAAGGGGCATTTATTGGCTTATATTACTAGGAAGCACATTGTGGGTAGTTCGAATCAAAGGATGACCTACAGCGAACAGGGATCTGGAGAGTAGAATTGGAACTCAGTGTTAGCAGCACTCCTCTCTATCCTTGTCCCATCTTGTATTTTCTCTGATTCTAAATGTGTATTGGTCCTTTTCTAGCCTATTACAGTTAGCCTTTTAAAAGTAGCATGAAACATAAGAGCCACACATTCCCAGGTTAACAATCTTGCAGGATAAGAGAGCGTTTTTATCCTGGGGTTCATATTATTAATTCCCAAGAACCCTCATTAGACATGACTTTTAAATATGTTTAGTTTTTGGATTATTCGCTGATACCAGGAAGATGGAACCTTCTGACTGGTCAGTTCTTGGTCACTTGACTACTTCTGTGGCTATGTTGTGGTCGAGTAGGTAAGACTGACCCTGGAAGAAAGGGGGAAATTGAAGATTGCCAGTATAGTAGGTACTATGGTCTACAAAGGAGCACCACGTTTTAAAATAGATTTTTCCTTTTGTATATAGTAAAAGAGACATTGCTTTAATGCAAATGTTAGTACTGAAATAATTCATTGTTATTATGGAACCATGGATTTTTCTTTTCTTTTCCTAAATTTGGTTAAAGAATATGAGACATTCTATAGGTTCATAATTCTTCTTCCAAAGGCTTCACAGTAGATAAATAAAAAGTAAAAGTTGATTTTAAAAGAAATAAATAACTTGTGTAAGACCAACATTTCACACAGTAGGCAAATAGGAATTCAACCAATACTTGGTGAATAAATTAATTATTCAGATATTTGAGAAGTGGATTTCTCAGACCATAAGTTCTTCATACAGTTCTTCTGTAGATTCTGAGTATTTATATGATTATTAGACTGTTAATCAACGCTTAACTAAAGTGCTTTTAAATTTACCTAAGGGTAAAATGTTTTATGCATAACAATAGTGGAAATTTTCAATTATGGCAGGAGGAAACTTGATAATCACTTTAAAAAACAAAATCATGAAACATTCTGAAAAATAACATCACAGCATGAGTCTAATAGTTTAAAAAGTTAGGAAAAGATCTTCGTTATAAAAATCAATTCTTAATAACTTGAAATTCTTGAGGTCCAAGTCAATAGTTGCCATTAGTCTGTAGGACAACTGTGTTTTGTGTATCAATGCACTAATGGATATCAGGCCTGAGATACTAGACACCTTGCATCATAAGTTTCCAGGGACTCATCTGAAAAAAGGACCTTATTTCTTGCCAGGCCTCTTTTTGCGGTGTCCTTTCGAAAATTGAGCGGTGCCACCCTTGTGTGGTTCTGGCTGGACTCTACCTAGTGTTGTTCCTTCCTACCTTTGTTTCCCTGTAGTCAAATTTTCCTCCATAATATGAACTTTGTTACGCATCTTAAAGGTAAGACTTCAGAGTTAAATTAATTGAAAAGATATCTTCTAGGTCTTCTTTTAAGGGAAGAAAAAAAGAAAAAAAACTGCAAGACCAAACGTTAAACTACTTTTGACTTGATTTTAGATCTTGTGATGTACCCTGCTAGGGATAAATATTATTCTGGTGGACATTTGAAAGAGAGTTTTCTAATAACAATATGACAGTCTTCTTTAACAAATATATCTCGATACAGTCACATGTCCACCTACTAATTAAAATTTTCCAGGAAAGAGGCAAATCTTTGAACGATACATCATCACATGAAATTTGATTCCATTTTATGTTTATATTTCAATGACAGGCCTAATACTTAAGTCAATGTGTTTAAAAAGAAGCCCCCTTAGGTTTCTTCAAATGATTTATTGCCTTACTTACATTATGGCCTCAGGTGTAATCAGGAATATTTGTCTTCATGTCATTGTAAGGGAGATATGAGATAAGATATGCTAATGTGCTTGTCTTTGTACATAATGTTTTATTAGTCTTTTGTTTGTTTCAGTCTCTTAATTAGTGATAGTCATTTAAAGCCATCCATCTTTGTTCAAATTTATGCAAATGCTGTGAGTTAATAATGAGAATTTCAAAGGACCCTGTTTAACAGCCTTTATTTTGAATTTGTTAGCCTATTAGTTTGTTCAGCTAAATAAAATGTCTTTCTTTAATGCCATATAGCTAAAAATTCATCTATCAAACAATTATTAAAAATTCTTAAGGATAATTTTGTCTTTCAAACCAGAGTACAAACAGCATTTGTGAAGTTCAAGAGCTCTTCATTTATCCCATTATTGTTTCTGCTTCAATGCAGCCCCCATCCATATCATAAATGACTGCTCAGGAAAACGATAAGGTCCTGTTAACATTTACACCGAAAGTGCCATCTTGAATTTATTGACTCATTGCAATTTAAAACAGAATCCTTGTAGTTTACTAATGGTAATTGGAGTTAATGCTATCGAACTTGATTAAAATTCTTGTTGGTACTATAAGAAATAAACCCTTAATTATAATCTTCATAATAGTTAGTTCACACAATCAGGATAAAAATTATCACTTCGTTTACAGCTTTGCATATTCATTGTGCACTTGCACCTTCACATTTGAGTTATATATATATATATTTTGTTCTAAAGCTCATATGGCAGACAGCTTGGAAGTGCTGCTGTGCAGTTCTCAGCAGTTTATTGCCAGGGTCTCTTCCCATTTATTGTCATGAGCGAAAAAGTCTATCTTCCTGTGGAATTTATGAGGATCAGTGATTCCAGTAAAATATCAGAATTACTTTTCTGTTAATCCAGCTTTTACCAGGGACTCTGCTTGTTGGTGAGGTTATAAAAATTAATGATATAAACCCTGGGCTATGACACTTTACAGGATAGAGATGGAAACAGACTTTGACTGATCTTTAGGCTTTCTAGGACCAGGGAATGGACCATGTCTACTATTATGCCTTCATTTCTTTGCATGCATCAGGAAAATAATAGTTATACAAGCAGTACTGGTTGAATTAAAGAGGGCATGCGCACAAAAGAGGGAAAGAAATGTGACTGCAGAGGACAAGGCAAATTTAGCAGAGATGATAACGGCATTTGAGCTGCCCATGGAATCAGTTGAATTTTTCCAGGAGACAGAAGAGTGAAAATGTCCTTTAGGAAGCTGAGAAACCTGTGGTTTTCCAGCTGTGTGATGTGCATGTTAGGGAACCGTGTAAAGTGAGGCTGGGAGAGAAGAGCATATCAAGAATGGGTGGGCTTTGAGTGAGGCACTGAGGAGTTTGAGTGTTGTTCTCCATGTAGGAGGAGCCATCAAAGGTGTGGGTGCAGAACACATTCCTGATGAAATGGGAAGGGTCAGAGAAGGTAACTGAACAGAGGATGAGCTCACGTGCTCCAATATGCTCAGTGGCCACCTAGCATCAGAAAAATTGTCGTGCTTTCTGGGCTGCCATGTTAGCTGAATGTGAGTGCCAATTCTAAATCTTCCACTGTTTTTAGCTCAAGGGATTATTCTGTTTCTCTCTGATTTTGAGTGTCCTGATCTAAAAAGTGGAGATTATAGTACTAATTTGAAAGAACATCTTTTAAATATGAACAATTATAAATATTAAGTACTTGGAACATAGTAAGTGCTCTTTACTACTGATAGATATATAAATTGCTTAGTATTAATAATATTTGTGTCCTGACTTCAGCATTATATAGTGTATCTATGTAGCAAAAATATTTGTACTCCCCTAACATTTTGAAATAATAAAAAAATAATACTCGATACTCAAATAACCCAATTTAAATAGGGCAAAGGATTTGAATAAATGTTTATCCAAGGAAGAAATAAAAGTGGCAGAAAAACAAACAAAAAGATGCTCAATATTATTAGCTATCAGGAAAATGGAAATCAAAATCATATTGGGATACCACTTCATACCCACTAAAATGGCTAGAATAAAAAACATAGTTAATAACAAATGTTGGCAAGGATGTGGAAAAATTGGAATTCTCATGCACTGTTGGAAGGAGTGTAAAATGGTACATTTACTTTGGAAAAATGTCTGGAAGTTCCTCAAAAATAATAAATACAGCATTACGATCTTATCCACTAGTACTGCTTCTAGAAATATACCTAAGATATTCATCAAGAGAGTTGAGAACACATGTCCATGAAAAACTTTCGCAGACACATTCATAACAGTATATTTATAATACCCAAAAGGTAGAAACAACTCAAATGCCCATCGACTTATGAATAAAGAAAATGTATTACATATATAATGGAATATTATTCAGCAATAAAAAGAATTGATTTAGTGACAGATGCTACAATATGGATGAATCTTGAACATATTATGCTAAGTGAATGAAGCTGACCAGAGAAGATCACATGTTGTATGATTTTATTTATATCAAATTTATATGAAATAGCTAGGATAAGAAATTCTGTAGAGTGGTTGCCTAGGCTTAAGGCGTTGAGGAGAAGTGGAAGGTGCACAGATTTTTGGGGGAGCAAAGAAGATGTTCCAAAATTGATTAGGGTGATGTTTGCTCAACTGTGAATACACTAATACCACTGAATTCACTCAATACAATTCCCTTTAACAGAGTGAATTGTATGGTATGTGGATTATATCTCATGCTGTTATGAAAAAGTAAAAAGATAATAATTGATGCATTTATTGAGCACTTAATACATGAAAAGTGATGTATTATACATAAATGATCTCATTTACTCATTGACGAAAGCCTCCTTATGAAATAGGGACACTTCTCACACCATCTTACAGCCAAGAAAGTCAAGACTTAGAAGTATAGTGAGTGGGATGGTCGGGGCTCTTTCAAATTATATATAATTATTATTACACATATATTTATCTATTATTACATATATATGCAATGTACATTATTTGCTCTTAGACTACAAAATAAATATATTTTAATAATAATAGGAGTAAGTATAGTTTACTTACCTGTAGCTAATTCATTAGCTTCCTTCATTCCTGCTCAGGAACCTATTCTCAGGCTCAAAGTGGCCCTCTCCAGCTATCCCCATCGTTGCGGTTTTGTGTGTCAGTGCCCTTCATCCTATCCCAGAGAAAGGATTTCTCTGGCTGTCTACCTATTCCCCTTTCTGAGCTGTCCCTGACATCATTTATGCAAGCTGAGATATTCAGGAGCAGAAAGATCTCATGAAAACTAACTGCTCAGCGCAGCACCTGTCCCTATAAAGCACTTTAAAAATAGCTGACATTTTTAATGCTTGTAAGTATCAAGTATTACCATGATATTCCTTTGACACATGTTATTTTATTTAGTCATCACAAAAAATCTGTGAAGAGAGGTAAGGTGACTAACCCATTCTGGTTTGCTGGGGACTTTCCCATTTTAACACTGAAAATCCAATGTCCCCCAAACCACATAGTCCCAAGCAAGGCAAAATCATTAGCCTCAAGAGAGGATTCATATTGGCTTACCTTCTGAGCCAGGAATTTTATAGTGTGCATTGTTATTTTTTTCTAGAAATGGAAAATTTTTAAGGTGCAATTTCTAACTCTTGCACCCTTTTACAAGTTATTTTTGATGACTTATCATTTCTTGATTGGATCACCAAGCTTCATGAAGAGAGGCTAAAGACATTCTCAGAATAATAACCAAGTGTATTTTAGGAGATATCAACAAAATAGCTGATAGAGTAATTAAGCACACCTGAAATCTTGTGTAATATATAATTGCATGTTGCATAGAAATTTTTATATCGAACCAAAAGAAAACACATCTCTTATTGGAAATGTCAAACTCATCATTGTTCCTTATTTTTCTCTTGGCTATAGAGTGGCATTTCTATGAACACTCATTTCTGGGTTTAGTTATACAGAAAAACACAATAGCTATTACCAATTATTTAGTTCCTACTGAGCAGTCCATAAAAGACTTGTGAAAGCAATAGCATCAATTGATATTCCTTCCCTTCCTCTCCTGCCTTCTCTAGTTAAAGATAACATAGTCTGAGCCTGGCATGGAATTAATCTACCTTTAGGCTCTTTCCTCCATAATGCAGTTTGCATCTTCACCTCATACCAAAAGGAAGTTATCTCTTTTTGTTAGGGTATCCACCACAATGAAAATTCAAAATTTAGACATTCAAGAGGAAGGGGAGTGTATAGGAAGTGAGCTGAGTGCTCTGTTCCTATCAAGGATTGTGGAATTATTTCCTTGAGGATGATGAGCCTAGATAGGCAACTACTGTGGTGAGCTAGTTGCCTGAGAGTGCCTGCCAGAAGGAAAGCTACCCCCTCCAAAGATTTATAGAGTGTTGTCTAGCATAGTGTCTGTCATCAAAAACACTCAAAAAAATAAATAAATAAAGGTAGCTTTCTCCCCTTCTTCACCTAAGGGATGAAAAACAAAGTACATGGAACTCAGTGTTCTGTTTATATGAAGCTCCTACAAAGTAGGATTCATGAAGGTTGGGACTAAATGTTCCTGTTCACTGCATCCTTGGCATCGCCTAACACAGTGTGTGGCTAATAGTGATAATCAGAAATATATTAAGAAATAAGAAATGAATTAGAAATGAACTAATGAGTTTCTTTGGCAAGGTGTATCTCAACAGGGTGGAAATATGTGGTGTGCTAACAGGAGTTATAGAGAGTATGGAGAGTACTTTTCCTAACTTTGCTCTTTTTATGACAATCTTTCATAACTCTACATCTGGTTGAAAGATAAACAGCAGTCAAATTGTAGCCCTAGTCACAGATCAGTTTAGGGGCCAGGTGACAGACAACAACACAATAGAATAAAGATCATTCCTCTTATATGCTGTTTGAAGAGCTTCATGTCTGTTTATTGGGAGAAAATGATTGTCTCAGCAGTTGTTCAATTGCCCATTATTGTCTAAGAGGAGATCTAATTCCACTTTTAAAAAGAACAAGGATACAAGAACATAATGAAAAATGCAATTACATACAAACCACTGGGTTTTGAAAAGTAATAGTCAACTTCTTTATTGTTTCTAGAGTATGTGCTATTAAAAAGTCATTCCCCCAGATTTATATACCATCCATTACAAACTAAAATATAGTCGTAGAAGAGATAAGAGTAATATTTTTTCCCTTGATTGATGAGTATTAGATCATCAAGTCCTCATAATTTGTCCTGTATCAAAGTTGCATCTACTAAATCCGTTGTTTGAGCTAGTTTTCAGCTGGTCAGCAAAATTATTAGGAAACTAGGCTTGATCATTTAGTGGCATTTGGGAAGAAGTCATCCCTCCAGTAGATTTTTGTATTTGATGTTTCACAGATGAATCCAGTGGCATCTGAGGGACAATGTTCCTGGTTGTCTAGATCTGGCACTTGCCCCATTTAATCACCCCCTCTAAGATTCACAGCAACAATCCTGTACTTTGATGATGGTGATGACAGTGATGATGATGACAATGACAATGCAAAACAAAATTTGCTGGCCTCTTACTATGTAGCTGGAACCTATCTAGATGTTTTAAATATGTGGATCTTTTTAATAGTCACAATCATCCTATACATTTTAGCATTGATTGCTTATGGAGATGAAGAAACTGAGTCTTCCTTTCAAAGAAGTATAAAGTCAATTGCTCAAGGTCACCTCACTAGAAAATGAAAAAGACAGGATTCAATTGCAGGCATTCTGGATCCAACACTCTTGTATACTCTTCATCCTGATGTTCTTGTTTCCAGTGAGGCCCAGAAGTCTTTGTGGAGCCTCAGATTCTAGTGTAGAGCATTCTCCGCTTAACTTTCATTCCACCACCTCCTGGGAGTTTTGTTTTGACTCCTGCTTAAGCCACCACAGCTCTTGCTCCCAAATTCCCCTAAGTAGAGTTTGGCCATGAATGCCCTTTAACCAGAACTATGTTGGTCACCCTTCCCACTTTCTCAGTATTTCCAGCAATACATCCTTCTAAATCTATGACTTCAAATTTCTTAATGACATTAGACATCATTATCCTTTGGACGAGCTGTGCCTTTGGAACTTCCAGACAGTGCTAAGCCTAACTTTTATCAAGTTTTTCCTAGTACTGTCTTTCAACCTTGAAAGTCTGTATCCGTGAAGTCCCAGGAAACTCTGTGTCATAAGACATAGAAGATAGATACATGGAGAATAATAGTCTTCTGGAAAGAGACACAGCCCAACTCTTAATGCCAGGAATGACTCAGTATATCAGTGTAAATTATGCTGTAAATATATAGAGTTAATGATGGTTGGCTACAATTTATTTCATCTCCCCTCCCAACCTTCTCCCCAGGGCACTCAGCTACTTAAAGTAAAAATCCCATTACCTCCCACACTATCTTTATGTGATATAGATGTGGCCAGTGTTGTCATCTATAATTTATAGGACACTTTATATGGTTAAGCATCTTGCTCAGGGTCAAATGACAATAAAACTTGGCAAATCATGTGGATCAATTCTGTTCTTTTTTATTCGCTGTGATTTGTGAGCACACGGAAATGTTCAGTGCATTCTTATTGGCATGGGCTTAACATGCTACATGTTATTGCACATCAGTCTGGGATGGGGTTTTAATGCTGCCTTTATTTTTTGTGGGCCTTGGGATTAAATTTATTTCTGCTTTCCAGGGATGGTTCAAAATCTTCCCACTGTTCACTGTTTCTTGTTAAATATGAATGATAAGAACTTATAATCAGAGTCAACTATGTTTACAGAATATTGTTCATTCAATAAACATTTATTTAATATCTATAGTGTGCCAGTCACTGTGCTGAAAAAAGCAGTAGACAATTAGATGAGGCTTCTACTCCCATAAGCTTAAATTGTAGTTTGGGGAGAAAGAGATTATGGGAGGAAAGCACTTAACAATAGGATTTAATACAGGGTAAGTGCTATAAAAAATAAACTATGGCAATATGATAGATAATGCCATGAAGGAGTGGAGAGAGGTGCATTTAGAGAGATGAGTTAGAGAGAACCTTTCTGAGGATGTGATGAGATAAGGAGATAGATATGCAAAACACTGGTGAAAGAATATTCTAGACAGAGGGAAGAGCAAGTGCAAAGCTCTGGGGTAGCAGTGAGCTTGGCATGCTCTTGTAAACCAGCAGGAAGTCAGTTGGGAATGGGGTGAGGTAGGGTGGGGCCGAGAGTGGAATTAAATTAGGCGAGAGAGGAGGTAGACACGCACTAGATCACATCAAACTTTGCAGGTAAGGGGTTATTTATTTATTTATATACTTACTTGCTTATTTATTTGTTTATCCACTTATATGGAAGAGCTGTGGGGACTACACAAGTCTTTATAAGGAGAGCAGTGACATGACATAATTTAGGTTTTTAAAAGAACCTTCTGGTGGTTGTGGTGAGACAGAGTAGTAGGGACTATGGATGGAAGCAGGAAAACCAATGAATAAGTATTTGCATTAATGCAGGTGAAATCAGGATATTTTAACCATAGCATAATAGATAAGCCTATAAAGGAAGAAGCAAATATGCATTGAGCAACTCCTCCATGTATATAAGTCCTCACACTTCCTCACACTTGTCATGCTGTCCTATGGGTTTTGCACATATACTTGCATCATTCTTTTTCAGAAACATTCTTCCACACTCTGCTTTGCTTTGCTTTGCTACTCCTACATAGACTCCAACCTAGAGATGGATTTCTCCAGTGAGCCTTCCCTGACTCTGAAATTAAGGTCAGTTACCCCATAGCACCGTATATTCCTCTTATCATAGAACTTATTCTGTCTCTTTTTGCATCTTTGCTTCTCTCTGTTTCCCACCAGATTGTAAAATACTTGAGGAAAGATATACAGCTTTCTCAGTGCATTCCTTTCTAGGTCATAACAAAGTCCCACAGATTGGCATAAACATCAGAAATTTATTGTATCACAGTTTTGGAGGCTGGAGGTCCAAGATCAAGATGTTGGCAGGTTTTGTTTCTCCTGAGGCATCTCTACTTGGCTTGTAGATGGTCACCTTTTCTTATAAATCTTTACATGCTGTTTCTTTCCTTGTATGTGCACATCCCTCATGTCTATTTGTGTATCTAGATTTCCTCTTCTTATAAAGGACACCAGTCATGATGGATCAGGGCTACCCCAATGGCCTCATTTTAACTTAATCACCACTTTAAACGTCCTATCTCCAAATATAGTTACATTCTGAGGTACCAGCAGTTAGGAATTCAACATATGTATTTTGGGGGACACAAATTAGATTAATCACTATTATATACATAATATCTGGAATATTGTGAGCATTCAATAAATATGTACTTATGAATTGCTTTTTTAAAATTTTATTTTTTTTTATTTCAGCATATTATGGGAGTACAAATGTTCAGGTTACGTATATTGCCTTTGCCCCACCTGACTCAGAGCTTCAAGCATGTCCATCCCCCAGACGGTGCACACCGCACCCAGTAGGTGTGTATCTACCCATCCTCTCCTACCCCCTCCCATCTGCCTGATGCCCAATGAATGTTACTACTACATGTGCACTTACTACTACATGTGATCAGTTAATACCAATTTGATGGTGAGTACATGTGGTGCTTGTTTTCCATTCTTGTGACACTTCACTTAGTAGAATGGGCTACAGCTCTATCCAGGATAATATAAGAGGTGCTAGTCATCATTGTTTTTTGTGGCTGAGTAGAACTCCATGGTATACATATACCACATTTTATTAATCCACTCATGTATTGATGGGCACTTGGATTGTTTCCACATCTTTGCATTTGTGAATTGCTGCTATAAACATTCTAGTGCAGATGTCTTTTTTATAGAATGTCTTTTGTTCTTTTGGGTAGATGCCCAGTAACTACCATTTGTACTTATGAATTTTATATTTAAGCTTTTAATAATTGTTATATCAAAGTGTGTATAGTGATGTTCCATTTGTAACTTCAGTTATTTTGATTGCCGTATCATTCACGGTTTGAACCATGAGTTCAGCTTCATTTCAGTAAGTAAAATAATTAAGAGGAAATAGGCTTCTTTATTAATAAGATTCAAAGGTTACTGCAGGTGAAGATGTTACTAAATCTCAGGGTCTTTCATTAATGCCCCACTTTTAGTGAAGAATTCTAAAGTTTGAGCATTGATATGTGTTTTTGGTTAATGGATTGAACCAGATACTGTCATAGTTAAGGTTATACCCTGAGAGTTCATCAATTAACTCTCCTAGATGCTTGAAATTTTAACTTTTTGCTTTGAATTTATTCTTATGACTCTCTTTGATTATTATATTGATCCTTTGAAGTTGTCAACACAAGATATAATTGCTCTCAGTTTTCACTTGAGTGATCTCCTTTCAACATAAACCAGGTCGAATCACTGCCCTGCTTAAAACACATCAGTGTCTTCTATTGCCCATAGAATTAAAGCTATAATTCTCACCATGGTCTATGAAGCACTGATGCCTGTTTACCTCAGTGGGCTCATGGCTTGCCATGCTTTCTCTGTCAATGAACTCTGCCCATAGCAGTGTTCTCTGTCTCATTTTTATATGTTAGCATGTGCTGTTATCTCTGTTGGAAAATCTACCTTTCCTTCCTTTCACATCCTACATATATTCAAGGTCACCTGTTTCTTTAGAGTAACTTTTTGAAATGTCTCCCCTTCCTTCCAACAAGTAAATATGTTCCATTTGGTCCAGACTCCCGTAGCTCCTGTTACTTCTTCTTTCTCTTTCATAGGCCTTTGATACTTTCAGTGATTTACTAAAATATACATGTGTTTAACTAATTCATGCCTCCATGCTAGACTATTAGCACAATGTAGGACTTACTGGGTCTCTTTTTGCTTACCACTGTATCTCCAGGGCTTACCTCACAATTTAACACTAAGTTATTAATCACTGATTAGCTGTTGACATAAAATAAAGCAGGGAGTTATAGAAACATTAAATTGCTCCTTAGTAATTCCAAAATAGGTGAGAAGATCTAATTCCATTGCACACACTGATGTGGTTATAAATAATCTTTAGGAGGATATGAAAGCCAAGTTGGATTTTAAAACTAAAAATAAATCAACAATAGTGAATTCAAATTTCAACTTACCTGCAGTAATCATCAACTCAGTGGGTGAGTTCTATTGCACATGACACATTATTTTTCCCAAAGTTCACATTTTATGTGGAAAATAACCCCCAGAATAATAGAATTAAATTCTCAGCTTCAGTGATTTCAGTGACAACATTCAATATAACTTGAAAGGATTTTGGTGGGAATAATGCTAAATATCTTCTCTATGTACATGAATCAGCCAAAAATGCCAAGTACTTTAAAAAGATAAGTAAAAATGCTACTTGTGTTATGGATGCATATGAATGATATATCTAGTCCCCAAATAGAATGTGTCATTGTTAATCATTACAAATCTACTATCTGTCTGCAATGCTGTGAAAACTTTCCATTGTGTGCTACTTTCCTCCTGGAGAGATACTGAGATCATGAAACAGTAAAATGAAAGCTTCAAGTTTAATTGGGTGACAGTGAAAAAGCAAAGAATTATTGTTTAAAACTGAGTTTTCAATAAAGCCAGTGGAATAACTGGAAGAAATGACATTTTGTAGCTCCCCTCTAGCTGACATTTGGTTATTAATGAAGGTTTGGAACACCTCTTAGTTGTTTACTTAAACCTATTGCCAAAATCTGTAGACACTGACACTGTGGAACTCACCCACAGTTCTGTTTCACTAGTGACAAACAAGAGCTTTGACCCTTTGGATTAAAAAAACAAAGAGGCAAACACACTTGGGCTTTCATTCTAGTGTTAACAGGACTGAGCTGAGAACATGTACCCTTCACCAGGCTTACCAAGTGCCTCTCTTTGTGTTGTGAAAATCAATGGACTTTTTCTCAAGCTGATCGATGTGTATGTGCCAGTGACACCAGTGGAAATGTAGCATGTCTGTGAGTGTTGGGGAAAGCTATTGGGGCATGGAAGAAAATAAACTTAGGGGATTATGTATGAGTAGAGTAGGTCTGTCTAATATGATGAGCAATAAGTAGTTAATCCATAGCCAAAAATTTGATTATGGAATCAAGTTGAAAATGTATGACTTTCTTTACCCATAGCCACTTGGTTAAAGTAACCTTTAAGATATTCCATGTTTCTCAGCATGCCATTGATTCATTCCTGGGAGTCAAACCATCAATAGCCATCAAAAATTTCTCAAATTAAAAGTGATCTGTGCTTTACCTTGAAACTAGAAGCATAATATAGCATCTCTTTCTCTCTTTCTCTTTCTCTCATGCGCCTGCACACACATACACACACACACACACACACAGAACCTATGTGTAAAGGAGGGGAGAACTGTGTTTTTTTTCCAGTTGTTGAAGTTATCTCTATTTAGGAATTTGATCAAAGCAAATAAAATCTGATACTGGCTAAACAAAATAACATCTAGAAATATTTATGTAATATCTCATAAAGTTATTTAACAAGGGTATATGAAGAACTTTCTATGCCCTGGACAAGGGGAGGATATGCTTAGGTTTTAGAGTCTGGCATTCGTACAAGGTAGGTTCTGCCTTTTTCCTGGTTCTGTAACAGTGGAAAAATGATGGTACTCAATTTTCTCATCTGTGAAATGGGAAAAAAAGCAATAAATATTTCCAGTTGCTACTGTAATTATGAAAAGGGATTATGTATGTAAGAAAATTGTCCTGTTCTTGGTAGTAGATGATCTCCAATTACAAAACTTTCATTTTTGCTTCTTAGATACTAGGATACAATGAAGACCCAGTTCCAGAAGCCAAGCAGTACTATGGCAGGGAAGTGTATGTGTAGGGTTGGGGCAGAAACACATAATTACAAGATGAACAGTACAGTTACAAAAATGAAACTATTTACAAAATTTCCACAGAGGAAAGCCCAGCGTAAATCTTTCTGAATGAGATATAGAAGAATTAACGTGGGCGGATGATATAGCAAATATCACTTGATGAAGGATTCAAATAATTATGTACCCTCCATTGTCTATACAGCCATAAGCTAGGATGCTATAAAGATATAACCGTTTACATGTCATTGGTGTGATCATAAATTGGTATAATCACTTGAGAAAGGAATACAGAAGAGCCTGAATTTCGAGTACAGCCATTCACCCTCGAGAAACTCTCCCACCTACAAGTACAAGTTCAATGCAGCATTGTTCGAAGTGTTGAGTGAGAGAAAGGCAAAGCCATTAGAGGATTTTGAATAGGTTAGTGGCACGATACAACTTACCTTTTAAAAAGACCACTCTGACTGTTTTATTGAGTATATCTTGCGGAGGTCTCCAAGTAGGAAGCATGATAAATGGGAGTAGACTTCAATAAACCAGGCAAGACAAGATAGTGCCTTGATTCAGAGCAGTAGCCTCGAGGTGGTGAGAAGTAGTTGGATTTTGGATATATTTTGAAGGTAGAGCCAATGATATTCTAGATTATGAAAAATTCATGCAGCAGTTTAAATTAGTGAACTAGGTAGATAATCAAAAAATTATAGAAATCTTGAAAATAATGTAGAACACCAAAAACAAGATGCACAATGATCATCTACTATGATAGAATTTATGTGAATGAAATAAAAACACCTCACAGTACTCTATATTTCACATGCATAGCTATATGTGTCCTTAAACATTTAAAAATGAATTGCAATGACACACAATGAATTAATGAATGTTTTAAACTTATTGACAGATTAGGAAGGGAGAGAAAATTAGACTGAAGAGGAAGTAAAAAATGTGATTTCGACTATGTGTTGTGTTTATTTTTAAAAAATAAATGTTAATAAATATCATAGAGACAGGTATATACTGTGTATACAAATGTCTTGCTCTCTTTCTTTTCTATATTTTAATTTACATGGACATTTAAAAGCATATAATGATTAAAAAGGCCAAATATAATCACTTAGAAATATATAAGTGAAGATATAAATATCTTTTGTGTTAATGGGTATCTGGAAACTACTTTTAAAATGCTGTGAGAGTTGAGAACATGGCTTGATCAAATGCTACTGGGAGGAACAGGTGGAGAGCCTCAGGTAGTTTTTAAATATTTGGAATATTTCAAAAGGTAGAAATTCAAGATAGCAATTCTTTCAGAACAAAACAAGAGCCAAGATAGGAAACCACAGAACAACTTTTGGAAAGAGTCTTGAATTTCAGCTTGTAGAATGTATACCCAGTTGATCAGCCAGCCCTAACCCTTTCCCATCCTTTAAAACAAGAGGGTAGATTTCCATCATTGCCATGATGACATTATATTGTGCAGCAAATAAGAAAAAAATGCCTTTATTGGAGCATTTTTATTAAAAAGATTTATTATAGCTTTAGATACCAATAGATACTGAGAAAAGACATTAATAAATAGAAGTGTCAATGTTTTGTTAACTGGGGAATGAAATATATAAAAGTTTGAAATCTTAAGAAGATTTTCAAAAGCAAATATGAGTTAAAAGAGTTCAATCTGATTATTCCACTAGATTTAATCTAAAGGAATTGCCTGATATCTTGACAATCATCTGAGAAACTGAATTCTAAATCAACAGGCTATTAAATGTAACGTAGGCAGCAATGCAAGAGCAAATTTAAAGTGTGTGAAATACCTAGAGCGAAGTGAATGTTTGAACAAGCTGATCTAACCAGGATATTGATGTAGTTTTTAGTGCAAGTGGCATCCTGCCTACATAGCAAGTACCTACCACCGGCAGCACTACTAGCACACACAAACACCCATCTTTCAGGGAAACACCAACACCAACTGGTCAACCTTGGGTGCTGCTGACAAATTCAGCAGTCAACCTGCTGTCAGCAATATAAGTTACTACGATATAGAAATTTGGTTTACAGAAATCAACTCACTTCTTTATCTCACCCATATCCTAACCACAGTAGTTGTAATATGCTGTAAGGGGCATGAAAAATTATTATGCCATCCAAGCTTTGTTTCTGAATCTGTATTTCCATGTAGTCTTAATTTATCACTTCCTTTTATGTGTGACTAATATTCTGACAAATTGCCTGATAAACATAGATGCTAACAACCAGCAGGGAGGAGCAATGATGTACCAGTATTGCACAATGATGTCGTACCTATAACATCAGACTGGAGTTTTTATTTTTTTCTCCCTTAGCAGATCCCTTATACAAAAAGAGCTGATTCAAGTATTTCATTTAATTTCTATAAACTATCCATATATTTGCTACATAATTATTTAAACCTTGTTGATTATCAATCACCAAGTGAGCTGGAAAGCAAGGAGTCTGTTTCGTGATTCTTTTCGTAATTGTCTCTGTAAGCCCTATCATCATTTATTTGTCTCAGCTGGACTTGGTCTATAAATAGCTCTGTGAAATGATGGACAGTTTTCAATGCTTGCTGGCATGGAATCAATACGTGGCAGAAGGGACCATATGAATCAATTATATCGTCCCTGGCAGGGTTACCATGGAAGCTCTAGCTCCTCATAGCTCTTTGCTTCTCCTATCCAAGTAGTATTCTCTACATATCTTTAATTAGAATGGATGCAATTTATTTAGTAATGGAAAGCTTACTTGAGCAAGTTCTGTGAAGGTGTCAGACAGAATTCAACCAGCCATGCATATTCAGAGAAGACTAATGTGAAAATGCAAATGATTCTTCTAATTTAATTCGTTACTGGGAAAAAAAAGTAGAAGCAAGAAAAAAAGGAAAAACATAAAGGCCTCCTATCTTGGAAGTAAGCTTTGTTTGATTGTAAAGAAATTATGCTTGATATTCCATCTTTACTCAGACACAAAACAAGCAGTAGTTCTTAAAATAACCTCTTCTGCTGTGAGATATAATAATCTGCCATATGCGTTTATTCTGTTACTCTCTGGCATTACTGTAGCATTAATGTTGCCTACAATAGCTTCACACTGGGCACAATCCACAGGGCAAAAGATGACCAATTACCGAGTCCCCTATGTGCCTGGCCCTGTGGGGATATAAAGACGTCTTTTTCTCAAGGCACGAACAAATGAGTTGGGGAGACAGGCAAACAGACAAACTAAGCACAGATAATAAGTTTCATGGCACAGGTCTGCAGGAATGCTTTACCTAAACAGAGGAAGAGCCAGCAACTTGGCAGATGTGGGGGATGGGGACATTCGGGACATACTTCCTTGAGGAAGTATATCCTTGAGATGAAATTTGAAGGATAGGCAATAACTGGCTAGCTTGCTATGTTGGGGAAAGATGAATGGTCAGAAGGACAAGTGCTGGGTATGAACAGGCATGGATTGCTAAAAGACCAGGCTCTGTTTAAGAGACTACAAATAGGCTGACAGGTCTGGAGGAATGCTTTGTTAGGGTGATGTTCATATTCAAAGCTGGGATCCAGAGCATGAAAGAACTTGCATTCTTTTATCTTGGGAGCAGTGGTTGGGAACCATTTCTACTTTAAGGAAAAATAAGGTATTACAGTTTTGATGAGAGCATAATAGATTTTGTGAAATTCTGCAAATGTTATAATTTTAAACTCCGGGTTTTTTTTGTTTTTTTTTTTTGAGACAGAGTCTTACTTTGTTGCCCAGGCTAGGGTGAGTGCCGTGGCATCAGCCTAGCTCACAGCAACCTCAAGCTCCTGGGCTCGAGCAATCCTTCTGCCTCAGCCTCCCGAGTAGCTGGGACTACAGGCATGCGCCACCATGCCCGGCTAATTTTTTCTATATATTTTTTAGTTGGCCAATTAATTTCTTTCTATTTTTAGTAGAGACGGGGTCTTGCTCTTGGTCAGGCTGGTTTCGAACTCCTGACCTTGAGCTATCCACCCGCCTCGGCCTCCCAGAGTGCTAGGATTACAGGCCTGTTAAACTCCTTTTAACTTAAAAGTTTTATTTGAAATGAAGCTTTCAAAAGAAGAAAAAAGTAAGTTGTCCAATAATAATTTAGGCAGAACCATTTCTGTACTTTTCTTTTAGAGAAAACACAAAAATTTTCCCCAAAACTTAACATATTCCTGGGTAGAAGCTAAAAGTCAAAGGATTAGACTGTGATTCTCAGGTGGTTAGACATTTAGACACTCTCTATCTGGTGTTCAGAAACTCTACCTTGGTAGGTACCTTTATGAACAGGACTCCCTCCCATCCAACACCCCAACTCTGTCAAAAAGGCTAACAACAATACTTGTAATTATTTGCTATACTCTTTTATTTTATCCAGAGTACTAACTGTATTGAACATCAGAAGGTTCAAACACAAATGATCTATAAAATTGATGTGCAAATGAAATTAGCAAGGGAAAGTGATAAGAAAATTTTTTTATTTAAAAATATTTTTATTTTTTATTTTTTTTATTTTATTTTTTTATTTCAGCATATTATGGGGGTACAAATATTACAGTTACGTATATTGCCCATGCCCCCCCTCCCAAACTTTTTTTTCTTTTTTCCTTTTATTTCTTCATATAATGGGGGTACAAATATTGTTAGGGTTACATACATTGCCCCTACCACCCCTCCTCCCCCCACATGCCAGAGCTTCAAGCGAGTCCAATCCCCAGGTGGCACGCACGGCACACATTAAAATATTTTTAAAGGGGTACAAATGTTTTTGTTATATGGTTAAGTTGGGCCTTTTACTGTGCCTATCACCCAAATAATGTTCACTGTATATACTAGGTAAGTTTTTATCCCCTTCCCCCTTCCCCTTCCCTTTCTTGATTTCCAATGACCTGTACATCTCTTTGTGCCCATGCGTGCCCATCAATTTATTAGCTATACTCTTAATAAAATTTACTATCCCTGGACCTAAGCATTTTACATACATTTTCCAATGTTATCTTTACCACCACACTGTGAGGACATCGTTAGTCCCCTCGGTTTGCAGATGAAGAAAGTGAGGCTCAGAAAATGGAAGTAAATGGCCCCAAATCAATGGATCACCTTTTGTGAGAAGAGATCAACCTGGTATTTGAACCCAGGCTGTTTTTATTTCAAAACCCTTATTCTTTTTCTACTCTGGAGGGATTCAGCTTCAACAGACATTCATGGATGTAGCTGAACACACGTGTACCCCCACCGTATTAGACTATATGACTCAGGGTTGGACAGAATGTAAAAGAAAACAATAAACATAAAAAGCTACATTTAGAGGTTTTTATGACTAATGTACCTACAGAAACATCTGCTTCTGAATACTTGAGTAACCCATTTGCAAGCTGTTGGGAAACTTAAATCTGCATGAAGTTTACATACACGCTCCTTAAATTAACACACTAAGTGCTTTCGTTTCCCCATTACCTACACATTCTGTACTACTTCTTTGGGGTGCATGATGCTTAAGGTTACTTAAAAAAATGAATGTTAAAATATATTGTATTTCTTCTGTCATTAGGGTGCTGATGGTGTGAATGATTCCAAGAAATATTTCCCCTGGCTGTGTCCTCTACACATGCATGGGGAGCACACCTGGGACTCTCTGCCTAGCTGTTGCCAGGCTGCACTCCATTCTCAGGAAAACAAAGCCAGTGTATCTAAGGGTAGCTAATGTCTCTCTAACGCCAGTGTAGTTCATGGGGAATGTCAAGTGGACAGTAATCTGATCATTCATTCTATGTAAGATACATTTATTATCCTAATGTCAAAAACGAAAAGATCAACCATTGGTGAAAATAAACTGCCATTATTTTTAAAACAATCTATTGAAGTATCATACATACAACTCACTCACTGTTCCTTTTTTTTTTTTTTTGAAAACTTGTAATAAAGCTTGCCCATCACAGTTGTCATGTTGGTTTACATTAGCAAGCACCCCCTAGGTAGGTATTCTTAATGTCTGTATGGCAATCCTTTCTTTATTGTAATCTGCAATAGTATTTCCTTAGTGTAGTACTCGGGTTGTATTTAATCTAAAAATGAAAAACCAAAACTTTATAAAGATTATGCGATTTGCCCAGTGTTACACTGGGCCAGAAACTGGCCATGAACCTGTCTTTTGTCCTTGAATTTCTTGGTCTGTCTCTCATACTGAAACCAAATAACATGACAATGTGAAATGGGAAAGAGGTAGTTCCTCAAAGGAAAACTCAGCTGTTGTTAACCAAAGAAAAGAAAATAGATGCTGAAAAGAACCAAACCGTAGATGTCCACCACACAAACCTCCTTAGGAGTCTCAGATCATTTTAGTTGCAAGCTGTATTAAACTGGCCTTTCTTTCTACCTCTACTTTCAAAAATCTCATCAAAAAATTCTTATATTACATCTTTGTATTTTAAGGATATTCTCATAGGCTTATTTGGCATTAGAGAATTTGCTCTTTAATATAATCTGTTCACTGAGCCATTTTATCCAATTCATTAAGATTAATTAATGGAGAAATTATATTTAAATTATATTTTCTGCCCAATAAGCTGGTAGGCTTGCATTCACTTAAATTGAATCCTGTCAACACAACCATATGAGGTACAATTAAGTTTCTTATTTAGCCAGGAACATGGCAACTTGGCAATAAAATTTTTATTGCAAACTTAACTATCACTGTTGTATTCATTTCTCAACATTTTGGGATATTCTGTATTTTGAGAAATTAACACAAAGACTGCCTGATGACTCGTATCTAGTTGTTCATATGATAGTCTCTTTTGACTTTTCTTTTTCATATTCCTTGTATCTCACTTCTACCTTAGTTGCAGATATTAGCCGTGTAGCCCCAAACTGAGTAGAATCTATGATTATTTTTTACAAACTCACCTGCTGTGTTCTTTAATGCATAAAACAGAACTGGATGGTAACTGAGGCTGCTTCTCATAGAAAAATATATATATTGCTTTCCATATCTATATATGGAAAACTTGAAAAAACTCTATCCAGTTTGATTCACTGAACATATATTAACTTTACATAAATGGAATTTCAAGATAAAATAAAGAAATACATAAGTAACAATCTGCTTTTTTAATAGGTGAAATAAGATTCTATTTTTATTCTGGGCTTCTTGAAAATGTAAATACCCCTCTGAAGTAGGCTTAAGAAAAATGCTATGTTCTTTTTTTCTGAATTCTTCCATATGTTGATGTTGCTGTCACATTCAAAAAATTCCCATTACGGAGAAATGACCATCAATCTAACATTCTTCTGAAGCACTGAATTTTGTTCCTAGCCCATTTCAATTGATAAAATATGAAAATTTGGCAGCAGTATGGAGATGCCCATTGTGTTTATTCAAAATGAGATTTTTTTTTTTTAGTTTTGTGAGCCACCCATAAATATTCTTCCATTTGCAGAGCTCAACTTCCTAATCATTAAACTGTAATAGCTATTCTGACCTTTGTATTATCTCGAGGGTTAGTCTAAATGAATCCTGTTATAAGTCTTGTCCTTTTAAATGATGAATTTGGATATTAGAGATCAATATTTAGATTTACATAATACAAGCAGCCTCCTGAAATCATAGTGCTATCAATCGTATTTCTTCTATTACATTCCATAAATCTGGGACCAATCTCTCATGTGCTCTCCCAGCTCTGAAGGTACTACATATACTAACAGCTAACATTTAGTGAGAATTTACTGTATGCCAGGCACACAAATCATATTTAAGCCACATTATTTAATTGAGTTTTTGTTAGGAGGGAGCTACTATTATTATCCCTATTTTTATACCAAGTGATTAGATAAAGAGAAATTAGAGATCATGCCCAAGGTCACAGAGATAGTATGTGATAGAGTTAGGACCTAATAAGCTTTCAGAGGCTTTCGGATATATTCTCATTTTCTCCTACTTCCCCAGAGGCGTCTTCTTTGTCAGGACTCCTTTTCTACTGGTTCCTCATATACCAAAGTCACTCCCACTCTGGCTTCACTCCCATTGACCTTCTCACCTAGAATGTGCTCTCCTTAACCCTCTCATTTATTTAAATCCCACAAATGCCTCGAAGCTCAGCATAAGCCTCATTTTTTTGGTGAAGTTCATTGGAACATTTCATTTCTGTGCCTAAAACCCTTTAAAGACCCCCATTTCCAAAAGGCCAAATTCTAAACATCTAAGCCAGGCATGGAAGATCCTTCATCATCTGGTTCCTATAACATTCTAATTTGATCTCTGGCTGAACTATTCTGTTCGTCCTCAATCACTCCCACCTCCAACCCCATCACCAACACGCATGCACAAGTTTCATACCTCAGCCATACTTGTGAACTACATCCCTGCCCCATCCACTACTCAAGAATATTGCTCTAAAATTCTCCTCTTTCTCTCCTACATCAACAGGTTTTATGTTTTTCTATGTTTTACTGGAAAAGTGTTTCTTAACCTCACTTTACTTCTCTATTTCATTCCTTCCTCCAAAGAGTTACCTAGGCGCCTAGTCTCCAGGCTTTCTCCTCTGTCTCTTTCTTAAGCTCTCTCTGTTCAGAATTTTGCTATTTTCAAGGTCACCTGTGACCTATATGTTGCTAAATTCAGTGGCTTCCTTCTGTTCCTCAAAAGTACCTGTCGTTCTTCCTTCTTGCGTCTTTACAGATGCTGCTTTCTATACCCAATAAACTTTCCCCCCAGATATTCCAAATGGATCATTCTCACTCTCCTTCAGAGCTTGACTCATATTTCATTTTCTTGGCTATACCTTCCCTGACTGTCCATTTAAAATTGGGAAACTTTCCTACTGTTAGCATACTCTGACCTCTTCTCTGCTTCATTTTTCTCAATAGCGATTAGAATGCAGGTTTTATATTTTATTGTTTTCATATTTTACTTTATAAAGAATTTCTTATTTAATTGTGTGTTTTTAATTTTACTTTTTGTGTCTCCCTACAAGAGAATAGATAAGGTCCACACGGGCAGAAATTTCAGTCTATTTTTTATAGTCTTATAACTCTGGTATCTAGAAACGCATAGCGCATAATGGACCCTCAATATACAGTCCTTGAATGAATACCAAATCACCTGAAATTCCCTAATCGGACCACACGGTTTGATTTCTTTTTGACATTTTTCCTACTGCCTCCTGTGTCCTAAATACCCTTCATTATCTGTCTAGTCAAGAATGACTGGTCATCTTTTAAGATTCAGCTTGAAGTCTGTCTTTGTTTTTCACATTAAGAATATCTTGGGTTAAGGTCTCAGCTCTTCCTTCCCTAGGTTTATGAGCAAGTGACTTCCCATCTCCAAGCCTCACTTTTCACATTTGTAAATGGGGGTAATAATAATTCTTACCTCTTACGGCCATCATAAGAATGAAATGAGATGGCAAGTAAGTGATATAACTACTTACCTCTATGTCTGACACATCAGAAAATGTAATAATAAAAATAATTCCTGATTCCTTTATCCATAAACCGTGGTAGAATTAACCATTACACATTTATTATACTTGTGCCATGTCCCTAGACCACTAGACTCTTTTAGAGGGCAATATTGTGTTTTATTCATCTTTATATCTTTATAAAATAACTATGACTCAGTTCCTGGCACATAAAAGGCTTAATGTTAATATTGATAACCATCATTTATTGATTGCTATTTTTGTATTAAAGAGTATGCTTAGAAGTCTACAAATGTCATTCAACTCTCATAACATTCCCATTAAGTACATTTTCTAAAAAAATGTACTGCAGGAGACTGAATCAGGTCATTTTAATTCCTCAAGATTACTCAATCATCAAGCAATAAAACTGAAACTAGAATTTAGGTCTGCCTAACTGAAAATTTTGTTCTGCATCACTTCACTATAATAGGAAAGGATGGATGGATGGATAGACAGATCAGTGGATGGATGGATAATTGAATGGGCAAATAGATAGATGGGTGTATAGACAAATGAATGAAGACTGTTCTTGGCCATTCCAACCCATATTCTCTTATTCTCTCACCTGTATAATCTAGAATACATATAGGCTGTACTACAATATTTTAGCAATTAACCGCACATTGAGTAGAATTATTATATCAGTTTTGTTCTTTTATTTTTCCAACTTAAAATTCTTTATAAAAGTATGTTTTTTAGTTAAATTGACACTATATGAAGCTGAAGCTCCAATCTGCTCTAACAAAGATTGTTGACTATTTAGGGAAGAGCAGTATAGTATGATAAGTAAGTGCATAGGCTCTAGAACCAGACTGAGTCTGTTTAGGTACACTACTTACTGCCTGTGTAACCTTGAGCAAATCACTTAACCTCACTAATCCTAGTTAGTACAACTGCAGAGTAAATATCATATTTGAATAATAACTGGACTTAGTACAAATTGTTGAGTTAATGCACATAAATTTCTTAAAACAGAACCTGGCACATACTATATGTCCTATACATTTTAACTACTTTTCCTGTTGGTGTATTTCTCTTACGCATACGTATTAGACATGTTTTACTTAATCACAATTGGTCTTAAATGTCACTATAATAAACTTAAACCACAAATCTGATCTTTATTTTTATGTAGAGTAAGTCAGTATTATCATTATAACTAACTATTCTTTTTTTGGTGAAATCTGACTGAATTCTAGTCATCCAATAAGCTATCTTATACATCGTTTTCATTCATCACACCAATCCCAGCAGGTATCACTACCTCAATCAAAGTGCATCTTAGAAACTCTTACATTAACAGTGATGGAATGTGGATTCAGGCTCAGATCTTTTTGAATCTAAATCCGGCCCTCTTTCCAGAACTCCAGGCTGACCACTTTGAACTACCATTCTATCTCAGCCTGCAAGAGATGTTGAGAGTTAAAAATAAGTATGCTTTATTTCACAGTCTCTGCCAGTTATAAACAATAGCTCTAAGCCTGCTTGTATAGGTAGTCTTTGGGGAATCACTTGCATTTTTGTTATCTCGGATCAAATGCAGCAGACACTGAAAGATGTCAGATTGTGAATGCTCCCAAGAGATTCTGTGTTTACAAGCTAGTAATAGCTCTGACTTTGCATATGTAGACTTAAAAAATCCCTGATAGGTAAAATGTAGCCATGTGTCTTCTCTTAATAGGAACCCCTATACAGATGCATTTCTACTAGGACAAACTCCCCATGGAGCCATGATTTTCCATTGTGTCTGGTATTTGGCACAGCTGCACTGGTTGGGTGAAATTCTTATCAAAAACCCTGTTGCAAATTGTGAATATTTTCCAAGTTGTAAAATTCTTCTGAATATAAAATTTTTGACTTTGCCAGGAATGAATATCCTGGCCCAGTCTTGGTTTTGATCTTTTTTTTTTTTTTTTTTTTTTTTGAGCTCTTGGAAGGCAATAAGTGTGTCCAATTTTGTGGATTTTTCCCTCACACAGAATAATGCTTGGCTGAGACCCTGATGAATAAAATAACACAAAGATTGGCAAATAAAATAAGCTGCATAAAACAAGATAAGATAGGATCGAGTGGGTACAAAAAGGTACAAGACGGACAAAACGGATACAAGAAAACATAATGATGCATCTACTTTCCCAGGCCATGTTAGAGTAATTTGGTCAAAGGTAAGGAGAGAACCAACTCACTCCCTCAAGCCTTTTTATAAGGACCCGAAGATCCTATCCATAAGGACTCACCGCTCCTGGTGATTTAACCACCTCCTAAGAGCCCCACCTCTTAAGACTAACACATTCAGCTTCAATGTATAAATTTTGAGAGACGAATTCAGACTATAGAAACCCCATTTTTTAAAGGTATCATCGACATACAATAAACTGGAACCATCTTTCTCCATCTCTCTCTCTCTCTCTCTCATTCTACTATTTTCTTACTGGGTAAAGATTTGGGACTATGGGGTCAGGATTAACTGTTTTTCCTCCTCATTCCTCTTACTGCTTAGTGGTATTGGAAAGCTAAGAGGGTTAACTTTAAACTTAAGATAATAGCTATCTTTCCTAGCTCAAGGTCTAGCTTGTGTAACATGCCTTTCACTTTCTTGAGCTAACCAGCACAAGTACTTTTTGCACTCTCTCCTCCTTAGTGCTCCATATATTCTACCCTGGCAGTTGCTGTCTTTGTTTCTCTAAGTGCCAAAACAAGAATCCCGAACTCTCATATCTCAGGAATTTTCTTCTTGTTTTCCCTCTGGATGTATTTTTTCTTCTGAAGACAAGCTACAAGGAAGCTTTCCATATGAGGAAGATATGATTGCTGGAATGGCTGAAAATTTGGTAGGATTCAGGATCATTGCATTGCAATGCAGCGTCTCAGGCAGGCTGTAGGCTAGAGTGGCTTAATTTTTTTAAAAGAAGATGGATCTTTTTCTGTTCAACCAGCCATGTAATAGTTACTTCTTTGTGGCACCTGGGGTAGCTTACTGAGCATAGACATCAACACCATTCAAGCCTTATTTATCAGGGGATGTATTTTATTGTTAGGAGAAATTTGTCTACATTTAAAGATATGTTTAAAAAGTGTAATTCCTAGGCCTTAACTTTAATGCTTATATCAAAAATACTGTCTAATTATGATAAGACTGTCAAGCACACCTTTATGAACATAAACATGACCAGATAGTTTACATCAGTTGATCACCTGTTTATAGTCTGGGCTCAGCTATAATGGTAAGTATGAGAAAAAATATTAGAACAATCAGCATAAAAATTAACCCTTGTAACTTCAAATATTTCAGAATGTGAATATGCTTGAGTTTGGTAGACAGATATGAACTGGTTAATTCTAGGATATGAATGTTTCCTTAACAGATACAAATACATCATCCAGGTCTGAGGCGTCAAATTATTGCTGATCTGAATAACTTCTATTCTGAAAATATTTTAGATAAATGCTCATTGCCAAGGTTAATAACAACCATAAGAACAGAATAAATAGCTATTGGGTAAGAAAACATAATAGAATAAGAAATGAGATGGTTTCAAATAAATCACATGTAAATATGATGGGGAAAATACGACTGTTTTGGGTATGCAGAAGGTTTGCTCTTTTTCAATATAATCTGGAAAATAAAAAATGTATTTAATACATAATTGCACATTTAAATTTTAGTGATAATCATATTAGTCTTTGGCCCCAAACACTTTAATATCTCCCTGTTACCTACCATAAAGCCCAAACTCTTAGGAGAAAACTCTTCTCTCTTTTGATATACCTACCTTTCTAGCTTTCCTTCCCATCCTGGAACTATTGCCAAATTGAACAGATATCACAATTTCCCATTTTCTTTCCCTTGCTGTCCTATTTTACATCCATTTGCAGTGTCCTTTCATGACTTTATATTTTGCAAACATTTCCATCCTTCGAAGTCCAACTCATGTACCTTTTCTTCTAAGATGGATGCCCCTAAGGAATCATACTCTCCATACTAGGAAATCATCCAACCTTGTTATGTATATGTTTGTCATTGTTCTTGATTCAGGTTATCTTTTACTACAGTTAATTGTGTTTGCGTCCCCTCATTATCTACTTGTTTATGTAGTTCTTGAGATTCTCTTTAGCTTTTTCTGATATCTACCTTTCCTATAACACAGATGTATTATCTAGTCATTCACTTATTCATTCATTTATATAACATAAAATACATGTAATGTTTTTAAAAATTTATCATGAGGTACTATCTTAACTGAGATCCTACATCTACAGTCCGTGGATTACATGTTTTTTCATCCAATAAATATTGATTATTTCCATTTTACAAGTATTCTTCCCAAATCTATTTTTCTCAAAACAATTTCTATGCTCTACCATTATACCTCTGTCATATTATACAATAGTATTCTGCTTTCCATAAATTTCTGATACATCCTTCTTGGCAGAAACCATGCCATCCAGTTTTAAACTTCCAGCACCTAGCACTTCACAAGGTCTCAATAAATTTCTGTTCGATAAACATATATGACTAGATGCATTGACAAGTGGAAGAACAAATGCATGAAAGAATTCACAAATTATTTTTAAGAGGAAGTAGTATAGTTGCCGTGAGTATAATGTCTTTGGGGGCAGAGAATCCAGTTGAGGGTATCATCCTGGCAGAGCAATGTCACATAAATTGTGTAAATAATGGGATTTACAAAAGAAAGATCATCAAAGTATAGGGAACTAATGCGGCTCTCACATTTTTGTGGTCTAAATATGAGTAACTCCTGGCCTGGGAGCTTAGCCTCACGCATCCTCCAAGCTGCCACAACCAAAAATAGTCACATTTTATCAAAACCTCTGGGCTCTCAGTGGTACTCATTAGGAGAGCTCTTTCTGAGCCCTGAGTATTTACTTTCTGTTTTGGGAAATTAGTGTTATTAGCATCTAGTGTCTCTGTGGCTAGATCCTTACACTTTCCTGAGTACTAGGCAATGCAAATAATCCCTAAATATACTTTTAAAAGCCTAGAGAGGTTTTGCCACAACCTTAGGTGAGGGTAGAGACTGTATCAAGTTTTGATTTCTCCTAGAGCTCCTGCTGTTCACACTGATAGTGATGGCAGTCAAAACCGTCATCTTTGAATCGCAAAGGCCACAAATTACATATTAAAAAATCAGTAATGATATTTTACAGCACAGCTTGCAACTAAAAATTCGAAAAATTCAATTTCCCCACTTCCCAATGAGCTGTGTAGCTTATAAGCATACCATAGATCTTTATTTTATAGATGAAAACAATGAAGGCACCTAGCAATTTCCCTAATGCTGGTGCCTTTGGTTACTTAGCAAGCCTACAAACACTCCCAGTTCTCCGTGTCATGAAAATACATTTATGCTACAAGCACGAGACCCTACAAGATTTAGGGAGTATCTCTAATCCACAGAGATTTGGGGATTTGGAACCAGAAAAGAAGCATGGAATAATGTCCAAGAGAGGGGCTCAGAGCTACTTCTTGAGAGGTATATCCAACTAGGTAGTTGGATGAAGGAGGGCCACACATTGTGACAGCCAAAGATCAGAGGGATGGAAAGGCAAGGACCAGAAAAGAGAATGTGGAATCAGAAAGACACACAACCAAATCATGACTTAACTAGCTACTGTGTGGTCTTCAACAATTTCTTAATCTTTCTGAGCCTCTGCTTCCTCCTTTGCAGGAGGGAGATTATTAAAAAGAACCTACTTCACAAAGCAGCTGTGAGGATTCAGTGAGATTTCGTGTATAAAATGTTTAGTACTTTAACTCAATAAATTATTACCGCCATTATTAATTACAATAAAGTGTGTGAGGCCAGGTGTGGTGGCTCATGCCTATAATTCTTGCACTTTGGGAGACCAAGACAGAAGGATCACTTGAGCCCAGGAAGTTCTAGACCAGCATGAAGAAGAACAAGACTCTGTCTCTATAAAAAATAGAAAAATTAGCCTGGTGTGGTGGCACATGCCAATAAGTCACAGCTATTCAGGAAACTGAGGCTGGAGAATCATCTGAGACCAAGAGTTTGAGGTGGCAGTGAGCTATTATGACGCCACTGCACTCTAGCCTGGGTGACAGAGTGAGTGAAACCCTGTCTCAAAAAATATATATAATAAAATAAATAAATAAAATAAAATAATGTAAAGGAAAGTAAAATGAGTGAGCTGGAGATCTGGCTGAATAACAGATTCACAAATGACAGATCCTTCCCTATCACCCCACCGCAGTCCTTTTGCTCCCTGAGGTGTGTTTGTGGACAGGCAGGACTCATGTAAAGGGTTGGATAAGAGCTACCTAGTCTGTAGTTTTAACATCAAGTCCATCCATCAGTTAAACAATCCACAAGAATATTGCATCCTGTTCATATGCAGGGGGGATATCTGCACTGCTTCCACAGAAGGATGTGCTTGTCGGTTTGCCTTTACTCCTGAGGCAGTGGGTTCATTTTTTTAAAGGAGGAAGTGGGCTGTAGACAAGGACAAAGACTGAATGTGTATTACTTTGGGTCAGGCAGATGTTTTTTTACCTAATCTTTATCTCAACCCTAAGAGAAGGGATTAATAGTCTAATTTTCCAGATAACAAAACTAAGGCTCAGATATGAGGAAATCTACTCAAGATCACCTATCTAGGAACTGGTAGAAATATAATTCAAGGAACGTGTATTAGACTCAAAAGCCCATGCATTTTCTAATACCACTAATTTGCAAACCTAATGATTTTTAGTGGTTATTTTTCCTTGCTTCAATTCTTATCCACAGCGGTTGGCAGAATTGCAAGTTCTGGGTCAGGAGACAAGGTTCAGGGCTTTCTTTACTATGAAGTTTACCTCCATCTGGAGTCAACTTTTTGGTTGTTCGGTGGCTCCCTCTTTAATTGTGTGGTGTCTCATCTGCATAATTTTCTGATAACTGATACAGCTCCATTACAAAACTGTTTATAAGCTGGAGTTCACAGTATCTCAGGTTGAATTTCACATATTCCTTCCCTAGACAAACAGGAGGTGAATGTGCAGTCTGTTTCCTCTGAATTGTACATTATTATATCATGTTCCAATCTTAAACCCTCTCCTCTTCATTCTCCTGTGTGTTTACCCCAGCAAATATCGAATTCACAAATGATTAGGCAAGCCCTCCTTTTGGGCTTTGCTATGTGAGTTTATTCCCTGAGGCTAGGAGAAGTGAGAAACCAGTATTGGGAAGAGAAAAAGAGTTTGGGGCTCACAACTTCCTTTACTCCTAAGGAAAAGGGTAAAGTAATACTAATTTTTGTTACAAATATGAACTATTTGTGGCTGTGACAAGAGCAACAAATATGTATGCATCTTATTAAATGTTAATTTTTACGTTTTATATGATTACAACACTCAGTTTTTATGTAGTTCGTTCTTTATTCCCTTTGTGATTCTTGGAATATGACCCAGTTGAAATGGAAAAAAAATGGAAAAGGAAAGGAAAATGAAAAAATAAATATCTGAGAGGCCTTAGGGTTTGAGATCCTGGCCAGTTTAAAAGTTGTACCTAGGTCTCTAGATATTAAACTTTAGAAAGCATTACAACTCAACAAATTCTTTCAGGGGCTTAACCATAATAACAGCTAACATGTATCGAGTACTAACTATGTGCTAGATAATGTCCTTCCTTAAGTAAAGTCCACTTTAGCAGAGGTTGCTGATGCAAATACTTTCAGAGAGAAAACCATTTCACTTGAGTATTTTCCTTGTACCAGATAATTCTGAGACATCTCCAGATGGTATTGCATTTAGCCATTATGACATGACATTGGCGTGAGGACTATTATTATTTTATAGACAGAGAAACTGAAGAATCAAGAAGTGACTCGACCTGCTAAAATGTGGTGGGGTAAAGTCACCAACCAAAGCCTCTGACTCTGGTCCTGGTCTTCAGCACTAAGCTTTATTCCCTTCTAAATGCCTATAGAATCTAAGAATAAGACAGTAATGAGTAATTTCAGGATTGGAAACTGGAGAATAGAAATCGGTCTAAAGAAGCATGTAAATTAAATAATGATGATGGTGATGATGATGATGAATGTGGAGACCAACAAAAATACATCTTTGAGCCAGTGTACACATCTGGGCTGCTGAGATCCAGCAGTAAGGATGCTTATTGAAAGGAAAATTAAGCAGATTTGTGGACTTGAAAGTTGGGAATGATTCTGGGGAATATTGATACCTGGCCTCTGACTTGAGAGAATTTGAGAATAATTATCCTATTGTCTAAACCTGACCTTAGAGGCAAAGACTGATAATTGCAATCCAAAAATTCTGATCCATTTTTAGACTACTTTATCTACATTTTTATGATTAACAACATTATTTTGAATGTATTTTTTAATATACAAAAGAAGTGGTGGTACACTGTGAGGAAATTTTAGAAACATAATATCCTCTTTCCATTAGAGGCTGTTATGGAAAACACAATAAGGTTCATGAAGAAGGTTCATTGTTAGTTTAAAGAAATTCATTAATTTACATTCTATTCTCATACCTTTTAAAAGATAATGATACACCCGCTAGAAATATATCCTGGACAAAAAAAACAATTAAACATAAAAAAAAATGTTCTCACAGCATGTCAATTCTTCAAAAGGAAGTCATCAAGAAACCAAAAACCAAAATCAACATTCTTTTCCAAAGGTCTGAATTATTTTTACTTGAAAAGATTAGCAACCCTTTTCATAATCTTTTTTTGGAATTAGAAACATAAACAAAATTTATTATTAAATTATGTTAATCTTCTAATACATTAACAAATAGAATGTAATGCAAAATTCATCAAAGTCATTTTTCTTGCTCAAATAAGAGTAGTCAATGATTCATATGATTCCTGATTATTTTTATTGGCATTTTTTCTACCAGCATAAAGTGAGTATAAGGCCATGTCCATCAATGAGTAAGAGATTAGATATCTTTTAATTCTAAATTCTGAAACAACAGTTTATGTTTCAAGACAAGGGGTACCCCTAGTAAAGCTCAATGAGTATTTTTGAACGAATGGATAAATGAATGAGTCAGTGAGCTCATGATCAGATCTCTAATGCAAACTATTTGCAAATTCTTGTTCTTTGCACACAATCCCTTTCTCAGACTTAAATCTCATTTCTTTTATTTTCTTCATAACTCGGTGTTGGTAGCTGGTAGTAGAATGAGCAATTTCCTAAATTTTATCTCTTAATCTAATGGAAATTGCAATAAATGAAGAATACAAATGATTCATTCATCTGATTTATTCATAGTACTCTCCAAGAAATATTTGGACCCCAGGGCCTATTTGATTGCCAAGAACACTATTTCACAGTGTGGTTACAACCATATTATGAGCTGATGAAGTATTTAAAAGTCAAAACAGTAAATGACCATGGGAAACAGTCATTGCAGGCTTGTTTCAAAGGTTAATTTCCTTTAATAGAATGGAACCCCTTTAAAGCATTCTTGAATAATCGCAGTGTTATTTTATATGTTTTCCTAATTCATTTTTAATATCCAAAGAGAGAACCAGGGCACATTGTTTACAAATTATCCTGTAAAGTGTATAAATACATATGGCCTTTCTGACTCATATTTGGTTCATTGTGTATAGTGATTAAGAAGAATGCCATGTGCTAATCCTTAAGAAAATAGAATAAAAAATGCTTTTCAAACTTACCCTTAAAGTTAAAACTCTAGTTTACTACTGCTGCCACACACTGGGAGCACAAGTACCATACAGTGCCACGTACTGGGTGGCTTAAACAACAGAAACTCATCATCTCACAATTCTGGAGACTAGAAGTCCAAGAATGAGTTGTTGGCAGGATTGGTTCCTTCTGAGCGCCATGAGAATCTTTTCCATGCCTTTCACTTAACTTCTGGTGGTGTGCTGGCAATTCTTCGTAAGCCTTGCCTTGTAGAAGTATCACCCCAATGTCTGCCTTTATATTCACATGGCATTCTCCCTCTGTGTTTGTCTCTGTTCAGACTTTCATTTTTTTAATAAGGACAATAGTCATATTGGACTAGGTATCACTCTAATTATATCATTTCAACTTGATTATCTATGTAAAGACCTTATCTCCAAATTAAGCCACATTCTGAGATTCTAGGAATTGGGATTCTGATATATCTTTTATGTGAAGACAAAGTTCAACCCCCACCACCCTTAATAGTGATATATCTCAGATTATTGCAAAAAGAACTCTGCCTACCTTATGCCAGACACTTATCATATATTATCTTATTCAATCATTCATTGTAACAGCCCAGTGAGGTAGATGTCATTTCCATTTCAACAGTGAAGAATGTGAAGTTCAGAGATATCAAGGAATTAGGTCAAGGGCACCTGCTAGTGAATAGTGGGAATGAGATTCAAAACCAGGCTCAAAATCTTTGCACTTTCACTCCCTCTACCTTTATAGAGCATAGCCCATGTGGGCAGGACTTTTCGTAAAATCATTCAATATTATATCTCCAGCACCTAAAATAGTGCCTAGCAAAGAATACATACTCAAACAAATATTTGGGCAATAAATAAATAAATAAGCAAAGTTAACTGACTTATTCATAAGTGATTTTCCTCATTGTAAGATGGAAGGAAAATATCTAATGCTTGGACATTAATGGAAACCTGTTTAGTATGTAGCCTTCTCACCAAATAAAAAATGTTATTATGCACCATCATCATTTAAAGATGTCTAGGGCCTTTTTTATTTAGTACAAGACTCTCAGTCACTAACTCCTACTAGAGAAGGCACATATCACACACTATATTTTAAAATCTACATATGCATGCACACATGTGACATTTGTAATAGACATATAGCCCTCAGCATATATGTAGTCTCTACGTGCTGCAAAAACATAACCAGGAAAAGCAAGGCTTCAATGGGTGGCTATTTCAGAAACCTTGTGTACCATATGCAGGAATAGTACCTGGAAGTAGAGTACCAGTGTTAAGTGGTTGTTCTTGATTTGAGCAGGAATAATTTTCCCGTCAAGTGATGAGCGGACTGAAAAAAAAATGCAAAACAAGGGCAGGCTCACCTTCAAGGTAGTAGAAATTGCTGTGAATATAAAAAAGAATAAAGTGTTTTCTAGTCTGAGCTTCATTTTAATGCTTTTACAATTAAAATATATTAATCTTATTGAAACATCCAAGTCAATACCTACTAGAGAAATTACTGGAGGAATGATTGAGTAAAAGAGTTGTTGATATAAAAGGTATACATATGTCTGTAGAAATGCTGCATAGTAGTAATAATGAAGTTGAAAATAAGTGAATGGAGATGCGAAAGCAGGAATTACTTTTCTTGATGATCGTAGGGTGTATCATGTCAGATCTTACTTGTGTTCCTATACATTAGTCAGATACACAATTACTCAAATAACTTCCTAATAAGAAGCCCCCTTTTAAGAAAATAATAATATCTGATACCATGATCCACTGTACCAAAGTTCTACAGAGAAACAGAACTAATAGAATATGTGTGTGTGTGTATATATATATATATATGAAATTAAATGAAATGAGGGATTGGCTCACATGATTATGTAGAGTAAGAAGTCCCACAATCTGCCAACTGCAAGCTGGAGAGCCTGGAATGCCAGTTGTGTAATTTAGTTTAAGACCTAAGTCTTGAGAACCAGGAAAGCTGAGGGCAGGAGAAAATGAGATAAAATTTACCAGCTCAAGCAGTAAAGCAGAAAAGAAAACAGGCCCTCAATGGAGATTGGATGATACCCGCTCAAGTTGGGAAGGGCATATACTTTATTGGGTGTACCTATTCAAACCTAATCTCATGCAGAAACACGCTCGCTGGCACATCCAGAAACATTGTCTAATCTGGGCACCCTGTGTTTTTGCAATTTGCATGTCACCGTTTTGATTTCATTTGTCCTCCACAATAACTCCCTGAGCCAAACAGACCAAATATTGTTCCATGATAATCATCAGTAATGTGGGGGAGAGTTTATGTGATTAAGCACTACTAAGCGTGTGCTTAGCTAACAAGGGCCAGAGACAGGACCTCAACCGGTTTAGGATTTAGGGATCTTTCTGTCTGCTTCTGTGAGGCAATCAAACAAGAAGGAGAAAAATCTCTGCCTTGAGTTAGATTTTTAAGATTATTGTAGGGTAGAGCTTTGAGCAGTTTGTCAACTCTTAACTTTTATTTGATGGAGCCTCATCTTATGATGGGATTAGGTTCAAGGTTGATGGTTAAAATGAAAATCACCATAGTTAGTGTATTAGTTTCCTAGGGCTGCCATCACAAAATATAATACCACAGACTGGCTGGCTTAAACTACAGAAATTTATTTTCTCCCAGTTTTGATGGCTGGAAGTCCAAGATTAAGGTCAGTAGTTTGGAGTTCTTCTGAGACCTCTCTCCTTGGCTTGTAGATGGCCATCTTATTGTTTTGTCTTCACATGGTCTTTCCTCTGTGCATGTGCATGCCTGCGTCTTATACTGAGTGACACAAATCATACTGGATTAGGGCCAACCATTTTGTCATTTAACTGTAATTATCTCTTTAAAGACCCTATCTCCCAAACTCAGCCCCATTCTAGGTATGGGCATTTAGGATTTCAACACAGGAATTTTGAAGAACACATTTAACTCATAACTCTTAGGATGGGGCTACATTATAATTTACTGTTTATCCCTGTTGTTTTAGTCTAATTATCATTACTGTCCTATCTTACTCAAAAGCATTCTAATTTTTATGATAAATTATATGGTTATTTTATCTATAGTCAAAATAATCTTTGAAAATCCTTTAAATCACCCATAAAGCATAATGCAGATCTATCATTTCTCACTAGCTTCTCTGCAGACATATTTTCTTCCATTATAAGATATCACTCTTCCTTGTATATCATGCCATGTGAAAATGCATATTATTAAAAACTAGACATCTATATAATATGACTGTATACTCTTACTCTAACACGCATGTGGGAAGAGAGCCTGACAAAGATAGAACAAATTCACTGCTCCCATGGTACACACATTTAGGGGCAAGCACTAACTCAGGTGATGGTGGATGGTGTTGCCTGAGCAGAAAGGTATGGAAATCCTTATTCTAGCATTTCAGTGCTAGAGGAACTATAACTGAGCAAGGTTGTCCTGCTGGCTAGTGGAGATGCCTTGCCTCCACTGGGAGATTAGAGCTCTCTCATCTATGCTGGTCATAATCAGTTCTGCAACTCTGTATTTCCATAGCACATTAAATTACATTCACCATTCTTATTTGTAGTGTTCAAAGAGGGAAGATTCCAAAAGTCTGTTTCATTACTTGTACCTACCAGATAAATAACTAACTGGGAGCCTGGGGCAAGGTAGCCAGGAAAGGATGAAGCATGAATAAATAGGAAGAAATTTTAAAGAATGACTCAAGTAGTGCTGGACTCAGAAATTTTATTTAAAATGTTAGTGATCATCTGGTGTGTTCATATCAATTTTCTTTGGCTTCCCAAATAATTTCTTACTAAGGATAAAGTACCAAAATTGGTCAATAATTTACTTTATTCACAAATAAATTAGAATAGTTATTCCTCTAATTATAATGCACTTTCATTTTGATAAATGTTATTGAGAGAGAAGGAAGTCGAGTTAAAGGCAGCTGGCTGGGGATTGCCAGTAACCCTAATACACCCACGGGAGTATTTCCTAGACAAGCAACTCTTTCATTATGTAAATCAGTACAGAAACATAAGGTTCAGAACTGCTGCTCTAGCTCTTTAGATCAAAGTTAATGTCCCTGAGAATTCTATCCCCTGTGCTTGCTTCTTCCATACTTTAAGACCCCAGAGAGCCCATAGAGACATTTCCTGCCGTATAAGCTACTGCCATTGCAATGCATTGCTTCCCATTTCGAGTCTAGAGAGAACTGTGTGTAAACTGCCTCTGCACACTCCACCCTTAAGAACCCAGAAATGCCCAGGGCACTGGTGGCCTGCCATGTTAACAGTCCATATGCATGGGGTGCTGTTAGTCATTGGTGAACGTCTCAATTACTTGTAAAGGTCCCCATATTTATTGCTTGGTACTTAAATGCCTTTTCTGATGCCAAGAGATTTCTCATCTCAATTTTCTCTACTGCTTCATTAAAGATTTATAAAATAAATCGCTGAATGACACATTGCGTGTACCACACAATTAATATAAGAGCAATCCTATTTTCATTTTTTTATTATCTAAATTATGTTTTATTTACAAATGAAAAAAATGAAAGAACAATTTAAGCCACTTATCCACATGGTTGGGAATTATGTTACTCATCTTAGTTCTTTCTGTCATTTAAACTGTCAAACACATGATAGGTTCTCTACAAATGCTTATTCAATAAATGAAAAAAGTACATTAGTTTTTCAAATCTCTGCCCTGGAAAACGTATACACTGCATTGCTGTCATGTTCCAGTACTAAGGTAAGCTTGGATTGAATGTAAGTACTGGAGACAAAATAATACACTTCTTGCATTTCAGGCATTTAGATAGGAGGAGCTGTTGCATTTTTATGTGTTATGCACACTTCTTCTTACCTCTGTCTTTGCTTTCAGGTGGCTTGAAGCAATCCTATTTTTAAATAGCCCCTGTTATGTCCCTGCCCAATCTTAGTATCCCATGTGACCCCTCTATTTCAGCAGAAATATGTCTGGACCTTTACCTACAGTAAAAGCATTTCATATGTTGACTCAATATACTCTTCTGCCTTCCATATAGCAGGCATTCAATAAACACGTGTTGGAAGAATAAAATGATAGAACAATAGTAGCTGAATATTGACTGAATACTTATAATATGTATGGTTTCTCTGCATTTGTTAAGTTGATACTTGCAATAATCCCATGAGTGAAGTAGTGGTACTATTTCTATTTTGGACTTGAGGAAATTAAGGTTAAGCTATGTGGCCAATGTTATTTATCAAAATGCTAAGTGGCAAAACCAATGTTCTAACTTGGCCAGACTAGCTATGGAGTTCTGGTTCCTGAATCCTATCTTGCCTTTAATCTCTTTGCTCACCTATCTCCTTCATTCCCACCACAAAGCAAAATTGATGAAGCCAGTTCCCCCAGACAGAAGAATCCTCCTCATTCATTCCACCTAACCAGCTTTAACCAGACTATCAAAACCCAGATTTATCCCCACTCTACCTTGGAGACCTCCTAACTCCTCCAACCCACAGTTCACTCTCTTTCCCCAGAACTCACAGCACTCATTTTCAACACCAATTCTTTTGGCTCTTAGTATAGGCTAGATGGTAAAGTCTCTAGGATTGTTGCTTTGTATTTATTTTTTAACTCAATAAATGTGTAATGAATAAATAAAATATCACAATGCAGTGGTGAAGTATCACAGAACTATACATTTCGGCTCCTCATTTATAAATACCTTAATGCTCTTCTTCATATAATTATTGCTATTCACACCGATCTATATTAAGATTATTTGGTTAAAGGGTGTAATGAGTTAGCTGAGGCTGTGATGGTCATTTGCAGAGGGAGACTGTTATGTTGCATACATGCTTTGCTTACTTACTCCCAAATAAGATGAACCAGGATGGAACCACGAAACAGAATGCTGCATTTCTATGCTGCAAGAAGATGGACCAGAATATAAATGGGCATAGTTATTTTTCTTCCACAGAGGAGCTATAAGCCAGTGCTCTGATTTCTTTGCAATATAATCTTGCAGAGACAACTGTGTTTATTTTGTAAGTTTTTGATAACTTAACTTGGAAATCAAGTCTACTGAGGAAAGCTGTTATTTTTATCACTGAAGATTGTTTGTGCGTTGATAATGATGCAACTTCTCAGTTATGACCACAACATTTGGAAATGCATGCCTGTATGGTCCTAGTCAAAAGAGAAAACAATTGAGATACCAGTCAATCTTGATACTTTTGAAATACAGATAAGGATACCATGTGTGTCTGTCCATTTCCACTGGGTCACCTCTCAGACCACACAGTTGGCCTTCATAGGTGAATGGAAGCCTCTTGTCTATGTCACAATTAAAAAGATGGTCTTTAAAAGGCCTCCAGGTTCTGAATGTGGCTCCTGAGTTCCCCTCATTGAGAACCTGTGAGTTCTCACTATGTGCCTAGTAGAAGCCTTCAAGCCCTTCTGATTCTATTGTGTAGATGAAACAAGCATATATTTTTCCTTTTCACATAGATAATTTCTCACAGCATAACTTTGATGTATTTCATTAATAATATTTCTGTTTCTAATCTCCCTGAAACTCCATAAGACCCTTGCCCTCAATCAACAGGAAAATGGGTAAAAGAAAATAAGTGATTAAAGAGAAAAGAAAACGGTGTCACATTACAAAAAAACACATTGATTATGATGAAAATAATGTACCAAACACTACATTAAGTCCTTTGTATATAACATTAGCATCCATATTGTATAGATGTGTAGTAGAGCATTAGATGTAACATGAGAGAGTATCAGTCACTTGCTCTCAGATCCATTTCCTGCTCTTCCCTTGCTCTGTTCTACCTCACAAGGACCTATTAGTACATTTCTCAGGCTCTCTTGCTGATAGTCTCAGGGCTGAGTTCATCTCATGGAATACACTGGTGGGAGACTGAGGAGTGGGAGGAAGGGAGTAGACAGGATTATCTCCCTGTTCCCACCTCAGTAGTGTCTCTGGCAATGGCATATCCTCTGTGGCCCCAGCTCCCCCTAGACAGTCCCTTCCTCTGGACTGTCAGCTTCTACCAGGCTCCTGTAACATTGCCTCCTCCCTTGGTCCCTCTAGCCATAGGGAAAACTCTGGCTTCCTTTATCTATCTGTTACAATCCTCTCTGTAAGATCATTGTTCATTATTTGGCTTCTAAGCGTTAACATTACCTAGGTAATAAATTCCCTATATTAAATCTCTTCAGTCTGAAATATCTAATGTGGTTTCTTTATTGGGCTCTGTCTGGTTCACTTGTCCCAGGTCATGCAGCTAAAAGGATACAAAACTAGAATTCTAATCCCTTTGTATCAAACTTCGAACCTATGTTATTAACCGCCATGCTGACCTCCTACAACTTATATTTTAAAATAATTAAAACGACATTGAGTTTTATGTCTATATGTATGAAGTTTACTATTAAATATCATGTTGTTTTGGTGGTGTGATTTTAGGTAAAATATAAAACCATGAGCTTCAGTGTTGAGCCATTCTTTTTACCATAGAAATCCACAATTGCTTTATTAAATTGTTTGGATTAAAGTTTTTCTACCGAAAGTGTGATCTGAGTTCCAGTAGCATCAGCATCACCTGGGAGTTTTTTAGAATTGCAGGATCCCAAGTTCCATCAGAATCTGTGTTTTAACAAGATTCCCCAGGTGATTTGTATACACAATAAAGCTTAAGAAACAAGGTACTAAAGAATGTGATTGAGTAAAACATAAGCAAAGGGATCCTTAAAATTTAAAGGATAGCACTATAAAAAAGTTGTTTTTGAGTCTATGTTTTTCCAAATTTAACAGTCACTGTGTTTCAGACTTTAGCCCAGCTTATAAATGAACTGTATTCCAAAATATTTTGTTAGCATGATCTTGGAATTCATTTCCACATGAAAACTCTGTTATGAAACTTGGTTAGGTTTACAGACTAACCCATTAGAACTCATGATGTGATGAATACCAGGTTAATTTCAAAGTAGAAGAAAAGGTTCTTTTCTCTTTTCTTGGAGACAAGGCCTACTCTAGGCACTTTCTTTTTTTAAATACATACCCAGAATTAGACTTGGGCATTATGCCATTCCACCCAGGATGTCTCTCTCCCACTTGGTCATTCCTTTCCCAAGTATCATCCCCCCACGGACCCTTACTCAGGCCACTCCAAGGTCCTCCAAAATGTGATAACATCATGCTACCCACCGTCATCAAATCCTGCATTTCTCAGCACAGGCCATTTTAGCAATGAGTTATCATGAAAGTGATAGACTTTAATTCCAACTAATGAGTGGATAACTAGTCATATAAACACCCTCAGAGGAATTTTTGTGTTTATAATGGAATGGTTGTTAGCTCAATTAAATCTCTAATTTGTGCAATTTTACCTAGTGTAATAACCGGGATGGGGAATGAGTTCAGCAATGTACTGCCGACATGGTATGGAGGCCAGCTTTCCTCAGGAGCATACCCTGGCTGTCAGACCTCATCATTCATTTTACCTGATAGTCAAAGCTTCTTTCCTTCAATAGATCTAATTTTGTTGTTGCCATTTCTTTTTATCTTCCAACAGTGGATCCACTGGGGTAAGGCAAAGATTTTCTGTCTGAATGTGTAGTTTGATTATAAATCAAGATTACCCATGATGCAAACATTGTTTGTTTTCCTAGTATGTTAGTTATCCATGGCTATGTAACAAGTCACCCCAATCTTAGTGGCTTAAAACAACAATCACATTATCTCACAACTTTTGTGGATTTGCTGGGCACTTCGGACTGAGGGTCTCTCAGGAAGCTGCAGTCAGGCTATTGCCTGGATCAGCGGGCAACTAAATGCTTAAGTGAGGGAGGGTCTGCTTGCAAGTTCACTCAGCTGTTTGATGACCGATCGGCCTCAGGTCCTCACCACACAGAGATCTCCATAGGCCGCCTGGGTATCCTCACATGTGACAACTGACTTCCACCTGTCCTGGGCTGCTGTATGGCATGGCAGCTGGCTCCCCTCAGAGTCCAGATTCAAGAGGGAGAGACTGTGACAGAGCCCACCGTGATGGAAGCTGCACTCTTTGTCTAACCTAATCTCAGAAGTGACATTTCATCGCTTTTGTTTTCTAGAAGCAAGGAACTAAGTCCAACCCACACTCATAGCAAGGGGAAGGAAGGTTCACCTCTTGAGGAGATGAGTATCAAAAAATGTATGGGTGTATCTTTAAAACCACCAAACCTACATAATAATTGGGTGCAGTGAACACCAGAACTTTCTGTCAGACTTAAATTACGTAGTGTTTATGTCTCTGTGAGCGTCAATATTTGCAGAGAGCACTAACATAGGAGCCAGTACACCTGAGGTTAGTCCCAGATCCTATATTAACTAGCAACCTTAAGAATTGCCTTAAACAACAACAGCAATTAAAATTGTTTTAATTTCCCTTTCTGGAAATTAGGAACATTGGTACCGATCTGGTTTGCATGACAGGAATTTTGTGATGCTTTAATGTGATAATGGATTTCAAAATAACTGGGGAATATGTCAGGCCAGCATCACTGCAGGAATTGGTATACTTCATCTTTTCTCCTTATATCATCTCTACCTGTCTCAAGATTTATGGACCTAAATAAATTCCCTGTTCTCTCCTTTGGATTAGTGTCTGCTTCTTTTAGGTTCAACAAATATGACTTCTCTGCCCCACTGTTCCTTAAAACTCTCTTTTGATTTTTGCAATTTGGTCTCCAGACTGTGGGCTATTGAAAATACTATGAAAAAATGTGCTAATGGATCTAATGTTATGTTCACAGATGGCCCCAGGGCTTATTTTTCACCTTGTCCTCTGAAGTCCCACAATTCTCTTGACTTTTCATTTCCCACAGTGAACAAGCCACATCAAGATTTTTTTCTCTTTGGCAATTTAATGTTTCTTTCCTGGTCCACATTAGATAGATTCCAATAATTAGGCCTCTCATTTAATACCCAACTTCCCTTTGTAGGTCGGTCTTCCAGACTTATCATGTTCTGTGGTTATAGGAAAATCTTCCACTAATTCTTACTAACTGATTTTCCAGTCTCTCTACCAATCATTGCATGCTTTTTAAGTTCTTTGCCCCCTCTGGTAACCTATTTTCAAAGGTGATCATGTTCCTATGTGATAAAGTAGAAAAGGGCACAGCAATGAGATAGATAGACCAAAGGACTTGAATCCTATTCATTTATTAATAATAACTGCAACTTTTATTAGTATCAGTAAAACGGGGCTCATAGCACCTACCCTGGCTTGTCTTTGTGAAAATTTAAGGAGTTAAAAGCAACAGGAGAACAAGACAGCCCTTGGTACTGTGACTGGCACATGGGAAGAACTCTGGGCATTTGTTTCTTCCTTCCTGTAAGTGTCAGGTATGGCAAAGACAACAGCCTATATCAGAATCAACAGGGGAGCTTTCAAACTGAATATTTGAACCTCTCCCTGAGAATCTCTAGGGACGGAGCTTAAAATGTGCATTTTGTGTTCCCTAGGGAATTCTTATGGACAATACATTTGAGAATGACTATTCTTAGGGAAATGCATACCCTGGGCTCAATGGGTCCTGGTAAAGAGATTCATAAACAAGCAGCATTTTTATTCTATGGGCTGAATTGTTCTAAGGACAATAAATAACAGGCTCATCATGATACAAAGCATTTTACTGACTCAAGAGAAATGATACACTTGCAAGAAGGGGTTGTATAACTCCCTAAGGAGCTGCCTTCCCTGTCTAAGGTAGAGGTTTACATAGTACACAATTTTTTTTCTTTCTGAGTTTCCTCTAGTCTCACTTCCCCCTTTTTTTTCTTCTTCTTTTCTTTCTCTCTCCTTTTTTTTTTTTTAGGAGTCTCTACCTAAATATACCCTTAGCTTTTGAATAGTTCTACTTTCGGTGTATTTGTGACCTCATTTACCACCTTAAATCCAAGTACATTATGTAAGTTTTTATTGACTTTGGACTTGCAGAACTCTTTCTATTTAAGTCTATTTATCATAGACTTAAAAGCAGCTTCTCAACTTCCCTGCAGTCATCAGTATTATAAGAAAATGCAGACTGCTATAATTGGGTCCATCTTTCACAAACCTTTTCTCTATCCACATATTTCTGGTTCCAAATAGGCTGAAACACAGCCTTACAGAAGTGGATGACAGAAAGGAGAACTTCAGAGGAAAACTCAAGGCTCAGAAAAGGTGAACATTTTTCTTTTTTTTTTACTCAGAACTCCTGATACTACCTACAACTTCTATGCTCTAGGATTAAAGCACTTTTGCTGCCCTAGACTACTGCCTCTCCACTAAGAAGATGAACAGAGGAGGATGTGTTTGAACCTTGAAAAACCTTGACATTTAGGAAGAACTTGGATCGGGAAAGGGACATTCCAAAGGGAGGGAAAAAATTGCACATACATAGCTGGCAGGATTTTTTCTTTCCTGCAGGGGACATAGCAACCTGTGAGCCTAGCGACAGGATTAGATGGTTCATTTATAAAATTAGTAGAGTATAAGGGGAAAATAGAATTTTTCCTTGAATGATTGGGTAAGGCATTTTTAATTTTATTTCTCAAGTTCTCAGAGGGCAGAAAAAGCAAAATCAAAAGCATCATGGGTTATAAACAAAAATAAATTGGAAAGAGAGCAACCGATTTATGGTCAGAGGAAGTATGTCCTAACTTTAGCAATTAGTAGCTGTGTGTCCTTAGGCATGATATTTAAGCTTTCAATTTTCTCAAGTGAAGGATAATAGCAATGCTTTATTGAGAATTAAAGGAAATGATGTGACAAAATTTGTATAGTCTAAAGTATATTTTTCCTATACCATATATATATGCCATATATATCTCATATATATGCTAAAGGATATTTTTCCTATACCATATATATATATATATATATATACTGATCATTTATTTTTCCTAGGTGATCAGTCGGTCTTTTAACTCTCTTCCATATCCTTCTTCACCCTTGAAATAGGATGCTCTTTTCCTATCATGCTGAGGACCCCACCTTCCTAGATCTGTCTGTCCTTCTGGTGAGTCCTCCCTCTACACTTTGGAATTACCACTCTCATCTCCTGTCCTCCTACTCCCTGTCTGGCCTTAGCTAGTTTTTACAGGGGGAAAATCAGTTTTACAAGCATGTCTCCAATATTTAACTTAGGTCTATGGCTTTTCTGAATTATTGTTTCTGATTGGTTTGGGAGCAGGTGAGGAAAATAGCCCTTGAATATTAGTGAAAGAGAACAAAAGTACAAAGAAAACAATGTGATTAATGTTACCAAATACACATTGTTGTGTGTACTTCTTGCATTCTGCACAATGTTAAGTTTGAAGTGACACGTCAGTCAACTAATGAAAGCAGTTGAAGATATCAAGCTACAGATTAGGTTAATGATCAAAGAAGATTGTGGATTTGGTGCTAGCAGAACTGTAGTGATAGCAGAAACCATGAAGGAAGACGAAGCTACCAAAGAATGACCAAATAGTTGATGGTCAAGAATTAAATCATATAATCTAGGATTGGGGAGAAAGAAGGAGGAAGCCCAGGTTATTATGACTAAATTAACTGTTTAAAGAAGGAAATAATTGTCATCATGTTATACTCTTCTTACTGGTCTTTTGGGTGCCAATAGTTTGCACACATAGGGATGCAGTAAAGATTGTTAATGAAATGTGGCAATTTTAAATGGCATTTTAAACTTGATTAGCATTTCTTCTAAGTTGTTTATTTGAAAACACTTTTTCCTAAAGATATCCAAATGCATATTCTTTATCCATGAGTGTGCACAATTACTTATCAAGTATATGGAAGGGGGTCAGTGTGAAATGGTGTCACTTTAAGTGATTCTCTGCTTATATAAGGGAAACAAATAGAGTTAGAGTTGTCAAAGTGTCATTTAGAGCTGGTATTTGATTCACAGCCTGCCATAACAAACTGGGTGGCTTAAAATAACAGAAATGTATTCCCTCATAGTTCTGGAGTCTAGAAGTCTAAAATAAATGTGTCTGCAGGGTCATATTCCCTCTGAAGACTCTAGGCAAGAATTCTTCCTTCCCTCTTCCTAGCTAGAAGTAGTTGTCGGCAATCCTTTGTGTTCCTTGACTGGAAGCTACATCACTCCAAACTATGTTTCTGTTGTTGTATGGCCTTCTTCCCACTGTGTGTCTTCACATGGTCTTATAGGCACATCAGTCCTTGATGTAGAACCACTGTAATCTAGTTTGACCTCATCTTAACTAATTATACCTTCAAACACCCGATTTCCAAATAAGATCACATTCTGAGGTTCTAGGTGGACATGAATTTTTGAGGATGCTTATCAACATATTACAGAGCCTTTTATCTTTGTATGCAACTGTAATACAGATAATGTAATACATGGAGCTAGCCTTGTTGAGGCAAATATGATGAATCCACTCAATGCTTCTTTCCACCGAAGCTTCAGTTCCCACAAATACACTTGACCAGTAAGTCTCACACTAGCCTGGACCCTTTTCTGTGTATTTGAGACATTGCATGAAAAAAAACCAGTAATACGTATTTTCTTTTCTAAGAGTAGAATGTTTTTCTGGTTGCATATCGGCAGGGTGTATACTGATTACAGACAGAATTCTGAAATCTTTATGACCTTTAGATTCCCTTAGAAGACATGCATGATAACAAATCTTGGTAGCAGGTATTTCTCAGTCTTGCACCATACTATAACTGTTGCTTGTGAGATCCTGCCAAGTTATTATTCTGTACATACCACAACAAACCAGAGGTAATATAAATCAAGTTCTGTTCTTTCAAGTGCAACAAATTTGAATTTAAGTAACAGATGGCTTCAAATAGTTTTCTAAGATCAGATCTGAAAGAATAATTAGAAGGAATAATCTGGTTAATACTGATAAGATTTTGAAATGTAAATGGGATGTTTTTAAATGAGATGGAATTAATTTAAAGAATCTGCCAACAGGTGAGATAATGGATCTTGGAAAGTTTTAGCAAGTCATAAATCCGTAAAGAAGAGTTATGGTTAAAAAATAATTATTATTTTGCATGGACCCACCCAAAATTTTCCCCATAATTCACTGAGTAGTAGGAAGAAAAAAAGGTGGTTAACATCTCCTTTTTATACATAAATGAAGAACAAAACTGAATAAGTAAATAGGCTCTCTTGGAGACTCAGTTTTCTCTTTAAAAATGGGAAAAGTAATGCCTATAGTGTAGAGTGATGACTGATTCGAGGGGTTCATGTGAGATAACATTATACAGAAGAATGTAGAAATCACACAGAACTAGACGTGTGCAAAATAATTGAGCAATTTAAATGAGCATGAGAATACAACAAGACCAGAGGAAACCATAGAACATTATGAAAAATGGCAAAGGGTTTTTTGTGCCATCAACTCTGTTATTTCAGGAGCATCAGCTATGTAATTCAAATTCTCTGCATTTCTTCAGTGATGTTATATTGGCATATCAACCTCAGTATAAACAAAATGCAACTTCTTGTCTTCCTTCCAATGACTGGTTTTGCCTCTTGTTTCCTCATTGTTTTTTGTGGTAGCACCAATTCAGCCAAGCTTGAAATTTTTTTATAAAGTAAAACTAGGCCGGGTGAAATCTTGGGGAAATAGTCAAGCTTTAATCGATGCTTCCTGAAAATAATCTTTAATTATTATTTCTCTCTCCTATGCCTCTCTTATTCTCTAATCTATTCCCCTCTTTCCATCCCCACTTATGATTACATATTTAGTTAGATCTCAAAACGCCTGAGCAATCCTGCCTGAGAAGTGATTGCAGGGTTAGCCTATGGGCCTCAGAAGAAATTTGTTTCATGGCTTCATTTTAAAGTGGAAATAAAATGGCCATCTGCTTTATTTACAAAATTGATTCCAAACTGCTTTGGGGGAATTTATAAATCAAATTATGAACAAAAATGATGAAGATTTAGGGCCGGGCGCGGTGGCTCACGCCTGTAATCCTAGCACTCTGGGAGGCCGAGGCGGGTGGATAGCTCAAGGTCAGGAGTTCGAAACCAGCCTGACCAAGAGCGAGACCCCGTCTCTAAAAAAAAAAAAAAAAAAAAAAAAAAAAAAAAAAAAAAAAAAAAAAAAAATGATGAAGATTTATTTCACTCTGACATAGTATTATATAAATCACAGTATATCTACCCCTGCTCTCCAGCACTTACCTAAGGATCCTTTGCCCCAGCCACACCCTCCTCCTCCCTTTGCCCCCTTCACTGTTTTCTTCTAGGTCTCTACTCAGTATCCTTCCTCTCTCTGAACTTTCTTTCCTTGGTTCGTTCTTGAACATGTCATCTATGCCATCCTAGAGAAGCTGCCTCAAACTGCTTTGATGAAAACTTTTCAGTTTCTCTCTTTCCCCCAATTTAGATCCTGTGTCCTAAATTTTAACATCTTCTATGTATGTATTTTTGTCTGGCATTAAAGTTATTTATGTGTGTGTTGCTTTTCCTACTGGCTTGGAAACCAGTAGATTTGCAGCATAGAGTTAAATAAGATTGGAGGTGGAAGGGGCATGAGAAATGTTCTCGTCCAGCTCTTAACCATATAGATGAAGAAACAGGCTTGAAGAGGTTAATGGTCTTACCCATGGTTTCACAGATGGCAGCAGTGAGGGCTCGATATTTGCTTCCTCCAATTCCAGTGTATTTCCACTATATCTCACTCTGCGTTCCATACAGAACCAAACACAGAGGTATATTCAGAGTAGATAGTCAATAGGTGTTTATTACATTTTACTTTTAAAAATCAAATTGGTGACTGGAAAAAAAAATTAAAGTGTCTAACAGTACTGAGTTTGGGGAAGCTGTGGAGAAAGGCGAATTTTATACCCTGGTGGGTGGAAATGAAAGCTGGTGCAAACACTTTGGAGAAAAATCCAGTAGTAATTAGTAAAGATGAGGATGTCAATTTCCCACAATCCGGAAATTTCATTCCTAGGTAAATACTCTAGAGAAATCTCCCAATAAATACACAAAGGAGATAGATATAATAATGTTTACAGCTAAACTGTTTGTTGTAGCAAAATACTGGATATCACTTAAATATACATCAATAGGAAATAGAATAAATAATTGTGGTTTATTGAAAAATGTAATGTTTTGCCATGTGAATATTGAAGTAGAACTCACATATCAATATGGATCAAAACAACAAACATGATATTAAGTGAATATAGCAAATTGATAAATAATACATATAGTATGGCATCATGTATATAAATATTTAAACTGACAAAACAATATTATATATTACTTAAGAAAACATATCTATGCAAAAATGTATAAATGTATGTGAGGAGACAGTCATGCTCAAATGCAGGAAAGTGTTGGAGTAAAGACACAGGAAGTTGATGACAGGTAGATGTAATTAAGGAGGGGTACAGGTAAGCTCCAGAGCACAGGTCATGAATTATTTTAAAGCTTTGTGATTGGTACATGCATGCTCATTCTGTTATCCTTTATACCCTTTACTCTATGTTAAATATTTAATATTAAGGCTTGAAAATTAATTTTAGAAATTGGCTATGCCACTACCTGGGAGGGCAATTCCAACAGGAAATATCCAAATATGCTCTGAGTAATATAAGAATAAAGGAAAGAATTGCATAACCACTGAGATGACTGTTTTGAAGGTAATGGTAGTTACTTGGATTTATACTTTTTACAAAATGTTTAATAAAACAATCCACCCTATTTTGTTATACTAATGTTTGTTTTATGCCCAATTAACTCTGAATGAAATAACTGTCATAGCAAAATATGGTCAGAGAATTATTATGATACACAAAACCTCCAAAAGCAAAACAGACATATAGAGTGCCAACTTGTAAATCCTGGATTCTGTATATAATAGGAGGGTACCCAAATGCTTTCTGTATCATTCTTTTTGTGACTGGCACTTGCTTCCCACTTAATGCATGCCCAGAAAATGACAGAGGCAAGAGAGATAATTCATTGATTGCATTTTTTGTTTTCTTTATAAACTTTTAGTTACCCAGGATATTTTTTGAGGTAGAAGAAAATTCAGAGAACATCTAGTTCCTGCCTTTAGTTCACAATGAGGATGCATAGATGCTGTGAGGCATAGTTTTCTCCCAAGATCACATGGACATTTAGGGAAAAAAGAGCAAAGACAAAAACTGACATGTGTTTTTCCCCACTTCACTGTGTAACCTGCTTTGATGAAAACTTTCCAATTTCTCCCTCTCTCATATTAAGATCCTGTGTAAGCTGACCACTCAGTAATTACTTGTGAGCCGGCATCAGAACTCTATCCTCACTTCCAACAAGTTGCACTGGGGTTTTTCAGGGGCACATCTTTCATATAAAATGAGAAATGAAAACTCCTCAGAATGTACTGAAGAGAAATAAAAAACCATATGTCTAGAAAAAGACTTGTACACAAATGTTTGTAGTAACATTAGTCATCAAAATCAAAAACTAGAAACAACTCAAATACCTGTCAACTGACGAATGGATCAACACAAGGTAGTATATTGATAGAATGGAATACTATTTTGTAACAGAAGTGAAATGATACTTGCTACCACAGATTGAACTTTCACATTATGAGATGTGACATAAACTAGACCCAAAAGATCACAAATTGTATAATACAATATCCAGAAAAGGCAAATCTACAGAGACATAAAGTAGACTAGTGGTTGTCTGGGGCTGGGGGTGTGAGGGAGAGTGACTAGATGGCTAAGAGGAATCTTTTAGGGTGATGAAAATATTCCAATGTTAGATTTTGGTGATGGTTGTGCAACTCTGTAAATTTGAAAGAAGGCATTCAGTTGTACAATTAAATGGGCGAATATTATGCTATGCAAACTATACCTTAAAAAGCTGTTTAAAAAATGGGTAAAGGGCACAGTTTGTTCCTAAAAGACCCAAGGTTATTTAATTCCATCCACTCTGCCAGCCACCATTTTATCACTCTGTTTATACTTTTATTCTCAAGACCCAGAATATCCTAAATTCATGCCCCTTGGGACATATTATTTTGTAACCAAAATTAACATTATTTTTGATCTTACTACATAGTGGGCATTTTACTAGTTTTGACTTTTTTTTCTCTTAAAATAGTTTAATTATCTGTATGACATGGTGCTAGGTATGATAGTAATGGAAAACTGTCATACATATTAAAAATGGACACAGTTAAATTATGATTCTGTTTCTTTTTTTGAGGTCATAAGGCTTTTTTTATTTCAGCACATTATGAGGGTACAAACGTTAAGGTTACATATATTGCCCTTGTCTCCCCTCTCCCCTCGAGTCAGAGCTTCAAGCGTGTCCATCCCCCAGACAGTGTGCATCACACTCTCTCTGTGTGTATATACCCACCCCTTCCTCCCCCCTCCCACCTGCCCCACACACGACAAATGTTTTTCATTTTTTCTTAATATTTTGGTTACATTTTATATCTTTACCTCTCCCTAGCAAGGGTTAGAGGTATGCCCTTTTCTTCCACAATGTTCACCACATCCCTCAGATGTGGAACTACCCCTCCAAACCCCGAATCCCTGGTGAACACTACCACCCTTTGAGCACCATAGTGTTAATCAGTCAGTACCAATTTGATGGCGAGTATATGTGGTGCCCATTATTCTGATCTTGTGTCACCTCACTTTGGATAATGGGCTTAAGCTCAATCCAGGATAATATAAGCGGTGCTAGCTCGCTGTCATTTCTTAGAATTGAGTAATATTCCATTGTAAACATATACCAAATATTAATTATTCACTCATGAATTGACGGACACTTGGGTTGTCTCCACGTCCTTGCAATAGTGAATTGTGCTGCCACAAACATTCGGGTGCAGATGTCTTTATAATAGAATGTCTTATGCTCTTTTGGGTAGATGCCTAATAATGTTATTGCTAGGTAGAATGATATTTCTATTTTTAGCTCTTTGAGAGATCTCCAAATTCTTTTCCACAAGGTTGCACTAATTTGCAGTCCCACCAGCAGTGTAAGGGTATTCCTGTCTCTCTACATCCTCACCAGCATTTGTTGTTTGGGGATTTCTTGATACAGGCCATTCTCACTGGGGTTAGATGATATCTCATTGTGGTTTTGATTGGCATTTCTCTAATGATTAGTGATATTGAGCATTTATTAATATGTTTGCTGGCCATTATTCTGTCTTCTTTAGAAAAGTTTCTGTTCATTTCCATTGCCCATTTCTTGATGGGATTGTTTGATTTTTTCTTGTTAATTCTTTTGAGCTCTAGATAGATTCTTGTTATCAGACCTTTATTGGAAGTGTAGAGAGCAAATATTTTCTCCTATTCTGTAGGTTGTCTTTTTGCTCTAATGATAGTATCCTTGGCTGTGCAGAAGCTTTTTAATTTGATCAGGTCCTATTTGTTTATTTTTGTTGCTGCGGTGATTGCTTTGGGAATCTTCTTCAAGAATTCTTTGCCTAGGCCAATGTCTGTGAGGGTTTTCCCAACCTCTTCTTCTAAGATTCTTAAGGTTTCTTGCCTTAGGTTTAAGTCTGTTATCCATCTTCAGTGGATTTTTGTGGAAGGTGAGAGGTAGGGAGCCTGATTCATTCTTCTGCATGTAGCTATCCAGTTTTCCCAGCACCATTTATTGAAGATAGATTCTTTTCCCCATTGTATATTTTTGTCTGCTTTATCAAAGATTAGGTTACTGTATGCAGATGGTTTCATCTCTGGAATCTCAGTCCTATTCCAAACATCAGTGCTTCTGTTCTTGTGCCAGTCCCAGGCTGATTTAATAATTATTGCCTTATAGTACAGTTTGAAGTCAGGAAGACTAATGCCTCCTAGTTTGTTCTTTTTACTTAAGATTGCTCTGGCTATATGAGGCTTTTTCTGGTTCCATACAAAGTGCAGAATTAGTTTTTCTAGATCTGTAAAGAATGCTGATGGTACTTTGATGGGGATTGCATTAATTCTGTAGATGACTTTAGGTAATATTGACATTTTAACAATATTGATTCTACCAATCCATGAACAAGGTAGATTTTTCCATCTGTTTACATCTTCTACATTTCTTTTTTTAGTGTTTTGTAGTTCTCCTTGTATAAGTCTTTCGTATCTTTCGTTAAATATGTTCCTAGATATTTAATTTTCTTTGGGGCTATAGTAAAAGGTATTGCGTTTTTTATTTGAGTTTCAGCTTGACGGTTCTTGGCATATATGCATGCCTCTGATTTGTGTATAATGATTTTGTAACCTGAGACTTTACCAAATTCATTTATCAAGTCTAGGAGTCTCTTGGACGAATCCATGGGGTTTTCTAGGTATAATATCATATCATCGGTGAAGAGCGAGAGTTTGATCTCATCTGCACCCACTTGGATGCCCTTAATTTCCCTCTCTTGTCTGATTGCTATAGCTAGGACTTCGAGTACTATGTTGAATAGAAAAGGAGATAGTGGGCATCCTTGTGTAGTTCCAGATCGAAGTAGGAATGGTTTCAGTTTTTCCCCATTGAGTATGATATTTGCCATGGGTTTGTCATAAATGGATTTAATAATTTTAAGGTATGAGCTGCCCATGCCTATTTTGTTAAGAGTTTTTATCATAAAGGTGTGTTGGACTTTGTCAAATGAATAAAGATGCAAAAATCCTCAACAAAATTTTAGCAAACAGAATTCAGCAGCACATCAAAAAAATAATTCACCATGACCAGGTGGGCTTTATTCCAGGGATGCAAGGCTGGTTCAACATATGCAAATCTATAAATGCAATCCACCTCATAAATAAAAACAAGAACAGAGACCATATGATTCTCTCAATAGATGCAGAAAAAGCATAAGGCTTTTACTTACTTTTTTTTATTTCAAAATATTAAGGTGGTACAAATGTTTTTATTATATGACTAGCTTTTATAATGCTTGATTCAGGGCTACTAGTGTGTCCATCACCTGAATAGTGTTCATTGTACCCCTTAGATAGGTTTTTGTCCCTTCCCTTCTCCCACTTCCCTCTCCTTTATTTCCAATTATTTTAACTACCTTCTGTGCTCATGTGTGTCCATTGGTTAGTTCCAACTTATTAGAGAGTACATGTGGTGTTTCCATTCTTAAGATACTTCACATAGGATAATGATCTCCAGTTCCATTCAAATTGCTGCAAAATATATTAATTTATAAAATCCCCGGACCAGGTAGATTACAGCAGAATTCTACAAGACCTGCAAAGAAGAACTGGTGCCCATACTAGAGAAATTATTTCATAATATTGAGAAGGAAGGAATCCTTCTCAACTCATTCTATGAAGCCAATATTACCTTAATACCAAAGCCAGGAAAGGACACATCAAAAAAAGAAAATTACAGACTACACATCACAAAAAGGAAATTCCCCAATATACCTGAATATAGAAGCAACAATCCTCAATAAAGTACTAGCAAATGAATTCAACAGCACATCAAAAATATAATCCAATATGACCAAGTGGGCTTCATCCCATGGATGCAAGGATGGTTCAACATACAAAATCAATAAATATGATTAATCACATAAATAGAAGTGAAAACAAAGATGATGTGATCATTGCAATAGATGCAGAAAAAGCATTTGACAAAATCCAGCACCCTTTCCTGATAAAAACCCTTAACACACTTGGCATAAAAGGAACATATCTCAAAATTATAAAAGCCATATGTGATAAGCTCAGAGCTAACAAGATGTTTATTGAATTGGGAAAAGTTGAAAGCATTCCCCCTAAGAACTGGAACAAGACAAGGGTGCCCAATGTCACTACTTCTATTCAACATACTACTGGAAGTCATAAACAGAGCAATATGACAAGAAACAAACAAAAGATATCCAAATTGGGAAAGAAGAGGTCAAACTATCACTGACAATATGATCTTGTATCTAGAGTATCCCAAAGTCTCTACCAAGAGACTCCTGAAATTGATAATTAAATTCAGTATAGTCTCAGGTTACAAAATCAATGTACACAAATCAGTAGTATTTCTATATACCAATAACAGTCAAACTGAGTTTAATCAAAAACTCAAAACCATTCACAATAGCTATAAAGAAAATAAAATAGTTAGAATTGCACTTAACTAAGAAGATGAAAGATCTTTACAAGGAGAACTACAAAACACTGAAGAAAGAAATCTCAGATGATACAAACAAATTTAAAAACCTATCATGTTCATGTCAATTTTGCCTTTTTATTTCTTACCACAACCCCACGAGATAGACATTATTATTGACCTTATTTTGATGGCAAGGAAGCTGAGTAATTTATTCAATGTCACATAGTTTGTACCAAGATGAGGAGAGACTTGAACCTTTGATTTCCAGAGTCTGAACTCTCAACCACCATGCCATTGCCTGCCTATTAGGTGTTTTATGAATGTTTGTTGGAAAAAAGAAAAAGGAGTTATTGTAACTGCTTTCATTAACTGGCTTTGCAAAAGACAGTGAGCGCTTGGATTAAGAACTCTTTCTGTCACAATGTTAGTACATTTAGAAAAATAATGCATTTATTATTTCCTGTAATTTATTTCTAAAGTGATAAAGTAGTGGTATAAAATTTCCCAAGGTCTTTGGACTGAGTTATTAAACAATAACAGAAGATTGCCTTTTGGCCACCAGCCATAAGCCTTATCAACAGGACCATCAGTTCTCTCTCTTTAACACATCTTTAATTTACAGTGGCAGATTTATGTAGTAGATTTTTATCGATGAGTTTTGTGGTTGTTGTTTTCAAAGAGAGAGTACCAGTATGTGTTGTTATGGGTTTATTTCTTTTCCTTGATTTTTTTTCTTTTTAATGTACCTTATGGATCAAAATTTTATGATAAAATTACAGCAAGGAGTAAAAACTATTTTTAAATAAAATAATGGTTTAGATAGCATATAGTGAACAAAAGCAAAGAACTGGGATTCACTTTAGGAATTTAGGTTAAAATCTAAGAGAAATATACTAAAACTTTGAGAAACTTGTGTATCTCATGGTTAAATGGGAATAAAGCTATGTACCTTACAATGTCATTATGAATATTAAAGGTGTGTGAATGTGTAGATATATCTAATTGCAGGGAATGGTTGCCCAATCAATAGTTTCTCAGAGTTTATTTTTAATTATTTTATTTTATCATATTTTTTAGTCAACACATATTTTTAAGTACATTGATCCTTACATATTTTTAAGTACATTGTCCCTGATGACAAAATGGTTTGCAAGGAGAGTCTTTGCCTGAAAAAATTTATATTCTAGGGAGGAAGACAAGTAAGACAAAAATAATGAGAAATATTATTAAAGAAAAATTACCAATTATGTTAAGAATTAAAAAGCAATCAAATAAGATGATGAAAAAAACTGAAAAATTTTTCAGTCTCTCTGAGGAAATAATCTTTGAACAGAGACCAAAACATTAAGAAGAAATCAACAATGAAAAGATTGAGGAGAAAGAGCATTTCAGGAAGAAAGGATAGCTTGTGCAAAGACTCTAAACAGGTAAAGAACTTGGTGTACTATAGGTACTCAAACGAAATCATTAAGCCTGCAACATCGTAAGAACTATTAGAGAGGTAGGCAGTGCTTGATAAGCCATAAAAAGAATTTGGAATTTTATTCTAAATAAACTGGGAAGCCAGTGGATGTTATTAGGAATAGGAAGATACAATACACACTTTAAGAAATCTTTTTGCGTTGAAAGTAGTAAGAGTAGAAATAAGGAGGACAGCTCCATCCAGGATAATACAAGAGGTATTATTTCACCATTTTTTATGGCTGAGTAGAACTCCATGGTGTACATATACCACATTCTTCTAAGTGAAGTGTCACAAGAATGGAAAAACAAGCACCACATGTACTCATGATTAAATTGGTACTAATTGATCAATAGTTTGTGCATATATAGAAGTAACATTCATCCGGTGTTGGGCAGCTGGGAGGGGGAGGAGGAGATAAGTAAATTCACACTTAACAGGAGCTATGCATGCTGTCTCTGTGTTGGACATGCTGGTAGCTCTGACTCAGGCAGTGCAAAGGCAATATATGTAACCAATGCATTTGTACCCCTGTGATATTCTGAAAAAATAAAATAAAATATATGTCAGTATCATTAAAAAAGAAATGAAGAGGACAGATAGGAAGTTGTTACAGTACTAAAGATAAGAAGATGTGGGGATCTCTACTAACGTAATACATTATAGGAGATGGAAAGAAGGGATTGATTTATTTTGGATAAAGACTTAACAGTGCTTGTTAAGGATTGAATGAGAGTGGAGAGGGAAAAGGTGAAGCCAAGACCACGTCAAGGTTACTGTGCCTAGGTTTCTGACTTGAGATATTACATGATGCCATTTACAGAGATAGTGAGGATTGAAGACGGGTTAGAGGGTAGAATTGAGATTTCTCTTTTGGACATATTGTGTCTGAGATGTCTTTGAACTAATCCATTAGAGATGACTGACACTGACATTGCCCAGAAGCAATGGGCAAACCATGGCTAAGAGAACAGAAGCTCTTTTCAAAAAAGCAATAAAAGAAATGGGAGGAAGTAAAGACATTGCTGAAGCTAGAGTGGGGATAGTCTTCTAAAATTCATTTGCAAAAGGTAATCATTCACCTGAGGTAGGAGTGAGCAAGTTCAATGGCAAATTTATGTTTGAAGAGGAAGCTTTAAAGCTCATTATTCTTTGAAGACATCACATTTTTGTTGAAAATCATTCATGTGGAATGCTTTATGAGGTTTCAATTAGATTTGCCCGTGATTAAATGTGAAATTATTCCTTATTTTCCCTTTCAGAGAATTAATACGTAATGCTATTCTTAACCTTGCAATCTGGCAAAACGAATGTCATCACTAATTTATCTAGTTTATTTTTGTATAAAAGTGGGTAGTGCAACTGTTTAATTCCTAGAATTCATATATTCAGAATTCTGTAGCCATAAATGTTATTATCTATAGTTCTTCTAACTGATTCCATTGTGTTTCTTACGGTCGGCTCTTCAAAAGAATAATTCACAGCAGCATTCCTGAGATTCTAAAACTTGTTCGGATTCACATGTTTTTGTAACATATCCATGCTGATCAATTTATCCTATAAGGTGACAACTGCTGTAATTGTTCATTTAAAGGAAAGGATTCTGCTCCTCAGCTTTGTCCTAATCAAATATTCCATGATGCCTCTGTTGCAATTATGATTAGTTTCCCAAAAGTAGATATGCTCTTGAACACTGTTGAACATTTAAATTATCTATTAGATGATTTATGAAATGTTAATAATAGTCCTCATATAATTAGATATATTAGCCTCAAGAGGAAGGTATTCTTTAGTTTATGTAGTCTGAATACTTTTTTTTTAATGAGTTCTCCTACACTGAAGAAGGGAAACTTTCTAATATGTAAGTTGTGATGTTAACATCCTACTTGAGGAAGACTTGAACTCATCTCAGTATTTATTGACATGCCAGTAGATCTGAAAAAATGTGGAATTGAAATTTTTCAGTTGTATTTATACCACCCTCCTAAACATATATTAGTAATTTTGCTAATGATACTTCCTTATCATGGTTATCCCAGTCTATGATATGCTTCTATAAATTTGATACCTGCATGGCCTTGTATATGTTCCCTCTTCTTGAAGTGTGCTTCCTTGTTGGCTTGTAAAACTCCTACTTATTCTTCAAAACCCAGGTTGGGTCTCAACTCCTTTGAAAAGTCTTTCTTAACAAAACTTCAGGCCCACTGTCAGCAGCATTAAGCCTTTCCTCATCTGCATTCCTTAGCACCATATGCCTTTCCCTAAACCGTTAATCATATTGTTTTGTAACTGTGTATTCAAAAGTTTCCCTCACTAGACTGTGGGTTCTTGAGATCAATGATCCCATTTTATTCTCTTTTTATATACTAATGACTAACACAAGTTCTGGTGCATAATAGATACTCCATAAATATTAGTTGAATAACATATGTTGGAACAAAAATCTCAAGTTGCTATTTAAACCTTGATTTATATATTTTCTCATGCATTTATATCTTTCCTCGCAATAAAATTATAAGTTCAATAAGTACAGGAACTATGTCTACTATTTCTCTGTACCCTCTTGGGAGCACAAAAAACAATATATTTTTTTTTATGTTTCAGGTAATCAAACACTGTATATTGATTTTCACTCTTATTTATCAGTCAGCATACTATCAGATAAGACATGAAGTGATTATGTACATTGTTTCACACAAGTTTAGCATTTATTGAAATTATCTAGATGTTAGGTTCATTTTTTGTTTTTATAAAACTGAGGAAACCTAGTGTAGAGTTGTGACAACCTAAGTATTAATGAAGACAATGATGCTTTGTTCTCAAGACATATCATTTCTTAATGTGGCCATAGTTGGCTCATACATAATTCAACAATCGATGAAAATATGGTGACACTTCATCAATTCATGGCCAAAAGTCACTGAGGATTCTTATTGGATCTCAAGTAGGGCATCAATTCCCTTCAATTCAATTCAGCACATATTGAGTGTTTACTACATGTTATACATTGGACAAGTTGCTAAGTGTTAGGTAAAGTGAAAAGACTTTTAAGAGGGAAGACTGAAAATCCATTCATTCCTGGCTAGTTCTCTTATAGATAATTTAGGTTAAATTACTTAACTTCTTCGACATCAGATTTTTAATCTGTAAAACAGAGGATATGGATCTCAATCTCATAAAAAGTTATAAAAGAAACAGGCCTGGTACAGTGTTTGGCATCTAGTTGGTTCTCAACAAACATTTAACTTCTGCTTCCCCTAAAAGAAGAGCCCCTTTTCACCATCTCACCCTGTGTATAGTACAAGGAGGAAACATGAAGGTCTCCTTAAGAAGACAGGTGCCAGCTACAAAGAAACAATGGGAATATAGCGTGTTTTCCAGATGTCCTTATGTTAATAGCATTATTATGTGTTGGATTTTTAAGGGAGAATATATGCCAGGACAGTATTATAATTCAGTTTCAATTATAGTAACTGTTATGTATAGTGGGCTAGCCAAAAGTTGATGAGTAGCCTGTGCCCAGGCCCTGGATTTAATAGCAGTAATGGCTTTGCAAGGCCACTTCAGATCCCATTACTGTCCCCTCCTGATTTGTGGCAACCTTCTCCCCCGAGGTAGGTATTGGTGCCATCTCCTTAACTGGCTCAGGTTTCTGGGCAAATGTTTATTCTTTCTGAGAACTGCCAGCACTCTATTTCTTATATTTCATTTAAAGTACAGTGAGACAATACATTGTTGCCCCTTTCTTTCTTTCCTTCCTGCATCTTCTCTCTCTCTCTCCCTCTTCTTCCTTCCCTCCCTTCTTCTTTCTTTAACTTTCTTCTTCCTTATACTCCTGTTCTTTTTATTCTTCTCCCTTTCTTCCCCCTCTTCCTCTTCCTCCTTCTCCTTCTTCTTATTTGTTGTGTTTCTACCCACTCAATGAATGAATCACCTTTCCAAACGTCCTCTTCATATTGTCTACAGTTTAATATTTTATTCTGTTTTATTCTTGCCAGTTCTATAATACCTGGTGGTGTACTTAGAAGTATTCTCTACTACCTGTGTTTACATCTTCCCAATATTTGTAAATTCTTATCCTATTGCCTGGCTGTCACTTAGCCAGATAATAGGCATTTATCTCCTTTAATCTGGCCTCATAAATCAAATCTTTATTTTCCCTAACATATTTTTAACATTCCCTAAATGGTTTTTAATTTGTCTGCATTTTTCTGAAATGAAAGTACATCAGACTAAATTCAGGAATTCAAGGCTGAAACCTTGCTGGCTACACTTTACCATTCTTTCTTTCTGAACAATCAATTCTTAACAAATAAGTGTAGCACACGGTTCTTTATCTTGCCAATTGATTGCTTTGCAAAGTCAAGTAGATGAAAAAATATATTTTGTCCAGGAGCCAGAAGAACAAATGTTTAAACACAGATTTACTACTATTCATGGTATTTAAGCTTAAATTCTATGTGATTAACTTTCCTATGTCTAACACTGTCACCTCTCATGAACAGGGCCCAGAGGAGGGTCAGGCAAGCAAAGCTATAGTAGGCACTTGCATGACCCTGAGAATATGCACCACCTTGCATTTTGCATCTCAGATGCCTCGCTAATATAATACCATAATTGTGAAAATGCTCTGAAAAATGTGAAGACACGGACAAATATAAGGTCTTGCCATCATTGTTCTTTACCAGTTTAACTCAACACAACTCATTAATGGTAGAATTATTATACACTTGGAGCTTACCTTTGCCAAATTTTTCTCCAGAGTCCCCTCAACTCACTCTTTCAAGTTTCCCAGTGCCCAGAGTGTGCTAGTCCCTGCCTACCCAAGCACCAAGGCCAGAACAACTAAGCCAGTAAAACATTAAGACACAGACATTATTTCTTTATCCTGCCATCAAAATTTAGTCATTTAGATGCCCATTCCCTCACAACTCTGCTTATCTGCTCTCTTGATAATAACATGCTTATCAAATGAAATTGCTTCTGCTATTGTGTCTATAGGAAGGACCAGTTTAATGTGTAATCCACTTCAGATCTCAAATTTGCAGTTTCATTAAGGTTCTCTGTAGACATGATGCTTTATTCTCCAGGTGCTCTAATACATGGTTTTGAAAATTTTTCCAATCATGAGCTACAAAGAGAAAAACATATTTTTAATCATGACCCAGAACATACACAAAAACACCAATAAATATAAAAGATAAAAGAATTTCACAAAATAATATTCTATATGCAAAGCACTCACCTATTCCATTTTATCCTTTTTTTCTTTTATTTCTCTTTTTTAATTTTCTTCTTCTTTTCCTTTTATATTCAATACTGCTGACCATAAGCCTATGATGTTGGTTTTGCTATTCATCAGTGTAACACAACCAGCTTATAATGTGAGCTGTGCGTGCCACCTGGGGATTGGACTCTCTTGAAGCTCTGGCATGTGGGGGGGGAGGGTGGTTGGGGCAATGTATGTAACCCTAACAATATTTGTACCCCCATTATATGATGAAATAAAAGGAAAAAAAAGAAGAAGAAAAGAAAAAAAATCACTCTAAAAGATTATTATTTAGTGGAACTAGCTGATGAGCTGATTGTTGTGGGAAAGTTTTTAACTGATGTCTGTGTGCATATGTGTGTGTCGGTGTGCATCTTTGTAGGATAATTACAGAAAATATTGTGTGGACTTGAGTATGGGTAAAAGGGAGTTCACCTTGGTAGGGAGAGAATTGTCCAATGTGCACTGATATTTAAGTTTACTAGATAATCCAAGAATCAGAAGAATTCAGCAAGATATAATGGGGAGATTGGATAGATAGATAGATAGATAGATAAACAGTGGTACATGCAGGATAGGGCAACCTCTAAAGATCCAGGGAGGCAGTGGTATTAGAAAAGTTTCTAAGGAAAAAGAAGAATCCAGGTGACTGAGATGCAGGTACTTGGGGTAAGCTATGGACATAGCTGTTGGGAGGAAACTACATATAAGCACTGAGACGCAAGTTCACAACAGGGCTGCGGGCAAGGTTGATGCCATGCTATTTCATGTGTCTCTTGATTTGTTTGTTGCTCCTTAAGTCTATTCTGACTGCATGTATGATTTGCCCAACTACCTGCCAATTGCAAACAGATGATCAAAGCTGTAGCACAGCCAGCATGATCAAGCAGCACCTGGTAGATCTTGGGAAGCAGACAGGTCTTGGCTTCTTCAGATTTATCTTTGCCATTTCCCTCTTATTGCCTGTGCATAGAGCAGGCCCTAACTACCATACTAGAATTTGCACATTCCTAATGAATTTTAATGTATTTTTTCCTGACTTATTTCATAAGTTCCCTTTTCAAATTGCCTTGATATATTGTCTACTTAGGTTGTACCTTATTCTTCACAGGTGTGCACAGCCATTATCAATTTAATAACATTCTAGAATTCATTTTTTAACAGGAAGGATTATATTGCCTTTCCTCCACAGCTTGTTTATAGCTTAAATATAATTCCCCTTTAAACAATTTCTTATGGAACATCTCTTTATGTCTCTGATGTCCAGAAAAGATAGACGCCCGAGATGGTTTTTTACCTAACCTTGTAAAATCGCAGGATTAAATGCATGAAGAGCAAATAATCTTCTCTCTATGCTCTGGCTCTTTAACAAATGAATCTCAAATTTATGTATAAATTTGCAGTTACTAAGACACATATCAAAAAAGCACTACAAAAGCAACGGGATTTTAGAATGAGAAAAAAACCAAGCAGTGTGTCATTTTCTCTTCCACCATTTGGTGGTACAATAGTGACAAAGTACTTAAATACACAATGCATAATTCTCAAACACTATAAAAGTAAATAACTGATAAAATATATAGAACAATGACCTTTTCAAAATCCCATTTCAAACTTTTAAAGTCAGGAGCTTAAGTGGATGCTGAATCTAAGCATTTCAAATGCTGAACCTAACTTTTCCAAATAGAATAGAATTGTAGAGGCTCATTTCTATCCTGGGTAGCAAGAAATTAATTATTAGGATTGCTTTGACTCACAGTGATGCTGTGAACTTCTAATTATCCCAGGTAATATAGGTAAGGGTAGGACATAATTGAAATTCAATGATAACATGAAACGCTTATTCTAACCATGGATTTCAACCTCCTTCCCTAGCAAACCTTCACATAAGCTAATGGAAATAGCTAAGTTGCTCGTATGTCATTTGCTTGTATGTTGCTTGTATGCCTGTCTCTCTTGCATGTCTCCCTTTTTGATGAAGCTATTTACAAGAAGTAATGTACCAATTATCAAAATGCGATTAGAAGAGGTGATATGTCTTTGTGTTGGATGAAGCTTGAGTTATTTTTCATGCTAATGGTTGTAGGATTACTTGTGGACTCTAGGATCTCTCTGTGCCATGCACATGGAAACAATGTGCAGGTAGAACCTTGACCAGCCACTTCAGGCTTCGGGAGTACACGGTGGTTGCTGGTCAGCCAGATGTGACACTCTTGGTGAAATGAAAGAGAGAAACTTTCACTCCATGTGAAGGTTAGGCAGCTGCCAAGGTGCTCATCACCTCCTCAGGGTACACAAGGCATTTACCACTGTAGCTACCTAACATTATCAGAGAAAGCTTGCTAAAAAGGATATGGCTCTAAAATTTTCATCCATTCTCACTCTCACAAACCCTGTGGAGGTTTGGAGTTTTGAGCCTCATGGCAACCAGCTGTGGACTAGAACAGACAGGAAAGGATAACTTACAAATATAATTTAGAGACAGTTATTAAAAGGGGAGTTCCAAGATTTTTCAGCCAGTCCAGCATAAGTGGAACCATTACATAACTTCCCAGCATGATCTCTCTGAATGGTAGAAGAACCGTTTGGATATACAAGTTCTGAGGGTAAATACACACACTTACTTTCTGCTCTTTATACCACACCTTGTCAATTGATGTATATCATAGCGTTTGCTTATTTACCAGGTTGTTGAAATTATCTAATTGGTAAGAAAAAAACAAACAATAACAACAACAAAAAAACCCTGGTTGATGTAAATACATATTTACCTATTAGATTTCCTCCACAAATTTTTAACACTTTTTGTCTCCAAAAGGAAGCTATGGAGAAATGATTAATGTGTTTTTTGGATATTGAATATCAAATATATATATTTATGATTTTTTATTAATTAATCAAAATGATTTCTATGTTCATTAGACAAAATATGTTGGTTACCTTTATGTTAAAATTATCAAGGATTTAAAAAATATGGAAAACGGATAAGTGGCATGTGAATTGACAGTTTGATCAAATCCAAAATATTGTAAAAAGGATTTGATATACTTGATAATTCAGACCAGAAATCAAGTTTTCATCCCACTAATGACAAGAGTTTCTATCCCACAAGGACACTAAGCCACCTTTCCAGTATCTCTTCAATGGCCGCCCAAGAAGCGTGAAGGCCAGGGCAGCTCATGAAAACAAACTGACGTTACCTGTGAGAATACCATGTCAGGTATTTTGGGTTCCTAAAAAAATGGAATATGTAAAATTCTGAGCCAGCTATTCCCAGCACAGAAGCTGACTTATGTAAAGTTGGTTTAGTAATTTGGGAGGCTGTATCAATCAGTGGGGTAGTGGCTAGTAAATTATTTCAATAAAATAAATTTGGATATTCAATACAGTAAACACATACTAGAAAATGGGAGGGAAAGCATAATTTTGCACATTAGTGATTGTCTTAGAACACTCTGGATGGTCTTAGATTGTTCTAGATTGTCTTAAAATCACTCTGGATTTTCCAGTTCAAATAGCTATTTTGTTGGTTAATAAATGTACTTACTCCAACTGACTCTTAACATAGCTCCCTTTTCACACATTACTGCCATCAGGTTTCAAGTTCCCAGGTTGCCAACGGTCTCACTTTTCTTGAACAAAAGTGACAAATGAAACTCTTTTATACCAAGGTGTTAGTGATTAATGTTTTCTGCCCTTTAAGTTATTTTCAGGACACCTGGAATACTTAACATGAAACATTAAATCTTTAATGGTGGACTTCTAGACATGGTAATGCTTTATAGAAGGGTTATGCACCTCGCTTCAATCTTCCTTGTGCCCTGCTGATAGCATACCATTAGCTCTTTCTTGTTTCCTTCTTCCCTTCCATCCTTTCTTCATTTACTGCAACATTTACTGGTCAACTAATATATTTCAGGCACATGGATAGTACTCAGGGCAGAAAGATGGTAAGATACAGCCTCTCCTCCCAGGGACTCATGGTTTTGTAGAGGAGATAGTATGACCACCAGTTCATAAATCTTGAAGGGATCACAGATGAGATAAGTAAAAGGCAGAAAGAAAAATGGGATCAGTCTTATCTGGTTGGAAGAGTAACTCATGACAGACTCCATTCGAGTGAAAATATTTAAGCTGATTCTTAAATGATGGGTAAGAATTTCTCGGATGGAAAAGGAAGCAGTTGGAGAAATCAGCCTGGCATTCATCGTGTCTTGAACATAGAGTGTGAGGACAGAGTGTCAGAAGATAAGGCTGGAGAGTGCCTCAGTAGGTTGGGAGGGGTTTTATATGCCTTGCTATAATGTTTGAATTTCAGTGTGTGGTCAGTGAGATACCACTGTAAATTGAAGCTGGAGAATTACATGTTTCTATCACTCTGACAACAATGTATACTGAGGGTAGATCAGAGGGAAAGAGAGGTTTAACAGAGTTGTAAGAGCTGTGTGTTGAGTCTGCCATAGGCAAGACATGGCACTAGATTCCGGATATACCTTGAGAGCAAAATAACCATAACACCCACTTCCTTCTAATTATAGCAATAACAATAATAACATTTACTTATTGCTTATTTGGTACCGTTCAAGTGTTTGACATATTTTAATGACAGTTGTCCCTTGTAGGATACAAGGGTTAGGGGTACTCCACACACACAGTAAAACATCCATGTATGACTTCTGATTGCCCCAAAACTTAACTGCTAATAGATCATTGTTGACCAGAAGCCTGACAAATAACACAGTCAATTAACACATATTTTGTATGTTATGAATATTATATATTGTATTATTGCAATAAAGTAAGCTAGAAAAAAGTGCTACTGAGAAAATCATAAGGGAGAGAACATATACATTCTATTCATTAAGTAGAAGTGGATTATTGTGAAGATGTTCATCCTTGTTGTCTTCACACTGAGTAGGCTGAGGAGGAAGAGGAGGAAGAAGAGGAGAGAGGATGGTCTTGCTGTCTCAGGGGTGGCAAAGGTGGAAAAAAGTCCAGGTGTAAGTGGAGCTGTGGAGTTCAAACCTGTGTTGTTCAAGGGTCAGCTGTATTTCAATTAAATGACATCCTTGAGATAATATTACTATCTGTATTTTATAGGTAATGTAACTAAGGCTAAGAGATGGTATCTGCCCAAATCTGTGTAGCTTTGTAGTAAAGCACCAAGTTAGTATTTATATCCAGGCAGTATTTCACTGATCTACTGTGGTGGAAGTAAAGGGATATTTATAACATTAGCCATGACCATAGTGGAAACAAAGCCAGATCACAAAACCTATTGCAACAAGAAGCAGGAAAAATTAAAAATAAAAACACAGAAAGAATCTGTTCTAAAATTAATGGAACCTGAGTCTACAGTGTTAGAGTCTCAAACATGCTACTCCTCAACTTTTCTAGATAGTTCTCTCTGCTTTATACATGTCAAGGAATGATGCCAGCCAGTCAACATGCCGTTCCACGCCAGAGTGGGCAACCAGAGTGCTACTGTGGTGTTTTCTAACCATTCACCTCCCCTCATTGGTGCGAGTGGTTGATGGACAGCTTACACTCTAGAATGTCACATCTTTCTCTTGGCTCCTGTGTATTCAGTAGCCAAATATCCTGTATGCTTTGCCTTTTCAAGATTTAGTTTGGAAAAAAAAAAGCATAAAATAAAAAACTGTCCTTCAGCCTCCCACAACCACAGGACACCTGGCATGCCACTCAAACTTAGAGCAGAAACTTATTGTGGTAAGCAGAATTCTAAAATGGTCCTCAAGATTTTACACCCTGGTGTGGACACCTTACATAAGCGCTTTCCTTTGAATGTGAGTATAACTTGCAAATATGATAGGATATATCCACTACCACAATTATGGCACCCTAAATGGGAGAAAAGATTTTCTAGATGTAATTAGGGTCCCTAAGCAGTTGACTTTGAGTTGATCAAAAGGGATGCTGATCAAGTAAGCCCTGAAAAGAGGTCAGAGAAGTTAGGAGCACGGAAGACATTCCCCTGCTAGCACTGAAGGAGCAACCTGTCATGCTGTGAAGAGGGCATGGCACCAAGTACAACTTCTAAAAGATGAGAGTGGTCCCTATTCAATAGATAGCAAGGAAACACGGTCCTCAGTCATACAATCACAAGTAAATGAATCCTTTGAACAACCTGAGATCTCGAACAAGAAGCCAGAGCTTCAAGGATGATCACAGCCCCAGCCTACACCTTGATTTAAGCCTGAATAGAAAACTCTGCTAACCCATATGCAGACTCCTCGTGAACAGAAACTGTGAAATAATACATCTGTGCCATTCTAAGTCACTCAGTTTGTGATGATTTGCTATGCAGCAGTAGAAAACTATTCTGCAATAATACCACAGTTCAGAGAAGAGCAATCCTGAATTGTCAAAACAGCAGTTCATACATGGCTGGCTGATGATCCCTCAAAAGAGTTTTATTCTGATCATGGCTGTATGTATAGTAAAATTAGCATAGCATGCCCTCGGTTATCCGTAAAAGTTAATCTTTAATTTTTGCAGCCACTTTATGTTATTCAATGAGTTATGTTTTTATTACATGGATGATAACTTTTTTTCACTGTAGTCCTATTATCTGCATGTCTTGTGTGTGTTTTTCAAATGAAACATTGTTTAATTATTATTCGCAAGTCGGTACTAGCATGAAAATAATTATCAAGGCTATTATATTGAAATATTCCTGTTGAAAATCAAGATTATTAACAAATGATTAAGTTAGAGTTGTTAGTAGTTAAACTACAAAGTATAAGTAGCATGAATAATTGTCATGGTGATGTTGTATAGTACTGTTACATTTTGTATTTCTTTGGTGCAATAACGTAATAGAATAAACAAATTTTAATACTCTATTATAGTGAGGAAGTACAACATGTCAGCTGTAATGAGGAATAATTTGTTGGCAGGAACAATATTTGGAATGAAATCTGGCTAAATATATATCTGCAACTAAGATTTCCATTAAGCAGGGCTAAAATCTGTAGAAATAGCCCCTAGGTTTAATGATCACATAAATAATTGTTTCAATTATTTGAGTCTTACATGAGTTCATAATAAATGAATTATGCATCAGACAACTTTGTGTCTTTTGTTACTTTTACAGCATTGATTTAGATAAAGATTAGCCTAGGGAGTAATGGGGAAGGGCTCCATGTGGCTGCTGTTTTGTTTTTTATTAGACTTCAAACTGAAATATCTACTTTATCTAAATCAGCTTCACACTTCCGAACATTTGTATCCATCAATTGCTATTTACTTCACTTAGCTTGCTTATTAAGATGGCTGTGCATCAGTGTTGTCCCTCACTTAAGTGATTACATTTGAAGCTAAAAGGAGAATTCTCCAGGGATAGATGCAAGCTAGGAGATAGGATGTGAAGCAATGCAGAAAAGTTTGTATCTGAAGCTCACTGGTAAAAGAAAGTTGTCATGAATGCAGGAAATGAATCATCAAGGAATACTTTAAACATGGAATAGAAACTTTTATGTATTCTCAAATGATTATAAAATTGGTTACTTCTGTGAAGAAAAAAAAATACACTTTCTGGAGAAGTTAGAGAAACTGATGGAGCCCCTGTGTTTCCTTAACCATGTTGAGTTCGTAAAGTGTGTGACTCTCAGTTAGTTTTTGATAAGCTGGGGGAATGTCTCCCTGGAGGCTGTGTTCGTCACATGGGTGAGGGTATTTGAGCGGATTAATGTAGTGTTTCTCGCAGTGTGGTTCAGAGAAGTCCTGCATTAGAAACATTAGAATGCTTGATAAAAATGGAGATTCAGGGCCTCTATCTCAGACTTACCAAATAAGAAGTTCTAGGGAAGGTCTGATAATTCATTTTGAGGAAGATTCCTAGGCAATTCTGATGCATACTGCAGTGTGAGCTCCACCAGTCAATGCATATGTATAACCAGTTAGTTCTCTGTCCTCCCTCCACTACTGGATATACTTGCTACCAATTCCATTAACCCCATTTATCTTCAATCCTGCAAGGATGCACTAATGTATAGCTTCAACAGGTTTCTGAGTCACCACCTATTGTTCCTCCATTTAACCAACTTCACCCACTGAGCAGCTTGCCTTTGCTATTTATCCATAGGACAAGGTTGCCTGGTGAAGTCTGGGTGTATGTTGCTCCCTCACTACTTAGGATATTGTCTAGTCATGGAACATTGAGTGTGATGCATGGGCAGGGCTGATGAAACTGATGGAGCAGTGAAATATGCCCTTGAAGGTGAATTTCCTCAGCAGCCAACAAGACCCTTTGAAAACTCACTTGAACCTGAAGAGAGTCTGTACTCTGATACCTTGCCACCACCTCATTGCATCTGTTCCTCCTGTGGAGTGTTCTAGAATGGAAGACAACTAAGATGTTCTCAAACACCAGTCAGTGTCCAAGAAAGTTATTTCAATGCTATTTACATTTTTTTGTAGAAGGGATACTTATTTATTAAGAAGAATAATTCAAAAGCCAAGTCATTACAAATTTATAAATTCTTCCTATATTACTTGTGCTGAAGATGGTGGTAAACCTCATGAGTGGGTATGAGCAATGCATTTTCTTTAGAATCCCAACTCAATTACAAATCCCCTACTCCTTCTTATCCACATAGTGGCTGGGAATAATAATAATACTTAGCTCACTGAGTTGTATGAATTTATTGAGATAATTCATGTAAAGCAATTAGAATAGTTCTTGATGTGTAGCAAGGGCTCAATAAATAATAAAAATAGTAGCAACTGTTTGTTGAGCATTTATAATGTGACAGCCTCTGTTCTAAGTGTTTTGCATGAATCATTTCAGCAACTTTCCCCAGATCACAAGGCTCTAAAGTAGCAGAGTGGAGATTTGAACCCAAGCGGGTTCTTAAGCTGTGCATTATACTGCCTCTTCCATAAATGTAGCTCGTTATATCTTCACATTATTATTGAAACACATTTGATGCCTTGTGCTTATTTCAGTTCATTTTGAAGGGCCAACTATGCTTTCAATTCACTCAATCATAAGATTTAGCCAGGCTTCTTTTGGATCAAGTAACTGCCAAAGGAAGAGAATGAGTTAGAGGCAGGCTACAGATGCTTATGTTGTGTGTCAGAATAGAAGATGGCCTGAAAAATGAGAGGAAGAATCTTCCTGGGAGATCCTGGGCAAGTGATTTGGCTGGTGTTGACTGTTTCCCAGGCTCAGGGTAAATTTTCTGGCAGGACTAGTTTTCTTCTTCATTGGTCATGTACCATGGACTGCCTTTGCTGTGAAAAAAATGCCACCTATTTATCTGTATAATACAACAACAATGCAATCTCAATAAAGCTCATCTTGGTTTCATTCTCCTACCTCCTACTTCTATTAAAACCAAATGGACTCTCCCTGGTCTCATGGTATTTTCCTTGCTACCTTAAAGGCTTTTACCAGATGCTGTTTTGAATTTTAGTGGTTTTCAATTACATCTCATGACCTTGGGAGCCATGGGTTTAAATCTGGGTGGGATATTTTCTGGTACAATCCACTGAGCTCTGTTCCTCAGTTTCCCCTGGTAAAATGGACATATCAATTGAACCTGCCTCATAGGGTTTATGTGAGGATTCAGTGAGAAAATTCATATAAAGTGCTTAATACACTAGTCTGTCAAATAGCGATTATTCTACATACATACAGCTATCATCACCTAACTATTGTTTTTAATAGATTTAAAACTACACAAAGACTGGAGATAGGACTTTTATTATTCACACCCTCTTGTATAGCACCCGGACCACAAATTTAACAAGTGAATAAAGGATGAATAATTAGAAACAAACTGAGTGAAGTCTGGTTTTTGATCAAGTTAACTAATTGAGACTCTGAGGTGAGAGTACAGAGAAAGTTTAATCCTTCTCTCCTCCCCTTTATAATTCCATCCCCAACATGGAATTTGAAAAGAAAGACATGACTAACTAGAATCCCTTTGTTCCCTGCCTCAGTTCATCAAAGGGTAGCCTCATCTCTCCTTTTATTAAGAACAAAATTATTTTTTTGAAAAGCATAACCTGAAAAGGAAGCAGAAATGGGTTCATTACTGCAAGTAACTAGTGATTTTGAATAAACTGCACTTAAGGGGCATGCTCTGAAGTGCAAAAGTAAGGGTAATTAAGTGTGTTCTTTTTTTCTGGGGACAAGCAAAGGATAACCCTTCCTGTGGCAGTAGAACCTGAAGCTAAAGGATTCCTCCAAGTTGCTTTGTGGAAACTACTTTATACAGTAAGAACTGTAACTACCACTAATCTTGTCTGTAGTTTCTTGAGGGTGCATTGTGCAGATTTTGGCAAACTACCACAGCCAAATCCCTTTTTCTCTCACCGCCATCTCATACTCATTTTTTCACATTACACAGGGCAGGGGCACAGAACTTTCTTGGGTCTAAAATCTCAACAATCCAGAAAGGGCAAACAATCTTTTGAAAAGTCACAATCAAGTGTCGGTTCCATATGCTTATGATGTTTGTTATCTTAAATGCTTCATGTGTTCCTGGCCACTGTTAAGTACATCACATGAGAAATGTCATGATAGTCAGCATACAACTCTCAGCCCCACCAGCTTCTGATGCTTTGGGACATGGGGTCATTTACTAACTCTTCATAAGCCTCCATTTCCTCATCCATAAGATAAGAATGAAAATCTTTATCTTCCTCAAAGAGTGGTTGTAAGAATGAGACCGTCTGTGTGCTTATCCCACTGCTTGACAAAGTATGTGCTCTGTGGAGATTAACAGTTATTTACAAATATTATTGTACCCAATCCTCACAACACCCACCAAAGAAGGGACAATGGCCCCATTTTGAAGACCAGCAAACTAAGGTTTAGAGAGTTTAAGTTACTTGAATGAGGTCAAAGGTCTGGGGTTAGTGCTCAGGTTTCTTCTTTTCTGTTGGACATTCTTGCTGTTTCTCTTTTAAAAGGGAATTCAATTCCCTACAGGAAGAAACGATATTGGATTAACGTTCTAGTTTGAATCGAAGCTATGACTCGAAACTAAGGGTTGCTTATGTGGTGGCCAAGTCACTTTACCTGTGTAGACTGCAGTGTTCTTTCAGCTGAAAACCAAGGGATGACAGTGGATGCTGTCCCAAGGTACTTCTCACCCTCCATACCAAGGGTTTTAAGATATTCTGGGCAAGGAGACCTTCTCTGCTACCTTTCTTGCATTACTTTCATTGTTCACATCAGCAAGAACCAAGTCATATTCACATTACATGCTGAAGGTAGAATACAGCCAAGATCTTCTAGTATGCAGTGCTTACAGCTCATCTTAAAGCAAAGTAATTGGAACATGTCCTGCTATAGATGGATTCCTCAGTGCCTCAGAGTGCTAGCTCCTAAAAATACACAGAAACCTGACAAGGTCCCCAGGCAGACTAGGAACTCTGGATAACAGGCAATTGGATCCTGCTAGATCAATGAGAGAAGGTGGCTTTTTAGGTGAAAAGATCAGTCAGATTATTCATTCAACAACCAGTCACTCCCTCCTCTGTGCCAGGCACTATTCTACAACTGTGGGTACCACAGTGAATAAGGTGGACAAAACCCTTGGCCCTCAAAGGTAGGAGTTTATACTCTAGAAATTCTAGAAGAAGTGATATTTGATACACAAGTAAACAAATATACACGCCAGGTGGGAACAATGCTTTGGAGAAAAGTAAAACTGATTCAGAAAGTGGTGACTCTGGGGTCCAGTCAGCAGAAGAGGCTGTTCTACGTAGCGTGGTTAGCAAGGGTCTGTCTATGATGGGGATTTTGGAACTAAGATCTAAATAAAGTCACTCATTCATGGGAAGACCTGGGATAAGCACTCCGACAGAGGGAACTGCAAAGGCAAAGGTCTGAGATAATGAGGTAAACATAAGGAAAGGAAAACCCTCAGGCCTTTGAAAGAATAGCACAGCAACAAGGGAACCCATGATTATAACATCCAGGCGGCGTGGAAAGACCTTCACTCTGGCAGTCTTCACTAGCTCCCTGCCTGCACACATTTCTCAGCCCAAGGTCGTCAACTTTAAATGTGAACACAAAGGACTTGACCAATTACATCCATTTATGAGGCAAGCTGAAGGGCTCTCCAGAGTTCATTGTTGTAGAAAAACATAGAAATAATCCCTTTGGAGTTCAGAGGTGATGTGTATTTAAGTAATAATAATTCTGTGAATGAGCAGGAAGAAAGATCCATGCATTTCATTAACTACCAGTTTGAACTCTTTTCATGTTTCAAAGTTAGTAAGGTTAATGGATTAATTAGAGTGTTACAAAACAGTTTGGAAGGATCATTTGGGGTATAACCTTTATTCCTATGCTGATAAGTACTTGTGACAATATTTGGATTTTTAATTCATTTAAAGCTGTGTGGAATAATGGGAAGAAATAATAGGCTTTGTATTAAATAAATCAGTTTGAAGCTCGGTCCCATAATTTACCGGCTGTATGACCTTGAACCTGCTACTTAAACTCTCTGAGGCTTAGTGTTTACCCCAGAAATCTTATCTAATTATATTTATTTTCAGAGTGGCTAGGAAGGAGCATATGGCATATGGTAATCATCTAATCAACAGTGACTAATATTATCCAACAAACATCTATAGAGTGTAAAGTGCCCCCATGGAGGCATTGTGGAAGGTATCCAGATAAGGAAAGCATGATTTTTGCCCTCTGCAAGCTTACCCGTTAGCTGAGAGAATGTATACCCAAGTGGCTACAATATAATGCATCGTGAGTGGGAAAAGTTCCATAAAAACACAAAAAAAGAGAGATTTTATCCGATTCTGGTTGGAAAAGTTTCATGAAAGAGTTTTAGGATCTTGACAAACAGAGATGGTATGAACAAGTTATTTTTTTTCTAAATAGTGTGGTTTCAGTAAAGGCCTGATTAAGAAAAAATAAATAAAAAATCAGAATGAGTTTCGGAAAAGGTAGCTGTGCTATCATGCAGTGTGTATGAACAGAAGTAAGACCGATGAGGAGCAATCCTCAAGCTGGTACCAGATCATGGACAGACCAGAATGCTGTTCAAAGGAGCTTGAACTTTATTCCGTAAGCAAACAAGGAGCCATGGAAGATTTCTGATTGAGAGAAAGATAAGAGGAAGGCTAAATTTTAGCCAGAGTAATTGATGCATGATATGAAGAGAGCATGGAGTCATGAGATAAAAACAAGCACTGGTAGTAACTGAGCACTCACTCTGTTCTAAAAGTGGCACTCATTAATTCCCTCAACAGTGTGATGAGCTGGGTGCTATTATCATGCCTCTTTTTACAGAAGAGGACATGAAAGCGTGGAAGTGTTAAGCAACCTACTTACAGACACATAGCTAGTAAGAGGTCCTAGACCTGAATCCAGGCAGTCTGGCTCTGGAGTCCATATTCTAAACCATTACACTAAACTGCCTCAAAAGCCAACCACAGCGACGGATGCCCACGTTCTACAATTTTCTGCCTTTGCCTGATCTCCTTTGTTCTCTTCAGTCCTCAGTTTGCTTATCTATGAAATAGATTTGGATTGGCTTTCTGAGATGCCTTCTATGTCCTGCTTTTTTGTTTATTTGTTTTTTTAATTCCATATTTCATTGTGGGACTAATCTATTTGGGCAATGTTAGGAGAAAACAAACAAAAAAGGAAACAGTTGTGTAAGAAAGAGTAAAAAACTTCAGGCAAATTTTGTTTCTGATTTTGTTCTTCTCAAACTTTCTGGCTCCAAATTTAGTTAAATCATTTTTTTTTAAAAAGCATGGGAGGTACACATTGAAAAACATACATACATATGTGTGTGTGTGTGTGTATAGGTGTATTGAATGGTAATGATTTAATGCATAAGAAGTAGCTGCTAAATTCTAAAATACTATACAAATATTAACATTACCTGGTGGTTTATTATACCCATGCTTTGAAACGGTATGATACTGACTACTCAAAACAGAATATTCATTTGCAATGACTAAGAGTGAGCGTTAGGATAAGGCAACTCATTGAAAAGAAGAAAGTCAATATTGAAGGACTCCCTTAAGCCTCATTCTCTCTGCACTTACTCAGCTAGTTGGGACAAAATGCACACTGATTTCCCTGGCTAGTAAACAATGTTTCCCGAAGAGCTGTATGCAAACTGTCACTAGGCTCGTTCAGGTTTTTCTTCCTATTTCAAGGTGCGGTGCTCTGGTCCCTGTCTGCAGCAGGAGTCCAGCCCTTAGTTAGTTTCCGTTGTTTCCAAGGCAACTGGCCAGCCCAACAAAGCCACCGCGGTGGCGCGGGCGCGCGGAGTCCCGGGGCCGCCAAGCCATCGCCGCTGCGCGTCATGTTTCCTCGGGACGTTCCTGGTGACTTCCTGGGTCTTCGGGTGATTTGCACGTTACTTCATGCGTGGCTGTCTCTCTGTGTAAGAGTGATAACGAGGAAGCTGATAATTCTGACAGACCCGACTTTATCCGGCTGCCACTTCTGGCCTCTGCTACACAGACAGGATGAATGCATTTTCTCTCACTCACGCCCTTTCTCTGAGCCTCTCCATCTCCTTTCTCTCTCTCTCTCTCTCTCTCTCTCTCTCTCTCTCTCTCTCTCTCTCTCTCTCTCTCTCTCATGCGCTCTCTCCTCCTCCCCTTCTCCCTTCTCCAGCAGTAGCCTTCTTAATGTAGTTTAATGGCTTTCCAAAGAAAGCCAGGCAGAAGAGCACTTCTCAGTGGCTGTGGTCGGATCATGACCTAGCTGACCATGAACTTGGAAGGGCTTGAAATGATAGCAGTTCTGATCGTCATTGTCCTTTTTGTTAAATTATTGGAACAGTTTGGGCTGATTGAAGCAGGTTTAGAAGGTAAGGGAGTGCTTTTTAGTGACTTCTAAAAATTCTCTGTTTTGCAATGAAAATTTCTTAAGCAAATGTAAGAGGCACCTGAAATGAGATCAGAGAAATGTTACTCTGGGGTGGACATGAAGAAAGCCAGGTTTTTCAGAGTAGGAAAGATTAATAAAATAAACTTTTTGTAAGTTGCAGTAATGTTTTCACAGTAAAAGAATGTTAAACTGTGAGAAACACTTATAATCAAAATGTTAGAACCAAAACCGAAGAAATCAAGGATTTTTAATGGACATGTCTGCTTATACTGAGAGTATTTAGTCCCTCTGATGTTCAATTATTTTATCTAATATCCACTTTTATTATATCAGTAAATTTTATCTGGGTATGTTGTGAGGTGCACTTGTTTCTTGCTATGCAAATGCATTCACCAATGGAAATGGATATGCATTTATAATTTCTTATGGTTTAAGATCGGAGGCTAAGAATGACAAGCTTTTTATAAGGCTGTGATCTGGAGAAGTGTTTACAATGTTACCTATTGTACATACTAACAGAGAGTCTAAGGAGAAAAGAGTCTCCAACTCATATGACAGACTTTAACATACACTCCAAATAATCAATTGTTTTTCAAGTATTGCTGTTTACGTTAACAAGAGAATCATTCTCCTGTTCTCCTTAACAATCATCTTTCTTTAAAAAATAAGGTATATGAACTTGCCTGTACCTTTTCTTGAATGAAATGTTTCTCTGAGAATTTGAGTAAATTTAGATTATTATTTTCTTACTTCTCAGAACATATTTGAGAGTATGTTTGTATACAGCCAGTCATTGTTTCTCTAAAGTTGGCATAGCATTTTTTTAAAAGCATCTCTGGATGATGTTTGACGTAGTTATGTTTGGATATTCTTCTTGCTTCAAATTTTAAACTTAAGTAAAAATGAAAATATATTATACATATATTTACATCCACAACTCATCCAGTCATTTAGACAATGGCTGACACAAGGTGACATAAATAAGATTGCATTTACAAATATCAACCATCAAATTAAAGTGTGTCACTCTGATTTAGGTTATCAGAAACCTACATTTATAACTCGTTGGGGGGAGGGGGCAGGGGATGCTGGAAAGCTGTGTGTGTTTGTTTCATTTTAAAGTAAGTTTGCAGAATGCTTTTGGCAGCCCTGTCTGATGGAAAACATTTGTAGTTCTAAAAAGAGGATAAATTCTAAATTATGGAAGTGATCACTGCTCCTTAAAATGAAATTTAGCTTGTAGATTGTAACGAAACCACTAACTTCATCTGGCTTTTCTGCTCATTAGTGTGTGTTATTTTACCTGGGAAATGTGATTGGGACATCCCATTTTAATGTACTGGTTTTTATTCTGAGACTGACAGTTATACGGAATAATGATCAGAATACCTAGCTCTGTTGAGTGACTTGTTCTGTCTTATTTCACGGGTGATGTGTGGTCATTCTTTCAACCCTTATGTTGAGGGCTTCTATTCTGGATTTTGTGATGACACCTACTCTAGTATTGGTTTTGCTTATTTCAGGAGCACATACACTCACTCTCACATATAAGAACTTGTATTTCCTTCTTCTGAGGGCTGCTAACCTTCACGAAATAATTTATTTTTCTTTTCTCTAATTACTTATATTCTAAACTGTACTGATTTATATGAACAGTTTCCTTTTCATAATTTATATTTTACAATATCAGCATTTTCCAGGCCAACATTGGGGTAATATTATGGAGAGAATGTACTCTCTCAGAAACTTCAATATAAGTCCGTTACTGATTTCCATTATTTTTAGGAATTAATTTTAAATGGTCAAACATTGATAACCACATTAAAGAAGAATTATATTTAATGAGTACAAGTTGATAGAGGCAGAATGCAATAGTGCTTTCCATTTTGAAGTCCGTATATGACTTCTCTCCAAAGTGAAGCCTAGAGTGAGAAGCCTTTCAAAACAATATTGAAATTAATTGGATACTTTGCTAGCTGGAAATATAAAACTAATAAATAGACTCATATATGTCATTGAATATGCCTTAGATCTACAGATCAGAATTTCACACTCTAAAGTTACAGACTAACTTTAATTAATAAAAAGGATAAACAATATTTAATATCAAAGTATCATCTTCATAGATTTTCAGAAAATTTCTTAAAAAAAAAAAAAGAGAGAACCCTGATGCTTATTTCATTCAGATTTATTTTCACATAGGACTTCCCTTCCTCCACTACCATTTTACATATCTAAGTTGAAGAGATAACAATTTCTTTCACCTTTCTTATTTTTGTCTGCTCAAATGTCCTATCAAAGAGTTTGAGTATTAAGTAGAAAATTTTGAACCTAGATGACAAGCCTTATGAGGGTGATTGGGAACTTTTTCCTTAAGTGATTAAACCTTTTCATCTAACCTTATAACTGTTTTACAGTGTAAGCATCATTCAGAATGTTTTTCCTTTTTGTATTATTATATTTGCAATGTGCACTACTTTCTGAAGGTTATATAAAATACCGTGTTTGCATAATGTAGTTATTACTTTGTTTTTAATATGTATAGAATAAGTGTACTTCAAAATAAATTGGTAATGTAAAGTCTAAACAATCTGTACTTGCTTATCTTTGACTGCTTTGAGTTCCTATTTTTTTAGACTGGGGATTTGGTCTGTGAATGTCTTGAGTCCTTCTATCCAGTCTGTGTAAGATATACATAAATATGTTATGCTACACATAGACCCATGCCATATATTTATGAACTAAGAGCTACATTTAGCGAGTGACATTCTTTCACGTGAGAAAGTAAAATAATAGTAGGAGCATAGATTTTTACATTTCCTCTGCCACTCTCTTGCTTTCTAACCTTGGATAAGTCACTTTACCTCTCTATTTGTCTAAAACGAGAAAACTGGAACTGATAATCTCCATGGAACTTTCCGTTTCAAAAATTCGATGAGTCTACCAGGTAATTAAAATTTGATAATTTATATAGCACAAATCCTTTGTCATAAAATAGAAATCAATGTCCTACTTTGGAATTGATATGCAGTGCAACTGCTAAACTAATCTTTCCTCCTCTTCCACAGTGGGATAATTCATCATACCTCATTGTATTTCAAGAGAATAGAGAAATGTCCTTTCCTGTAGCCTCTAGAATTTGACATTTGGTGCTGCTATTTCAGGCATCCTTGTAATATAGTTTCTCAGAAACTTTCACATAGTTTCAGTAACAAATAAGCACAACATATTATCATTTATTAACTTTTTGGGTGATTTAAACTTTGGTAAGTTTTATTATTAACCCCAAGTCAGTGTGTATGCAAATAATAGTGTTAACTTGAACAAAGTTTTGAGGATAATGCACAATGGCAGTGGCCAGTGTTTTCATGAACTTTCTCTATTTAGTAAGGAGTTTAGGAAGCTCCAGAGCTATGTTGGTTTGGAATACTCCTAAAACCTCACAACAGTAAATTGTCTGTTTTTCAGCTATAAAAATGAAAGTGGTTTTCTGTTAATACATTTCAGGGAGAAACTGAATCAAAATTTTAATGACAAAGCTATTTCATTATTTCTTTATGCAACACTGGGCTGTGAAAATATCTACTTTTCCTCCAAATACGTATTAAATTATGCTGAACTAGTTGCCAAATTAAGAATGAAACGTCCTTCTACCAACCTTAGTAAAAGCAAAACCTCACAAAAATGCATTAACACACACAGCTTGGAAAAAATATCACTTTTATTAGAAATTGTCTTTGGTAAAAGGACAAAAAGTTCTCAACTGATAAACTTAGTCTTTTTTGGAATAAGCATTAAACTTTCTTTTATACTTAGATCACTTTATTTAGCAGACACATGTAATGCTATAATACAATCTTCCTCACAAGGTCTAAACAAGGTATTAGCTGTATGCACAGAGATAGATTTTTTAGAGCCCAAGTTGTTAATTGTCCTGTGCTGTTGACTAGGTGCTGGATCTGTCGATAAATGGGCCAACTGAAAAACACCACGGTATTTCCAGACTATGGTGCTTAATAAGGACCAAGGGGCTAGAGCTGACTGGGAGGGCCTATTATTTCCATCTCAAATAGCTTAATTGAAATTCATAAAGCAGAGTCTTTTTTTTTTTAGTTCTCTAAGCATTCTGCTTCCCCAAATGCAATGGTATGCCAAAGCCAGTGTGTATTTGGAGTATCACAAAAGTCTTTCTAAACCATAATATTTAAGAAAGATAAAAATAATGTATAGTGATATTAGAAAACTTACACATAAAATCTTTCACGCTATCTAGGAATGGAATAAAGGGAATGCTTATACCATTTAATTTTATTTAGGGTCTCTTATAGTTATTCTTTCCTTTATTTCAAGAACATTAATGCGTAAATGGGGATTACTGGAAGAAGATTTAGTATGTTTAGAGAATACACGCAGAGGATCTGAAGTTATTTTGCTTGGATTCTAATCACAGCTTCATTTCTTATGAGTCATGTGATTTTAGATTATTACTTGACTGACATAATCCTTATTTTCATCCATAAAATGAAATATTTATAAGTAATATCAATATATTGCTTTATTGAGGATTACCTTTCCACCAGGCATGTGTTAAACACTAGTATAGTATGCTATGGTAATATCTTATTTAATCTTCACTGTCATCTTCTGAGGTAGGTACTATCATTTCTACTTCAGACATAAAGACTCAGACCTATAGAGGCTAATTAATTTGGCTCAAGGCTACTTATGGTCAGAAAATCATAAAACTGGGACTCAAATTCATACCATCAAACTCCTTATCTATAATTTTAATTTCCTAGACATTACAAATGGATGACAATGGCCAATAATTATGTGAAATGGAGAAAGTATTAAATCAGGCATCCATTAATGATTTTCCACAAGCTTTTCTTTTGAACATATTCTATATGTGAAACACTCTTAATCACTGGCATTATTTAATAAGCATAAGCATGTATCCTGTACTATTCTAAACACAATGTAAAGAATATTATAAAGGCTGTATGTTATAAATTACACAAAATCTTGTAACATAAATGAACTGACATTAAATTTCATTCAGATCAAGTACAGGCTTTAGTTGAGATCTGAGATAAAAATTGAAAAGCAAGTAGATATAAATGTTCATTCTCTTACTGAGCCCAGTGTCTATCTGGTTTGTCTTTGGTTGACAGGTGGGATTGCTGAAAATAGATGTGACAGAGAAGGGCTGGTGGTTTTGGAGAAAGGAGAAAACTCAATATAAGATGCTACTGTGAAAAGACAAGATCTTGAATGCAGGAAGATGGTTATTTAGGAAAGGTTCTGAGATGTATGAGGTGGGTTGATTGGAGCATGAACAAGGGTGATAAGACGGTCCATATTAGAGTAGGATTTTGGAATAAGTGCATCCAGCATTAATTTAGAGCTTAACACAAGACTCAATTGGGTTTTAAAGCTTAATCACGATGGTCATCAACAGAAAACACATATTCAGCCTTTCTCAGCAGGTACAAAGGAAGAAGAAACACAGATGGTTCTAGTTATTGACAACAGAGTGGAAGGAGGGAAGAAACTTTACCTTAGTTGAGAATCTGTATAAGACAAAGAGGGTGAAAAAAGTGTTGCATATGCCGAGCCCTGGAATTACCACTTCAACCATGCAAAATTGTAGGTGTTATTTCTGTTATGCAGATGAATAAACTGGAGGTTCAGGGAGAGTAATAGCTTGCTTAAGGTTACAAAGGAATAAGTAAAGAAATATAGATTAGTTCCAATTATCTTCATAGTAGCATTGATCCAAAGGGCTTTTACTATGATTACAGAAAATACATATTTCAAAATCAGACAAAACATATATAGATAAGTGAGAGTCATCATGTACAATATAAACTTTTCTTACAGAACTTGCCTATAAAAATAAAAAAGTTGTTGTTTAAAAAAATCTGACGGAATTTTTTTTACTTCTAGTTCTATGTGCAGGTGCTAGTAAAAGCATAGTTATGATAATGACCCCAAAAAATGAGGAAGAAGGGGAAATAAGGGAAGATACATCTATAATTCACATAATGGAAATTCTTATTTCTCCAGGCTTCAAAGAATAAAAGATTGATCATTCATAAATTAACAATTTCAAATTGATCATTAGTAGATGAGGAAACTGAGTCCCAGAGAGATAAAATGACTTTCCAAATGACTTGTTATTGGTTAGTAACAAAACTCTTTTCTGCAAAGGAAAATCTAATGAGTTATACTCAGAAGAAAAACTTCAAACACAGCCTAAGTGTCATAAAATACTTATTCAAATTACAACTCTCTTGTTATTCTACTCATTCACCAATCACTCTAAAGTCTAATGGCTAAAAAAGGGTGATAATGCAGTTGCTTTGTGGCATCACTTTATCATTAGAGGTAGGTACTACTACAGTGAACTGTTGTGTTGAGGGACCTAGCCATAAGTTGAGGTGTTTTCCTCCTCTTTGACTTGTCTGAATAAGCTTGGTAGTAAAGAGTCATTACCACTTGATAGCCTGTTCAGTTGTCTAATGGATGAACTTCCGGAAAGCCAAAGTTTAATATATATATATATATATATATATATATATGTTTTCAAAGGGCAGTTATCCTAGTTGTTTATCATTCTGATTATTAAAAGCAGGAAACTAAATCTCTCACCTCCTACCCTTACCTCTCTGTTTGAAATTCAACCCCATCATCCAAGCTGTTAATGGAAATTCTTTGAAAAGCATTTGAACAGGTTGGGAGACTAATCATTAAGACAAATTTTGCTGCTGAAATTATACCATTGTGTGTTTCAGTTTTTATAGGAAAGCCATAGAGTGTAGACTCTGATGTCAAAATAATTGGATTTAGTAATAATTAAATTCCAGCTTTAATATGTATTAGCTGTATGGCCCTGGATGAGTACCCCAACCCTTTGTACCCCAGTTTCCTTATCTATTAAATTGGGATAATTAGAGCACTTTCTTCTCCTGTTTTTTTTGTGCATTGATATGAGTTAGCATTATGTATGTGCTTACAACCCTGTCTGGAATCATAATAAATTATTTGTGTGTTTTGCGCTTATGGCCAGGCACCATTGTGTTTCTATCCAAAGAAGGGAGACTACCACTCAGTATCTGAAACTAAAAGTGATTCATTGCTCACTAAACAAGTGAGAGTTGCACTTGTAGGATACAGTAACTCCCAACACAACACTGCTGATGTTAAAAATAGGGCTTTAGGCTTTCTGAAGCATGGTTATTAATGGGAAGTTGTCATTGATTGATGTGGCTGGATTTAAAACTGGTTCTGTTGGTTACTTGCTACCATAGTCAAAGAACAATCATTCATTTCCTTTCTTAAAACCAGAGTAGAGGAACTTTTTCACTGTAAACAACATTTAAAACTATTTATTGAGTAACTTCCAAGTGTCAGCTTCTGTTCTAGATGCTGGGGATATAGCCATGCAACCATAAGCAAAACAGACAAAACGTCCATTTTTGCAAGCTCATCTGATAAATTTTGAGACACAAACTATAAATGCTACAAAAATGTACAGAAGACAGAATAGTTGTAATAAAATTCATTCATCCATTTCTTTACTAAATGCATGTGCTTCTGCTACACTTCATACATTGTTCTAAGCCCAGTAGTGAACACAGTTGTAGTCCTTGTGTAATCTGTATACTATTGGGGAAGCAAGGCAAAAGATAAAGGGATATATAGGAATATATAACCTATTATTTGATAGAAACAAGCACAAAATATGGCAAGAGGACAGAAACAGAGTGTTCTTTATGATAGGGTTAGTCAGAAATAACCTTTCTAAAGAACTGATTTGCCTGCAAATACTTTAAAGAAATGAGTACATGAGACACAGTAGAGTCTGAGACAAGAGGATTCCAGACAAAGGAATTGCCAAAATACTAAAACCTTTGCCTTAAAATGTGCTTTGTGTATATCCAAGGAGCACAGGCAGACTATTGTAGCTGGAGCCGAGTGAACTAGCTAGGGCAGTGGGAGGGGCAATGGAGGGAGAGCCAAGGTGACATCATGTAGGGCCACTGCAAGAACTTTAGATCTCATTTTTTGTTACTGAGGAGTCCCTGAGGGATTAGGATATGAAGTCTCTACACAGTCCCTGACTCTAGTTTCTTTTATAGGCCAGGATGTCAGTTTGCTCACCATACCTGTCTGCACTGATCTCTGTGTGAGGTCTACTCCCAGACACCTCTCTGCTCTGCCCCAGACATCTGACAAGGCATGGATTCAGTACCTTTTGTCAGACTTACTTTATCAGAAACAACTACCTGTACTTCCCATCACTTATCTTTACCATGTACCCAAGCTAAAAATTCATTCTTTTTTGTTAAGCTAGGTCTACCCTTCTATCTATCACATAGGGTGAGCAGGTCTAGTCTTTGTTTCTTCTTACCAGGCTGCCTCAACATCCTGGGACATGCATCCTACTCTCCTAATTGCATCTTTATGGACAATGTGAATTGTCTCAATATGACTTTACTAGAGAAGGAATTTGGAAACGTCAAATAATATTCCTTGAGCACCTGCCATAGTGAAGAGTATATGACAGTAGAGGTGAGAAGGTAAGTTTCCTAACAAGGAAGGCCATGTTGTTTTCTTTTGAGGAGCTCCTCATTCTTCACATATCAGTTTCAAAGAGAAATATCCAAATTGGGCGCATTCCAAATTGAGATGAGAATAATACGTCCATAAACCAGGTATTTGTACTAATATACATATTTTTGGAACCAGCAAGGATCACAGAAACTGTAGTCCAACCTCCTCATTTTATGAGTAAATTGAGACCCAGGAAGGTCACAACACTATTTAGTAGCAAAGATACTGTAATAATCACATCATCTATAATAGAGCAATCATTATATTCTAGGTGAGAAGCTAATCATTTTACATATTTATAGTATCTAATTTTTGAAAAACCCTGTAAGAATAATCTTATTAACCATAGTTACAGGAATTCTAGCTCTTTATTTACTTAAAAATATATTGTGAACATTTTTCTTCATATTACTATTTTCTACTTTTATTGGTTTATGCCCAGGAAATGGTGGAAGGGGGATTATCTGGTGCACAGGCACAAACAAATCTTGTGATGAAACTGAAAGATATGCGGAAATATGATGACATCAACTTGGTGAGGTTGGGAACCAAGCTTTGGTTCAGCAGGAAGCTAGGACTCAGATATCACTGTTGAGGATCCACAATGGGGAAGACACCAAGTCAAATCCTAAATGCCTTGTACTGAAGCACTAAGGAGGTATTGAAGGAATATAGGAGTGGAGCCTCAAGCAGGGAGATCTCAGAGCTGGTGAGCAAGAAGATGGCATCATTGTTAATAATACCAGCAACACCTTAATTAATGAGCACTTTGTTGAGCATATGACAGGTACTCTGGTCAAAATTTTAATGCATTATTCATGTTGACAACAATTTTTATGAACTAGTTATAGTCAAAAGTTTAACCAAGGAGAAAGTACATGCTCATGAAGTTTCTGTTGCTTAGCTAAACTCATACACCTAGAAGTGGTCAAGCGAGGATTCAAATTTAAGCTGTCTTCCTGGAGAGTAAAGATTCCCAACCACCAGGTCTCTGTCTCTCAGGCAGGGCTGGACCATGGTCAGAGGCATAATTACCTTGAAATAAATGACGCTTAAGCTACAGAGCCTTTCAAATGCTTGGACCCCTTCCCACTCCCATTCAAAATAAATACTAACTTCCATGCCAAATTTTGTATGTATGATTTTCTTGTAGACCCTGCTCCCCCAATTTACATATGCAAAAGTAAGATCTGCTCCTGTTGTGATCTTAGAAGTCTTGTTTGTTCTTGCATGATTAAAATTCACATCTGAGGACACAGAAAGCAAGATCCAATCCTCCAAGACAGGAGGCTAGATATAAAGGCCCCATTAGGGGTCCTCATGTCTCTCTGCCTATCTCTGTGGCTACCTCTTCATGCCTGACACAGTGAGGATGGGACTCTTTGACAGCATGACACTTCCAGGTCTTGCTGACTTCAGGAGAAATATAGTCCTGTTCCCCACAGAACTGGCTTAGAAACTCAGTTGGACTTGGACCTGCAGGAAGGTCGCAGGGGCAGACTGGCAAAGTGGCTGAGTGGACAGAGTATGGGTTTCCTATCAAAAAACATGGATTTGAATCCTACCTCCTTCATCTATAAGTTGACCTTGGGCAACTTACTTAATCTCTTCAAGCCTCAGTTTCCTCATATATAAGTGGTCATTGTTGTGTAGACTAATAATTTGATAGTGGCTGGCTCTGTTCAAGTCCTCTATAAATGTGCTCATTAATCATTAGATATAGTGTAAGAAGCCAAGTAAGACAAAGACTGCGGAAATGCAGCAAAGGTGAACATCATCTATTTGTTATTTGTCATTTCTTTTCTGTATGATTATCTAGCTGTATGCTACTGATACGTAGTGTCATCCTAGAAATGTCTGTGCCGCTTCTTGTCTTCCTCCCCACTCAGGACAGATGGAACCTTTCATATTCATTAGTAATCATTCATTCATTCATTGAATTTATATTTACTGAGCTCCAACTTGGTACACTTCCAGGTACTGGGGATACCATGGGACAAAATCACTGAGGTCTCCACTGCTGCAGATGAATTGGCATTGGTTTCACTGGGGACCCTTTTTCCATATATTATATACCAGGGAAAGTAGAGAATACCGACATACACGTTGGTACGTTCATAACAGGGAGTTGAGACACGTTGTGTCTGACTGCTTTCTCCTCCTCGGTTAATGTGAAGTATAGTGACATGAAAAGCATTTGTGGGGTGGGGAGTAATGGATGTTTTGAGAAGAGAGAAAACATTATACAGTCTTATCAGAGCCTGGGGAAGTGAATTTACTGAGCAAATATGAGAAGATTACCAGGCAGTGCTGAGTGCCCATTTGAGATTTGTGGCCATAATTTTAAAAGAAGACTCTTTCTGACTCAGATAAAGTAGGCATTTGGAGGGATGTATTTTAATATTACTGCAAGATGATTCTTATCAGAAATGTTCAAAGAGAAGGGCAGAATTGTGTAGCAAATTATAGAATAGGAAAAAAGAGGAATGATATTAGAGAGAATCTGCTTAGTACAACCTCCAAATATGTGAAAATAGAAGTAGCAGCTCAGACTATGGAGATACAACCACAGGAGACTCAAAATTGAACCAGATGGGAAGGGCGTCCTCCAGTTGTGTGGTGAGGCACAGGGATGACTTAAAACTTCATTTCTCAATAGTATGGTCACGGTGGCATATTGTAAATCAAAATAACTAATATCATTGCTCAGGGAGAGGATTCAACAAAAGGGTTACAAATACTAGTTTACTTATTATTGTGAAAATGCTTAAGAAAATAAACTCAGTCTGCTCTTGAAGCAACAGATGAATTCCTGGAAGTCATGTACTGTACCTTCACAAATAGAATTAAATTCAAATGTGTGGAGAGGAATTTTCTGCTTATATTCTGAGTTTCAAAAATGAGGTTTTATTTATCAGGTATCTTTAATGGTGATGTATTTTTACTTCTCATGTGTCCACAACTTTTAGCCACCAATCTCTTACTAGCTCTTGGAAAGTTTGATATCTACTTGTCACAGATCTGATGCCCTGCCTTAAAAAATGTATGTTCAGTGATTAAAATCAACAAAGTATATAATTTTGTATGTGCATCTACACATACACATTTGTGCACAAATGCATGTCTGTATAAAGTATTCTAGACTCGTGGGTGCACACACTTACACACTCCACATACATGCACATACTCTGAGAGCATAAGCCATGAGATTGATCAGTTAACATGCATTATACTCACCGAAGAACTCTGATTTTTTTGTACCAACACCTGTGAAGGGCCCTTAGGAGATGAATTTATATTTCACTATGTATACATGTGCAGAGGGAAAAGAGGGGTGTTGTAAAAACAGAGCACTGGATAAAGAATAAAACTTGACTGCGGGTTGAAACGGAACACACTGTGCCTTTGGAAGGAAAATTCCTTCACTGCAATCCCTGCTCTAACAAGCTATGTTATCTCAGGCAAATTATTTAACTTTTCTGATCCTCTGTTTCTTCTTTTATAAAATCCCCAATTGGATCTAGCTCATAGATTATTGTCTGGAAAGAATACATATTTAATAGACATAAAATGCTTAGAATGACCAGTGTTGGCCCCTCGTTCGGGCATAGTAAAATGTTTCCACCTCTGCTTGGTTGTTGCTCACTAAGTTATGAACTTAGTTGCTTGATCTTGCAAAGGCTCTGTCATGACTAATGTGGTTTCCTGGCTGCCTCTCTTCGGTCTTAGCCTACTGCCTTTTCTAAGCTTGATTCCTCCCTCACCTGACCAGTGCCATCTTCAGTGGCCATGCCTCAAGTCTGAATTCATTCAGTTTGAACAAGAGCTGTGTTTCATTTGCATGTTGATAAATTCTCCTGTCTACACACCCTAAGTCCCATGAGACTGGCAAGTACCACTGTGTTGAAAAGATACTCAGAACATATTTCTTAAGTTAAAAGAACAAGTCTCAAAACAGTATGCAAAGTAATGATCTCATTAAAAAATTACACACAGGGGGTATATACACACAGTGGCATTTTTCATTTCTTCTTCGAACGTGTCCCTTTTTGGCATGTGTTTATGTAACTTTTTTAGAAGTTAATTTTAAAAGGAAAAGAATACAAATATAAAACATACATTATTTTTCCCCAAAGGAAAAAAATAGCATTGCCCTTTGGAACATAGTAATTTATCAATGTAAAATGAAAAACATGTTTTTGGTCCAGGAAAAAAATTTAAAATTGAGGATTTCTGAGTTTGTTTTTAATCTTTAAAAATAAGAGAATTCAGGGTCAACATCTTGGAACCAATGCCAACTTTTTATACCTTGAAGTCATTTTTCAACTTCAAGTCAAACAATTTCTAGAATAGTTGATAAAGAGGTATCTCTATAAATATTCCTAAGTCAAGAAAGTTATCAAGGACCCAGAATATTGATGTTTTGCCTAGGAAAAAGGAGAGCTCATTTTTTGCACCTTCTAAGAGACGGTATAGTTTTATGATTCTTAGGGACAACCCATTTCACTCCATTGATGTATTTTGCTTTATTTCCTCTGCAAGGGAAAATTGGACTGGGAATGTGGTATGTGAGAAAGGGTGGGGTGAGGAAGGGTTTCAGAGTGGGAATTTGCTGCTGTTTGCCAATTCTCAGCTTCCCTCCCTTTTTGAGCTTCAATTTTCTTTTCCTAGCAGCAGCCTGATTGCATCTGCCTAGGCTCCATTCATGCGAAAACCTAGGCAAGAGTTATTTAATATGGGGAGCAGATTAAAAGAAAAGGAGTGATAGAGAGAGGCTTCAAGAAGTACACGGAAGCATTTAAGACCAGAGCAAAGATGCCATTAAATGGTTTTCCAGCAAGAAATCCTTAGTACTTCTCATACATTTTTTTCTTCTTTCAAAAGTACTTTATAAAATTTGTCCAAAGGGATAGTCCATATAATTTTTCATTTTCATTACTAGATATTTTTTCTAGAATAAAGAGACAGAAGAATATTAGGCTGATCTCAGTTGAAATCGTAGCAGTTTGGCATAGGAAAAAAAAAAAAACTACTTTGGGCTTTTATGCTATGGTTTGGAATTCAAAGTCAATAAGATATGACCTGCAGTTTCACAGAAATTGAGTCCTAAAACAATTTCTCAAAAAAGCACACAGTGCTGGATCCAAATAGCTTTGTGTTTCAGCCAATAGCTAGTTATCTGATCTTAGTCTTCCCTTATCAACAAGTGAGGATAAGATCCACCTCAATAGCATTGCTATGAAGACTAATGAATTAATATATACACAACATCAAGTGCAGTTGCCAGCAAAGAGGAATCACTCAACTCATACTTTCTGTACATTGTGTCCCAGATGGCCTGGTGAGGGTCAAGAGTGTTCACTCGAGAGGCTGTTTGAACCCAGTACCCAGCATTTACCTGCTTTGTAATCCCCACTTATCCTTTCTGTGTCTTGGTTTCCTCATCAAGAAAAGGAGATTATAATAGTATTGCCCTCATAGGGTTTGGGGGATAAAGTAAGTTAAAATATATGAAGCACCTACAGTGCCTGGCCCAAGGTCAACACTATGTAAGTATTTGGTCTTATTAGTTTTTAGTAATTACAAATTATTTTTCAAAAACTAGTGTAAGTAGTTAGTCCACTTTTTTACCCCATTTTTTTTCTGTAATAGTGATGGGGTTTCTGTTTTCACTTGATTCTCTTTTATTTTATATTAAGTTTCCATGTGTTTTGCCTATAGCCTAAGCATACATCTTTGTATGGTGTCTCAGAAAAACAAGCAAGTTACAAGGTTATAGGTGCAGTTATCATCTGGTGGGGAGGAGGAGTCACTATGCTGTGATCCAGGGCTATGCTCATAGCCCCACCTGACTAGTCTTCATGTAGATGTGTGTGTGTCTCTTGGTAGCAAGGAAGACCCCAAGACAGGCTGTTCATGAGTCAACATAGATCTTGACACTGGTGGAACAAAGCTTCTGACATTCAAACATCTGTCTTTTCTAGTAAAACCCCAAGCATCTTTTTTTCTTTCCCTCAGGCAGAGTTTCTAAGTCATGCTTATATCTGTTGTAGCTGTATTTAGTAAGTGCCCAACAAATGGCTATAATTGAATGATAAGGGAGCTGGCCAAATGTCTATAAATTAGCATTACTTTTATATTACTAAATTAAATCTTATAGTATTTTTTCTTCTAAAATATACATTGGGAAATCAAAATGAGAGGAAGATAGGGGTAGAAAGTTAAACAAGGAGAAATAATACACTGGGAGACCTAGTTAGTTTTCTACATAGGTTACAGAAGCCATCCCAAGACATCTCAACTCCCTTGCAAAATAGGTTTACGTTAGAGTCATTAGCAGTATGAAATTTAGTAGAAAATCTGTAGGTACCAGGATCTGCCACATGCTTGCTTGTGCAAGTCCCTAGTAGGATTATTGAGAAGTAAATTAACTTAACTGTGCCCCAGTTTTCTCATCTTTCACCTGGAGATAATATCATTTTCAGGGGATTGTTGTAATGGTTAAATGAATTGATGTATACTGTGTACCTAGAGCGGTGCCTGATCCTACATAACTCTGTTTAGTGCTGTGTTATTATAATAGTCATCAGATCTTATATGAATATATTCTTTTTGGCCTTTACATAATGAGTATAAGAGCTATGAAACTTCATTTAGTACATATGCATTTCTTTCATGTTTATAAATACATTCTAATGGGAACATACATAGTATTATGTTGATTCATATAAATGGTGTTTTTTTTCATTTCCCAAATTAATGCAAGCTCATAACATTTCAGGCAATTTTAAAAGGCTATGAAAGAAAAACTGAAGCCATTCTAACCCCCACCCTTCTCTTCTTTTGTGCTGTAGAGTACTATTGGAGCAACAGTGGTTTCTAAAATGTTGGCAGTAAAATTTAAAGGTCAGGCAGTATTTGTGGGGGAAAAGCCTCCACAGTCATGGAATTTTAGACATACTGCCCTGTAGACCCTTCTTGGGGACTCAAAATATACTTAAGTGCATTAAAAGGTTGAAGAATCCTGCTGTAAACACACCAGCCTGCTTATGTTTAACCCTAAACAGTATTTATCACCTTGTAACCTCTACAACACATTTGAGAGATGTATAAACTCCAGGATGCATGGAGGAGTGGAAAGAACATAAACATCGAGTCCAAAAGGTCTGGATTTGACTCCAAATTCTGTTCCTTTGTTGACGTATTAGTATTTGTCTTTTCTTTTTGTTTTCTTTTTAATTTCTCTAAGTCTCAGTTCTTCTATCAACAAGATAAGGACACTATTTTATTTTCAAAAACTCATTGTGAAAATTAAATAACAAATGAAAAGCACAAGCATATGTCTCAGATGTTACCCCTCTTCTCTTCTTTCCAATGAATGAAAAAAAATGTACAGAGGTTTCTAACAAACATCAGGAGTCTCTAGGGCAAATTTCTCATTGAGGAGAAATGTTTCTGGCTATGATTTAAAATAGAATATAAGATGCATCACTCTATGAAGAATTCTCTTTTCAGAGAAATTACTTCCAGGGATTAGTCCCTGCCTCATACTTACCTTTACCCAAAGCAATACTCCTTACTTCCCCATTTTGTCATTTCTGTGGCTTAATATATAGCCAGTTTGGGGTACCATCTATCACATCATATGCTCAAGCCATGTTAAATTTCACCTGCTCAACCAATTACTGTGTCATAGTAACAGGGCATGGTGACCTTATCATAGGCTTGTATCCAGAGTCACATTTTACTTTCTATGTGAAATGCACACACAATATCATCCAAACATTCCATTTATTCCAAGTATTCTGATCTCTTGGCTACTTATTCTAAAGTTAAAAGCTGTGAGGCTGTTTTTAAAATAGGCAAAATAGGGGAGATAAGAGGAAAAGATAGGTAACCAAGATTAATGGAGAACATGGAAATCCCCCTGATATCTGCATTTAAATGGCTAAGAGGCTGAACCGGGCAAAGGATGGAAACGGATGAACGCAGACTCCAAGAGCTCTGGCGAGGAATTTCCATTTAGAGTTTGTGTCATTCCCTATAAATTGGTCTTTTTATTATTGCAATAAGTCATGCTACTGTTAGAACAAAGCTAATCCCTCCTCTGTGTAGTGTTATACGATGGGCATCATGCCATACTTTGATTTTTGTTTGTTTGTTTGTTTGTTCGTTAGTAGTTTCTTGGCATTGTTTTCCTTTGGCAGGCAGTTGGCTCATCTACTGCTTCCTAATATCAAATTTTACTTGTTTCTCTGATTTTATCTCTGATAGAATGCAAATTAAAACTATACAGTAATTTCTCAAAAATTCAGATGATACATTTGGAATGTGGTGATTTAAATACTGTTCGAACTGAGGTTCTGAGAAAATCTTTATTTATAGAGAATGTAAATATGTTAGTCTAAATAAGACATGGAGTGGGGAATATTTAAATTGCTGGAAGAAATCAACTTTTTTCAAGCAACCTCCAAGTTCCTCAGACACTATTTAAATAATGCATGTAATTAAAACACATTTTTATGTATTCATTAAAAGTAAGATTAAAAATGGGCATCAATAGGCTTGACCTTGTTATCCTAGTTTGAATTAATATTTTACTTAAAAATAGATGCCAATGGATCAACTACCACATACCATGGCTGCAACCACCCAAGGGTAATCCTGTAGAGAAGGTAAAGGAAGTTTCCTTCCCTAGGCCATAACAGGGAAGTTTAGCGCATTTGTGTGTGTGTGTGTGTGCGTGTGTCTGTGTGTTTTAAGATCAAAACATACCAAAATGAAGCATTGAAGAAAAAAGGTAGAAGATTGAAAGCACTACTATAGGTCTCAGAAATATTGGAGTTTGAATCTGAGGTACTTCCCTTACTAGATGTGTGGTTTAGGCCAACACATGTAGCAGATGCTCTAGGAGACTGCTCAAGTCTCTTAGAATCTCTTTTCTTTGTGGGCATGTCCATCTGCCAGTGGTAGGCACTCACTAAGGGCTCACACCTGTTGCCTTCTCTGCAGGATTACCCTTGCGTGATTGCAGCCAAGGTACATGGTAGTTACACACACACACACACACACACACACACACAATAAATGGGACTGGTGTCTTTAAATCCCATTTCCTTGTCTCAAAGCAGGACAGACTCTGCTCTCCTATTTATCCTCCAGAGCTCTCCATGGTTCAGACTAAAGTAGACTTCCCCTGAAACATCCTAACTCCTATACCTTTCTCTTCTACCTTTCTGCATCTCACTCCTAGTGTCCCTTGGGAGCACTGCTTCTATAAGCCATGTGTACATGAATCCTGCCTCAAGCTCTGTGTCCAGGTCACCAGGCCTAAGACAATTGTCTTAACTTCACTGTGTTTCAGTTTATTTTTCTGGAATAATATCTACAAAATGAGAAGCACCCAGAACCATGGCCAGCCCAAAGTAAGCATTCAGTAACGGCAGTTGCTCTTGTTGCTGCCTTTTCTTGTTGCTTTTATTATCCTTTGGATAAATGGCTGGTGTGTTGAGGCATTGCATCACTTATTAAGGCTAACTGCAGATTTCATAACAGGTAATTAAATAATACTCACTAATGGATATTTTCACTTGTTTTTATTACAGCTAACTTACATTAAATATAATTTGCTTCCTATACTCAGATTCTGTAAATATATATTTTCACTTGAATTAGTTCAGAATAGTTTATGTCTGCAAAAACTTAAAGTCTAGTAAAAATATTATACAAATATTCAAAAGAATATCGCACAAGAAAGGCAAATGAAAAGATTCAAGACATATAAAAACACCATGATATGATTTTCAAGACAAGGAAAGGTCACCTTCATTTGAGGCATGAGAGAAAGAATCTTTAGAAGGAAGAATGGGCCAATGGATAGATAGATGGCTGGTTTGGTTGGCTGGCTGGCTGAAATTTTACGTAATTTATATTCCACAAAATTCAACCATTTTAAATATAAAATTTAGTGCATTTTAATATATATACCAAATTGTGCAGTCATCATATCCAAACAATTTTAAGACATTTCTATCACCCCAGTCAGATCCTACGTACCCATTTACAGTTAATCTCCACTCTTAGCAAAGCCCAGGCAACTGCTAATCTACTTTCTGTCTTACTAGATTCTCCTTTTCTGAACACTTCATACAAACATACTCTTACAATATATGAACCTTTGTGTCTCTTTTGTTTATTTGTTTGTTAGTTAATATTTGTGATCTACTGATATTGTTAGCATATATGAGTTATTCAGTCTTTTTCAGTGCTAAGTAGTATTCCATCATGTGGATTTGCCACATGTTTAACCATTCACCGGTTGATGGAAATTTGGATGTTTCCACTTTTTGGCTATTTTGAGTGCAGGCATTTATGTAGAGAAGAGATGTATTTTAGCAGCCAAAAATAATCTAAATAATCTAGGCTGTGAGTAAAGAATGGAGATGAAAAGTTTATGTTGTATTCAAGAAAGAGTGACTAACTCACTTATAAGAAGCAAAGAGCATAATTAGAGAGGTATGAAGGAATATGAAAAACAGCAAAACGAACAACACAATCTGCCAGTGTATGTTGAAAGGACTATGTATCTTCTAATATGTTCAACCTACAAAATACTTCATGTTCACTCAAAACATTCTGTGAACACTGCATAACATATGCCCCTCTGGGAAAATAACAATGTTCATTAACATTTTAAAGATTCCAAGAAGTCTTATAGCAAAGATATCAATTTTTAAAATATATTTAAATGCTTTATTAAATTGTTTAATCCAGTGTTTAACACACACACACACACACACAATCTCTTTTTGGTGCCAGATTTTAACACATCACAAACACTTGTATATCTTTCGTTTGGCAAAGACATCCCAGTCCTAAACTCAGAAGTAAAATTTGAAAATAATGTTTCATTTTATTTATGTTTGTAGTTACCATTTTATAATAAATGATATCTATTTACAGTTTGGTAGTGATATCATATTTCCTTTAAAATAATGTATTTAACTGTAAATTAAATGAACTAAGTTAAGACAAAGAATAAATAATAGGGCAAGTGAAATATAGATTTGGTAGAGCTATTAAATGAGGTTATGTGAATAACTAAAATTTGAGAAACACAACTGTAATATTTACCTAAAATGGGAAAGTTGCACTTATGAGAACTTTTCTGATATTTAAAAAACATTGTTCTGAATTGTTTTATGTACTTTGGTGATCACATTCTGTTGCCTGAAATCAACCAATCTATTCTAAATGTTAGCCAAGCAAACGATATGCAGTGGTCTAGAACTAAAGATTTGCTAGTCAAAGTGTTGGGCATGGATTGAAAATCACTCTTTAATAGTAATTTGTCTCTTCTTTCTTTGCCAAGGAATTTGCAGAGAGATTTCAACTTGTGATGAAAGGCCCATGGCTATTTTCACATCTCCATCTCATGAGGTGCAATCAATTCAGTTGGCAATGTCAGGGTGTTTCATTTAATCTGATATTCAGATCAAGGGGAAGCTGCCATATGTGCACAAATTATCAATTTTCAAATAATTGGAATGCAATAAAATAAACCCAACACTCTCATGATGCTTTCCATAACTTAATCTCTCTTTGTTGAATCGCATGTGAATTCTGGATCTCAAAGACTACAGAAAGTACAAGTTGTGTTTATACCATGTATGTGCAAAGATAGCACTTAATCAGTTCTCATTTTATTGAATTCCAGATAACAGAGTTTATCTGAGCTCAAGTTTTTCTACAGTGTTCATGATGGACCTCTCACTGCTCTAAATTTGACATATCAGATCAGATTTTAATTTAGTCCCATGTGTGTCTTCTATATATCTGTCTGCATCAGTGCACTGTTACTGTGTTCGCAGAGGTAACCAGTTTATGTTAAAAATAAATGGTTTGAGCTGTTACAGAGGGTATAAAATGTATCTTATAGAAGCAAGGAGACAATAGCTATGGACTCAGCATATACAGGTGTGTGTGCTGTGTTTTCTGTCTTGTGCTTATCTAGATAACAGCATAATGATTATGGCATCCATGTCCCCAACTAACACTGAAGTCTCTGCTACACAAGGAACCCAGATAGCTATAACCCACATAAAATTTCCCCCCTAACTTCCCAAAGAGTCCATGTTCATACCACATGATTCAATCCCAATAGGAGATTGTTTTCCAATGTTCTGGTTACTTCTTATGTCAATTTAACACCAAACATGTTCCATGAATTGAGTGACCCAAGTTTCACTGGTGGTTGATTTATTGATTCTTTCATTTAACCCTTTCTGTAGGTTATTGTAGATATTTGGCCATTTGGGAAAAATGATAAAAGTTTGGGGGAAGAAGTGTTATAATAAGGCTTATATTTTCAGTGAATTGTACTAGCTGATGTTTTCATGGGAGAAGGGACAAAGCAGATTCAGGAAAACCAGTTTGGAGACTTCTGCTGTTACTGGAAGTGACGGTGGTGCAAGCTAGGTTAGTAGAGGTTACAGGTGTCTGTTTTCTACTGTACTTTACAAAGTGTCTGGTATGTTTCTGTTTCCAAAATATTGTTTGATAAATATTGGTACTATATTCCTCTCTGTCTTATACTTTCTCACTTTCCAAACTCTTGACCTTTCAATAAATATTAAAAAGACATGTCTCTGCAGATTTATAAAATAGTCTCAATATCCAAGCTGATGGTCAGGGAATGAGGTACATTATATAGTTGCTATGTTTAGCAAAATCATTCTTTTGCATCATATGCAGTTGAGTGTATTTTGATTTTAAAAAGATTCATTTGCTTTTTTTTTTTTTTTTTGCATAAGCAGACAAAAGAATGGAATGAATGTGGACTGCATATTCTTCTAATGAAGCCCAGCAATATTTAGACAAACTGAATGACTACAAACATAGAAACAGATTTGGGCAATCTGCCTTTTAGCACTAAAGCAGAATGTGACAAATTGTTTTGTGATATTGATGGCCTTATCCCAAAAAGTTCAGCTTGTGAGTACCAGAAATGATTGAATGATTGTGGAATGAACTCTTTGAATATTAAAGTGGTTCTTTGTGAGATGCTGTCTCTTAACATAGGAAAAAAAATTTAATCTGGACAGGTCCTATTAATTAAATTTTGAAATGATAGGTGAGTAATATACCCATTTTACAGATAAGGAATCCAAAGGTCAAGTAGATTACAATACATGACTTAGGCAAGGACATTCTATCCCAATATGCCCAAAAGATAAGCTTGATGTCTGCAGAGAAGTCTTCTACTCTGTCTACTGCTGTATCCCCAGGGCCTAGACTGGTAGCTAGCTGAATAAATATCTGAAGAATAATTGACTAAATAAGTGAATAAATGAAAGTCACAGAACCAAGATTATAACAAAGACTTAACAGAGGAGGACAAACTTAAAAAAGGTGTAGAAAATATGCTCTACACATCCACAGTAGTAAAAACTAGAAACAAGAACTAATATGTATGCTATTTTAAAATTTCTGTATGGCCAGTACCAAAATATCAATTTTTAAAAAGTAAATCTAAAGTGAAATATCATTATTTACTATTTACTTTTATTAAAGTAGCATATGACATTTTAAAAAATGAAATAAAATTGTGCCTCAAAACTTGCAACTATGCACCCATAACAGACAAATACACAAATAAAATTTTAAAAGCCACCACTGTTGACACCCTACCCTACCTCTGAATCCTGCTCGTTGCCCAGAGGCAACTTCTTTGAAACTTCCAACCGTTTCTTCTACTATAAACTTTTATAATAAATCTGTTCTTACTCATATTTCTCGACTTTTCAAGTTCAGATATTATTTGTACTCTGGGTGCGGAACAGGAGGGTAACTTTCTCTAACAACACCCCTTTCTTCCCCCTTCCCTGGCCTCCCAATGTTTTCACTCAGTATTCAAGGGCTTACATCATTGCAATCATGTAAGACTGTTCAAAGCTCTTCTAGATAGTGTGCAGGATTGAATTCACTTACTTACTTGTTTTCCCTGGAGGTAATAATGGCAATTTTTTGTATTTTCATTTGCTAATGTTTTATGTATGTGTAATTTCCCAACATCAATCTCAATCTCAAAGTGTAATTCTTCTTTTAGTACAGACACATACATACATTCTCCAATCCCTCAAACCCACTTTCCTCCCTCAGGAAATCTCTCCTTAGCCAACTCTCCTTTCCCTGCCATTGGCAGCTGTTCTCTAAGTCTGCTGCATTAGCCTCTCGCTGGGACTCCCTTAGAATTATTTTCACCTGGAATTCCCTTTATTTGGTTAGAGCACACATCTTCTTCTCATTTGCTGCTCCCTCCAGGTTGTGGAATGGGTCAATTACTTCCTCAGAAAGGTAATTTTGTACAAAGTTTTTCGTTTTCAATGTTTTTTAAATTTTTTCTGTCACATATGATCTATAGTTTATATTGTAATTCTAGGAGAACAGTTTTCCTCGGAGTTTTAAATGCTTTACTTTTTAATATTCCGATACCTTCTTTAAAAGGTCAATGTCATTCTCTTAATCTAACCAGTTTCTTTTTTCTCCTCTGGTAGCTATTTAGCAATTTATCTTTATCCAGGTGTTCTAAAATTCTGAATGATGTGCTTCAATTGGGGGTTTCTTTTTGTTCACTGTTTTGTGCCTTTGGTTGGCCCTTTCGATCTGAAAGCCTAAGGCTTCAATGCTGTGGAATCCTTTTGCTTTATTTCTTTGAAATGTGCTTCTATTCCATTGATTCTACTTTTTCTTTTTTTTATAATTTTAAAATTTTGGAGGTTTCAACATATTATGGGGGTACAAATGTATAGGTTATGTATATTGCCCTTGCCCCACCTGAGTCAGAGCTTCAAGCGTGGCCATCTCCCAGACAGTAAACACTGCACCCAGTAGGTGTGTATATACCCATCCCCTCCTCCCCCTGCCGATCTGCCTGACACCCAATGAATGTTATTACTATATGTGCACTTAAGTGTTGATCCGTTAATACCAATTTGCTGGTGAGTACATGTGGTGCTTGTTTTTCCATTCTTGGGATACTTCACTTAGTAGAATGGGCTTCTGCTCTATCCAGGATAATACAAGAGGTGCTATATCACTGTTGTTTTCTGTGGCTGAGTAGAACTCTATGGTATACATATACCTGATTCTACTTTTTCTTTCTGAAACTTCTGTTAGTCAGATAGCGGGTCTTCTGAATTGATCTTGTAATTTTCTAATCGTTTATCTCCTATTTTCTAGCACTTTTTAAAATATTTCTTTATGTGAGACTATCTCAGCTTTATTTTCCCTTTTCCTTAATGAACTCCTATTTATGTCTGCTAACACATATTTTTTAATTTCCTAAAGTTTTTTATTACTCCAATTTTCTCTTTTATGGTGGCTACTTGTCCTTGTTCCATTTTTGTGACCCTTTTAAAAATGTTATCCTAGGGTGTCAAATATATTTAATGTTTGTTCTCTCTCTCTCTCTCTCTCTCTCTGCACTGAATATGTTTCCTCTGAATTCCTTTGGCTACTTGTTCTGGTCTCTATCTTTCTAACCTGGCTATCTACGAATATTTCAGAGTAAGATAATAATATGCTGATTGTATCAACTCTGTGACTGAGCAGACCTTGTTTAGTAGTGACTCTCACTGTAGGCTGATAAGTTGAATATATGGTCATTTCATCAGAAGATTCTGAAAAGTTCCTATTCGTGGATCTTTTCCCTGGGCCTAGAGCTGATTTCCTATCAGTTATCAATTGGAAATTGGAATAGGCTGTATGAACAGAAATATCTTAACCATGCTTAACCATGTAAGTTTTTTTTTCCCTCTCACTCAATAAAAAGACTGAAGTCCTGATGATGTATCTTTACCTTCTACCATACTTCACACATGGCACTTATTACATTTATTGCTCATAGTCTCAACCTGGTAGATGTAACTCCAGTCTCATGTCCATGTTACAAACAAGAAGGAGAAGAAATATGAAGAATGAAGGAATAACACCTATATTAAAATGAGTGAATGAGTGAGTAAACAAACAGACATTCCCAGAGCTTCCTAGTAGACTTCTGCTTTCATCTCGCTGACCAAGCTATATCACAAAACCATTTCTAGTTGCAAGGGAGTCTGGGAAGTTGAAGTTTATAGATTGTCCACTCTTATCTCAAACAAAATTAGGCTTCTATTAGGAAAAAAGAAAGAAAGGATGATGGATGGATATTGCATAGGAAAACTAGCAGTGCTTACAATGTGAAACAAAATAGGTAAGACATGTTTTCCAAGGTCAAGTTGAAGAGCTTCCAACCCAATGCATTTGTCTGCACTATTAGAATTTTAGAATCAAATAATATAGACTGTTATTTAAAGAAATGAGTGTATTCATGTCCCTACTCTCATATTAAGTTTACAAAACATTTATCTAGGCAGGCCTCTGTTAGGGGCTCCACTATTAACCCCATCACCCCTTAGAGTTAACAAACTTTACTATAATTACTCTGTAACCTCCTTAAATGTCGTGGCTGAAACTTATTCATCATTGCAAATATAGTGCCTAACATTTTGCTTGGCAAAGAGTAGGTATATATGTATTTGAATGAAAACATCAAATGATGGCATTACTATATACATAGTTTATGACTAAATTTGTTATTGTGTACCCCATAATTTATTTATTTTTACACTTAACATTTAAAAAGAAAGAAAGGATCAAAAGAAGGAAATAAGAAAAAAGAATGGAGGGATGGAGGAAGGAAAGAAGGAAGATAAGGAGGGAGAGAAAGAAGGGGAGGAAAGAAGGAAAGAAAATGGAAGAAAAGAAACAGGAAAGAAAGAAAATATTAATCACTAGAAGTCAGCATTTTAAAAAGGAAACTTTAATATATCCATTTCCTTTTGTTTAAGAGCTGTTAGAATTAAAGTTAGGCAAATGCAGAAAAAGAGCTGATTTAGCTCCTACTGAGGCAGAGTCATATAGTGTGTAAGCAAGTACACAAGCTCTGACATCAGTCTGCTCGGGTATCACCCCAGTGCTGCTACTTCCTACTCTGTGACCTTAGGCAACTTTTGTAATACTCCTGTTTCAGTTAAATTGGGATGATAAAAATACTTGACTCATAGGATTGATATGAGGATTAAATGAGTCCCCATGCATATTTGATCATAAGCATTTGATGAAAGTTAGCTATTTTTTTAAAAGTATGGATAGAATGAATATTGAAATTAGATGACTCAGTAAGGGATTATGCAACTATTCACAAAGAGTGATAATTTGAAAGATTATTAACTATAATCATGATTCCCAATGGCGACTATCTTCCCTCAAGTATTATATTAGTTTGCAAGGTCTGCTATAACAGAGCTATAACACAAAATCTGCTATAACACAAACTAGAGAGATTAAACAGTAGAAATATATTGTCTCACAATTCTGGAGGCTAGAAGTACAAAACCAAGGGGTCAGCAGGGCCTCATCTTAATTTACTTCTCTGCGAGACCCTGTTTCCAAATAATGTCACATTCACAGGAGCTGAGGATAATGGTGGGGGTGGCTATGTGCTATTAGTAGCAATTACTATTTTCCTGGGGTGTTTTTTTGCCCAGTTGGGTAGAATGTAGTGGCACCATTTGATTGAGGAAGATTGATAGTAGCAAAGTCCTGCTCAACTACCTTGCATTGAAGAAAAAGCCTAAGCACTTGGAATACTACAGAGTTCACAAAAAATTCCAATCCTGCAGTATCAATATCTTGTTTCCCCACAACAGGAAGGAGAGGACAAGGTGGATGGTGGAACAGTCAGAGAGAATTGAGTTTGATTTTTGTTCCAGCCATATACTATTTGTAAAATAGTGCAGGAGCTACTTGCTGGGAGCCCCTCCTATCTGAAAATGAGAATCACAACTAGGCCTTCTCATAGGATGGTTGGGAAGATTGCATGAAATTTTGTTTTATTTGGACCTGCCCTGTATTGAGGATTAATAAATGGGAACTATGTTAACAACTTCCAAAATTTTAAGTATAAACACTTGCATAATTTGGCTATCCATTTGTTCATTATGTTCCACTAGGCTGAGTGCCTTGAGTTCAGGTTTCCTGTTTTATAGATCTGTTTATCCCTGTGATCTAATGTGGCCAGTGGCATTTAGTATGGATTTCAAATAATGTATGTTGAACACCAGTGTCCAGGTGAGCTACCTTTGAGGACATCTCTTAGGATAAGGAGCACTCCATTGGAAGCCAAGGAGACCTGGGTTCTGATCACAGCCAGCTATCAGAGTCTAGGGGGTTCTGCAGAAATTACTTTCCCTGTCAGGATCTCAATAGTTTGGTCTATAAAGGGAAAATGTTGAATTAGATGTCCACCAACATCCATGCAGATCTATGAAACAGCATATCAGAATTAATAAGGTGTCCAATCCTGGGCTTTGCCTTAGACCTAAATTATCTGAATACTAACAGCCAGCCCCAGAACTAGCTATCTTTAAGTAACTGGTCCAGGTTTGTGTGCAGTGGGATTAGAAGATCAATTTCTTCTGAATTTTAACATTCTATATATCTAGACTGTGACTTTTTTTAAAAGTTTCTAAAATAATCATTTGTTAAAAGGAGAAAAAAATCAAATTAACAATCTTCATGGTGATTTCTAAGCAAACAAAAGCAAACAAAAATCAGCCATCCAAATACTGAAACAGCTGAGTAAACTTGGTGTTATCAATAAATTTAAAACTCTTGCCATAATGTTTTAATATTAATGCTTTGGACTCCTGAGTTCTACAGATGTTGGGAATTTGTGCTTAAAAAGAATAGATATTTTTACCAAATAATTCACAGTATTTGGGGAAATACAATTATTGTCATTGAAATTGAAGACATTACAGTTCTGTGCTATTTTAAGTAAAGCCCTTTAGGAGTCCCAAGTAATTGAATTTTTCCATTGTAGTAACATAACCTTTCAGATATATGACCTTCTACATTGTAGTTGGAAGTGATTAGTACAAGTGTTTTCAATTTCCTCTTAGCTCTATTGGTTTTAAAGAATTCTAAATTAATTTGCTAAATGTCATATCCCAAAGGGAGCAATAAAGATTCTTCTCTTTGTGATTAGAGTCCTAAAGCTTTTTCCTTAAATTGTTGATTGTTACCTGAGATGTGGTTTCAAATAGTACACATCTTGGAAAAGTTTTCCAGGGTAGTTTTTCTCTCCTTGTTCCTCCCTGTTTGAGTCCACAATATTTTAATACTCACACACCAGCATGGTGATTCACAGCATGTAGAAGGGTTTTACCAGGATATCCAAGTTTGATGTTCACAGGAGTATGTTTCATAGGACATGTATTATTATAATTTTTTAAAAAAATTGAAAGAATAAACTTTAGCAGTAAAAGTTAGGTGATTCCTCCAAGGTCATGTGAAATCTGCAAACAAACCCTTAGTTTGATCACTCTTTTAACCATTGTCTTCGTATTCTGCCATAATTTATTAAGTGCTTCCTGTCCTTTTGTATACCTGGAATTGTGTTATGTACTCAGAATTTAGATGTAAATAAGACCTTGCCCTTGGAGAGTTCCAGTCTAATGGAGACATACATGCACCCCAAACATACATACACACATGCATGTGTGTGCTGTGGAAAGTGCAATAATAGAATTGCATACCATACAAAGTATAGCTGTAGTATACGTAAACAAGAGACCCACTCCCCATGGAGTTTGGGTGTAGTAAGACAAAACGTTGAAGGATCTCTAGCAGCTTCAGATTTTAGAGCAAGTGGAGCTTAGGAGCTCTACATTTTGGAAGGAAATGGATATTACACTATTGTAAATCTGTTAGAATAGCATTCTACACAAAATTAAGGAAGTGTCAACTATATGTATATATTATATATATATGAGTGTGGAAAGAGTATGATGATGGAGATTATGGGGAGAGTCAAGCTACTTCTCCCTCGTCCACCAGACAGCATTTCTGTCACTGTTAAAAGATGACTCTTTCAGATTCCTGGCTTAAGTGCCTAGTTGAAGGGAAATGGCTTTCACTGAGATGGGGTAATGCAGGAAGGAAGTCAGACTTTCTGTGGGAGATAATTCAACAACAAATCTCTCCATTGCACCATATTGCCTCCCAGTGACACACGTTCCATCAGAACAATCCACAATTAGGAAGAAACTGATCCAGTAGTAGATCTATAAATGGTTGATTAGGTGGGTACTCGGGGTACGGTGAGGTAGACACATTGGTGTATTCAGGGGGATCGTGTGGTTCTTGGCAAGGTCAAATTAGAAGGTATGTCTATTCAATTATCCTTTTCAACTTTTGATGTATTATCAGTAATAATTAGAGTCACAATAAATAGTGGCAACTACATTGTCAACAAAGCAGCACCTTAAGCATCTACCTGTTTGTACTTGGAAATGCCACAATGACATGAGACACTGATCTAGCTATGTCATGAAGGAATCTATTACCACTAAAATGCTTCATCTAAGCAAAGGTGATACTGTTAAAGAAATATGGAAGGAAGATTTCCTTAGTCTTACAATAACTCTGCTGTGGATAACTGACAATTGACCCCAAAAGAAAAATCACAGGAGCTTATAATTCCATTAGCATATATACCATTCATCATCCTAATGGTACAAAGAGAAGAGTCTTTATAAAATATTTGTTAGAACCAGTCACCAAGTAACCACCAATAACACCAAATAACAGCATTAAAATGAAATGAGAATGGAATTATAGCTTATGAAGGTGTGAATTGTTGAGCTGAATTAAATAAGTATAGCATGTCTTAATTCTTCTTTACTTGGGTTAGCCCCTTGTTTTAGAGTACATTCATTTTGTTAATTGCTCTACAAGATATAGAAAATTATGTGAAATGACTGGAAAAGGGAATTCAAAATTAATATTTAAGAGGTGGTAATAAAGAGCTCCAGGCCTGAGCTTTGCTGCTAATTTCCTTATCTATAAAATGGTGATAATAATAATGCTATCTAATAGGTTTCTATGAAGAAATGATGATTTAATTGCATACAGAATGTTCGAGAAAGTATGTGACTTACAATAAGCACTCAGTAAACATTAGTTGCTATTATAACTTAGTGTTGTTTTTACATATGAATAAATAATAATAGCCAACTCTAATATAGGATTTATAGTGTGCTAGACACTATTCTCAGAGATTTTCATATAAATATTTATTTACTCTTTTCAACATCTCTTTGCAGTGGGTATTACTCGTATCCTGAAATATACCTGATGAAGCAAAGGCAAAGAGGTTAAGGAAAATGTTCAAAAAATGCCTTGCTAGGAATAGAACTCAGCAGTTTGCCTTTGAGTCCATGTGCTTGAACACTATATAAGTGCACAAAATAAATTGTTAGCAATACAGTTACCCCAAATAGTAACGCTATTTGACTAAGGAGGCATTCTTCATATTCTACAGTTTCTAAGTAATGGTGATTTTTTTATAATATCATAAAATAAGTGCAAAATATGGGGTGCTGATAGAGAAAGCACATAAACTCTCTGCAAGTGTTCTAACAGTTTTACCTCTCTGCCTTGCCCTATCCTAAGAGCTTTTATGATTGCTAATGATTTACTTTCCCATTCTTGATAAATTACTGCCAAACCACTGGATAATTCTTTTCTTGTCCTCTTTCAACCAATAGTTCCTGTCCTATTTACTTTTATCCTGAGCCTTTTCGCAACATACCGCTTTATTTACGAAAGATTTTATTTCTCTCATTGATCCCAAGCTCCTGGAGATGCTGCTCCAAAGCACCTGGCAGTGATTATGAAGCCAAGACCACTCCCACCTTTATACCTTCTCTCCCACCCCCATGGTAGGCAGTCCCCCTGCAGTCATCTTTTGGCTGCATCAATCCTTTGGAAAATGTTAGCAATACTGTTTCCAAGAGTTAGTTATAAGCACTCGCACCCTGAGAATCATAAACAATACACATTAATAAAGCAGGTGAACACAGGTTGCGTAACGCCACATCCCCTATAATTCTATGTCTCAAAGTGTGAGTCAATTATGTTTTGACTGACTACAAACAGTCTCTGCTTCGTCTGGACAATAAGCTCAATATTTAGAAATAAGAAACAATTGTTTCCTACCTGATTGTCTCCATTTCACATGAAAAGTCCCTGATCATAACCTGTTTGACATTGTTGTAGGAAAATAAATTAAAAAAAACATCGTTTGGGTTGGATAATGACATCACAGAAAAACTCATGGATACCTCAGATTCCCTATATTAAAATCAGATGGCTAGATTAAAACACTCATCCCCGAACCATGTTATTGGGAAGTAGCGACACTTCAGGTTAGACTAGCATCCTTCTATACACTCTAAATTCAAAGTTGCAACCATTTTCCACCTTATAAGGAAAATGCATAGGGATAGAGATTTTGTGATTTAAAATTTTTTTTACAATATATCCTTCAATTATTGGTTTCTTCAGGCAAGTGCTGGAGGAAGGTAAATTGAATGAGCAAATAGCAAACATTTATTAATGCAGAAACCAGGAAAGAGATCTTATTTTGGTGGCTTGGATTTCTCCATTCATATATATGCAGGTAATTATTGCATGTGTAATACTCTTATTTTCTATAATTAAAGTGGATCTTGGTCCATTTGATAGAATTAAATCTCAGGATATTTTAAAATATTATACCATCAGTATCATGGCTTTTAGGTGCTCTGTCATTTGAACCCTTTTGAGGTGTTGCCTACCCAACCTGTAGCAAACAGTCACCCTTTAGACCTCAGTGCCGATCCGCACATTAGTGATACTTGTGAGTTCTGCAGAATTGTTACTCCTTGGGAGATGAGGTTGGGCCCATTGACTGGGTCCTTGTACCTCCCTTAACCAAAACAGCTCCACTTTTATCCTTTCCATATTTGGCATTTTGGATTTCCATGAAAATGTTAATTTGATCAACAAGGTCCCTTACTACAAAAGGTTGGGAACTACTGCCCCAGGTAGTGTTTAAGATCACTCACAGCCTGAAAAGTCCTTGAGCCTGTGGTATTCCCTAGTGGTTAAACTATTTAACTGGAGTATGACAAGCTGCCCTTCCAAGCTCCCACCCCAACATATCTGATTACTTACTGAATTGAGCACTCAACACAATAAACTCAAATGAGCTTGGCTCAAAATGTGAAGAGTACCAGGGCATAACTAACATATTTTATGTAGAATCTCTTGTCAAACTGTCTGTTCCTTTTTAGCTCACATCCAAACCCAAGAATGATTCTGAAAGTCATATAGTTGTTGGAGGTGGTGCTAGGTTTAAGCACTGACCCCTGAATCTCAGTTCTTTTGATGTAACTGCCATCTTCCCCCCCCCCCAACTTTTGAGCTGGGTATTCCCTCTTTTCTTCCTTAAAATTCCCAATCTAGTTTATGTGAGTTATTGCAGTATTCACCTAGGCAACCCTAGACTCCTTGGATTTGGCTGGACAGCTGCAGTCCCCATTGCTCTTACTTGTGATGCCTAGGCAATCACCAAATCCTGTCTATTAGGTATCCTAACTGTCTTTTGACTCAATACTTCTTCTGTGTCTTTTCTATCATTAGGAAATCATGTTTCATGTGGATCATTAAGGCACCCTCTTAAGATGTTCCCTTACTGCCTTTTTAGAAGCTTTCCCATTCTTATTTCTCATTGTAGCCAAATTATTATTGTACCACTCTCTTCTATAAAACCATAATCAGGCTCTTTACAATGGTATACAAGGCCCCTACCATTGTTCTGGTTTAACCTTGTGATATATCATCTTGTGCACTCTACTTTCAAGCCATACTGAAGTACTTGTAGGTTTCTAATCAAGGGAAGTCCTACACATACTTGGCAGATTTGCAGATGCTGCCCCCTGCATGATAGCCACACCCCAACACCACCTGTACCTAAGTCAACATCCTCATTTTTCACATCCCATTCCAGCCTTAGCCACGGCTTTTACCCACAAAGTCCTTCCTGACTACCATCCCTAGGACTGGCCTAGGTGAGTCTTGGGTGTCCATCCATAGCACTCAAAACCATCTCCATCATAACCCCTAGCATTCTGGACATAAGTGTTTAGAAAATATTAATCAACGAGTTGCACCTTGGCTTAAATACCTCATAAGCTCAAAGGCTACATGTAAAAGAAATGTTCTCTGCCCTTGATTTAAGCAGAGAGCAACACCATTTCCTTGCATGTCTATGACTGCCTTCCCTCTTCTGCCTCCCTCAAGACAAAGTCAGGCTCATTAGTTTAGAACTCCACTGGTGAACACTGCCTTCAAAATTAATTTTATAAAATATCAATAGCTAATTAGTTTAAAAAAACGTAGTAGTATTGTAAAAGTAACAAAATATTAGAACGGGAAATGGCATCCCTATACAAGTATTCGTAATCATTGAGGGCACTGTGTTTGATGTTAAAGGCCTCTGTGTTTCAGTTGGTCCCATTAGAAGACCAGTAAAACCTGTTTATGTGCAGCCAGAGGCTCCATTTTCATCCAAAAACATTATTATGCAAATAGTCATTTCAAAATACACACTGAGACTTGAATATTTATTCACTTAGTTTAAGAAAACTCTGATGTTGAAATTCCGGAAAATGTAAATGTAGAAAGATTGATACATGAAAGACCTAAATCATTAAAAGTGACCTTTTAAAATGTTGTTAAACTTAGCTGTGGGGTTGTTATGTTATACACAGGATAGATAGTATAAGCATAATTCCAGGAGAGATTTTTTTAAATCCATCTTTTCCATTCAGGGCCCGAGGTTAGTCAAACATAACGCCACGACATTATCCTCATGAGGGAATTAAAAGGCAGCTTAATGCACTCTTCAATGATAAACAAATTCAATTAAAAATACACATGAAGCAGTAGGAGATTGCCACCTATGAATATTCTCTGAGCTAGGCAAATTCAATAATATGTAATTTTTAAGTCACTCATGTTTGGAAAGAAAGAGAACTATACTTGAGCCAATATGCATTGTTTTTGCCATCCTCATACCATCCTGTCTACAGTGATAATAGCTGATCTAGGCACTTTGCCCATAGCATATTTAATCTCACAGTGAGCCTGCATTATGGTAGCTACCATGTCCATTTTACAGATAAGGAAACTGAGTCATAGAGAGATTAGGTGACCTAGTAGTAGATGTTGGAGCTGAGATTCAAATTTCATCCTGGCTGACTCCAGATAAGACAAGTTATCGCCATTACATTATACCCCTTCCTTTTAACAGGTTACTGTTATCAAATGGTTGGTCGGAGTTGTCCCCAATGCTTTTTTTCATTTTTGTTTGCTTGGCATTCTGTTTTTAAGGAATAATTTATCAGTGTAAGTCAGATGTTGGGACATATTATTGAGGGATAATTTGTGCAAAACAGACTGTGATAGGACAATCGACCTTATTACTGTCCACAGTATGCTTTGGAAAGTTGCCTCTTCGTCTCCCTGAGAAGGATGTCTCAGTTCAAGTAGTTATGTGCTGACAGCACAGTCGTAATCAGCGTGGGCTCTGTAATATGTGGAAAGATCTGGCTTCTCTGCTGATGTCTCTGTGCCATTAAATAAGTATTTAAATCTCTTTAAACCCCCATTTCTCATCTGTGAGATGGGACTGAGAGTGCCTACTTTATTGGATTATTGTGAAGACAAAATGAGATAATGTATGTAAGTTGTTAGCACAATGGAAATGAGAAAGTGCTCAAGAAATTGTAACAATTATTATAGTCTTATTAAATTAATTACCTAATAATTTTCTTGTTTATAGATACTTTACAAAGTTCTTTAGCATTTTTAAATATATAGTTGTTTCTTCAGTGTCTCAGGTAACATAAAAATTGAATATTTATACTGTGCGTGCAGAAGTCAGAAACAAACAGTGGCTATTTAACCGCCCTTCCACTCACCAAATGGGTGAAAACTGGCTTTTAGTTTGGACCACTGAATTCTGACTGAAACCACTTTTCCATTGTGATTCTATCACTTTGTTTCAGAGGCCAACACTTTGACTCTAAATATGCTACTACAAAGTTGACCATTGCAAGCAAAATTTTTGTTGTTGTTGTTGTAGCTATTATTTCCCAGAAATCTTTTTTCCCAGAATAGTTCATTCTTTAACACATTAAATATGTTATGTGAGTATGTGAGTTGTATTTAACTCACACTGGTTTTGAGGCTGCGGCATTGTGGAACATATGTAACTCACACGTCTCTTTACCTTAGGATCCATAAGAACTATTCTTCAAGTTGCACGTAACTCACTCACAGAAAACAATAAAAATCACAAATTTTTCATTAGATTAGAAAGGATCACTTTGTTTTTGAAATTTTTATTCTAGTTCATGATAAAACACTGTGCCCCCCCCCCAATTTTTTTTTTAACATGGCAGTCAATATGTTAAGGTTCTTGCCATTATTGCCTGGCTTAATCCTGTAACCTAGTAAGTGGGCAAATCTACACAACCAAATCTATCCTCCATATTATGTTCAGAGTGATCTTTAGAGTTTGCAAATCTGATCATAAAATTTTTCTTACTTAAAATCCTCTTAAAGTTACTTCACTGATACCATAAAGTCCAAGCTAACTTTTTGCCCCGCAAGACCCTTCATAGCCTAAATCCTGTTAAGCAGTAGCCTGATTTCTCACCATTCCTCTTCCTCTCACTCCTTGTGCAAACACATTTGGGTACACAACCAGAAGGTTTCCATCTCCCTGCTTTTGCCTGTGCTGTTCCTTGGGCCTCTCTCTTTTTCTTCTCCTCATTTTTTTCATTGGTGAAGTCCAAATCATCTTTTAAGACTCACTTCAAATGTTACATCTCTGTTATCCTTTTCTGGTCCTTGTACTCTAACACCAGGCTGAGTTAAGTTTGCCTTTTCTCCATTCTTATAATATCTTGTATCTATTTTGATTTCGTCCCAAATCTCTTTGCTTTATTTATTGAACGAACTTATGTGGCACTCATATCCATCAAGGACTGTTCCAAGAACTTTACAAACATTAACTCATTTAACCTTCAGGATAAGCTTATCAGGTGGGTGTAGTATTTTTATCGTGATTTTACACAAGAAGAAATTTGGCACAGAAAGATTAAATAACCCAGCTAGTAGGGAAGAGGCAGAGCCAGCATCCAAATTTAGCAGTGATCCTCCTGAGCCCAAGCGCCCACGTTACGCTCACAACCACTCTGCTAACCATCTCTGTTCCCACCCTAGTGTTGTAAGGACTCCTTCTGGTTCTTATTTTGGTTTGTCTTTGTTGTATCAAGTGCATACTTGGCATATGTAGATGTTGGATAAATATCAGTACATGAATAAATTAATAATTCAGTGTTATCCCTAAATCATTCCCTTGGTTTTCATGCCTTCCAGACTGTTGTCTCTTTTGACCATCAGCCTAAAATTTATTTTGTGGAATGCTGGATATCAGAACAACTCTCCTCAAAATCCCTGCTCACCTATACTCTTTCTCCCTAATCTCAGATTCTTCATCACTGCTCTGGGGCACAGAAAGCAAAGAAACTCTCTTATACTTAGCATGCCTTATCTTTGGTAGAAAATAGGCTACAACTTTGGACTTGGACAACCCCATGCTAGAATACTGGTTCACAAGGAACAGAAAGTGGTGGTGCTGTTTTGGTCAAGGCCAGCTAGAGCTGAGTTGTTGCTCAAATAAGTCATGGCATTCTAGGATTTGGCCCTCTACTGTGAAACCCCAGAAGCTCAATCATTTTACTCATCAGTCCCCTTGAGAATGACTCAAGCTAAGCAAACTTCACACAGGACAGAGGCAGCATGGTGAGGGTTCAAGCATGGGCTTTGCAGTCAGACTTGCGTTCTAAACACTTTACCACTAACCATGGATGAAGGCGGGCATGTTCTTTAGCTCTGAATCTTAGTTTCCTCTTCTGAAAAACATAGGTTATACCTTTTTCTCACAAAACAGTTCGCTCGGATTTAATAAAATATTATTAACATATCTCTACATTAGTTCTATCTGGCATATGGTAAACTCTCAAAGGATAGTGACATGTTATAACCATTAGAATTGTCACATGGACAGGATGGTCATGTCAACATGACCAAGACATGCTACCCTTATATTACGGCACCATGAAAACCTGAATTCTAATCATAAGCTCCTTGATGGATGTCATGGAAACCAGAGAAGGAATAGGTAATTTAGCTTGGATGAACAGGGGCACCAGGAAAGGTGTTATTATTTATTCATCAATTTGTTAAATAAATGGGCCAAACACTGTGCTAGGTGCTGGAGGTATACTAGTTAAACAAGAAGGATACCACCCAAGTCCTCAGTTTGTTCTCAGTCTAATGGGATATGTAGACAATAAACAAGCAAATAAGCAATTCAATATGTAATAGCAGTTTTTGACAAATGCTTGGAATAAAATAAATGGGGCACATTGGTGGAAAATAATTGGGTAAAAGTTGGGGTAGTCTTTTAGCTTGCTTTTCCAGAATCAGATCGTGAGATGAGATTTATGTCAGTGTGATTTATTAAAAGGTGCTCTCAGGAAAAAGTGGCGGGAAGTGAAGAATAGGTGTAGAAAGGGAAGGAGAGTAATAGAGAATACAATTATGAAGCAAAGACCCTGTGAGGGTAACTGGCTCAATCGTACAGGGAAGCTGTGGGGAAAGTGTAGTTCAGTTTCAGAGCTGGGTCCGTCATGAAGTGAGGGAGTTGGAGCATTTATATTCCTCATCCATCAGCCACTACTGAGGTCTGCACTTTGTGGTGGAGGGGATACAAAACCATAGGCACTTTCAACTTTCCATGCACAGTCAAAGACATTCCAGAAGGCTGAAAATCATCCTCCAACAAGGAGACTCAGATACTGACAGTTAGGAATGAGCATTCCTGTTCATTCATGTTCAAGAAGATAAAAGGGCAACCCAAGGTGATATGGGCAGAGTGTCTGGCAGCATCTACTATGGGTGAGGGGGTGGTGGCTTATGAGATGACATTAGAATCAAGACCTGAATGATCTGAATGATCTTACTGAATGAAGTAAGATTCAACTTTGTAAAGAACAAGGAAAAGAGTTTTCCAGAAGAAGGGATTTGTGTGTGTGTGTGTGTGTGTGTGTGTTGGGGGAGGGAGGAAAATCATTGAGTTAGGAAAGAGCATAGTGTGTTTAAGGAATTGAACGGATCTGTATGTCGGTAGCATAGTGATTGAAACGAAGAATGTTATGAGGCAAGACTGGGAACGTTGGCAGGGTCCAGAAATTTGTAAGCTAGGTAAAGGAATTTGTATGTATTATGAATTCAGTGAGTTGCTATTTGAAGATGTCAATCCTTGAAGTGACATTATCTGATTCAGGTTGTAGGAAAATCACTCTAACCACTACATGGAGGGTAGAATGGATCAGGGGAAAAGAGAAGCAGGACTACCATTCCGTAGTTTATTGTCGTAGTCTAGGTAAGAGGTGATAATGGAATTAACTAGGGTGGGGAAGTAGGGAAGATGGGAAGAGGTGGATAGAAGTGGCACGTGTTGTGGATGTAGAGCCAATAGGACTTGCTGGTGAATTGGGTGTAGGGGAGAGAACAGAAGAAGTTGAACATAATATGTGGGTTTCTCCATATAGTCCCAGGAGGAAGGAGTGACCATTTACTGAGACTGGATGGAATAAAATTCCTGACAAGTCAGATTGGGATAATGATAAGGCTAATAAATAACCTTCATGCTATCTCCCAATGCTGTGCTGAATCTAGGATGCTTGGTTATGTTCATGGCAAAAGAGTGTAATTGTTTCAAAGGAAGATGGTAGCTTTAACACAAGGCATTCCCTTTTGATGTTTGTTCTGATCTGGCTCTTAAATGGTACTAATGAGACCATTCTAATACTCTGGGGATGTGCAAGCAGCTCCGTGTTAGATATCATATTGAGGAAATATTTTCTGAAAAAAAAATCTTTCTCTTTCCTCCCAACTATGGGTCATATTTCAGTTCTTTCTTTTTGTGCAATGTCATTTGTTTCCCTATTTAAAGCTAAGCATTGATTTAAAACCAGAGTCCTTTCAGTGTTTTCATTGAAGCTTTTTTACACAACTCTTTGCTTTAGTGCTCAATATTATAGTCAAGTCTTATATGGAAATAGAAAGAATAGTGTCTCCAAAAATAGCAGCAGACAATATTAGATACAGTGAACTCCAAAGTTGGCAGTTAAATTCTAGAATCACCATGGAGGTGGGAAGGGACTCTGGCAATGGAAACCTGTTGAATAAATGTTTAGGTGAGACAAACATAACTCAATCAAAAACCATCCCCTTACCTAAAATAATCCCCCTTTTCAAAGCACTTGGTCCAAGGAATAGAAGCATCTTGTAACCTGGGTTGTAATGGCAACTTGATTGCTTACCTGCTTGACCTTAAGTCACATCACCACTCTGAACATCAGTCTTCTCCTCTCAATGAAAGAGTTTGAGTCATAGTTGGAATGACAAAGAGATTCAGTCTTGTGGGCCCACTCATATACAATACATAATGATTTAAGCACTGTGTTGAGAAAGATTTTAAGACTATTTCTGGATTCAGCCAAAATAATGTACCCTAGTAGATAAGCTCTGTTTTCCATGGACATCAGAAGGCACAGTGGCAGCTAAAGGATTCTGAAGTTTATGTCCTCAAGTCCCACATCAAACATTTTAACTTTTCTCACAAACTACCTCATGTGCATGTCATTCAAAAAACACTAAACATTAAACATATAACTAAAATAACTGGCTTAGATTAACAGTACTATATTATAAAGCAATCCACAATACTTACTTTATCAACAGCTGTGTGTGATTCCCCTGGAGAAGATCTTGCCTCCCAAAATTTTCTAAAAATAAAAATAAAATCTTGATCTCACAGGTTTAGAATAAAGGCTTTGGGCCATAATTCACTGGTACATTTAAACCCCAGAATGTTTCAAATAGAAACATGAAATTTCAAATATGAAAGCACAGTAAGATATAGCTGCTTTAAAGCCAGAGAATCCTTCCTAGATCGAAAGGTGATCCATAAAGTCTCACCCCACTGAAGGTAAGATGAAAACTCTCAGAACTAAATTCCTGACCATCCCATCTCACTTAAATTATAATCATCTTAAGTCTTTTTAAAAATCCATCTTCAGCTTTGAGTTGGTCACTGATACTGAAATCTGATAAGAAACAATCAAGCAGAGTTTTGTTCCAAATATCTTGTGGGTGTATAGATATTGAACATATGCAAGCACACGCACTCACATGCGCGCACACACTACCTCATTCACTCTGCCAAATGTTCCATCATCCTGATGATGCTCCCTTTGACAGAAGTAGAAACAAGGGCTTCTTTTGTTGGAAAGGACCAGGGCAGCTGATACCCAGGGTGAGCATAGCCAAGACAAGTTGCAAAGAGCTGAGGCTGAAATGTGGAAAGACCAAGGGCCTTATTTACTTGCATGCCTGCCTTCCCCACATGACTGTAGGCACTTTAAAGAAGGGACTGCTTTTCCTCATTGCTGCATCCATCAATCTCAAAATAGGCCTGCTCTGCAATAGGAGCGGAACATGTATTTTTTTTTTTTTTGCAATAACAAGAGTTCTAATATCACAACCAATAGCCAACAGCAGAAAAGAACATGGAAAATGGGTGGAAAACTGAAAGATTAGAGGTGGGATTAAATGGTGTGAAAATTTGAGATTGCCAACAACCATAATGAAAGAACTGGTGCGTTTTTGTGATCAACTTTTAAACCAGGTAACTGAAGATATTTTAAAAATTTTCCAGCCAGGTGTATTTATGCCCATGTGGCCCAACAGAGAATCAATATAACTAAAACAGATCCATTACATTTGACCATATGAACTATGCCAGTCATCATGTTGCTGAGTCATTAACGCAGATGACAGGCATTCAGGGATGTGATGCTAATTGTCTTAATGAGGCAGGGCTGGAAAAGTGGTAAATGCCACAAGTTTTGCAGTCACGGTCCTGGCTTCAAATCATAGCTTAAATATGACCTATGAGTGTGACTCAGAGGGTATTTAAACTCTCTGAGCTATAACTTGACAATCTTTAAAATAAGGACAACAATAGTCCCTCCCTCATAGTCTGAGTAAACGTTACCATCCATATAAACAGCCTAGTGGCTAGAACATAGTGAGCACTCAAAACATGTTGGCTTTTATTGTTATCATTATCAACATCATTAATGTTTTAGTATTCTAGCTAGTTTCTTCAGTGTCTATTGGGATAAAAAAATGTGTCTAGGGCTTTCTAAGCTAAGCTAAATGAGGCAATGTATTTTGAAAGCACATTGAAAATTCTATGGCTTTATGCAAATGTAGAAATGTTTCATTATTATCATGGGTCTGATAGGCTAAAAGCATTCTAATAGAGGTAGGAAAGTATTTTAAGTTTTAAAATAAAGAGAGATAGATAACATTGGCAAGAAGCAGTTTCAATGTGAACAATTTTCTGCATTGTTCAGGTAATTCAAAACAGAGGTCAAGATACAGGAATACTGACACACTTTAAAATGCACAAGCCACTGAAAGAATGGGAAGAGTAAAGGCATCAAGAGTTACAGAATACTGTATCAATTATTGTCTTAAAGGGGAAAAAACTGATTATTAATAGCTTCAGGTTATATTCATGTCTCCTCCCAGAAAATTTCCATGTTACTGGGAACAGCTGGCAAGTGAGTCTTCAATTAAAGAAAAGGCCAGGGTTATACATTACTCTGGTTTCCACACATACATATATGCTAAGGTGAGTCTGCATTTTCTTGAATCCTGCAGCATCTGTTTTGGGAATTATTCATTCAGTCAAAGAATATTTATTGAGCTCCTATTATATACTGGGTTGTATCATAGTGCTATGAGGAAAACTCAAGGTTGATGTTTACTCATCCCATGTTTATCAGCAAAAATGTTTGTCTCCAATCTGCCCAAACTTTTCTCGTCATCATCAATATATCACCTAATGGGATTTTGCCTAAATATGTTTATATGTGATGTGGGGCTAGAACTCTCACCCTTGCTGTCTTATGCTGCTCTAGAGCTAAAATTAAGTGACAGATAAGGAAGTGATTTGAAAGGCTAAAATTATTTTGGGTAAGTTCTATTTTTACCATTGTTATAGAGTTCAAAGGAATAGAAAATATTTTATACTATGGACAAAGTAATTAAAGCTAAAAAAAGTTCAAATAATAAAGGGAGAGTTTTTGAGAGGCAAGTAAAAATTCATAACACTTTGCTGGCTTGAATAGTTGCCCCAAACCATCCAATTACTGTTCAACTCTTTCTCACAACCACATCTAACAGTGTTTTAGACCAGTGGTTCTCAAGACGTAATGCACATGAGAATCGTGAACAGGGCTGGGTAAATGCAGAGTGCTGGACTCCTCCCTTGGAATTCTTGATACAGTTGGTCAGGGGTGGGGCCCAAAATTTACATCCCTAACAAGTTCCAGGTTATGCTGATATGCTTGTCTAGGGTACACACTTGAAGAAATTAAAGGAGCCCCTGCTCTTGCCAAGTTTGCAGAGCAAATGGGGAGACAAAACTTAAATGAATAATAATAATAAAAAAATTCTGGCCATGAGCTCTAGATGTGTGTATCAAAGCGTTTGCTCTCTAAGAGGCATCTCAAACCTAACATGCCCACAGTGGAACTCTTGCTTTCTACACACAAACTTGTTCCTCTTCTAGTCTTTTCTGCCTCTCAGCCCAAGTGCTCTAACCAAAAACTTAGGAGTTTATCTCAGCTTCCAAGCTATCCACTAATTCCACAAATGCTTATTTATTTAGCACCTACTGTTTGTCAGGCACTGTTATAGATACTGGGGGATAGAACAATGTCCTGGCGCTCAAAGAATTTAAATTCTGATATGTAATCTAGAAAGCAACAAGTAAATAAACAAGGAGATAGTGGATAGCATACTCTAGAACCAAAATATGAGCATTTCAGACCATTTCCACAGCTACCACCCCAATTTCAGCCATCTTCTCTTGCCAAAGCACGGAGACCCTGCTTCCACTGTTCCCTAAGCAAATCAATTATCCACACAGCTTACAGATGATCTTTAAATCATTTAAATATTTAAATCATTTATCACATCACCACATTTTCCTACCTAAAGCCTCCCAGTGAGTTTCCTTTGCATTTAGAATTAAATCTAGACTTCTCAATTAGCACGGTATACAAGACCTCTCCAAACTCTCTTATTACCTCTTCACTGTTCAAAAAGCTCCCATGGCCTTCCTTCTGCTCTTTGACATGCTAAGTTCATTCAGACCATGGGGCCTTTGCACATGCAGTCTCCTCTTCATATAATACTCTTTCTGAATATCTAATTTTCCTTGTCATCATTTAGGTCTTAGACCAAATGTCACCTCCACAGAGAAATAGCTTCTGACCACCCTTGAGCACGCTTCCCTGCCACACTCCGTATTTTATTATTTTTTTTCCTTGATGGCATTTATGGCTCTCTGATATTATCTAGTGGTTATCATAACTAAAATGTAGGCTGCATCAGGGCAATGCCTTATTCAAACTTGGTCATTGTTGTGTCTTCAGTGCTTAGATAACAGCCTGACTGTTATCACTGGCACTTAAAGTTAATTGAATTAATAAATGAATCCATAAAGCACCAGGATTGTCAGCAAGTCTCTTCAAATCAGCAATTCTTCAACATTAGTGCCACGTCTATACCATCTTTCAACTCCAATGTCCAACCCCATGCTGTGCACGCAGTCCTGTTCAAGAAGTAGATACACTAGGTAGACATTCACTGGGTTGTGCTGTATCAACATCCAGAATTAAATATTATTTTTCCTATTTCAGAGGTAAAAATTCTAAGAATTGAAAAACAAATTAACGAACTTACTGAAGAAGATGAAAAGAACAAGGAAAAAAAAAAAACCCACAAAGGCCGATCATCCCAGGGGCTAAAGAAGGGGAAAGTTTAAGAAGATTAAATGTCAGATGAAGCAGGTGTTGAGGAGGAGCTGAACATTGACAAATGGATTTGGCCTGAAGATGGATTTTGATAACTTTAAGGAAAGCAGCGTCAAGAGCGGGGTGGAGTCAAGGAAGAAAGTGGTAATGAGAAAATAAAGAGGATAGGAGTGAGAAAGATCGCTTAAGAAAGCAGAAGCCACACTCGTTTCAAACTCAGATATGATTGTTTGGAAATGGGGGTGGAATTTAAACATATTAAAGCAGAGGTCAGATCAGAGTTAGTAGGAAGGGAGAGAGTTGAGGATGGAGCACGAACCTGGGAGGGAGGGAGCTCAGGCAGTGGGAAGGTTGGGGCAGGTGCAGGGCGCAGAGCAGTGGACAGGGCAGTGGGTGGTGGTGTAGCTCAAGGGTCTCCATAGGTCGAAGGGGAGGGAGCAGAGGAGACTTCACCTGAAGTCAAAAAGACCTGAAAATTTCAGGAAAAGATGGCCAAAACTAGGGGTTCATTTTTTGCTGAGTCCAGGAATGGGTGAAGGTGACTATCTGGTGAGTGCAGGGATCCCAGGCATCGTATTGGAAGATAGAGGCCATGGGGGAATGAGAGACCATGACCAGTGGTTGGAAGAGGCAAGCTGAGTATCAAGGAATAAAGAGTTTAAGAATTTTTGAAGAAAACCTTAATTTGGTTGTTGGTTTTAGCCTTTTCTAAATATGTAATCTTGAGTGACTCCTATCCCTCTTCTTGGTCTTAATTCTCTCTCCTGTGAATGGGGATTGCTGTCATTTGTGAAGATTAAAAGAGATAATGTGTACTAAGCAATAAGCAGAGGAGGCGGGTCATGAGAAAAGCTCTTAAAAAAATGATAAATAAGGAAGAGTAAGACAAGGTCCAAAGTAGGGTCTTGGTGTTTTAAAACTTAATGTGTTTTTACTTGTCAATTAAAAAATACATTTAAAAAGTAATGCATAAGAATAACTTGGAGAAATGATTTTACATGCATAACCCTGCTCTATCTCCCCTGTGAGATTCTGAGTCTGCAGGTCTTCAGTGGGGCTTGAAAATCTGCATTTGTCACAAGTGAGCACTTCAGGTGATGATGGGTCACACTGAGACCTTGAGAATTGCACTGTGATTGATGGGGTGGCATAGTATGGAGCCAACACTGTACAGTGGAAACAGTACTGGTATTAATCAATAACCATTTTGACCCTCTGGACAAGATTCTCAGTGCAGGTTACTTAGGAAATATCTGGGAAAGTATATGTGAATATATGTATGCATATATGTACATTTATAATGTTGTGTATCAACCATTTCTATCTAGTTTCAAAACATTTTTATGACCCCAAAGGGAAAATTCATACTCATTACGTAGTTGTTCCCCATTTCCCCTCTCTCTTGCCTCTGGCAACCAGCAATCCTTCTGCAATCTGTCTCTATGAATTTACCTAATCTGTATATTTCATATAAATGGATTTATATAATCTGTGACCTTTTGTGTCTGATATCTTTCACTTAGTATGTTTTTAAGGTTCATCCATGTTATAGAATATATCAGTACATCATGCATTTTTCTTTACGTTTGAATAATACTCCACTGTATGTATCTACCACAATTTGTTTGTTCATTCTTCTGTGGATGCACAATTGGCTATTTCCACCAGTTGGCTATTGTGAATAGTCCATCTATAAACACACAAGTGTAGAATAAAGAGATGTCTTAAAACATCTCTTTGCAGCAGCATGAGCCTCAGAGATTATGACTTAACCCATCTCAAGTGGACTCAGGTGATTTAATATTGATAAACTGATCGATGTATGGATTTGAAGAAAGATTTTAATTGCTACGTAATTTTAGCACTAATTAGCAAGCAAAATCCTTTTCTAGGACTGATGGTGCACTCCTCTATGTGGTTCATGTGTAGTGGTACTCAACAATGTAGGCTGGATAGCTGTAGAAAGAGCTGTGCTTCCGGAACAGGTTGGTGCTAACACTGTGAGTGAATTAGTCTGTACTGTGCCAACTGTGGCCATAGTACATGGAGTCATAAATAACCTACTGAAACATATTCTACTTTACTTTCCTCAAAAGATTAATTTCTAGCAAGACCTAAAGAGAGAAGTGGGGGCACCACATTTTATACCTGTTGCCTGAATAACGCAGCTGAGCGAGCCAAAAATGAGCCTCAGAGACCGCTCACAGTGATCTGAGAAAGAATGTCAGTGTTTGTCAAGGTTGCATATGAATAATGTCCTGGTAAAAAAGAAAGAAATTGCTGTGGCAATTATTTTAATGAAAAGGAACACTCAGTGTCAGACCTATACATTATCCTATTCATGAACCACTCATTGATGTCTCAGATAGGTGTGAGGGTGGCTTTTGATATGCTGCTTTGTACTTCTGTAAAAGCTTACTTCTGAGATGTTCAAAGTGCTTTCTGTGGACTTTCTCAGAGTCCCTTTCAACCCTTTTTTGGGCTGGATGGTGCAAGTTATTCTCATCTCGTAGATGATAGGAAAGCTCAAATGCAGAGAGGTTAAGTGTGTGCTCAATGTTTCTCTTTTAGGATGGGCCCCAAAGCTCCTGACTTCCAGAGAGTCCTCACAGTTGGCCCTATTACCTCTCTGCCCTTTCATCACAGGGTTAGCATAGAATAGTTACTACAAAATAAAGGGCCTGTCAACAGTAGAAGATGGATATTTTTAATTTAGTACCATCAGCTGCCTAAATTGAGTTTTCTTTCAGGATCTTGATAGTACCATTTTTGATTCACGGCATGGGAAACTTTTCACATTCTTTTTTATTATTATTTTTAGTTGGATATCACACAGTTGTGTTAACATTGTCCGTATTTCATCAGATCTTCATAAGGCGACATCCTTGGGTGGTGGTGTGGAATGGTTCACTTTCTTGTTACATTTCATTTCATTGTCACGATAAAAGTATGCATTATAAAGCAACCTTGAGCATGTAGTCTACTTGGAACATAACTGAGATATGATCATTTGGGGGTACAAAATGAATACTTTTCCCCCCTGGGCAAAACTTTTAGTATAGTGTTGGTTGATTGAACAGCTTTCTAGTGATTAAAACTTACTCTAGCACACCAACATTATAGTTGGGGTGGGCCACAGTGTTCTAAGTACTGGCTAAACATAAGAATCGCTGTATTTTTAAATTTGTTTCATGTACTAAATTATAAAAGTAATGCATGCAAATAAAAATGAAGATAATAAAATTTAGCTTATAAATAAGGGTTTAAGATGAAAAGTAAAGACCTTCCCGCATATTATTTTCTCAAAATTTTCTGCATTATACCATAACATACTGTATTCTAACAGTAATGTCAAATAGATTTTCTTTAATCCATTTCAACTATATAAATTTAACATTTTTTTTCTGTAAGTTACATGGTATCCTATTGTATGGCTGTATCATAATTCATTTAATCACCTCCCCTACTGGTAAACATTTAAGTTGAATCTATTTCTTCAATAATTTAAAAAACCTATAATGAACAGTTCTGTATATATGTAATTTTATGTATCAAGATAAATGACACATTTGTAGATAAGGAATTTATGGTATAAAGTATATCTATGTGCATATTTGTATATATATTTTTTAAACTATATGCATAAAATATATAAATATATATGAATATAATATATACTTAAAATATATATGACATATAATCAAATATTTTAACATATGCTTGGCATATATTGCTACTCTTTCCTAAGGAGATTCAAAATAGAAAATATACCCTCTAAAATCCTAACCTTAAGTACCTACTGAATCAGAATCTCCTAGGGTGTTAACTGACTGTTATTATTTTTTTAAAGCCAAATAATTGATTCTGAGTCACAGCTCAGTTCAATTCTTCATCCTATATGATTTCCAGCCAAGAACATAAATATCTGTTTCCATACTATATGTAAAAATATAATTTCTGGAAGTTAAATAAGACCAGATCTATTTTAATATAACTATTATCATTCTTGATATAGTAGATAAGTGAGTATAAAATTTTGTATGCTGCATATTCCTCCAGGAAAACCAAAGGTAAATTCAGCAAAATAGTAGGTTTCTGCTTCACAACACAGGCATTTTTTGGTGACTGGTACTTAGCAAAAGTATTAAGCATCCACTAGGGCAGAATATGCACTGTCATTTATGCAGGCGTAAGTTTCAGAGCTGAATACAAAAAGAATTGTGTTTATAAGGAAGACATTTCATAGTCTGAGGAATTCCTGCATTTTACTTTTTATTACTGTTACCAACAATTTTCTGCATATATATATGGAGAGAGACAGAGAGAGAGAATATTAACAATCCTGTGATTTCAACAAGAGTGTAGTTGTCTGGATACTTTTGTGTCCACCGGTGGTCTTATAGAGAACTCTTTCTGGAAAAAAATGTGAGAATGCAATGGTATGCTTCTGCCTTTCTGAACCGTTGACTGCTCCTTTCGCACTTTTAGAAAATGTATTGGTAAGATAAGATCTCTTCTCAAAAACCTGAAGGGATATCAAGAAATCACCACTCTGAACCCTTCTTTATTAAAAAAATACACAGAAATAAGCTTTGTCACAAGACAGTGCTCTCGTTTATCAGGAAGCTATTATGCTCGGATAGAATAATTAAGCAAATGGTAGTGTGCTTATTGAATATTTCGAGGGAAAAAATTATTTCAAAGAAAAATATGTTACAATTGTTAACATAATTCAAGTTACTGCCACATTCTGTTTTTCATTACCAAAGTGTTGCCACCTTTTGAAGCACCAAGCTAATTTGAAGAGTGAACAAATTTAAATGAAAGTATCTGTTCACATTTTAAATGAATACCTTCAAATAATCTTGTCATATTAACATATTTAACTCAAAGAAAAATACAATATTTTGAGAGATGTTGGAGGAAAGGGCAAAGTATCACGTGAGAAGAAATCCTAAATTATTTCATATTTTACTATTAGGAGTGAGGATACAAATTTAAGGATTTCAGAGTACCTGTAGTTACCTTCACTAAGGTAAGGAGACCAGCTGCAGTTGTCCTTAAGTACTTCATCCAGGTGTAGGCCTCTCAGCACAGAAACAAGTTCACATTCAAGCACCACAACTTATTAGACGAGTTAACCTTGGAGAAGTCACTTAATCTCTCTATAATTTAACGTCATTGTCTGTGAAATGGTTAAAATTATGACAGTTTATAAATATAAAATACAAGATTATAGGGTTGCTAGGAGGTTATTGGATATGAAAATAGTTGGCACGGTGTCCAATACATGAGAAGCTCAATAAATGCTAGTTATCATCGTTTTCCTTATTAACTGGATGCACCTCTGAGGCTATTGTGGTTAGTTATCCCTAAGAGAGTTGTCCCCAAATCTCATGCTTTGCAAATCCTTCATTTATGAGCAGAGAATCAGTAAAGGAAAAGGAAAGGGAAGACGTGATATTTATGGATACTGACTCTGTGCTAGATGCTCTACTAGGCACTTTTTACCCATTATTTAATTTAATCTTTCCACCTAAGCTCAAAAAATCAAAGAAAATAAGGGCTTAACATGGTTATTGCTTGCCAAAGTTCACAAAGTTAGCAAAATGTAGAGCAAGGATTTTCAACTTAGTTTACTTCTGAGGTTTAAAGCAAGGAGCCTCAATACTCACATACATACCATTGGCTTTATCCTCCCACAACCTACTGCCATCCCCAAAACCGCTACTAATGAATAGTGACAGGGACTGCTCCTTTGAACGCCAATGCCTCCATTCTTTAGGCAATAGGCTTTTTTTCCTGTTAGAATTCTGTTATCTAAGCAAGACTGCTTTTGTCATAGATATATGTATGTATGTAATATTCTGATAGAGGGATACCCACTATAACAATTGGCCCCTGAGGACTGAAAATTTTAGCCTCTTTCCTTCTATTGATTTGCTCTCCTTACAAGATATCAGAAAATCTAGTCATTTCGACTTCACACTTAAACGAAAATATGATTTTCTAGTTCAATAGATTGTTCACTGTTTTATAGAGAAACTACATGGTAGTAAATTTTTGCTTTTGACCCCTTGTGCTGGCATCACAGGGAGATAAAATAGCAACAGCACTGACTTTAAAATTAGTGTACCCAGGTTTCAATGACACCCAACCAGGTACTTCCAAGGTGTGTGACTTTGAAAGTTGTTTAACCTCTTTTAGTTTCAGTTTTCTAGGTGATTTTGAACAATAACAGTACCTATCCCATAGTGTAATTTTTAGATAGAGGAGAAAATATACATTAAGCCCTTATAGTGTTCCTGGCTCTCTTGAAGTCTGTTAAAGCGGTCATGGTAGCAAGAACTGCTGAGCACCCCTCCTGCAGAACACCTATCATAGAAGTAGATTAATCCCAGTAGGTGAGTTTGATACTCACTCACTGCTATACAAGGAAGAAGGGCATAAGTCCACATACACTATTATCAGGCCATTGGCCTGGCTGCAGCCTATGGATATTCGCCAGTTACTAAGGCTTTGGGAATCTAGGCAAGCAGCAGTAAACAACTAACTCTTCAGAGAAACCCAGCTATCATGTATGTGCGGAGATCCTCCTGGGGAAAGGGTAAATTTAAGCCCACTTAATTTTAAAGGTGATCTATATATATTGTGTATTTGCTAATTGGATAGACTTCACTTATTCTAGCTCTTCTTCTATGACACCAGAAACCAAATTAAGAGCTTTAGAACATCTCATAAAATCTATATTGTTGGCATTTTTGGAAAAAAAATCAGAAGACCTGGTGACACTGGGCTTTTGTTCAAACAAGGCAATAATATAGTAGACCTGTATATGGCTGCTCCTTTATTAAATAGAGTATGCAATCTCTAGTGCCCGCAGCCCTCACCACTTGTAATATTGCATGTGCACTCATACCAAGCAGGACTCACTGTTGTATATGAACTGCCCAGCCCCTATAGACGTTTGAGTGTTTGACCCACTTTAGAATACATGCACACACACACACACACACACACACAATCAACTTCTTTAAATGTTCCTTGGCCACACCTTCCTTTTCCATTCATATTGAGACTGATTTCTAGGGAACATTACCAGAATCACACTTGTATCTTTCAGCTTATGTAGTTCCCTCCTCTTCCATTGTAAAATTTAAACCCTTTCTTACACCCTCCTCTGGACAAAAGAGTCCTAATGAACACAGCACTTTGCACAGTACCTAGCCCTAAATTGTTAGGCAATAACAGGTATGGAATGGCTAACTGAAGAAATGAGAAATGTAAAGAATTTGGGGTGCTTTTGAAATTGGATCTGTGAATGATTGGACTTGGGACCTTTAAACAATTCACTCATCCTATGGCTTTATTTTATGTAATGTAAAGGTTGAATCAGGTAATCTACAAAGTATCTTTCAACTCCAAAATCCTTCGATACAATGAAATACCTAATTTCCCTTGTCCATTTTATACCTATTTTAATCTTAACTATGCGGATTCGGGGTAAGCTACTAAAGTCTCTACAACAAGGATACTAGTATTAATAATATAATCCTTATCTCCTGGGATCCTGGCAAGAACTAACTAATAAATAATGTGAAGAAATTCAGACAAAAGACAAAAAGAAATGAGAAATTATGTATTATATTGTCACAATTGCATTTGAAATGGTAATATTTGAGAGTCTATGTTTCACTTATGCGCAGAACTTGAACTATTAGTGCTTGTAAAAAGAATTCTAATTTTACATTCTTTTTTTCCCTGAAGAACTAATTTTCCTTTTTTATTATTTTTTTCTCAACTTTTAACATAAAATCCTTCTACAAAATAGTGGCTCTTTTATAGTAAATCTGTGGGTCCTACATCCTTATTTTGTGATAATAAAAGCATTGTAATGTGCTTATCCTTTCCAATATCTCAAAGGCTAACACAGTGAATGGAAAGAAGCAGGTGCATCAAAACTGCCTGCTGCCTGAGGGAAATAATTTAGGCAAAAATTGCAGCCACAAAGAATAATTCATGGCAACTGTGTGTCAGAACCTATAACCTAAATTCTCCGGTAATTTTAGGTATCATGTCTTCAAAGATTTTGTTTTAGCACGTGTAAGTATTTTGCAGTAATGCTTCAAATGACAAAATGCTCTAGATAACAAAATTAGCTTAGGCTTGGAAGAATTTGGAGGGGTGTTTTGGTCTTTTCCATCCTGGACTGAGGTGATTGCAATTGCCATCAAATCTGCCAGGCACTCTGTCATCTGGGACTTTTAGGAAAGAGGGGGAATAGACTGTTTGAAAGCAGAGAGTATCTAGTAACCCAGGGCCACACATCTCTGCCACCTGTGTATAGAGAAAGAACTCCCAGAGGTTATGCTTTGTGGGCCTGCACATCCCTGGATGGCAGACTACTATAGCAGTTGTGACTGTGGCCCCTCTATAGGCTGAGAGAATAAGCTCTCTTGGTCAGCCTCATGTGCAGCAGAATTAGCTATAGTGTCCCACAGAGGCACAGCTCCATAAGCTGGAATAAATCCTTCTACTTTCTTTATAGGGTGTTTACAACTAGTTATGAAATTTCTGTCATGTGCAATAATATTTCCTCCTCATTAAGCAACTCCTCAGGGTATTTGCAAAATCTCTAAAGACTATCTTTGCTTTCCTTTTTCTGTTTTTTATGTAATAATTTACAGTATCAGTTAAAAAATGCTACTAGTAACTGATGACATCCCAGCTACATATTGTCTTGCTATAGACACACATTGTCTATGTATCATGATGCTACAGATACATTCACTATAGCTTTTGTCATTGGTGATAAAGGATTTACACTAAACTTCTACTTCTTTGCTTAATTATTATTGTTATTAGGACACATATCTTTAATACAGTTGTTTGAAGCAAGGCTGTGACTCTGAAACAGAATTGTGATATGTGGTTCACAAGAAAATTATAACTGATGTTGTATTAATGTTGCCCACATCCTACCTCTCCAGAGGTCTGGCTTCTTTGAGACAAATTGGAGCTGATCTGGATGACATCACACACACACACACACACACACACACACACACACAATCATAATATACATATACTTATTCTCTGGTTTGTTTCTTCTTTGCTTCTATATCTTGACCTTGATTGCTTATATTAGTTTTGTATTGCTATGTAACAAATAACCCACACTTAATGGCTGTTTTAAACCACATTTATTATCTCATAGTTTCCATGAGTCATAAGTCTGGGCACAGCTTGGAGGAGTCCTCTGTGTAGAGTCTCCCAAGCTAGCAATCAAGATGTTGGCTGGGAGTGGGTATCATCTGAAGGCTTGATTGAGGAAGGATCTGCTTTACGGCTCATGTAATTGTAGGCAGAATTCAATTCCCTGTGGCTGTAGAATTCATAGCAGCTTGCTTCTTCAAGACTAGCAAGAAGAGAAAGAGAGATAGAGAGACTCTAGTAACACAGACACTATGATATAGTCTTACATAATGTAACCATGTGCACATCATCACCTTTGCCATATTTCCTTGGTTAGAATCAACACACACACCCTTCCCAAACTCAGGGAAAGGAGTTACACAAAGACATGGCTATCACCAGGTAAGGGTGATAGATGTCCACCCATGGTCTGTTTGCCACAGGGTTCCTCCACATACTCTCATTCTTGGTGTGGCCCTAGTTTCTTCTCTTATATGACCACTTCTGGGTATGACAGCTCTTCTTCTTCTCATCCGACTCCCATTATTTGGAGACATTATTCCTCTCTCAAAAATTGATCACACATGACTTTCAGGAATTTTCTATTTTTGTTTATTCAACAAGTGTTTATTATGTGCCTACTATTTGACAGGAAAAACAAGAAATGCACAAAGATGAGTAAAACTAATGAACCAAAGCAAAGAGAAAAGCAAACAAAACACAGAGTCACTGCATTTGTGGATTTTGCACTCAAATTTGGAATATCTATCTGCATACCCCAAAATAAATAGATATAAATGATCAAATAGAATTCTTACAAATGCTATAAAGTGTGTATAAGGACAGGTAGCGAAAGCTTCGGAGCAGAATAACCCTCTAGTAAACCAGTCTACATCTCACTGCTTGGAGAAAGATAAGGAAATTACATTTGTTTCCTCATTTGAATCTCACAGCAACCATATATGGTATGCATTAGTGACCACATTAAATAAAATCATAAAACTGAGCTAAAAAATGGAGTCATAGTTCAAATAGTTTATAAGTCATGAAACTGAGATATGATACCACAGTTTCATTATAAAAATACCTGTGCCTTAGGTTGTTACTCATATAGGATAGAAAGGAATTTATTTCATTTTCTATTTTTATCCCCAGTTTGGCCATAGACTTCATGTAATAACTCTGGGCAAATTATCAAGCTATGATGACTTTTGATTCAGTAACATTTAATAGTTTTTTTCTAAAATAAATTTGAATTCCAATAGTGAGTAAACATTATTCAATTTGTCATTTTATTAGTAATGAGATGTAAGATTTAATTATTGTTATTGAGGACATCACAACTTAAAACATCAGGTCTTAGAGATGTGTCTCATTTAAATGTGCATTTTAATAAAGCATTTGTTCTAAAAGCCGAAACATACTCTAATAGTTTCAACTAATCTCAAACTTAAGTATTTTGTGATGCATTAAAAGGAATATTTTTAGAATCAGAATTCATCAACATTAGTTTAGAATTAACATTCTATGTCTCAGCTTGATAGAGAATTCAACTGGAAAGACATTTCCCTCTCTGTGGGATTAGCATGTTTATATTCAATATTATAAACAGAATGGATCCATAGTCAATTGCAAATGGCTTCTTCCAAAATTATTTCTTCCTACTGCTATAAATGTAGACTATCTGTCATTGTACTATAGCATTATGTATGGTAAATATTTTTCTATCTGAAATGGAACAATGAAGTATTCAGATTATTGAATGATTTTTAAGGAAGCAATTTAGGGGTGGCTTTGGCATTTAGCCATCTATAACCTGGTTTTTATGGAAAAGTAGTATGAAGGGAAACTTTCTTTGCCAGCATTCGTTAATCTCCACTAATTAGGAAAAATGAAATATTTGAGTTGATAGATATCCAAATTATCCTGATTTGATCATTACACATTGTATACAGGTATCAAAATACCACATGCAACCCACATTTGTGTACAACTATTACATATCAATATAAAAAGAAAAATAAGTAAAAAGAAAAATGTGAAAGATGAAAATGAACTTTTTATTAAAATATTGAACTAACTAAATGGCTCAATGCAAAACTTCTTCCTCTTCTGTGGAAAGCCATGTCAGTAATTGCCTCATGAGCAATTCATTCATGTTTGCTACAGCTTGCTAAGGCTCCCATATCTACATGAATTCAGTGATCTTGTTAGGATGTCTACAGTCCTCAACTGCAGGGCTTGGCACGTGTGATTTTCTCCAAAATACCAGCCAGTGATTTTTCTCCAACCAACAAGCCCTCTGGTATACTATGAGCACTCTAAAGAACAGGAATTTTATTTTGATTTTGGTTTTGTAATAGTCAGTAATATTACACTCAGACAATGAAAAGATATGAACAGCTTTATAAAACCAGTTAGTGAAGGACTTGAGTGAGTGAAAAATTATTTTGTTTGAGTATTTTTTCTTGCACTGAGGAAAGTATTTAATGCAAGCAATAATTACAGGTGAAGAGTTTCTAGTTCTGCAGTTACTCCATGTGAGGCTCTTACAAATGGGTTTATGGGACGATTAAAGTGAACTAGATGACCTCTGTGACTCATTCTAACCCTGAGATTCCCAGGTTCTATTTATTCTGTGATACATTCGAGATAAGCCCAGTTATAAGGAAGCCGACTACATACTTAGCAGGCTTGATTGAAAGCTTTGGGCATAATGCCATCTGCTTAATAATTATTAGTAAATAAAGATATTTCTACCACAATATAAAGTTATTTTATCATTTCTATCTTTAAACAGTAAAATTAACTCTTTGATCTACATGTGAAACTATTCTTTAGAAGGTCCTATAGCAACTGAAGCAGTCTCTATTTTTATACTATCATTATACCTTTGATTACCAAGATAAATTGGTAAAAATTCCTTATATGTATTATAGAGGCCTTTATTATGGAGCAGTTATTTTTATTCAAAGAATAAATACACCTGAGGGAAACATTAGTTACCTCTATGAATCACTTTGAGGAAAATGACAACTCTATTAAAAGTAATGGCTATAATTCTGATATTGATAACACTAATATTAGCAATAACAGACATTGATCACTAATCTGTGCCAGAAACTCTGGTTGATATTTTATATACATTGACATGTTCAATCATTATGACAATTTATTGGATGGTTCTATTGTATTAGGGTTCTTCAGAGAAACAGAAGCAATAGGATCATACACAGACACACATATGACACAAAGAGAGAGAGAGAGAGGAAGAGAAGTTTATTTTGAGAAATTGGTTTACATAATTATGGATGCTGAGAATTCTCACGATTACTGTTCTGTAACCTGGAGACTAGGAAAGCCATTGATATAATTTCAGTTTGAATCTGAGGGCCTGAGAACTAGGGGAGCCAATGGTGTAAATCCCAGTCCAAGGGCAAGAAAAGACCTATGTCCCAGGTCAAACAGGCAGGCAAGAGGAAAAATGAGTAAACTCCTCCTTCCTCTGCCTTTTTGTTCCATTCAGGCCCTCAAGGGATTGGATAAGGCCCACCCACACTGGGGAGGACCATCTACTCTACTGAGCCCACCAATTGAAATGCTACCTCATATGGAAACACCTTTACATACAAACCTAGAAATAGTGTTTAATCTGGGCACCTCTTGTTACAGTCAAACTGACACATAATACCAACCATCACAATTATTATTATCCCTGTTTTATAGATGACATTACTGAGGCAGTCTTAACAAAGGCATAGGGTGCTCAAGGTCTCAACTAAGTGTGGTGTTTGCAGATTGCAAAGATTTATTTATTTTTTTTTTGATGCAGCGTTTGGTTAGTTGTTTCAGATTATCAGTGTATTGTATAGGTTCAGAGAAGTGCCACATATTTCTTTGGCCATCCTAACTCCCCTGGGAGTTCAGGAACATAAGGAAGACATTTCTCATTCCATGGCATATATAAGCACACTGCAATTTCAGTGGTTAAACATCCCACAGTGTACTTTATAGTGAATCCAAGCTGAAAGGCTTATAGCCTTGGGGCTTCCAGCTAACGCCTCAAGGACCCCCTTGGAGCTTTAAACAAAGGTAAACAATACAATACAAAACAAAATAAGAACAAATCCCAACCTATCTCAGAGAATGACAAATCCTACACATCGAATTTCCTCACAATATGAATTAAAGCCCCACGAGCTAATTTCTAATGCCACTATGATTCGTTAATGTCATTTCTAGGCAGAGCTGCTCACACCATTTGGCTTATTCCTCTGCAAAGACAGGAGTTTGTGATTAGCTCTTTTCTGTACTTCTACCTTTGGCCTACATCTTCTTTACATGGAGACTGAACCTCTGAATTTACTCTAACCCTCAAATGTCATGTCAAAGCATGAACCTCTTGCCTTGTCAAGAACTGTTTACCACCCAAAACCAAAAGCTTTCACAAAATAACATTTTTTTCTGATTATAGAGATAACCCATGTTGACTTTAGAACATTTTGAAAAATTTTGAGAAAAGTCTCAAGAAAAAGTTGTTATTGTTGGTTTTTAAATCACCCAATTTACCACTGTTAACTTTGGGTTATACATCTGCTCAATAATTATTCTGTGGACATAAACACAATTTGAACTGCACTGTACATTCTATATGTAAACTTCTTTTTCTCTTTTGGGTATTTACCTAACTCTATACCATCAACGCACTTTCACATCACTAAATATTCTTCTGCAATGTCGTTTGTAATGGCTCTGTATTATTCCACATACATAAGCATATGACACCAGGATACACATGAATTTATCTAACCGGTTCCTTATTTTGGTCTATGTAGGTTCTTATTTTTAATTTTTGAGTATGGTAAATAACAATAAAATGAACATCCTGATAGATAGCCCTCCGATTGCATCTCTTATTAATTTCTTAGGTTAGACTTTGAGCAGAGAACCCTCTATATTAAAGCAATGTGAATGTTTAAGAAAAAAGTGTTTTGACAATGTTTCAAGTGATGGCTCCCTACAAAGTGCCATTTTTTTGCACTGTGAGAAATGGCTGGGAAGGTGTTTTGGTGGTGACTACCCCATCAGAAAGGGATTTTATTCATTCTCTCTGTCCTTTGATTGCCCAGCTAATCCTGTTTCAGCTGTCCCTCTTCCCCAGTCTAATCCACCATCACCTTCCAGACTATGTTACCTGGAAACCAGGAAGCCTCCCTAATGAACTAGCCTCACCTGGGGTTTCTCTAGGCCAATCAACAGAACTTGAAGCTAGGGGCTAGGAAGGAGCATCAATAGACTAAAAGGGATGAATAACATTTGGGATATTCTGCTGGTAAAGAATTTTATTGGAACAAGTAATCCAGTGACCGAGACTGGATTTTGAAAGTAATTTTTGCTACATGGGATCTGTTGTCTGCTTCAGGTGGCCAGAATGCGTAAAGCAATGCAGGAATTCTTGCTTGTACAGGCAGCTACTTTTGAAATGTGAGGCTTGATAGGATCAGGAATTAAATTAGGTTGTCTTTACTCTGGGGGACTTTGAAGATCTATGAGGACCAAAATTCTGTTTTTATGTCATTATCTATTTTATTGTATTCATAGCACATGTAAGTATTTTAAACTGATTTATTTAAGTGCTTGTTCATTATCTCCCTTGTTAGAAGATAAGCTCCATGCGACAAGCACCTTGTGTAACTTGTTTCCTTTATATCTGCAGCACCTAGCATAGCACCCAGCATAGCTCTGGTCTCAAAGAATATTTGCAGGATAAAAGAATGAAAAGGTTGTTATCTTCCTCTTACTCTTGGAATGTCTACATTTTTAGTGTGTAATAAATTATTTACTGATTATTTTTTGTTATATGGCCGCAGGCATTTTCTCTGTATATGTTCTTCTCTGTGCTTTTATTATATGTTCTTGAAGGATAAAGGGGCATAATTTATAGAAAAAAAATGTACTCTTTGAATGCATATCTTAAAGGACAAAGTAACACAATCATTTATTAAATGTTTGTTCACTAACCTGATGCTAATTAAAATTGTATCAATTTCTTATATTTAGTACCAGATATCACTTATTGGATCTGGTATTTTCAAATATGGCTTGCTGACATTTCATCTTGAAATACTCTCTAAATCAGCATAAAATAATGCCTATCTCAAGTCTGATTATCGTAAGAATTTAAAAACTATTTGAATGAGGGGAGAAAATCAGTGGAATCAATGATTTGCAGGTTAAGACTCAAAGGTTACATTTTCATTTTGATTGATTTGAATAGTTTTAATATATTTTAATGGAAACACAAATACAATTTACATTATGATAAGTAATATGGTTATATCAATATAGATGTGCTTTGTGGGGGGAAAGGGCATACCTCTAACTCTTCTTAGGGTGAGGCAAAGTTATACAATGTATCCAAAGTGTAAAAAAAAAAAAACAACTTTTGTTGGATGGAGGGCAGGCTGAAGGGGAGAGGAAGTGTAGAGTTACATAATGTGTGCCATGCGCTCCACCTGGGGACTGGACTCGCTTGAAGCTCTGGCACGTTGAGGGGGGAGGAGAGGTAGGGGCAGTGTATGTAATCCTAACAATATTTGTACTCCCATTATATGATGAAATAAAAAAAAAGGGGGGGAAAAAGCAAAAAAAAATATAGATGCTATGCAAATACCACCTGCCCAGTTCTTTGTTAATGGCACTCATCTTTCTAAATGCTTATGTGATACATTGCCATATGTGTTATTTATGTATGCCCACTTTGGGTTGCTTCTTAGAAAATCCTTAATTAATGGAGAGTTTAGGGAATAGAGAGAAAATACAAATTTAAGAACATTAAAATATAACTGAAAAAGCCATTTATTTTTATTAAACATGGTTTTAGATCTTATCTAGATTGGAACATGAACATCTTTCCCAACTGAAATGTTTCAATGTCTCCTTTCCTCAAGTCTCCAGTGGCATGAAGACTATACCCAGACAATACCCACTTAAGAGTCATCCTTCCTCCCTGAGTTCCTTGCACAATAGATAATGCCTCACATGTAAGCACTTCCGAGAGCCTGTCGAAATAATCTGTTTCAAGAAATACTGACTAAGCACTCGCTACATGACAGTCACTGTGATGCAGTTAAACCCAAGAAATCCTTGCTTCATAGAACTTACTTTCCAGTAGGGAAGTCACTAGCCAAATATGCCAGTAGATTATGATACACTGTTAGGTAAATGAATGTTGTCAAGAGAAATAAAGCATGGTAAAGAAATAGAGAACGATGGAGAGGGGCATATTCTAGGCTTGTCAGGATGGCATCTCTTGAGGAGGAGGGGCGTTTGATGAGACCCTGAACACAATGACAAAACAAGCCACAAATATCTGGGGAGAACATTGTAGATGGAGGAGGGCCCGGCAAATGCAAAAGCCCTGAAGCAGGAAGCAGAAGCATCACCACGTATTTGACCAAAGGCAAGAAGGCTGATGTAACTGAACAAGATGTTTGAAGATAAATGTGGAGGAAATGAGGCAGAGAGCAAGCCAGGAGACAGTTCTCAAACCCTATTACGAGTATAGGAGACTTATTCTGGAGTAGGTGGATCAGAGCATTCAGGGGAGAGAGAGGTCCATGAAGCCAAATGCCAAGAATATTCCACATTCCATCTTTATTTGCATTAAACCTAACAGGAATTTACCATTTCATTTAAGTATAAATGTAGATAAGAAGCCACAATATTATTGGTAGCACCTGTGACTTCATAACCAATGAAATTTAAAACATTTCACATTGCAATATAATTATAGAAATATCAAAATATTCTTTATGTTCTTCACTACTTTGAGATGAGAGTAGTCATTAAACTTGTTTCTCTATGTATCTTTTTAAATATTTTTTTCTTTTTTTAATTTCAGCATATTATGGGGGTACAAATATTACAGTCACATAAATTGCCCATGCCCCCCATCCCCCTCGAGGTAGAGCTTTAAGCGTGACCATCCCCCAAACGCTGCACATCTTACTCATTATGTTTGTATATATTTTAATAATTACATTGCAGTAAAATTGGTTTTCTTTGTAACTTTGTCTTTTATTTTATACATTTAAAAAATATTCCTCTGAGTAGGTGTCCATAGGCTTCACCAGACTACTAAAGGTGTCCATCATACAAAAATAGTTTGAAAATATAGTAAAGTAAATGCTGTGGGTATTAACCACTATTTTAAAACAAAATGGAATAACATAGAAGCTATCACAATGTATGACATATAGTAAGTATGTGCTAGGTATATGTTTTATGAAACTTTTTTCTGCATGTGAGAAAGAGAGAGAGAGAGTTTTGGGTAATGACATAAGATATCTTTCTTACTCTGGATTTTAATTAAAAAAATTGACTGTCAGTGTATTAAAGTGGAAGCCTATTGACAAGAGTTAGGATTTGTGAACTCCGTAAAGAAATCTTCAGTCCCCAGAATGTACAAAGTGCCACACAGATGTTTGTTGGTGAACAGACTTAAAAAAGAAATATGTTCTTTCTGCTTCAAACCTCATCCTTTTATCAGTGTTTTCAATTTTCTTTCTTTTTTTTTTTTTTTTAACTACCTCTCCTGGGCCTAGCGTTAACCTCTCTTTCTTCTGAATTTTGAGCCTCTACCTCTTCCCGAACATTGAGCCTATAAATACACTTAGGAGTCTCCCTCAAACCATGACCTTCTGTTCTGGAAGCCATAGATTCTTTCCTTTCCTGTATTTGCATTAAAATACTATGAATGCATCTACTAAATAGGAAATATCTGGCAGGCACCATCTATGTTCAGGCAATGTGAGCCAGGCGTTGCCTTCCTGGAACACACAATTTCGCAACCCACTGCATTCTGGCTTCCATTCCTACCACGCCACTGAAAGAGCTTTTTTCTCACATCATTGGTGACATTCTAAATCCCAGATTCGATGGACATTTTTTAATCTTCGTCTTCCTTGACCCTTGATTATCTCTCTGTGTTTATTTTCCATGCCAATTTGGCTTATACCTTACTATCAGTGATATCAAACTACTTAGTTACCTAACTGACTGTTTCCTTTTTCTCTTTCATTGCACACATTTTCCCCACTCATTGGAATGCCTTTTGTCTCTGATGTTCTTTTAGCAAATTTCTAACCTTCTTTAAATGCCAAGGTAAGTATCGCCTCCTCCATGATTCTCTCTACCTCCCCTGCCGCTTTCACCAGACATACATTCCTCCAGAGTGGATCTCCTCATTCTCTCTGCTGCTATTACCAGATCTGATGTATCACACACACACACACACACACATCATATTGCATTTAGACTAATTATTTTCTTACTCGTCCTCTGTTCTGGACTTGGAAGTTTCCTTGAAGGCAAGGAATAACTCTTAACACAATGCTTTGAATAGAATATATGCTCAAAGAATGCTTTTGAGAGAATATATGAATGAATGAATGAATGAATGAAAGGAATTCTTCTATAATTTCATCAACAATTAATTAAACCCCATATCTATGGCAATGCCCAGCATGGAGCAGATTCCCAATAATATTTTTTGACCTACTTATATTTTATTCATAAGAGTTAAATTTTAAAACTATAGAATAATATGTAAAAAGTAACTCTTAAATTTGGACATATTTTGTCTATTTTAGACATAGTCCCAGTAGCCAATTGTTTTAATAATTGTTATCCAATTCCTTTTATTAATTTTTTCTTTTTTATCTATATAGTCATTGATAAAGTCATTGATTCATTAGTCATTTCTAAAGAATCATTTTAGAGAGAGACTGAAATGTTATGTCTTCATTAAAGCATTATATGTGCTTTTTTATTTCAACAAATTGATTACATTGCTCTTCTGTGTATACAACACCTTGTTCAAAGTGACACTGATACTTTACAGCATTGAAGTTTATAGCCTTTGTTAGGGACTTTGTACCTGTGCTTACTAGGGAAAAGAACAAAAACATCTATCTCCAATAGACGACAGGGTCTGAGCACAGAGGCATTCATTCTAAACCTGCAATTTATCAGCAATGGTGAATCAAGGCCCCCTGTCAAATACAAGCACTGGGGTAAAGAACAAGTAATTTTACCTCATTGAAGAAAGCATTATTAACCTGCTCATATACTTTATGTGTGCCCTTGTCCATCAGCCAGCTTTCATTCTTCCTCTGATTGAGTACATATACTCATCTGTGTCTTGACATCGGCCATAGATTGGGAAAGTCAGGCATCTGTGCCACAGGGTTTGAACATTAATGATAAATAGTTCTGAACTTCCAGGAATTACTGATGTTATTGTAGTTTCAAGTGTCATGCCACTCTTTTCTGCACCTTCTGAGAAATAGCTTCCCGTCTTTGTCAAAGGAAATGAATGCTACAATGATGTTTTCAAAAATAGGCAGAAATATCTAAAGAGAATTGTTGTCACCTGGAATCTTCCTATAAATGTGCATGACAAGCTCGCTGAGCAGAACTCAATGACCTCCCTATTATTCCAGAAAGAAGAGAAATAACAATCTCTTTTCCACCAAAGAGCCAACCCAATTTTTAGGCATAATGCTAAAAAATATTAGAATATGAGAACTTTTATTTTATAAACAATGTATTTTTGTAATGTTCACTATGCATATTCAAAAACTTGGGTATTTTTCCTACACAAATATCATTTCTTAGTCAATTAAGCAATATGTTTTGGGAAATAGCAACTTGGGTAAAGCAAATATATACTAAATCTGGAACTACTTTATGTGAGAAAGATACACTGATACAAAGAACTTAAAAGTTTAGCACTTGGAAAATGTGTTAAAACTCAATGGTTTTTTTTTTAATTTAAATGACATTTATTTACCTAATTATAGTGCGTTAAGGCAACGAAAATAGATTCATAGTCTTTTAAGTGAACTTTGTCATGCCTCTGACTTGTGGAATTCAGCACAGCACTTTGTAGAAATTAAGTCATCTAAGGCAGTAAAGGAAAAGACATTGCTAAGATGATTAGGCCACATTAAGAGAGTGTATATGCCTCATCTATTTAGGCTGCTGCATTAGTTCTCTAGGGCTGCTATAACAAATGACCACAAACTAAGTGGCCTAAGACAATAGAAATTTATTATCTCATAGTTCTAGAGGCTAAAAGCCTCAAATCAAGCCTGAAAAGCAGAAGCCTGAAAATTACATGCTCTACAAAGGCTCTAGGAGAATCCTTCCTTTGCATCCTAGCTTGTTGTGGTTGCCTGCCATCCTTGGCATTTCTTGGCTAATATCTGCACCACTTCAACTTCTGCCTCTGTCTTCACATGGCTGTATTCCCACTCTGATTGTCCCTCTAGCTTAAATCTCCATGTCTTTATAAGGACACCAGTCATTGGATTTGGGGACCATCCTAATCTAGTATGAGGTCATCTTAACTAATTTCATCTGCAAAGACCCTATTTCTAAATAAGATCATATTCTGATGTTCTAGGTAACGTGAATTTTGGAGGAACAAAATATATTTAACCCATTACAGTTACTATACTGCTTTATTTGAAATAATGATTGGTTACATGAGGACTCTAAACCATTCATAACAAATCAATTACAGCTACCTGTAAGTATGCAAAGAAGATTCAGTGAGAAAACCACAATTAGACTCCCAGAACTGTACCAGGGAACTGAATCAAATGAGAACAGCAATCAGGTAGCTATAAAGTACCAATAAGTCACACTTGTCATTTGAATATTAACATTATATATCATTCCCCATTTACTTTTTAGTATTGTTAGTTTTATATCTGAATATGAAACCATTTTGTTTGTTTGCAAGAATCATTACCCCTATATACATGCTAAATTATATGTCCCCCCTTCCTGAGTAGGCATTCATCTATCTTGACCTTTATTCTTTAGCATTATAACCTGTCTGTACTTCCTGCTAACACCCCACAATTGTTTCCTTTGAATCCTTTGTCCAGCCTGCCCCCTCTGCTTGGACACTTTCCTCCAGCCCCCTCCTCCTTGCATGTCCTGGGCTTGCTCATCTTTATAGTCTCACCTCCTGAAAAGAGACTCCCCAAGCACAGTGCTCAACTTCATTCTGGGCTGTGCATCCTCTCTCCATCTCCTATATTGCTCAGTGCAAAACACTTTCTTTGCATTTATCAAACAGCTTGATAATTGACTGTTTATTATCTGATTTCTCTCAATATATGGCAAGTTCTTGTAAGATTGGGAAGGTGTGGACAGCACATATTAGGTCCAGAAAAGTCTGTTTAAGCAAATGAATAATCAATTAAATGAAGATCAAATAAAGGCACTCTTATAGGCACTTTCTAGAGACTGAGTAATGCATTGATTCTGATCTCAGAGAGTTTGCATGTATAGGTGATGCGCTTATAAATCACCATGTGTTAACAGAGACAATCCCTACCTAGTGGTAAAATAGAGGTAAATGAAACACATTAGAAAATTAGCGGATTGAGCAATTATTCCAACTGGGGTATGTTCTCTAGAGAATATTTCTTGACATACGTGGTACTGAAGCTGGGTGTTAAAGAACAGGTATTATTTACAGAGATGAGCTACTGAGGCAGGTCAGGGTGCTGGGGAATAGTGAAGAGAAGATAGTCAGACCTTTTAAGCAGAAAGAGAAAAAAGGCATGAGTATAGCCATGAAGGTATGTGAGTGCAGGACCCATGTGAAAAACAGCAAATAATTCAACTTCAATGCAGCATGGCAAAAGTGATTAGATCACTGTGGTGAAAAACAACTGGAAAGTTACATGGGAAATAGATCACAGAGGCCTTAAGTGACAGTGCAAAGAGATGTCACAGGAACATATCAAAGGAATGGTGTTCAGAGTTGTCTGCCTTTGTGTGGGGAGCTTGACTGCCCAATCAACAGAGTTTCTGAAGAAGTTGTGAAGGAGTACAAGTACAGCATCTGGACAGCACATGGCGGAGGAACCAACCATGATTGGGTAAGAGACAGGAGAAGAAAGGCATATC
>VBSM01002608.1:82903809-82929443 GCA_008086735.1 Cheirogaleus medius
AGAAAAAAAAATGAACATAAGTCTGATTTAGAAAGGAGGAGGTGACCAGATCTAATGCAATCTGATGGAAGCAAAGGCAAATAAGACGTGAAGATGGAGGTAGTTATTGGCCTTCAGTGAAGCAAAGATAGAGGAAGAAGAGAACTAAAAAATAAGAATGTTTGGAATGGGAGGTCATTATCTTAGGTGAGAAAAGTCAGACACAGAAAGACAAATACTACACGTTCTCACAAGTGGGAGCTAAATAATGTGTACACATGGATGAACAAAGTAAAATGATAGACAATGGAGACTTGGAAGGATGAAGATACAGGAGGGGAGTAGATGAGAAATTATTAATGGGTACATTATTCGGAAGATGGATACCCTAAAAGCTCTGACTTGACCACTATGCAATCTATGCATCTGAAAAAACTACACTTGCACGTCATACATTTATTTAAAAAGAAATAGTGAGCCCTGGTGTTTCTCTGTGAGGTGGCACTCATGCCCCAGCCAAGAAGAGCAGTGTACTCATTTGTGTCCAATAGCATTTTAAGTTGTTTCACTGGCGTGCTACTCAAATTGTCCTCTGCTGGAGGGAGCTGTTTTGCAAACTTTGGTTTATCCCTTCACAATGACAAAATGCAGAAATTGAATGTAAGCATTTAGAAACAATTGCAGCAATTTGATATTGTGACAATATCCATGTCATTTTTATTTTATAAAAATATCAGTATACAGCAGATGGACAAGAAAAAAATAAAGAACAAAATTGATTCTTCACCACATATAGATTGAGAAGCTCTGTTTTTTAAAGCCAAACAGTCTTACTGAAATAAAGGGTAGTTGATCTGTCTGCTCCTCCAGGAGCTTGCCAGCTCTCTGTGGGAGGCAGGAGGATGTATCTGAATCCTTTCTGAAGCCCTAGCTTCAAGCATGGGGCAGAGCATACCACATGTGATAGATAAATACTTAGAATGGAATTGATCTTGATAACTAGTTGGTTGTTTATTTACTGCTGAGAGAGCAGCTTCAGGTTGGCCACTTGGGCAGAAGTCATAGACTTGGAACTTAAGAGAAATGAATAGACACAAGCGGGCATAAGCAACAAGGGGTAACCCTCATTAGATGTCACAAAAGTGAGAAGGAAGAGACCTGAAGTGGAGCTAGACAGGGTAGACCATTTGTATGCTTCAAACTTCAGGAAAGAAGCCATTGGAAATGAAGTGGCTCAAGTTTCAGATAGAGTAGAAGCTAAAACTGAAAGTCTTTAAAGTCACAAGGCACAGTGAGGTCCCACTACTGGTGGGCATGCTTCCCTTCTGGAACTATTACTTTTTCTCTGGACCAGAGAATTGGAAAAGTGCTTCTGATTTGCAAGATTCAGAGCATGATCCATCGCAAAGTAAGCAACCTGACGTCCTTGACCCAACAAAACTCTGCCCTCAGTGACAACTTTCTCTAAGAAAGACAGATGATTACTAACTTCACTGCAACATGCTCAGTGCTGTTGACAGACTGAAGCCGTTCTGGGCTAGGGGTCCGCTACAGGCCTGTGAGAGCTTTTCTTGTTACACTTGATCTACCTAAAGAATTTCAATTAGTTTCCATCTGTGAAATATAAAATTGAATTCTTCTGAATGCCCTGAGCTCTTTCTAAGCACTGGACTATGTTGCCAAACTGACAATTTGCTGGGAATCTAGGCCATATTTCAGAGAATCAGAGTCTCGACAAACTCAAAAGTGTGTTAGTGATAATCTAGCCAGGCTTGCATTTTATAGAAAGGCATAGAGTAGTAAAATAATTAGGTCAAGCTCATATAATGAGCTATTTATGATCATCTACAATGATAATTCTCTGCCTGTGAAAACCTGAACACTTTCCACTACACCTGAATGCTTCAGTCAAATAACATGCTCAGAACACTTACTTTAGCCTACAGTTGGGCAAAAACATGTAACACAGAGCTTGTTTTAAATAAGGTATTGAATATCTCATGTAATTTATTGAATGCTGTATATTACCTAGAAACTGCAACGTTTTTGTGCCATCCTAAAGTTGAAACATCTACTCCAGACCATCCTAAGTAGGGGATCATCTGTAGATTCAAGGGGACCATTGTGGGTGCAATGTTTGTGTCTACCTCAGATTCATATGCTGAAACCCCAGTCCCCAGTGGGATGGCATTGGGAGGTGGGGCCTTTAGGAGGTGATTAAGTTTAGATTAGGTCATGAGGGTGGGATCCTCTTGACAGATTAATGCCCTTATGAAATAGAGGAAGAGACGCAAGATTGCTCTCTTTTCCTCCCTGGAGAACAAAGCTGTTGACCATGTCCTCACCAGACATGGAATCTGCCAGCACCTTGATCCTGGGCTTCCCAGGCTCTAGAACTGTAAGAAATAAATTTCTGTTGTTTAAATCACCCAGCCTGTGGTGATTTGTTACGGCAGTTCAAACTGACTAAGACAAGGACAATATGAAGGTGTCATCTCGATGTGCTGGGAATGTCCTTAACACTGAGGACAAGGTAACTGATAGGCAAGTCAGGGAGAAAAAAGGAATCCAGTTTTATACTAATAAAAGCAGATATTAATACCTTCATCTCCATCCCAAATGGAAGGAATGTAAAGTGACCTGGAGAAGATCCTCTAGCTGATATGTAGGTAGCCTTAGGAGCTTTTATAGGGTAAACTGTGACCTCCAATGTGGGCAAGGAGTGGGCAGAGAAAGGTAAATCAGACAGCAAGGATGACTGAGTACTATCCCTCCTTCCAGCATGTAAGCTAACCAGACAGTCAAATTAAAGACTATTATGTAAAGAAACACACACACACACACACACACACCCTATTCATCAACTAAGTAACTTTGGGAAATGTATCACTGACAGATTGCATTTGCAAGTTGGAGAATTAGAAAGGAGCCATTGACTTTTGTGTCATTTGTTTGGAAGTATGTACCTTTAAAAAAAATAGTATTTATCAATACAGTAGGATGTGCCAAGCACTGTTCTACATCCTTTGCATGCATTTATGGATTAAAACTATGCTATGAGGTAGATGCTGTCTTGTTCTCCATTATACAGATGAGGAAACTGAGGCAGAGAGAAGATGATTAAAGTGCCTGAGACCAGTCATATGCAAACTAGGCATATTGGTTTCCTTTTGATGCTGGGATAAATGACCATACACATAGTGGCTTAAGACGACACATATTTATTCTCTTTCAGTTCTAGAGGGCAGAAGTCTAAAATGAGTTGGCAGGGCTGGTTCCTTTTGGAGGACCTAGGGTGGAATCTTTTTTCTTGTCTCTTCTAGACTCTAGAGGTCACCTGTATTCCTTGGCTCATAGCCTCATCCTTCCTCTGTGAAGCCAGGAGCAGATCATCTTCCAATCTCTCTCTCTTTCTCTCTCGCCTTTTCTCTGCTTCCATTATTACTTGGCCTTTTCTGATCCTAACCCACTTGCCTCCCTCTTATCAAGACCCTTGCAATTTAATTGCACCTGCCAAGTATCCCAAGATAATTTCTGCATCTCAAGATACTTAGCCACACCTATTAACAAAGTTATTTTTTATTACATAAAGTAACATATTCAGATTTCTGGAAATTAGGATGTGGACCTCTTTGGGAGGTCAGTATTGTGCCTTCAACAGAGGATTCAAACCCAGGAAGTATGGCTGTACAGCCTGCTTCCTTAAACCACTGCACCATCGTGTCTGAAAAAACATTTAAATGATATATCTTCAGAGTGTGCTACATGCCAAGTACTTGCCTCACATTGCATATGTGATACCAAAGAAAACAACCATGATCCTACCCGTATGTGGAATAATGGCATAAAAAGTACACAATCATTGTTAGAAATTTTGTTAAATTCTACAAAGCAAAAAACGGTGCACTATGAAAAAGGATACTGGGGAAAGGGGCACTATAAAATTACAAATTACAGGTCAGGGAAGTCTTCTCTAAGCAAAGACCCAAAGGGTGAAAAATTTTGCCTTTATGTTGATGCAAGACCATCAAATTAGTAATGTTCATATAAATAATGTTTGAAAGAAATTTTAAAAGATGTTGACTGTTGTTAGGTTAAAAGATTAAATTGTGGGAGATTACACCTTTCTTTCTTTTTGTCTATACTTCCCAAATTTTCTAAAGTAATGAAATATTATCTTAAAATTAGGAAAATGAAAGAAACATTATTTTATAAAAGGGGTGAGGTTTATGTTGCCTTTTAAGATTGAATCTGTAGAAAATTTTCTCAATCAGCTATAAAAATGGGTGCTGGAGCTATTATCAAGGTTTATTCTAGAAAGTAATAATTCTCATTGAAATGAATTAAGGCTTCTTTAAGATTGTGCTTCCTTAAATTGCCATTCTTCTTTATACTCAACATCATGCTACCATGGGAGAAAGTGTGAGTCCAATGCTCTAAAATGGAATACAAACTAGAAAATATTAGAAAAACTAACCATTTACCTTTTTCAAGTTATGATGCTTTTAATCTCAAGTTTGCTTATATTTTGGGCGTTAGCAATACTGAAATTCAGGGCTAGTCACTTCTATTGCTCTAAGAAACCTGTACAGTCTATATTTAGAACAATTGACTCAGTAGAAAAAAAAAAAAGAAAAGAAACAGGGCTCTTTCATCAATGTTTGATCTGAAAGATGCGTCCAAATGCTGGTCAGCTTTGCACTAAATGTTACCATGGGCAACGGTTTTAAGGACTTCATATGAATAAAAAAGAACAGGCAAAAGTAATATTGTCTGAACATTTATCCCTGTGGCCATGTCCATTTTATTCATGTGGCTGCCTGGATTCAGATCTTAACATTTTGTTGATTTATTTCCCTGAGCCCTTATCCATTCTCCCTTAGGATACTGAAATGCATACCTAATTAGCTTCCCTTATCATTCTTCATTATCCTATCCCAGTCTTTCAATCCACTGCTGCCAGAGTGGATTTGCCAAAATGACGCTCTCGCTGCATCCTTCCCTGCTCAAAAAGTCAGTGTAATGCTATAGCTACTTACTATGTGTCAGGCATTATGTGAGGGCACATGAACTTACCAGTATAAGTAAGAAATAGCCTCTTCCCTCAAGAATACTCAAAGAGTTTTACAAACTAGTGGGCAGAAGAACTATTGCACGATGATCTCTAATCCAGGGCTGGATGACATCCGTGACTGCTAGAGGTCTAAGGAGCAGGCTTTAAGAGCACAGTAAATTATCTAAAAGCCCAATCTCTAGCTAATTGGAATACCTTGGTGGGCCACTTGTTGCTGGTTCCAACCTATTTTTCTACATTTAGCCCATTCTCTGCCTTCATAAATTTTCATCGCTACCTTGGCTGTTTCCAAAATCTCCTAAAGATAGTTCTCCATTAGGACTTTTTTTTTATGGAAAGTTTAAGAAAATTGGAATCAAACTTCTTTAAATAATGATGTAACTATATTAACATATACCTGAAAAGTTTAAAGATACATCTAAATTTTTAGAAACTAAAAGTGAAGCTTCAGGTGAGGGTTCATCCAGCAACTGAAATAATTTTCCCTAATTCCCGGTTTTCCTCTTCTTTGATTCTAAGTTTTACCAGGCTGGGAATCCTTGGAAATTCTAGGATCATCCTCAAGTAGAATAGCAGAAAAAAGGTTTCGTTTTAGACCTCAATTCCTCCCATCAACTGTAAAAAAGAGAACTTCTATTCACTAGGTATCTAACAAAATTCATGAACCTTGTTCTCATTGTTCTGAACTGAGCCACAGCCCCATCCCTGAATCAATTATTGTCATGGGAGCATTACATCCATTGTCTTAACCCAATTTTCACACATCCTGAGAGATGATGGTGGCATGTCAGCTATTAGCCACATACTGAAAATAGGGAGTGAGTATTTACCTAAAGGGGGATATTGGGACTGCTTTACCACAAGAAGAAAGAATAAACTAGATGACAAAATAAATAAATATGAAAAAAATGAATTTAATGAACAACCAAGTAATTAATAACTTTTTTAAGCCTCATCATTCTTGAAGAATATTTTCCATAATATTCCCTTATGCTATTGAAGGAATAGCCAACTCAAGCATTGTTTAAATTCAGGAAAAGCTTGCCTTATATAATATATTGTGTTTTCTCAACAAAATCTGGCATGGTAGTTTGCACAAAAGCAGTCCTCAACAAGTTTTTAATCATATCTTTTTCAAAAAATTTCCATTTCCCTACCATTCTACTGATTTTTTTCTTAAAAGTGACCAATGTTCTCTTTAATTTTAAAACTCAAGATTTTCCCTTAGTTTTCATACTTTTCATATTCTGAAACATTTGACCGTCATTCTTGAAACCTTCTTGCTGTATCTTCCATGTGTGGCATTCCTCTGTCTCTCTTCCCATTTCTCTAAGGTCTCTTTTCACTTACAATTCAATTGTTTTGTTTCCTTCTCTCAACCCGGTGCCAACTCACTTGAGTTGATTTGGGGATTTACAATTGCCAGGTGTTGGTATGCCTTCAACCATTAGTGGATGTTGAAGGCTGTGTGTTCTCTTTCTTTGCTCATGGGTTTTATGTTATAATAAAATCAAACCTCAAACCCATTAATAATAATAATTCCTCTCATTAATTAGCAAACATATATACAGGTGTTTGTGTGTGTGTTTATGTGTGTATGTGTATATCTCAAGCCATACTTCCTGTAAGCTTAGTGAGGTCCCAAATTTGTCATTTTAGGCTTTCAGACAAGTACTTTGCACGAAGGGTTCACCCCTGTGGCAGACAGAATCATATTCTAACAGCAGGATCAGCTCATCTTCAGAGGACCAGGTTTCAGTGACCTCTCACGAGTGGGCCAATCAGAACTTGAGCAACTGAGCTTGTTTCCAGGCTGCCAGGCTGCTGGGTTTGCTGTGCCACGTGCTTTGTTCACAAGGGGAGTAATTGCCTTTCTGGTCTATCGAGCTACCACAATTTTTGAAACCAATGCATTTTATCAGTGAGGAATATTTTTAGAAGTCCTAAAAATATTGTAAAGATTTGCAGTGGCCATCTCTGGAATTTGAACTCCTGATTTGGGTACTTCAAGCATTCATTTCCTTTAGGGTAGAGATTAGAGTTGACTGCACACATATCTCACACAACTTTTATGGAGATATTTTAAAATCAGTTGTAAAATATATAATATATATTTAGGTCCTCCTCAAGGTTTCCAGTGAGGGAAACACTGAATGAGGTGACAGATTTATATCCTGAATTCTTTGGAAACTACTGTATGGGTCTTGAGATTTCAATGAATCCTCTGAAAGTATACAAGAAATTGTACTAATAGTATGTTTGCCTTTTTCTAAGCGGATACTTTATAGATTCCCTCATGTTTTTAGAAGTATCAATGATCTGCTAGTGATAAAGAACAAGATTTTCATTATGGATATAAAAACTTAGACCCATCCCTTTATTCATTCATTTACTCATAAAAAAAAGTTTGCACTTAATGCCTTTAATAAGCCAAACATTATTCTAGGACATAGGAATACAGTGGTTAACATATTGTAAAAATTCCCTATAATAATGGAGTGAAGAATACAGGTAATAAAAAATAAAGATAAAGGTATCTGGTATACATAATTTCAGGTACTAGAAAACATACCATAAGTAAGTAAGTAAATAAATAAATAATAAATAAATCTATACAGAGAGATGGTGACCAAAACCGACTTTGGATACTGCAAGTAATAATTTGGTGACCTATTATTACACAGTTCTGGATCATTCCAAAATCTACATAATTAATCCAGTCTTCTTCTCTCTGTGCTAAGTCACACACATTTCTAATGGCCTGCTGGTTGCCATTAGGTGTATGCCACATTGGTTTCTATAAATCAAAGTTTCCTAAAACAGGGTTGATGTTTTGCTCCCATTATTTCCTACCATGCTTTGACTCAGCCCCATCCCATGTCTGTTTTTATTTCTCTTCACTTTATTTTTATTTAGTTCACCACCAAATCCCATTTATCCACCTAAGCTCAATTCTCCAAAATCTTTTTTTTTTCACTCTTCCTTTCCCCTCTCACAGCTCATTATGCAATCACTTCCCAAGTCTAGCACAAGGATCTCTCACTTCCAAATGTGCATTTTAAATGTGCATTTTATAATAAAAGTTAGGTTCTATAGGTTATTGGCCTGCTATAAAACCTTTATTATTTCATAATTGCTTCTCAAATCAAGGTCAAACTCCTGACCTGGAAGAGTCTCTATTTTGTGCTGCCAGCTTTCCTTTGCCCACATCTCCAACTTCCTAACACGAATCTCTCACCAAAAGGTACCATGTAGACTTCTCAAAAGTCATTCTAGGTAGTCTCACTTTGTGTCTTTGAGAATAATATGTGACAAATAGGCACAGCTGTTGTAATTATTGTTGAGCACTTATTAGGAGTCTGACATAGATACTTTGTAAGTATGGACAGCAAGTTAAGTAACACAGTACTAAGAACTCAGGTTTTGAGTGCTAGCTCTGCAGGTTATTTAACCATGAGACTTGGACAAGCTACTTAAATCCTGCACTTCAGTTTCTTTGTATATGAATGAGATAGAACAGCACCTATTTCATAGGTTGCAGTGAAGAGTAGATAAAAGATAATGAAGCTTCATGCACTCCCTGGTGCATGATCACATAGTGGTTCAGTGAATATTATTATTATTATCATCAAAATTTATAACATGTATTCAAAATACAGTAGGTATTATTTCTTTTTCTGTTGATGGCTTGTCAGAAGTACAGACACTATGTATTCATCTGTTAGATACTCTTGTCTCCATTTCAGCATGTCTTTGGAAAATCTTTGCCAATTCCTTGCAACCTTACCTATGAAGCCTTTATGGATTTTCCTCTCGTGAATGTCACTTTTCTTTGTTTAGACAGGGTTTAGGATAGTCTTAATGTAGCAGAGGTTCTTGTGTACATGTCTTACCTTCCAGCACTAGATAGTACAGTAACTCCTCTGGGAGACCACATACTAGCGTAATAAGAAACAAGGCTTGGGTAAAATGACTTCATTTTGCATTTTAGCTCTATGACTTATCAGCTGTGTGACAATGAACAGGTTACTTAACTTCTCTGATTATCAATTTTCTAATCTCTTAAATAAGAACAATGATGCCTTTGTCCCGACATGTTCATGAGAATTAAATAATCTGGCACAGGACAAGCACCTAGTATAGTCCCTATTATGTACGAAGAGTCTAGTTCAAAATAAGTTCCCTCCCTCACATTCTTCCCAAGATGACAAATTTACTCAGGCTCGTATCATTCACAGCAATTAGCACACTTAGAGATAGTTAATGTTTAAAAATAGTAAATTAAATTAAGTTTTTTACATCCAGTGGTAGAAAATGGCAATTTTCAAAGTGAGAGCATATTGCAATATAAAGATATTAGCTGTTCAGATGTTTGCTATGATGCTATCTTTTTAAATATGTAATTTAATAATTGCATATTAGCAATATCCATAGAGTTATCTCTCAGAGTAAATAAACCAACAGCCTGAAAAACTGATCTTTGTAAAACCCTTACCAAGGCAAAGTAATTTCTGACTAGTCCTAGCATTCATTGCACTATGGAAGTATTTTGATCATAGATTTTTAATACTTGAATTATAATTGCTAGTTTACATTTCTGTTTTTCCTACTAAACTGTGATTCCTCAAAGAAAAATCCCCTTCATCTTTTTCCATCCTTTGTCCCTGACCTAACACCTACCTTATAGAATGTGCCAGGCCACAAGCCTCAAATTTTACAGAACAGAAGAGATTATTGTAATGTGCCTGGCACGCCCCACATTCCAAGTGAACACAGGGAAGAAGCTTCTGACCTTAACATGTCTAGAAGAGTCCAAGAAGTCTTCTGAGAAAGTGACGTTTGCATAGAGTTTGCATGGAGTTTCAATAGATAACGAAGAAGAAAGTGTTACTAAGAAAAGAATACTCATTTGGTTGACTCAATGAATATGTCTTTTAGTTAAATCTCAAAGAAATGTAGATTATAACATTGGATACTGAGCTTAACCATGAAAAGGTTCACATTATCATTACAACAAAGCTGTACCACTTGCTAATTGAAGTTATGTTCATTAATTGAAAAATAAAAGTACACCTAGGGAATGAAGATACCTGATAAGTCAGCATATAAATCAGATCCTTTTAAATTACTCTGAGGTGTTCCATTGTTTCAAAAAATAGGTGTCCCTGAAGACCTCCAAAAATATGTCTGAGTGAAGATAATATATGCTTTTATCCCTCCAGTTAATTTGTGAACCTGAGTAATTAGATAAATTGGCTGCCAATGTGTACCTGTAGGATTAAGCACTATTATGTTTCTGTAGATAAGGGCTACTAGTGCACACTGTGTGGATATGGTACACATTCTTCTCTCAGATATTTAGGTGTTTGTGCTTTGGGGATTCATAATGAAAGTTTGCAGTATAAATACTATGAATCCCATCAAAAAGTCTGCCCAAGGCATTTCTTAAAAATTAGCCTTGAAGCCTGGGAAGGACTAAAGAAAGGAATTACATCCTATGTGTAGAACTCTGTGGTATGTGAAAAAGGCTGATAATAAATGAGAAAACAGCATGGAAAAGAAAGAAGTATGAACTGTGATAGACTTTTATTTCTTAAGGTAGATTTCATATATATATCTATACATATTAAGATGTTTACAGTATAGTCAAATTTTAAATCAATAGAAAATAAAATTGTGTAGAATGACATGAGTTTTTGTCTCAGCTTCAAGATATGAGGATAAAATTTCACATCTTCTTTCTTATATAGGTGAAAAGATGGGCTATATCCATGCAACACAAGTAATCAAACCAATGGAAACATTTCACCAGCATTCACCACTTAACAATGAATTATCAAAAACCATTATTCCAGTTATTCTAGATATTGAAAATAGGAAATTGTATAAGGCAGAATTCTTATCCACAAGGAAGTCAATCTAGTGAAGGAGACAGAATAGTAAATGAATCATTTAAAAAATAGTATAAAAACACAACAGAAGAAGTGCATTCTGGAACAGAGTTAGAAGAGAAGAGACAGGAATGCAGATTTGGAGATGGAATGAGATGGCATCTGAGCTAGAATATGTAATTTTTAATGTCGCATGCATATGTATTATTCCATATGTAATACATGTATGTATTGTTCCAGATCTAAGGAAAGAATGACTTGGTTGTTAAAATTATTAATATATTAACACCAAGTAAGCGTTTACTTCCAGCCAGACACATTGCTAAATGGTTTCTATGTACTCTCTTCATGACTGTCCCATGGAGAGACATTAGAATTCCTATTTCACAGATGGAGAAACTGAGGCATAAGGAAAGGGTACATCAGTTGCACCTGATCATTATTTGCAGAGTCAGGATTCAAATCCAGGTCTTTGTAAATGCAATGCGTAGGCTGTAAGGCACCTTATGCAGACATTGGACATTTCAGGAGCAAAAAGAAGTAAGCTGGAAAAGTCAAAGATGTCATAGAGGAGTGTAGCTAGGACTGACTTCTGAGACATGCATGAAGGATAAAGGCAGGGCATAATTGTAGGACATTTTGTGTGGGGAGGGGAGCATGTCAAAGAAATGGTTTGCTCGTGTGTGAGTTTCCTTGTGTTCCCTTAATTGCTTGTTTAGATACAGTGGTTTGATGGTACTGATTTTTCTCGACTTCAACTGGATTGGATAGCATTTCACCAGGTTTGGAAATTCTACCCCATATGTTCTAAAATGATACATGTTGATATCCCCCCCAGCTGATCCAGCTGAAAAACAATATTCACTTGGTTCTGACCTTGATGGGAACCAGAAATCTTTGCAAATTTAATTCCCATTGGTTATTATTTCTCTCCTTATGCTAGTATTTTTCACCTTTTTTCATTGTTGTCCTCCTAAGAAACCTCTTTAGACCTGTTTTTCTAATACCCCAAACAATGACATTTTAATACCCTATATGTACTATATACTTATTTACATGCTATATGCATATCAATGCAATACACATAACAAGAGTAAGATTTTTAGACATTGCTATCATCTGAATGTTTATAAGTTATACATAAGTTATACATTGAAATCTAAACCCCCAGGGTAATAGTATTAGGAGGTGGGCATTTGGGAGATGATTAGGTCATGAAGTCTTCACAAATGGGATTAGTGATTTTATAAAATAGTCCTCCTCAGAGAGACTCTCACTCCTCCTACCATGTGAGGACAGAACAAGAAGGTGCTGTCTGTGAAAAAGTGGGCCCTCACCAGACACTATATCTGCTGGCACCTTGATCTTGGACTTACCAGTCTCTAGAACTGTGAGAAACAAATTTCTATTGTTTATAAGCCACAGAGTTTATGGTTTACGTTGTAGTAGCCCAAAGAGACTAAGACAACCATGAACCCACTTTCACCTCCTTGTGACTAAAATAGCCCCTGGGAGAATGAATGCTTTATGCTCTGCCTTTTTCCCTGTTTTGCATTCTATTGTAATAAGTAAAGGGGGGATTTTGGAAACAATCTGGAATCAAACTAGGTTTTAAGATAAATCACCTGATCTGATTGCAAATTTCTTCTGCGACAAGTGATAGTAATACAAATTTAGGAAATTCTTATTAATGAATTAAGTAAGATAATCTAGAAACAAAGACATAACAGCAGCTTAGAAAATGTTAGTTAACTTTCTCCTGTTCCTGTGGTGCAGTTCCTTTTGAACTCAGCCCTTATACTGAATTTTTAATGTGCTCACTAGCTCCCTTATCGAAGAGACTAGAAGGAAATACACAGAAGAAGCACAGAAAGGACTTGATACAGGGAGCAAGTAGCAGAAGCCAACTGAAATTTATAGAACAGGTGTGCTGCCAGGGTCATCTGAGTGGGAAGCATCTTGCACCTTCTATGTCGGTTCCTCCCTGAAGTGGACTCTTGCTTTTTATAAATTCTGTAGTAGAGGAGAAGATCTCCAATGTAGTATGATGGAGAAAAGGACAGCATTCACAGAAAATCTAGGATCAAGCTAAGTCTCTACCATTTATGCTCTGACTGGGGCGAGTATTTAACCTCTTTGGGCTTTTATTTCCTCATATGTAAACTGGATATAAATTTACAACTACCTCATAGGGTTATTTTGAAGATTAAGTTAAATAAAACCTTCATGATGCCTAGTATATAGTTAGTACCCAATAAAGGTACTGTATTTTCTCTCTAAGCAGCTTTGTTTTCTGAGATGTCATGGGGTACAATTATTCCATATACATAATGGATAAAAAAAGGCAAAGTTTGTATGGCAATAGACATAGGGGTAAAAACTTACATTTCTAGAGCACTTTACAGATAAAAACTATTTTTACATTCTTATTCTGCAAGACCACCCGGTGAAATAAGTAAGATTGACATTATTATCCCCATTTTAAAACTCATAAAACTCAGATATCATGTGACCAGCCCAAGGTCACATAGTAATAGATTTTGTAGCTAGAATTAAAATCCAATTTCTCTGATTCTAAATCTAGAGTTAAACTCCACTGGTGCTTAATATTGCTTACAAATCTTTATTTTTCAAGCATAAAGTCAAATTAGTTTTAAAAAGTTCTTAAAAATCTGTAAGCAGGTATCATTTAATTTCAATTTTGGTAATTCTCCTCTGATAAATGTTAAACTTTTTGTGTATTTTACATTGGTGATCCCTGTCCATAAATTTCATGATATTTCTTTAGGTCTTTGAAAAATGTTTGAATTTGTTTTAATTCTCCATTAAAAATATTTTAAAAGAATCTGAGAAAATAGGATCTGTTTTCATGAAATTAAGCTAGAAGAATTGAAAATTGTAGCCTTTTTGTTTAATACTTGGAAGGAATACTAAAATCAACTTTTTATAGTAATATAAAGTTCTGCACATAAGATGCAATATTGGGCCAATAATGATCAAATTGATTTTCTTTTGTTTATTCACCTAAGTTATTAGATGAAAACCTACTTCTGACCATTGTCTGCTAGAAAATTTTTTAAATAATTTGATTTTAAAGGACAATGGTAATCAGAATGTAACTGGTAATTATTTTATATATAATAGAAGGTCTTTATGTTTTCTATGTCTGGATCTATGCAAAAAATTCTTCTAGCTTTCAATGGCACTCGATTATTTTTAATATGCATGCTATTTCTCTAGACTAATTTGATGGTAGAAAACCTCACCAAGGGAGAATGAAAATCAGAATACTAGATTCCAAAGGCACAACCCCTCCTTCCATACTGGATTTGGCAGTTTAATAAAACAACAGCAGCTAAGTATAGTAAAAAAACAATAAAAGCAGTGAAAGAAAAGAGACAACAATTCTTAATGAGCCAGCAGTCTGTGCCTGGCAGCTAGTCAATGTAAGATAACTTTCCTTTTATTCATGAGTCTTTGAGGGCATTACAATATCAGTTCTTTTTATTAATAGCTCTCCCATCATCCATTGTTTAGGCATCATTTCATATTAAATCACCATTGTGTCATTCTCCTACAGCAATACACCTGAGAGTTTTAAATAACCATTTGACAGGAAGTTGTCATAGGAAGAGCTTATTTTCAACTAGTTAGGCAATTGAGCAGGAGCAATGGTTTGTTTATAGATAAAAATAGATAAAATAAATGAATAATTATTAAAAGGTTTTTTTATTAGATAATTCTTGTACTTACAATTTGATTTATCAATGATGGAATCTCATTTATTTGGTGGGGGATTAAACTCATTTAGTTATCATAAATGTAAATATTATTTAGCAAAATTTTATTAAGTATTCTCAACACTGCACAAGACACTGATAGGGATAAAAAGGAAGTACAGTATACAAATTTATTTCCTACCTTCCTATACTATTAATAACAGTCCTGTTGGGGAAGCAGAGCACATATAGGTATGACCTAGGGAATAATAAAATAAATCTTATTAAATGACAAAATATAAACATGGATCGAACTGGAGGCCATTATGTTAAGTTAAATAAGCCAGGAACAGAAAGTTAAACATCACATGTTCCCACTTATATGTAGAATCTAAAAAAGTTGATGTCATGGAAGCAAAATGTAGTATAGGAGATACTAGATGCTAGGAAATGTAGTGGGCACAGGGGTCAGGGGAGTAGGGAGAGATTTGTTAAAAGATACAAAATTACAGCTGTTAGGAGGAATAGCTCTATACCACTGTGGGATGACTATACTTAACAATAACATATTGTATAGTTTCAAATAACTAGAAGGAGGATATTGAATGTTCCCAACACAAAGAAATGATACATGTTTATGATGCTGAATATAATAATTAGCCTGATCTGACCACTGTACATTGTATGTATCAAAATCTCTGTGTACCCTATAAATATGTATAATTATTATATGTCAATTAAAAATTAAAAAATAAATTTAAGAGAGACAAAATATGTAGTAAATATTTGAATTACTAAATGATGATTAAAAAGAGTAAGTTCAATATGCATGGTAATTGCAAAAAGTTTTAGGAGGAGATCCCACTAGAAAGAAGATAAGCAGATGGGGAAACAAAGACTGCCATGGACCAGAAAAAAAAAAAAAAGAATCAAAGCACAAGACCAGAGGCTGAACAAGGCATGACCATGGGGCAGAAAGGCTGGGGAAATTGATATAGGTTAAAAGCTCAAGGAAATGTGAATTGATGCAAAAGTTAGAGGACGAGATTATGAAGAGACTATTTTGGCAACTAATTTGGAGGGCATGTATGGGTGATGAGGGGATTGCTGTATATTCTCAAAGACTGCATTGACTCGCTTGATGTGCTTCAAAAAGAGCAGTCTGTTGGCTTATACCTAAGGCTGGAGAATCGTGAGAAGTGCAGTTAGGGAACTAGAATAGCCAGGGATGGGAGAGGAGGTCTTGGCATACAGAACAGAGAACAGAATTAGAATAAATAAAGAAGAATGCATTTCATAAGTTGCATTAAAACAATTAATCTACTTCAATTAATAGAAAATAAGTATGATTTTTTAAAAACAGAAATAATTAACTGATTGAAATAAGCTCTTCCTCTGAAGACTTGTCATATAGCTATTTAGGAGATATGTTGCTTTAGAATGCCACTCTGATGATTTAATATGGAATTAGGCTGAAAATAATAGATGACACCAGCGATATTACAAAGGGTCATATATTATTTGATGTGATCATCACCTGGGAAGTTGGCCTACTCTAGATATCTGCCAAAACAAGTTGCTGTCTGGGAAGTTGGCTAGCCTACGACTGCCAGATGCTTTGTTGTTTGGTTGCTGCAGAAACATACATATGTGTGTGTATTTGTTTATTTTCAGTACAGAAATAATACATATTTATTATAGAAAAGTTAACAAAGCTTAAAAAGAAAAAATAAAATGAGAAATTCTGTAATCCCATCACCCACATAAAAATTTATTATCATTTTGAAGTGTTTTGTTCGCATAAATCCTCTATGTATATATTTAGTTGTAAGAAGCATTTCAAAGAGTGATAATTCTTCTGCCATGTCTCTCTTCCCCAGTTCATCTTTAACTATTGCTTTTCCTTTTATTCTCTTTTATTCTTAAATACACTTGTTCTAGTAATCATAACTTATAAAATTAAAATCATAACATTTCTCCTAGTACCCCAATATGGAAACACAGAGAATCCTCTTCTTTCTGTAAAACTCAGGAGCATGTTTTACATATAGCTAATGGCCAACTGGACTAACCAGAGGATGTCTAATTTCTGGATTCTAGAAAAGCAAATGCTGTCAGAGATGGAGTCACTGCAGTAGGCTACCAAAAACAGTGAGCATCTGACATTTTGGGGAGATCAATGAGAAGCAATATCCAAACGCAGCAACTCTAAAGGGACAATGACTACATTTGGTCACGTGTAGAGGTGCGAAGCCCTAGAAGGGGACCATAAAGGTTAAGGGCACAGGTTTTCAAACTGGGCAGCCCTGCAATTGGCTCCATCTCACATACTAGCTGCACTTGACCTTGAGCTTGTTGCTTAACCTCTCTAAATATCAATTTTCTCTTCTGTAAAAAGTGAATACACATATTCATTTCATAGGTTTGTTCTGATGAGTAAATCAGGTAACACATGGTCATACCTCAATTATTTAGTGTTGATGCAATGTAATCATTAAAGCAATGAAGCAACTAAGGTTCAGAGAAAATAAGAGACTTGCTGAAGGTCACATCACACATCAGTGGCAAAGACGAGACTTGAATTCAGTCTTAATTCTCAGTCCAGCACTCCTCTTACTTTAGCAAGAAGCCATCCCCCACCCAACAGATGGAGAGAATGTGTAAGGAAAGATTCAGAAAACCTCTTTTTACCATTGCCCCCAATCAGAAAATTGTGGAACTCTAAATCTTAACCAGGGCCTCTCTTTATAATGTGTTTGCAACTATTAAAAACAAAAATCTCTCAGACATAAGACTGTTTGACTCTCAGGAAGGGTCAAAGCCACTTAGTATAACTAATTTGGACTCGAACCTTTTAGCTGCTGCAGCATCCAGAAATAATTTATTATCCTGACATTCCGTAAAAGAAGTAAGTACAAAACAAATATTCATACTGGCATTTTAAAATATGTCAGCGGAGAGGATCAAAGAGTCCCCCATTCTTTACTTTATATCAAGATGAACCTGTTTGGTACCTGTCATGGAGTGAAGCTTATCGAGACGCGACAGGAAGCAAAGGTTATCTTTAACACAATGGAAAAGGGCAAATGAATGTTAACATTTAATTAAAGCCATGGAAAAAGAATGGCAAGGTGCAGGCCGGTGGTTGAAAGAATGGTGTGTTGGTACGGTACAGGGACAGGCTGCCTGAGCACAGAGGCAGACTCTGAATGCAGACAGTTGAGTGAGAAGCTCTCGTGATGTCCCTGATGTTATATTACAGTTGCTTCTGTCCAGTCTATGGCACAAAGAGTAAGGGCCCATTCAGGGCCATGGTTAACCACAGAGGCTCTGAAGTCCAATCTAGCTGGATTTGATAAGCTGCTCACAGAATAGTTACTAACAAGGACTGGGAGACAGACCTTTTGGTTTCAAACACCAGCTATGTGCCTCTTATTAACTGTATGACCTTGAGCAAGTCACCGAGTCTCTGCCCCTCAGTTTCTTCATCTATAAAATGGGGATAATACTGGTTCCTGTTCATGTAAGTCATTAGAAAGATTAAACAAAGGATTCCCTATTTGTAAGATACACACTAAGCTCTACATAAGTATTTGTTAAATATAGTCCTGAGGCTTGGACCCCACCACATACCAGCTACATCCTTAGTAGAAGTTAGTTAGCCTTTCTAAGACTCAAGCTCCTCATTCAGAAAATGGTTCTAACACAGTGACTGGCTTACATAGTTGTGGAAGTTAAATGGGATCATGCATGCACAACATCTGGCATACACTAAAGAATTATTTTCTTGGCTTTACCTCACCAACTAGACCAGAAATTTCCTGAGGCAGATACTTGTCATGTTATTCTTTCTAAATTAATATTTTTAAAAAGAGCAAAAAAGATATAAAAATGCAGGTGAAATGCTCTATACACGTGTCAACACAGACACGTCTGCCAAACTTAGAACATGCTCTCAGGAAAGAATCAAATGGACACTCACTAAGATGTACGGGATATTCATGGAATTACACTCAGAGAATTGTAGAACAAGGAGGTTCAAGCCAGAATTCACTCACTGTAATGTTCTGTTATTCTCTCCTGTATCCCTGACAGGCCAGCTCTTCACTGAAACTTCTAGTAATCCACGGTTCAGCCTGTCACAGAGCAAAAGTATTCCTTCTTTTCGTACATCCCAGTGGAACTTTTAAAAATAACTCTACTGACATCAATTTTAAAAGTCCCACTTATTGTAGTTATTCTTGAGCTTATCTCCATTACTGAATGGTAAATCCCTTGAGATAAAGAATAAAGGATGCCTGACATATTCATTTTTATATCTCTTTGACTATAGCTGGATCATTCCTATGTCCCTAGTAGATGCTCAGTGAATGTTTATTGAACAAATGAATTATGTAATTAGGTATCCCATAGAATGTTTTCTTTTTTGAGAAATCTGCTTATTTTGAATGAAACACCTATATTCAATCTTTCCTCCTGTTTATGTATACCTTAGATTTAAAACCTTGAAGTCTAAAAAGATCAGTTTTCATTTCCTGACTGAAAGGTTGAATTTAAATTGTTTTTTAATGCTTGATATTTTAATTTCATGGATTTTTATACTTCTAAAAATGTCAAAATCATCTAGTCATTTCACACTTTGGGAAACTAAAACCAATCATTAGCAGAGCCTGGATTCAAGGCTGGGTCACCTGACTGCTAATCACACATTATTTCCACTGCACCTTTCTGCAAGCACTTTACAATTTACAAATCTCACCTACAAAATGTTATAGTTTTTTAATCTTTAAATCTATGCTGTGGAAAGAGCAAACATTATGCCCTGTTGTTTCAGGGAAGGAAACTAAGTCTCAAAGAAGTCCAGGGACTCCCAACATTCCACAGCTTGGAAGTAGTAAATTTAAAAGAGAATCCAGGTCTTCAGATTCAATCTTTTTCTCTTCCGTTGGATGAACCTAAGCACATGTATTTAAAAAGCGAAAACTCTAAAACATAGGAAGAGCAGAGGAAATGAAAAGTAAAAGTGCGTTCACAGTGGGTGGAGGTAGTAGCAGAAAGGGATTCCTGCCCATTACCCATCATTACATACCCTCTGGGGCATATCCAAGGAGGAGAACGACTGTGCCTTGCAGTGGAAACCTATCCAAGGAGAAACATAAAGCAAGTTCTGCCCTTACTTGATCCGCAAGAGTAATAACTACTTCCCTCTATCTGGGGCCATCTTAGGATGAAAAAGGGGAAGAAGAGAACCAGCTCTTAGAGGGAGTTGAAATTTAGATTTTTTTCATACCAAAAGGAGAAAACTGATATATATTCTATTAGCAAATTTGAGTAAGGCCGCCACCCCTCATTTTCTACTATCCTCATATTACTTGTATCTTTACAATATATAGAAATTCTTTAAGAAATTCAGAATAAATGCATACGATGCTGCCTCATGGGTATACTATCTGACATAAGGTTCTTAGAAGGCTGCGTGATTACTTGCCTTGCATCCCTGCAGAAGTAGGGCCTGTTCCCCACAGAGTGAGAGCCAGCAGGGGTGAGAGCAGGGCAATTCCTTGCCTTTTGGAAGCAGAGATCTAGGGGTAGCATGCAGGTTCAGCAAGCTGGAGATGTGTGTCTACCCAGGGAGAAAACAAATCACAGCATTCTTAATGAGGCATTGCAACCTGGCTGTTCTCAGTTGGAATCAAAGTAGAGTAAGCTAAAGTTGTCTTATAGATAGTGAATAATTAGAAACTCCAAGAACAAAAAAATAAAAAATAAAAACTATGATTATGGCTCTTTGCTTTGATTTCTGGAATGGTCCCATTTATTGCAATGCTCCTCTTTTCTGCCTATCATCCAGTCAATACACACTTCCTGAAGATCCATTGGCAATGTGAATTTGAGGGGTTCACTCTGAGTCCCTCCTGCTATGCTGTACTCCAGAGGACCAAGGAGATCGCCTGGAGCCCACACTGTTCCTTCTCTTCTCTTAACCAACTGGCACAAGCCTGTTTTCAGGGCCCGTATGAGCTACTTTCCTGAGTCCAACTTTCAAATGGTAAATTGGACAAAATCATGTGTATTCTAGCTTAGAAGAATAGCCAACTGTCATCTGTTTGTAGAAGATGTGGACTGAGCTTGGACTGATGGCCTGGGGTGGTCATACATTCACATGCAAGGATCCTATTGCACATGACTGAGCTAGGGGTGAAAATAGAGGAGAGTGGACCATGGGCCAAGAGCCTCCACGTATATTACGGTCATGGCCCACAAATATGAGGAGTGGGCCTAGTGGCCCTTGTAGATTTTTCTCTTTCTTCTATTTAGTGATGTAGCAAGCAGAGCACCTACTGGGCCCATTATAGGATTTGTAAGTAGATGCATAGGGATCCATTAAAGTCCTGGAGCCTGAAGGGATATGATAGAAGAAGCAATGTAAACAATTGGAAAGTGCATGTTTACGCTGAGACAGATATGACCACCAGGCCCTGAACTGTCACTGCTCTGGGACCTTTTACAAATTGTGTAACCTCTCAGAATCACATCTCTAAACTGAGGCTTAAAGTTTTACCTACCTTACAAAATCATGGTAGAGTTGGAATATAGATGCGAATAGCTTGCATGAGGACACTTCACACACCGCAGGCATTTTAAAGGTAGTTTTTTTTTGGGGGGGGGGTGAAGGGTAATGAGGAAGTAGATCTTACAACTTAGAAAAGACCTAGGATGAAGTGGGAACTATTGACCTCAGAAAGGTCGAGACTATTCGGAAGGTGACATCTACTGAGTGTCAAACAAAACATATATTTTTATTTCAAGAAAAGTGATTTTCCTAACTTATTAATACAAATAAAAGCATTGTACTCTTTTTAAAAATACTATAATAAATGAGCAGCAGATGCTTACAATTCACGGTATCGTGCAATGGCATAATTAATGAAAATATGTGAGCACTTAGTTCAGTAGGCACCACTTCTGAATTCTTCCCTGACATTTAATCATGTCTTCAGTCCTTTATTATGTGTCTTTTTTTGTTATTATCCTTCATCTATTGTCCTTTTACTTGAACGTTCTCAAAGCATGTCAAATTCTGGACTACAGCAATAAACAGATTCGAGTTAGCTTTACACCACATTAGTGTCTCAGTTTAAAGCATATTAGGCAATAACAGATATTGCTAGAAAAGAAAGCTTCATGAAGCACACATGGCTATTGTTACATAGGAATCTGCAATCTCATCCGAATCCTCAAAATACTTTCTCTATTGGAATGATAAGTTACACAAGAAAAGTTTAGAAGGAGAAAAATATGGGGAAAAGCCCATATTTGGAATAAAAGAGATCTGGCCTATTACATCTTAACCCCTCATTCACTGGGTGACTTTGGACAAGTTACCCACACTTTGACTCAGTTTCCTCTTTTGTAAAATGAAGACTATGGCAGAGGTGGCATCTATTGCTTATTATCAGGAGTAGAAGTCCTGATGATTCATTTCTGCCCACTGAATCTTGGTATCAGAGCCACCAAGGAAAACACAATGCAGTGAGCACTGGATAGAACAATGCTTTACTTCATAGAGAAGAGAAAGCAAGATCAGCATCAGTGCTGGGTGTTGGTCCCCCATGGCAAGCAGGTCCCTCCTAGCAGCTAACACAGGACAATTGGCCTACACTCCTCTTGTGCTACAGCAGAAGTACCTCATCCCCTCCCTGAAGAGGACAGTTGGCCAACTGCCACATGCTACAAGCTTAAACAGAACAAAACAGGGAAAGACATTCACACACAAGATGATAAGTCCAGCACAGGCTGTAAGGACTCTCTATCTCTTGACAGGGACATGTTCCAAGCCCAAAGCCTATTCATATACCTGAGCAAGAGGTCCAAAGACTTGCATGCAGGAGACTGCCTTGCTCCAGAGACACAATATAGCACCTATCTTACAGATAGGCTGTGAGGATTAAATGGGGGTGGGGGGAATGTCTATAAAGTGCTAAACATCGTGTCTAACACAGTGAGAAAGCATTCAGTAGGTCACTCAAAACAAATAAACATTCATATATCCCCTGATAATTTTTCAGTTCCACTCACCATCATCTTCTCCATTAAGTTATATTTCTGTGTTCTCATTATCATTTGTCAACGGAGAGAGTACTCATGATAGCAGTGGCTCTTGACGTTTAAACTCTCAGTGTTGAATTCCTTCTGACGATGGTAACCACTTGAAGGAGGGCTCTGTGGAGAGTTTAGGAAACATGTCCACCTGGAGTTCTTATGAGAAGTGAGAAGAATATGATTGTAAAGTTTTACTCTTTCAATGACAAACGTCTGCAATATGCAGTAATTTGGCTTTTAAATCCTTACCTGGATTGTCTGCAAATTGTTCATATGTATACTGGCTAGAGAGTTCTCTATAGAGGGCCACATATCATAGTTAACACTTCTTTTACAAATGTCCTCATGAATATCTTGACTCCTTAAATGAAGTTTTTGAAGCAGTGATTCCTCATTCTAAGATTTGGGGCCATATATTTAGGATTCCTTGACTTCTTATTGAGACTCAAGCATATTTGTGCTCCTAGGAAAACAGTTCTAATTGAGTCTAAAGTTCAGTCATTTTTAGAAATGTAAATAATAAGTAACTTAAAGGAAAATGTTTTTTTAAAAAATATAGATTACTTATAAGATTTTTTTTGTTTGTTTCTAACTAGTAAGATAGTCTCAGTTAAATACATATTCATAGGATTAAGCATTTAATATGTGCCAGGTATTTGATTTGGAGCTTTATTAGAACTTTCTATGATTTTCTTTCTATGACTATTCTTTAGTATATATGTGCAATAAATACAATTGGGTTGCATATCAGTAGAAACTAAACTAGTATCAGAACTAGAATCGATGCCATTATGAACTCTAAAACCTAGTTGTAAATTCTCTAAATCTCAATATGGAAAAAAAATCTGTAAAATTGGGGAAATTGTTCTATCTAAAATGGTTGTGAGATTTAAAAGAGCTAAAATAAATATATGAAGCAATTCAACATGTATTGAAATCAAAATAAATCTTACATGATAAAGGCATGGATATACCTCTATAAAAAGTTATCATCATAAGCATTCAAAATCAGTATGTTATCTCCTAAAGTTATACATAAGTATATGCTATGAGCCAGAAATTCCACTCCTAGGTATTTGCCCAAAAGAAAAGAGTGCAGATACCCACCAAAAGATATGTGCAAGAATGTTCATAAAAGTTTTATTTATAATAACTAAATATTGGAAACAACCCAGATGCCCACAACAGTAGAATGGATAAACTCCAATGCATTCATAGAATGGAACGCTATATGGCAATAAAAAACAATATACCATTGTTAAATCATGGACAAATCTCACATATATAGTGCCAAAAAAAAAACCCACAAAAACTACACTGTGTGTGATTCCATTTATATGAATTTCAAAAGCAAACAAAACTAATTTTTAGTGATATGTCAGAATAGTGGTTACCCTGAGTAGGTGCAGATATTGACTGTGAGGGAATACGAGAGAGATATGATGCATTGAAATGTTTGTATCTTGAAGTGATTTGTGATTATAATTGTATGTGTGCATGCATGGAGAAATTCATCAGGGTGTACACTTAAGATTTGCACATTTTATGCATTTCCTACCTCAATATTATATTGAATAAAGAGACAAGACTCTACCTATTTTCTCTGAAAAATGAGCATTGCATGAAATTTGAGTCTACATCTTTTCTTTGCATAAGTATTTACACAGACACAGGCCCAGTGTAAAATGAAATTATAGTTACCCTTGTTCAAATATTATTAAGAATTTCATGCTGGCAACAGCAGAACAGTATACCAAGTGTGAGGATGTTCTAAACACAGGGCTCTATGTGACTATACAAGTTTTGTGCCCATGAAGCCAGGCCTGCACAGAGATAACTTGGAAGATATACTCAAAATTGAGAAAGTCTTGCTAAGATAAGGCATCTGCATGGTATAAAGTGAGTGATGAAAATTCCTGGTAATTTCTTGGAAGGTATTGTTTTGTGTTAAAGAGTTTGTGTTTTACTGAACTGAATGACTAAAGTGTGTTTCTACTCTATTGAAAAGGCAACAGGATAAATACTTATGAGAAAATATCCTAATGCTGAGATCAGATAAAATGACTTCATTAAGGAGACACAAGTGCTCATAAATGAGCATTATGAACATTATGTTCTATTAAAATGAATCAGGCAATGATCTCCATGTCATAAGTGAAACATTGAAATTGTTCAGTGATAATAATCTAGAATAGTATTTGTACCAGTGATAAATTTTGCTTCACTGATTGAGAATTCTTAATAATGTATTTATACTAGTTTAATCATTAAACATAGTAAAATTCTTTAAGAAATTCAAGCCTCCAAAGTAAAGTACCTGTAAGAAATGTGCAAGAAGAAGAGATCATGAGAAAAAAAAAAGTATGGAAAACATAAAGGGAAGTTGGGAAACTTTGGGTTGCCCGGAGAGCTGGTCACTGACTTTGCTTCCTTGCAGTAGTGATGCTTACTCCTCAAAAAGTGAGAACCAGCCACAGTTCTCTTGTGAGTGGCATAAGCATTCAGCCAACAGGAGAATTGAGAGTCTACTTGGGCAGAAAGAAGTAGCAACATTCTTAATGAAGAATTGCAACCTGGCTGTTTTTAGCTGGAATCAAAATGAAGGCAGTTGTCTTTTAGAAGGTGAATATCTATCACTCTGAAAAAGTTAAAAAATAAACAAAATTTAAAAAATTATTGGTTAATTTCTTTGAGTTCTTCAAATTTGAGTTATCAATGCCTCAGCTTCCTACAACACAGCCAATTATAAGAGCCTTGTGAAGATCCAATGATGTAAAGCTAGCACTTAGTTGAAATTAATATGCGCTGACTCTGAGCCACTTGAGTTCACAAATCAATGTCAGCATTAAGACTTTTTTTTTTTTTTTT
>VBSM01002608.1:82929532-83024767 GCA_008086735.1 Cheirogaleus medius
AGCCTCCCGAGTAGCTGGGACTACAGGCATGAGCCACCATGCTCGGCTAATTTTGTCTATATATTTTTAGCTATCCAAGTAATTTCTTTCTATTTTTGGTAGAAACAAGGTCTTGCTCTTGCTTAGGCTGGTCTCGAACTCCTGAGCTCAAACAATCTGCCCACCTCGGCCTCCCCGAATGCTAGGATTACAGGCATGAGCCACCACACCCCGCCCAAGCCTTGAGACTTTTTGTAAAATGTTTCACAGTTCCTTACTGGATTACTATACTGCCAATAAGTCTTTTATTCAGCAAACATTGGTAACATGAATTTCCCAAAGCTTTAGAAGCCTGCTGACATAAATTAGACTTTATTTGCATTAATATTCTAATTTATCCCCAACTACATCACCTCCCTCAGTCATCTGTGGTTGTTCTATGGGGCATTTCGTATGTGCTCATCTGCACTTCTGCCCTGGCCTCCTGGTTGATGCCCATAGCTCTTTAAGCCACTGAAGTCTGTGCCTCATCAGTGACCTTATGGAAGCGTACATCTGTGGCACTGAAGATTTCCTGGATAAGTGCTAAAGAGTAGGGTTGTATGATTTCCAAGGAGAATATAGAACAGAAGTGACCTATTCTGGAAGAAAGAGAAGTTTCCCCTTAGGAAGTGACAATTGAGCTGAGATCTAACAGATGGGTAGGAATTCATGGAGCACCATAAGAACAACAGAAAGAGCCAAACCTTTTGGTGGAAAGGAACTTAGTGAAGACAGGGTGAATTCATTAAAGAAAAAATGGCTGTTATAACAAATGAACCCTGAAATATCAGTGCGTTAACACAATAGTTGTTTGTTTATTCCTTGCTTCTGTAGGTCAAAAGTGCAGCAGGGGGCGCTGCATCACACAATTGCTCAGGAGCCTGGGCTGACCGATGTTGCACCGTCTTTAATGCTTGGCCTCCGATGTCAATTCGTGGGTTGACAATCCAGCTGCAGACAGGGGGAGACAAAGAGCATCGGATAGTGTGGGAAGTTCATATGAGCCAGATTTGGACAACATATATGCTACCTTCTCTCATATCTAATTGCCTTATCACAGGAACATGGCCACAATGTATGAATCCTTCCTATGGAGGAATCAAAAATGTAATAAAATAATTCAAAGTTTGGAAACCTTTTATAGATTTTCATTGAGACAGGTAGAATCTCAGATTGTTTATCATTTGTGGCTGAGTTGAGATATAGGCTCATTCCTTGACTCATTTATTCATTTTTTCATCCATTTATTTTTCAAACATTTATAAAGTACCTACACTGAACCATGGCCAGTGGTCAAAAAACTTTATTTTCATGCAGAGACTAATATGGTGTATGAGGTTGGCAGGATTCATATGTTATAAACAGAAATGCCAGGGGAGACAGAGGCAAACATTTTGCATTTCCCATTTTGGATAATCAACTAATGAAAAAAACATAATTGTCCATTGGTGCTGAAATTAAATTCTTATCAATAGCAATTTAGTAGAATTAGGGAGAAAGATTTAAAATAAGGAATACATTTTTAAAAACCACTCAATAAAGTAGAATTTGTAAAAAGTGTCTTTAGTGCCTTTCCATTGTTAAGATTTCTTTCAAATTGCTCTGTGCTTCTACATGTTCCAGGCATAGTTCCTCAAATTGCCCTGCATAAAATCTCCCCCTATACACACTGATAAGCTCAGGAATTTGAATTGCTTTTCTAATTGACTAGGTAGATGTTAAGAAACAAGTAATATTTTGCCATTCTTTTCTTGTTTTAAAATAAATTTTCAAATTGCAATATGTGATCTATACTGAATAATTACTGGAAAGGGATTTGTATAAGAGAAATTACTATTATAAAAGAAATATAAGATTTTTCCATATCCTTGACTCTTTGGAGCCAGGTGGCTGATAAAACATTTTTCTAAGCATGAGCAGGACCCTATTTAAATATAATGCCAACCAACTAGTAAATCCATTAGTATATTTTACTATTTTACATCCCCATTTGAAGAATTGCTCTACAATCCTTACTTTCTCCTGGGCTCAGCTGTGACACATAAACAGAGCTTTAAAAAGAGTGTAAATAATTAAAGCAACACACAATTAAATAATTGATCCTAAAAAAGAGCTTGCCTGGCGCTAACAGCATAATTGCAGCCATTTGTGGGGCAGCCTAGGGTATGATCATTTATGGGTCTTTATTATTGCTCTTCTAAAACAACCAGACAAAAAATTTTTCACTGCTACTTTGAACATTTTGACCTCTTTCAGTTACTGTTTCTCACCTGTGTTCTTTCTACCTGGACCTGCTTCTCTCCTAGTCTTCCATGTCAGCTAACAGGTTATCCATTACTTGTTCAGGGAATCTTTCCTTACCACCCCTTCTGCTTTTCAAATAATCCATTTAGCTATTTGCCCTGGGCTTCCATAGCCTCCTGGATTGCCCTTATGAAAGCCAATATCAGCTAAGTAATTTGTGTAGCTCAGTGAAAAATGAAAATGTGGGGCCCTATGTTACAACAATTAAGAAGTTAAAGATGGCAACATCAGAGCATTAAATCAAGCATACTATTAAATCAAGTTCAATCAATCAAGCACTAAATCAAGTTCGTAGGAACTTCTGAGCACAAAGCCCTGTGTGACTGCACAGGTTGCCTGCATATGAAGCCAGCCCTGTCTTGTGGTTGCTGCTATCTAAAGTTGAACTCTGAAGTTAAAGCTACACACAAGTAGGAATGATGTGTAATATGTTCTCTGTATTAGCCCAAGCAACAGGTGCCTGCCCACGCAAGGTGGGATTAAATATTACAACTTACAAGGCACTGTTTGGTCTGGATTTCTTTACTTCTGTAAATCTATCACCTTCCTTTCTTTAGCATACTATCCTGGAGCCACACTTACCTTATTTAGTATGCACTGTTTCATCTGTCTCAGGGCCTTGGCATTTGCTTTGCTCTTCCTCAACAAAACCATATGACTGTCTTCTGTAAATTGTTTAGGCCTTTATTCAAATGTTTCTTCCTCGGAGATGCCTTCCCTGGCCACTGTTAGCTCAAGGTGCCTCCAACAAGCACTCTTCCACTGCCTTAGTTTGTAGTTTTGCACTCATTATTATTGGAATGTATATATGTTGGATTACTACTTCCTGTCACCCACTTCTAAAATGTCAGCTCCACCAGGGCAGGTACTTTGTCTTTCTTCATTCCCACTGTATCCCCAGAAAAGGGGGAAAATATAGTGCCTGAGACTTATGAGCACTCAATAAGAGTTTGCTAACTAAATGCATAAAATAACTACTGAATAAATAAATACTTCCAAAACTCTTTCTTGCCTAATCTTATTTACTTAGCAAAAATTGAAGGATCAAAACTAATTTTTTGCCCCCAAATGCAAGGGGTCTTCAAACTACAGTGAAAGGGCCAAGTTCAGCCCACCTGTTTTTCTAAATAAAATTCATTGGAACACAGCTATGCCTATCCATTTCTGTAATATCAATGTCTACTTTTGTGAAATAATAGCAGAACTGAGTAGCAGCAACAGAATCCTATGGTCTGCAAATCCTATTTACTCTCTGGCTTTTAGAAAAAAAGTTTGCCAACTCTGCCGTACAACCTATACCACTTGAGAATACAAGAACAAATTATCTGTCAAGTAAAATCAGTTCAGAGTCATCTACATTAACAAAACAAACAAAAATTAAACCAACTGCAAAAAGCCATTTAATCTTTCTTTTAAAGAAAGAATTCTTGCATTTATCTGCCTTTGAATGAACAAAAAATATGCATGCATCTTTTCCATGCTTATGATTAATCAATTAGATGCTGTAATGCAAGAAACCACCTCTAGTGCGCAGTGGCTCACACCTGTAATCCTAGCACTCTGGGAGGCCGAGGTGGGTGGATGGCTCTAGGTCAGGAGTTCGAAACCAGCCTGAGCAAGAGCAAGACCCTGTCTCTACTAAAAATAGAAAGAAATTAATTGACCGACTAAAATATATAGAAAAAATTAGCTAGGCATGGTGGCACTTGCCTGTAGTCCCAGCTACTCGGGAGGCTGAGGCAGAAGGATCGCTCGATCCCAGGAATTTAAGGTTGCTGTGAGCTCAGCTGATGCCACGGCACTGTAGCCCAGGCAAGAGAGTGAGACTGTCTCAAAAAAAAAAAACAAAAAACTGGATCCTAAGCTGGTGAGTAGCACCCCTCACATTACACAGCTAAGTGAGGAAACCTGAGTGCACTAGAGATTGATTGAAAATGAAAGCTGTCCTCAACAAAATGAAAGTAATTAAGCTCTGTGTTAATTTTTTCTTTTGATAGTATAATTTTAAGTCAACATTAAAGAACATAAAAGCATGTAAGATTCTGTCCACTTATGCTCACAAATTACTATCCAATTCTTCAACTTAAAAAATGAATTTTCTCTTAGAATGTTTCTAAAGGCAGTATATGCTTTATCATTAATATGTACATTAAATGGAGTATTTTCCTCAGGAGGGGGAAAAAGATGAGACTCAACTGATAAGGTGTCCTAAAATTGATGGCACCATAGAATTAAAGCAATATAGCATCTTGATGAAACAATTTAGCTATAAGAAAATGCTGACGATGCCTACTGGTGGAATACCAAACAATTAAATTCCTCTCCTAAACTGTTATGAATTTTTCCTGTGGGTATAATTGGATGTTTCAAACAAGTTGTAAGTCTAGACAAAAGGACTCAAAATCAGTTCATGTCCTTAAGTATAATATTAAAAACTGTGATATGGATAAATATTAAGGAGAGTTATGAAGCAAGATCTGTATTTGGAAGGATAAACATGGATCAATCATGGTTGAGGTCATGTCATTCTGGTAAGAAAAATAACCATAATACTAACACAAATAAGGATATCTACCATTCATTGCGTGCCTACCATATGCCAGGCTATGAGCTTTCTGCTTTGCAAGTGTCTGTGTAGTCAATTAGGAGGGAACGACGCACCTGACAAATCAGGAATAAAAATATTGCTTCCTTTTAAGTAAAGCTATATTATTTGGGACTAATCCTTCCACCCTTAAATTGGTTTCATCTATCATTTAAGAGCCTAAGCCAATCTCAGGAAAAATCTGTCTCTTCCATGAGTGATTACTCATCTTCCAATGGTGGCACAGCTGTGATTCATTATCGGGTGCACTGGCCATGCTTAATGTGGACCTCTGCTCCTCATTTCCTTGCTAACTAGCATTCTAGTTGTTGCTCACGTGACATCGCTTTTCAGCACTAGAGAACATCTTTCCGACATACTTAGAAAGGGCTCTGATGATTATATGACACCAGTAAAACAGGCCTCTGGCAGTGCCCAGTGCTGGTTTCCTTGTAGCATAAAAAGGTCTGGAAGACCATTGTCTCCCTTCCATCATTAAACTATATGCAATTGATTATTTATGAATTATTTCCAGACTCCATATGTGGCAGCATCAACATTCCAGTCTCATATTTCTTTAAAATAGCATGTCCACCTTATCATGCATTTTAACATTCCAATAAACATAATTTATTCTCCTTTTACTCTCAAATACACAAAGCTCTCTGATGAGAAAGTGGCTCAGAATGCTGGATAAGTGATGTGTTGTTTTTCGTTCCCCCATGTTTGTTCTATGAAATTCTATCTTTGTTCAGAATATCTCTGTGCTTACTGCCAACAATTCTCTTTTGGACTATTTTGCTTCTTACTGTAATAAATGACAAAGAAATTGAATGCATAGAGGGGTTGCTTAGAAAAATAATGCTGGCAGATTGAATTTCAAGGTAATGCTATTATTTTTGAAAGCCACAACTCTCTGATCTACCAAGATTTGCCTTTCTTTGCCTATCCAGGGAAGGATTACTGCTGACAAATTGTAACTCCTTTTCACAATATTTACTTTTTTCTTTCAAGGTTTCTTCATGAAACCTTTGAAGCTCACAAATAAATGCTGTGAGCAAAGAGTAGCAGAGCAGCTGCACCATCTAAATGTAATTACACATTAATTTGCATGCAACTTGAGAGGTGGAAGAATATGTAAATAGATTCTTATGTCTATTGGCCATTAGGGTTTCTTTTTTCTTGTCTTTTTTTTTCTTTCATTTTTTAAAGGGATGGCAAATAAAGTACAAGTTTTCTAGACTTACCTGTAAAGCCTGAGGAGTTTAGAATGTTGGTTGATAACTGTTTGCTAACCTTTCTATTTTGGTTTTTGTTCATCTTTCCTGTTTTATCATTGCACCTCCAGCAGCTGATCCCATGTCTGGCATATTGAAATTGCCCTCCCACCCACAAAGCCCCGAAAAAGGAACCAGGAGAAATTACACTTAGCTCAACATGGTAAGAGAGGTGTGGCGCCCCCTGCATTCTTGCTAGGCAATGCCCTCTTCCATATCTGGAATCATATTATCCAGCATTGCTGAAGAGAGAGTACGCTTCAAGCTTTCCAGAGTCCTACAGGATAGGGCAGTGGTCTGTAATCAGAATGCTCTAAGATTGTTTAGTAGCTAATACTTACTAAACGAAATAACAACATTACTTATAAAAGTATTAAGAATAATGCAAGAGCCCTTCTCCGTCATGTCCTCTTACTCAGAGAAATCACAATATTGGAAGAAGCAAAATTAATATTCAGGAGAATGAGATGACCAAAGCCATTGAAACTCCCACAGACATTTTGAAATCTTTTGGGTTTCTAGTATCATATTTCTGAAGAATCCTGTTTCTTCATAAAAATTACATTAGTTTTTTGTCTTTGTTTTCCCAGTAGTTAACTACGGTATAAGGTATGTACTTAAACTACAAAGCTGTAGACATCCAGGTGTAACAATGATTAGATGATGAACCTTGGTATAGCTGAAGGCATAAAATGCAAAAAAATGAAAATTTTAGAAATAAAAGGGAAAGTGAAATCCCTGAATTTAATATTTTATTAAACCTCTGGTAATTGAATAAAGATTTTATAAACCTGAGTAATTACCAAAATGTATAATTTGTATGATAATAATTTTTCTCTCTCTAATGGCAAACTTTTTAAGCAAGGAGAATAGAAAAGTTGAATTAATTGAATTTTGGAAAGAGCATTTTTATTTCACAGGACACGTATTTGTGTGCTTTGGTTTCCTATACACCTATGAGATGACCACATCATGGTGAAGAAATCACTATCCTTAGTGAACTCTCATTGGGTTCCTAAACATAAGTAGGTTTTGTATACAATTTTATTAAAATAGTTTTTATATTACTGATGATCAAGGAACTGCTGCTACCAACCCGTCTCTACTAAAAAGAAAAAAAAAATTAATTGGCCACCTTAAAACAGAAAAAAAAAAAATAAAGAAATAAAAAAAAAAAAAAGATCTTTTTCTTCAAAATATTTACTGATAACAGGAGCGGGGTCTTAAAGGCAGATTCTTAGCAATATTACATTTCATTGACATTATATTTCATGCCATAAGATGCTTTCTCTTGAAGTTTGAAAGGGATGAGGAGCTGGATATAGATTTCAAAATGTCATATGGTAGAGCTATGAAGGGGGTGGGAAGTTGTCAGTGCCTTTGAAAGGCTTCATTATTCCAATACCTGGTCCTCCTCATCACATTAAAGAATAAATTGTACATGTATCTACTATATAATAATCATGATAATTATAATAGCAATTATTTATAAAACACTTGGCATGTATCAGGTACAATTTCTATGTGCTTTATATACATTATTATTTTACTCTTTATAATAGCTCTACAGCATAATTATTATTCTCTTCATTTTATCTAAGAGGAAACTGATTGGGTAACTTAACAGTTTTGCCCAAGTGTGCAGAAAGTGTAAGATTTTATCCAGATTCAAAGCCAGGCCTTTCCAACTCTAAAGCTGGTTACTCACCACTACCTGTTCTGCCTTTTCAAACTTTTTTGAAAGCCTACAATGTGCCTAGCTTCTTTCTAGTTACTGGTGATAAGGGAGTTAACAGGCATGACTCCTACCCTCAGAGATCTTGCCCTCTAGTTATTGAGTTAGACTTTAAACAAATGATTACATTGGTAATTAATACATTGCCATGACGGTTAATGTTATGAAGGAAAAGTCCAGGATGCTATCATGGGTAGGGAGAAGGGACTCGAAAAGGACAGAAACAAGTTCTAATACATATATGGAGGGGAGGGAGTTCACATGTCAAGAAATTTTTGTTTAACTTAATTTCAAAAATCATCAATTTAAAGTAGTCTGTTTACAACATGTGTTTAATTTCCAAGAGCTAAACTGAATGTCTTAGCAATTCTCTCTATATAATGTAAGATCATATTTTACAAAGAAAATAACATGAAAAATGTTAAATACATTATTATTATTTTCATTTTTATTAACATTTTACATGCCAATGCCAGTCAAGGAGAAGGGGAGAAGCCAGAGTTTGATTCAATGTCTTGTTTGATTCAAATGCTTATTTGGGACTCGTGGCCTATGGTTGCTTGCAGCTGTGGATTTAGAGGTTTAAGTGAGTAAAAGCAGTATATCGTTAGTCAAAAGGTTTCTGCTTTGAAGGTTTGCTTGCTTTTCCCCTGATAGTTTTTCCTTCAGTCCAACACAAGACTGTCACCTTTTATAAGATAGTATCTGTAAGGCAATTAAAACAGAAACTCTTTGGACCAATGTTGTCATCAATCAAAACCACTCATAATCAAGATAAACACCTAAAAGTTATTAAATATAACAATCATTTTCTCCACCAAGAGAAGTAATATTTCCTGGCTGCCAACTATGTGATAGGTGCTTCTTGATCTATAAAGGTTTTTTTTCATTTTACCGGGGCATTAACCTGGTGAACTGGGAATTGGCACCAATTGCCTGCAGTAGTGATACTGTTAGACCCATTTGACAGATGAAAAAACTGAGGTTCAGCAAGATTAGGTGACTTTCTTCAAGTCTGCCAGCTAGTAAGGCACAGTTTTCAGTCCTGGGGCTGTGGGGCTGCAGAGCCTGTGCTCATTCCACTCTAGCCCAGGAAGTTATTGTGTGTTTGCCGTCATTTTGTCTCATGCCAATCAGAATACAAGTGGTATGTCGTCAGAATGTATCAGCATAAAAAGTACACAATCTGCAGGCACAGCAAAAAACCTGCAGAAATAAAAAAAAAAAAAAGAGGATAGTGGAGAATGAGTAAGGAGGATCTAACTCCCCAAATACCACAGGGCACTAATGGAACCAGTTTGATTTACAGGCAATGTGTTCCTGACAAGTGATTCTCCTCAATCAAGTAATCAAAACCCTATTAAGTTTTTCACTCAGTTCCCTCTGCCCTGTGCATGCTCAAAATAAACAAAAAATTAATTTCACTAAATTAGGTAGAACTCTCAATGTGTATGAGTGAGTAGGTCTCACCCTCAGAGGTTACAACCCTTTGAATTTGTCACAGTAGCTTGAATGTTCCTTTGTCCTTAATAAATATCAGTGATCTGATTATATATTTATTACCTCAGCCGTTAGAAAATCCATTTGAATTCCACTGTCTGCAGTCACACGTGGTTAGCTTCCTTGGAATTCCATATTTGCTTATTTAAGAATGAAAAACTTAAATGTACATATAAAATAGCTGTTCAAAAAAAGTGTCATTCCATGATCTTGAGGGTTGTCAGAAATTGACCATACACCCATGTGAATGGTAACTTTGACTTTTATTGACTTCAGCTAAGCTATCCTTTAGAGGTTTAACAAAATAAATGAAATACTTCTTGCCATATTGCTCAGAATAAAATGAAATGAGAAAATATCCACATTGCCTTAAGCCAAACATAAGAAGTACAGAAAAAATAAAAAGCTAATACTACCATACAATGTGATGTTTGGTGACTGCTTTCTCCAAAACTGTTTAAGTTGGGTGATTAAAAAAAAGTAGATTGAATAAGGCAAGAAGGAAAATCGTATGTTTTATTTAAGTGCATACGTGATGCTTATTTGAATATTGCCTGAATCCTTTTTTAATTACTGACTTTTAAGTAAGATTAGGAATTTAATCCAATTTCACTTAGAGACGCTTGAAAAGATGAGATAGATAGATAGATGGAGATATACACTTCAGGAGAATTTCGTTTATCTGCATTATTTCTCCCTTTACCCCACCTACACTTTGAGTCCCCTACTGACTTCCTCAGGATAAGAGGACTTTAGAGACCTTCTGATGAAATGCAGTAGTTCTATGACCACATCAGGAGCCTCAGCTGGAAATATTTGTAGGTGTTGCCAAATATGTGACAAGGAGTTGAGCTTTGAAAAGTACATACTTCTTTCACAAATTCACTAAAAATTCCTTATGACAATTTGGCTATAATCTTTAGGATAACAAAATTTTAGAGCAGGTAGATCTTAAAATAGAACAGAGTAGCAGAGACAAAGGAAAGAGAGGGTAAATTTTTTTAAAAAAATGATATTAAGAATATAAGCTTAAAAAGTAGACAGGTGAACAGAAAGGCCAAAAAAGATAGACATCTATTCACCTGAAAATAAGATGTAGGCTATTTATATTTGAAAAAAGAATGTACTTCCCAATAATCTAGGATAGAGAGCAAGTCTATGTTTCAAGCCCTGGTTGAAAGATGTACTCAACATTGAACAAAGAACAGTATAATTAAGGGGTTAGAAATGAAGATCGTGCCCAGCCAGTGGAAATTATTCTTTCTGATGATTCTCCTCAGAGCTATATGGTGGCATAGTAGATGGCTTGTGTGGACCTATTTGCCCTTTCTGGAAATGAGTAAAAAGGGGGTTAAACCCCTCTCAAATAAAGAAAATGAACTTGAAGAATCGTGACCCTAAGGATGAGTTGGGAAGGTTCACCAGCATGGTGATGATAATGATTAGCTGCCTTTTACTGAGCACTTAATCAGAGAGCTATGCTTTCTCCTTTACAGAGCCTGGTTAGGCATGTGTCTCTGCCCCCATTTCTCAGGTGAGTAAATGGAGGCAAGCAAAAGCATGTGTCTATGAACCAGAGAGGAACAGTAGGGTAACAGAGAAAGGAGAAGTTGAAGCAAGATGGAGTTTTCTCCCAAACCTGAGCACAATTCAAATATTAGAGAAATTCAAACATTGTTTTAAAAGTCTAAACCAAAAGTAATGAGAAACAATATTTATGTTTCTAGAAGTTATACTAAAGAAAAACAATTTTTCATCACTCTCAGCAATTTTGTGTAAAATAAAACTACATTGTCCTGTTTGGATGTGCTTACTTAGTACCACCTGGTGGCAGCCAAAAATATTTCAGGAAAGAAAAAAATAATTGAGTATGGTATCCCAATGTCTCCAATTCCAACTTCAGTTTCAGCAAGGGGTTGCTAAGCACTGGAAATATTATTGGAATGGGATCACGTGTGCTAGGTGCTTTAAACCTGGTGGAGAGCTAGCACTGAAATCTGTCATGTTGACAATGCCAAGAATCACCCCACTGTTTATCAGGAATATGTTTTCAGGTGGCTTTTCCTTAGCCATAATTGATAGATGTGTATTTCTTTGTCCTCTGTTTCCCTGATTCCATACATTGATACATAAGACAGCTGATTACCAGTAGAAATGCAGAGTAAATGATCACAGCAGAGAAGGAGCCTAAGTGGAACATACAAAGGTGCCAAACCTATCACCTTGGCCTCATTAATATCAGGTTACAGCTAATTGTGCTAGCAACACTTTTCAGTCTCTCGCCCATCATTATGTAATAGTGACTTTCATCATTGTCTTAAATTGCTTTTTCAGATTTCATCCCCTGAAAATTTCTTATCTTCCTTCAGGCACTCTCTCACAAAACATTTATTCAACCAATATTGATTGATATTCAAACACTATTGTCAAATACCATGCTAGATACCAGAGAATTCAGCACTGAATTAGAGGGCTAAGATTCTTACTGTTATCATTCTAATGCAAAAGATAATAATAACAATAATAATTTATTTAGTGCTACCATGTGTGAGGCACTGTTCTAAGTGATTTATTTTAATTGATTCATTTAATTCTCACAACAATCCTGTGAGGTAGGTGCTATTATTATCCCAATTTTACTAGTGATAAAATTGAAGCCCAGGGAAATCGGGTGCCATGGTCACCCAAAGAGTAAATGATAAAGACGGGATTCAAACCCAACCCAAGCTGACTCCAGAGCTTATTCGTAAACACTGCTCTCTACTGCCTTTCAATAAACAGGAAAACAAAACAAGAAAACTATTACAATAAGCAACAATTTACAATAGCAAAATGTGCTATAATAAAAATCAAGACTAGCAATGGGATAGAGAGGGATGATGGAAAGAAGTGAGGAGAAAGAAGGGGGCTGCTTTAGATACCTCTGGGTGGTCAGAGGTATCTCTGAGCAGATGACACTAGAGCTGAGGCCTGAATGATAAGAGAGAATTCATACTGCAAAAGTCAAAGGAGAAGAGCGTCCCAGGTAGAAGGAACAGCAAGTGCAATGTCTGTGAAGGTTTAAGGAGCAGAAGGATGGTGTCTGCAGTTGGAGAACAATGAGGAAGAATGTGGGGGGGAAATGAGATATCACTTTTCACTTGTTAGAATGACTATTATAAAAAAAATACAAAAGGTAACAAGTGTTGACGAGGATATGGAAAAACCTTTGGTAGAAATATAAATTATTAAAGCTATTGTGGAAAACAGTATGGAGTTTCCTTCAAAAATTAAAAAAAATAGAACTTCCTTATGATACAGCACTCCCACTTCTGGGTATATACACAAAGGAAAAGAAATTAGTATGCTGAAGAAATATCTGTATTCTCATGATCACTACATAATTATTCAAGATAGGCGAGATATAGAATCAACTTTAGTGTTCATCAACAGATGAATGGCTAAAGAAAATGGGTTATAAACACACACACACACAACACACACATATACACACACAATGGAATACTACTTAGCCTTTTAAAAAAAGATATCCTGTGATGTACAACATAGATGAACCTGGAGGACATTATGTTAATTGAAACAAGCCAAGTACAAAAAAGCAAGTGCTGAAAGTTCTCACTTATATGTGGAATCTAAAAAAGTTGATCTCATAAAAGTAGAGAGTAAATGGGCTAGGAGTGGGGGTGGAGGAGAGATATAGGTCAGGAGATACAAAATTTCAGCTTGATTGGAAGAATAAGTTCAAGAGCTCTATTGTGCAACAATATGGCTATGGCTAATGCCACTGTATTGTATTTTTGAAATTGCCAAGGGAGTAAATTTTAAATGTTTTCTCTACAAAAATATAAGTATGTGAGCAAATGCATATATCATATATTAATTATTCCTATTAAATAGTCCCACAATGTATACATATTTCAAAACTTCATGTTGTACATGATAAATATATACTATTTTATTTGACAATTCAAAAAATAAATGTAAAAATATTTTTAGAAAGAATGTGCAAGAGATGAAGTTAAAAGGTAGGCAGGGGCCTGATGCTGCAGAGCCTTGAAGGTAAAGGGGAGGAGTAAGAGGATGTGTGGTCTAGGACTACAAAGATGCTGCCAGTCCCTCTGAGGAGACCTCTTCTAATTGCAAAGGGAAATCACTGGGTGGCTTTGAGCAAGGACATGATATGATCACTTGCATCATCCATATTGCCTCGGCTGAAATGTTTCCCCCTATTCACAGCCTCGACAGTACTCTCGAGATCTTTCACCACATACACAGGTGCCCTGCACCTATCACTGCAAATGTCCTTGGCTGGTTCTCTTGCTGAAAGGCCAACAGCCTTCCTTCTCTTCACTGTTGTTTTCCAGACATTCCTCTTTCTAACTGATCTGCAAGTCTACTTACAACATCCAGTATCAGTGAAGGTATAGCCATAATTATATCTCCTCTGACTAAGGGCTACAGCAAAAACATTCCAACAGTGCTAAAAGCAAATGAAATCATGTTTTATTGCTAGAAAGTGGAGACTGTTTGGCATTTAGTAAAGCAAATGTTTGACCCAAGGGCACTATTGTACCAGTGTTAGTCATGAATCTCTTCTATGTTTGTTTTATTAAGTTTTGAAATTTTACTCTGATAAATAATGTTCCCACAGTGAATGTTAAAGGCCCAAAGGAAAGAATTACAGTATCTGTAGTAATGGTATGTAGTGAGGTCAGAGGAAAAACTGCCTACTTGTCAAAGAGGCAGCAGGGCACATGCTGCTTCAAATACAAGGAGTCTCTGAGCTTCCATAGTGTTCTGTTGTAACTGCCTCATGCACTTGACTTAGTCCTACCTATTAGAATGAAAACTTCCTAAATAAAGAAATTTTACAGCTTTTTATCACCATGGCATCAAGCATGACACCTTTCAATTTATAAGGTACATATTTACATTAATAGATGCATGGATACTCACATAGCAGTATATGTTATCATAATATAGTGAATACAATGCTGACCATGAAATGATTACTTAGTACCATTCTGTATTAATGGATATATATTCTCATCCATCCATCCATGCCTCCATAATGGATGGATGAGAATTCAAAGTCCTGAAACTCAGAGTGCAATATACATGATGCTCCTTATAGGTGGTTATAAGGGAAGCTTGGTAGTGATCAAACCAGATGAGTTAACATGTGATCAAGAGTTAAAATATCACTGAGAATCAGTCTCTAAGAGAAGCTTCAGTTTTGATGTTTACGTTATGACTGTTATCATCTTTCTTGTTTTCAAGTGTACAGCCAGATAAATCAAGGGCATTTTATCAAATGATATTAATTGAGAACAAAATTTGTCATCCTATCTTGACTCCCTCTTGGACTAATTCCATAGGTCTCAGCTTAAATGTGTTTATGTCATTTCCCTCAGGCGGATATTCCTGACCCACAACACTGGTCAAGTGTCCATCCCAGGTGCCATTTTTCACAGGAATTTACTGTGATTGCCATGTAAATGTCCATGTTGTTCCAAGTTATCGTCTCAGTGTTTGAAACAGTAGTATATACTAAAATTAGCAAGAATGTTGCCTATTAGCGAGAGAAGTCACCCTTTTCATGGAATCTAAACTTAAAACAGATCAATAGATCTTTCCCTTTCAGTATAAACCTTTAAATATTTCTTTGTAATCTGGAGATTAGAATGTTACTAATAATCATTTCATGGGCAGTATTGTATTCACTACATTATGATAATATGCACTGGTGTGTGTGTATTTTTTATTGCTATTTTTGAAACCCTAACATAGTTACTGTTTTATATATTTGCCTTGAATTATTCAGAGTGGGAGGGATATGGGGGAACACAGAGAGCACGGAAGCCATTGCAACTTGCCAACATTAGTTTTTTGTCCTTTTGTTTAATCCAAACAATAAAAAGAGTTAAAAAATGCTCTTTGAAAATATCTCTACAAACTACAGCTGTGAGATACATTCCAAAATGATTAATTTGATTTCATATACTGTATGTGTGTATGAGATTTTTGTTTTATTAGCCTTTTACTTATCTTGTTTTCCCTAATAAATATTTTAGTTTCTCATCAGAAATATTAAATTTTAATATTTCAAAGTATAACCCCAAGCATACAAATATTTATATCTATGTTATTACTGTAAATCAATCTTTTTTTATTATTTACAAGCAACCTAAATGAGAAAGTATTATTAGGATTCTAATCATAAATTCTAGAACTGGAAGTTTGATTCATGTTATTAATCTGAAATTACTTTAAGAACATTTTTGTGTATGTTTATGGATTTTCGAAAGACACAGAAGTGAGATTTATGAGAACTTGGGTAATTGTGTTTTTAGGTACTTATTAAAAATGGTGTTATCATAGACATTTCAGTATATATGTGGTCTTTGTGGACTTGTTGCTTGAGTAATTAGATACAATAGAAAGTATATCTGTTTCTTCAGCAGCCTGTTACAAGCCCTTGATTGAAAAAATAAAATATTGCCTATATAGTATCCTCAGCCGCCACCATCATCATATCCTCAGTGATGTGCTCTGTGCTTTGCACGGTGCATGACTCATCATGGGATTTCAATGAACTGGCATTAGATTGAAGAGTAAATAATCAGGAAAAAACTGGATGGAGGTAGCTGATGTAAACTATACTTTAAGGAGAAATATTGCTAAGAGAAATAAATAAATGAGGTGTCATTTGGAAGAGGACACAAGGGCAAAGAAGCATTTAAAAAAAAAACATTGTTTTCTCATAGTTTATAAATGCACCATAAGTTTGTTTTATGAAGTTTAGAAAATGCAGAGAAATTCAAAGAAAGTTACCCCTAATTTTACAAACCAGAAATAACATTCTAATCTTTTTCAATGCGTATAGCCACATGTGTATGCACAGGCAGCACACACATACATATTTATATGATTCTTTAAAAAAATTGACATATTTACACATGACTAAAGAATTTCTCATAACTTTGTTATTTTTCAAAAACATTCTCCATCATATATATGTAACTAACCTATATTCTTGGTCATTCAGGCATTCCCCAATACTTGCTACTATATTTCTACAATGGTTATCCTTGAGCAAAAATCTTTGGATACATCTCTGTTATTTCCTTAGGATTTAAGTGAAGGATGTTTTATAAATTGAATATAGCTGCTGTGATCTGAATGTTTGTATCCCTCCCAAATTCATAAGTTGATATCCTAACCCCCAAAGTGATGGTGTCAGGAGTGATTTGGGAGGTGATTAGGTCATGAAGGTTGAGCCTTTATGAATGGAATTAATGTCCTAATAAAAAAGGACCCAGGGAGCTCATTTGTCCTTTCCATCATCTGAAGACCCAACTAGAAGGTGCTAACACATAGCCAGGAATAGGCACTCACCAAATACTGAATCTGTCAGTGCCTCATCTTGGACTTCCAGCCTCTAGAATTGTGAGAAATAAATGTCCATTGCTTATAAGCCACCCAGTTTATGCTGTTTTGTTATAGTATCATAGCCTACTAAAAAAATAGCTAAAGCTACTATTGAGGTTGAGAGAAATGAACCAGAGTAAGGAAAAAGTTGAAAGTATCACTATAAGGGGAGAGAGAAAATGACAGAGCAAGGTCTAGAGGAAGGTCAAATGCAATGGACAAAAGCCAAGGCTGACCAATGAGTCTTAGAAAGCATCTGAGATCCAAACTCCTGTAAGATAGAAAGGGAGAAGGAAAAATGATAAGAGATATAGGTGTTTGGTGCTAGAAGACAGAAAGCTAGAGGGAGTTCTCCTTTAATGACTCTTTTTCTTAGTGACACAGGAAAAAATGTTCATCTGATGATAATGGGAGGTTAGAAATACAGTTGAGTATGTCAGGAGGTAATAGAATAGTTATTTTTGGAAGCAAATTAATGTAAATACTAACTCACATTTGCACCAATCACATGCCTATGATTTCATTTAATATCATCACCAACCCTGAAAAATAGGACTACAGATGAGGAAATTAAGCCCACAGGACTTAAATAACTACTAAGGGCACATGTTTACCATACCTGGAAATACACCTAGGTCTATGAATCTGCTACCTTCACATGAAATCCAGTTGCAATAATGGAATAGACATCAGATGACACCCAGTGACACCTAGTAGTGTCATCCTCAAACTTGAAAAACAGTGCTCTAGACAGGAAGTAAAATAGCAACAATGAAAGTTTTATTATTCCAGTCAATATTTATGTTTTCCAACTGGAGAAACAGGTGAAAGAACTTTCATTGAATTTCAAGCATATTTTCTAACTTATAATTGCATATATAATCAGAATTAAGCCTTAAAACTACCTTATGTCCTTTGAAGCCCCCAGACTAACCACTTTCATTAAGAAGTAGGACCTTATTTCTAAGGCAGATAATTAAACTGTTTTGTAATGAAGATGGAAATGATAGTGTCTTATGCTAAGTAAGTCCACAGGGATTTGTAGCTGAAGTAGGTTGAGGCTTTAATAACGAAAAGATGTTTTTGATAAACCTGCCTGGGGCATGCTAATAGATAGGTCTTGCTGAAGCTAAGGTTAACAGTTGAATGCTGAATTTAATTTGGAAAATATAATAACCTATGACATGTGGGGGGAAAATTATTGGAAACTTTATTTAAAGTTTGCTCTTTAGATGTGTTATAATTTTAATACAGGGAGTCATTTAAAAATATTCACTCATGCATTTAATAGACATGTTTTAACCCCTACTATGTACAAGAAGGATGAAAAGTACAGAATTGGAGAAAAGAGATATTAAGATAAACATAATCTTCCCTGTCCTTGAGAATCTCATCTCCTTTCCCCATAATACATGGTCTGATAAGTCATCTTCAGCATAGTTTGTGCTTAAAGCATGCTTATTGAATTGGAACTTCAAAAAAAACTCAATTGGTAATTCTACTTCTTTAAATTTAGAATTCTAAGAGTGTTGGAGTATATCAAATCTCTTCTACTGTATTGCATTCCCCATGAGGTCAGGGGCCACTTTTTTTTTTTTTTTAACTCTACACTGGAATCCCTATACAATGTCTATATACAGCAGGCATTCAATAACTCCTGAATGAATAAGACACTTGCATCAGTCATTCTGGTTCAGGGATCTGCAATTCCCACCAATGAAGTATATATCTTTTCTTTCTGACTTGGAAATTATCTCCAAAGAAGATCCTGTTAAATAAAAATGTAAGAATGTATTATCTGAGGAGTATCTATCTACTCACTGAATGCTTGTTTATCAGCAGTAGTACTGCAGGAACATGTAAGATAGCTAAAACTTTGAAAGCAGTCTCTGAGGGAAAGAGAGGAGTGCTGTATTTGTTTTGATGTTCAGGGAGGGAGCTTGAGGTTTGGAAAAAGCTTCAAAATGTTAGAAATAGAAAAGCCCATATAAATGTCAGAATCGAGTGATTTTCAATTTTATCACCTGTAGCAGCACCACTCTTTTCAAATGAGGCCAACACATGACCCCGATTTATTTAACTTATTTATTAAGTGCAGATGATCTTGAACTCCCTCCCCTCTCACCAGGCTTCTTTTAGTCCCCTCTTCCCTTGTCCATTGAGACTTGTGAGGCATCTGCCAGATCCATCGGTGAGCCAGGAATCTGCCAACTTCCTCACTTTTCAGAAGAGAAAACCAAGGCCATTTTAGTTAGATTACGATTATGGAATACCACCCATCTTGGAATAAGAATTCAGTCTACAGTCTTGGTTTTAAATCCCAGCTCAAGTCCTCATGAAAGGAACACAGGTGATCTGAATACAAATCCTAGCTTTGCCTTGTCTAATTGGGTGATGTTGGACCAGTGTAAAGGAAATTGCACCAGCCAAGTTAGACAGGCTAGGAAGGCTTTATTCCAGACTATTTCAATAGAGGTCGAGACTGTTGAAATAATGGACAGAAACTGAACTCAACTGCTCTGAGATGAGCTAATGGAGAGGTACCAGAAGACAGCAAGGGGAAAAGTCATCTCCCCTTATCCTCAGCTTAACTTCCCATGGTTTCCATTACCCATAATCAGCTGAAGTTTGAAATATTTAAGGATAATTCCAAAAATAAACACTTCATAAGTTTTAAATTGCATGCCATTCTGAGTAGCATGAAGACATCTTGCCCCATCCCACTCGGTCCTACCTGGGACGTGAACCATCCCTTTTTCTAGCACATCCGCACCGTCTGTGCTCCCCACCTGTTAGTCACTCAGTAGGCTTCTTGGCTATCAGATGAACTGCTGCAGTATCACAGTGCTTGTGACCAAATAACACTTATTGTACTTAATCACGGCCCCAAATCACAAGTGTAGTGATGCTGGTAATTCAGATCAGTGAAGTGTTTCCTTTAAGTGAACGGGTGAAATTTCTCCACTTAATAAGGAAAAAAATTGTATGCTGAGGTTGCTAAGACCTAAAGAAGAATAAGTCTTCTGTCCATGAAATCATGAAGAAAGAAAAATAAATCTGTGCATAGTATATACAGAGGTCAGCACTATCTGTGGTTTCACTCATCCTTGGAATGTGTCTCCCACAGATAAGATGGGTCTGCTGTAGTTAGTCAGTGTTATTAGGCCATTTGTGTTTGCTAATTGTCACTTGTTTAAGTTGGGATTTTACCTTCCCAAGGAGATAGGTGTCTTATTTCCTTGTATAATTACATTTCAGAGGGATGAGTCCCAAGTCCTTGAGAAAGACATTTCTGGGTTTGCGGAAGGTTTACATTTCAAAGGGGAAGAGAAAGAAATTATAATTGCAAGTTTTTAAAAATGAATGCTCTAAGAAAAGGGAAGCCAGGGACCTACCCTCAAGAAGAAACCTGTGTAAACTTTAGTCAAGATGGGGGGACCATTAAAGCCATCACTCTCACCAGTCACTTAAGGATTCATCAATTCAGTGCCCTTAACTGTTTTAAAAAAAGGTGACAAAATCATATCTTAAGGAGGTGGCTGAAAAGGTTAAAAATGTCATGGGTTAATATTACTAATGTATTTTTATATATAAAATTATACAAACATTAAGTACCAGAGAATCAATGAGAGCTCATCAAATAAGACCAGCCTAAGACAAAGGAATAAAAGAAATAAACACTAAAATTAATTATCCTTCATGTATAACAAGTCCCTAATAAATGTCGAGTATCTACAGTATTTCGAACCCCCTACAAATTATCATTATTCTTGTTTTTCAGAAAAACAAACTGACTCTTGGAAAGATTAAGTCCTTTGTCCAAGGTCACACACCAGCAGGGGAAGGGCTGTGATTCAACCACAGGACTGTCTAACCATCAAACCCTTGTTTTTCATAAAATTACCATGCTGCTTCTCATAAGCCTTATAAGGCCTAAAGCCAGAAAAGATAGACTTATCTAGTTGACCTGTCAAGAAAACTGAGAGGTCAACCTTTCCATTATTTTCTTCCCAAGTTTTGTTGACTGTGGGCACTCAAATGAGAGGCTAAAATTGAGTGGACCCATTGTCTGGACAATAGAGCCACTCAACTAACAACTAACAGTTAACAAGGTGCAATTTGACGTTTTCTGGGATAGGCTATGTGAGCACTTCAAAACATCAGTGATTCATTAGGAGGAAGGTAGGTGACCTTTTCTTTCCTTGCCTTCTATACTTTGCATTAGTGAGAAAAGAGTGGGGTGTGCAGAGACAAGGATCTCTGTCACAAGCAAGAGCCTTTTACCTACCTGGGCACAGCTGGGCAAGAAGTATTATGTGAAAAGTCACATATAAAATAAAAGCTTTTCTTTTTGGCTTTTGCTGCAGCATGCGACTTTCCCACTCTACTTACCAATTCAAAGAAAGTCTATTCAACAATCCCACTGGAGATGTGATTTAGCAGGTGAACTCCTCCAGCTGGGGTCAGCAGCTGGCAGCAGAGAGCCCTGGACCTACTGTCACAGGCTTGCATTTTAAGCTACTTTCCACTAAGAAGCTATAGCCTTGCACAGAGGAATTCTTTTCTCCAAGCCTCAGTTTGCTTCTCTGTGGAATGAAGGATGTGAATTAAATCATTCCAAAGATCGATGTCTTACAGCCTTGTGATTAAGATTCTGGAGAGCTGTCCAAATGATGTTTCTTTCCAGGGACTTTTTGGGATCATCCTACCCAGAAGAGAGTCTTCCCCCTGAACTCTTACTGTGTTGACCATTGACACCTCTTAGGTGCACTGCCTTTGTGTGGGGAGGCAGCCTGGTGTGATGGAACAATGCTTGAGAGACAGATGTGCATCCACATGTTCAGTCTTCTGCTTACTACTGATGTGATGTAACCTATGAGCTCTAGTCTTCTCATCTGTGAAAGGGATGTGTAGGGGATAATAACCACATTTTTCTCCCTGCCTAGCACTTTTTAAATACCTTTTCTGTAATCAGGAAATCCCCTCACCCCACACGTCTTGCTCCTCTGAATTTAAATCCACAAAATTTTTCCTGCCTCAAAGAGCAATATTAGTGATTTAGATATTCAGCATCAACCATGCAACCTATAGTGAGTGCTGTTTCCACCATCAGTCCTGAGAGTATAGTTGGGCATTGGCCTTGACCAACAATCATCCAAGAATGATGCTCCAGCTCTCTCAGAAATTCTCAGAGCTACCTTGAATGAATTCCATTTCTGTTTAAACACACTAGGGTGGAGTCTGTATTACAATGGGGAAACCTGACTGACCAATAGATGAAGGTGAGCACACCTATGGTACAATCAGTTTGAGGATTAAATGAGGTCAATAATGCACTGAACCCAATACCTGGAACAGAGTAGGGCCTTTATAAATGGTGTTATGCTTTACCATCTTTATACATTCAATTTCCTAAAATAAATTGGGGGATCCTTGACAATCAATATGCATGCTGAGCCAGGACACCATGTTGCGTGCTTAGAGGGCATCAGAACACCATTCATAATCGCTTTTCCCTTAAGAACATTACTTCTCAGTAGGAGCAGCAGTAGAATAGCAATAAAAGCACAAGCTTACTTTTTAGATTATCTGCATTTAAATCCCATCTCTTCCTCCCACTAATTTTTCAGTACAAGGCTATCCTATACACAGTTTTATTTCCCTCTATAAAATAGTATATTACTTTCTACCGCATATGGTTTGTGTTAATATTAAATAAGTTAATTCATATAAAACATTCAGAATAGAACCTTGTACCTAGTAAGCACTCACTAGATGTTGGCTCCAAGGAAAGTTAAATTACTATGCTAAGTGAAGTTACATTGATCAAATGAGGAGTTTGCAGAATGCAAATGTCCAATTGCCCAAGAACTGAGACAAGTCCTTACAGAAATGTCAGTTAGCTCCTTGTGTCTCAGATGCTGGTGAGAGCTACCATGAATTGAGAAAGTACTGAGGTCCATGGCTCTACTAAGCACCTTACACATACATCCTTACATTTATTCTTCCCCAGCAACATAGAGTTAGTTATGACTATTACTATTCCACAGGTAAAGAACTGCTTGGTGACTTGGCCAAGGTCATCTAAAAAGAAGGAGGACCATGATTAGAATCCAGGTTTTCTGATCCCAAATCCATGTTCTTAGTCCCAATACTGGGATTTTATGAGTACTGGATTCTTCTGACAGAGTGATTCTGAGTGAACTTTGATCCCTTCACTCTTTTAAAAACACATATTTAACATTTATTTAGTATATGGAAATATGATAGTGCCAAGTATTTTTAAAAAGTATAATGATTTGGAAACTGTCCGCTGAAAGAATTCATGTTTGAGTATAGCTACCCAAGATCAACACAGCTTTAGGGTTCAGTCTCTAAGGGACAGAATCATCTCTCGGTACAGGGACACCATCTCATTTTGCAGGATCTGTTTTTACTGAGCCTACATAGGTCAATTTGTCTAGAAGCTTGTTAACAGGTATTTTAAAGGTTGTTGACAATTGCCTACTGGATAACACTCATTTTCTTCTTTATCCCAATGGTTTCGATAAAGCTTACTTTGTCATGGATGCAGTTGCATTTGGACATCGAACTACTTGAAAGCATAATTTGAAGTTTGTGAAAAGAAGCAATAGAGAAAATGGAAGTGTTTCTGTAGGTGTATTTGTAACTCAGACTTGAACCCGTTGGTATCTCGGTTGTGGAGGGCAATTATTGAAAAAGATTACTATCCCTCAGAAGACAGGTTAAAGTTAAGGAAAGCTGAGTAATCGGGATATTAAGGCAAAGCTTGTTCTTATCGCCTAAGCCATTTCCACTTTAGTGGTGGCTTTATATTGCAGATAGGAAGGAGCAGACGCTAATATCTATATCGTATCATGTGTGTACACCGAAAGGTATGTAGAGGTAGACCTGAAGTTTCCTGCACTAGGCAAGCCTAGAAATTATCAGTACACTGTTTTTCTGAGATCAGACTCCTATGTGAGGTTGGATCATATTTGAAGTTGGAGGTTCATGAAGCTAATCTTGTGCCAGAAAATCCTCCACAGTGGGATACAGCAATAGAGGGGGATAAAGATGAGGAGGACAGCGAGGGCTTTATAGATTCGGCCTGACAGAAGCCTAATAGCTTAAGAAAATAAGGATTCTTGTGGAAAATAACTCTCTTAAGGTAATAGAGAGTAGAGACACATAAAAGACTTTGAATAGAAAAATTAGGGCCAAAGGCTGAGGGAATGAGTGCTACTTGGGGCCATTCTGATTTCCTTCCATACAGGCCCACGTTCTCATATTAGAAACCCAAGTAGAGAGGGCTGCTCTAAGAAAAGCAAATATAAAATGTAACCACACATATACATGCAAACAAAACAAAATAAAACAAAAACCAAAAAAGAACGAAACAAAAAATTTCCAAGATTGTGATGAAATTTGGTGGCATTATGCCCTCTTTTACTCAATGAAAAATTATTTCTAATGTCTATTTTGTCAATAAACCCTCTGGAACAGCTTTTGGTATCACTATTTGAAGTGCTTAAGTAGCCCCCGTTAGCATTTTAATTCCTGATTAGAGTGCCATAGATATTCAAAGCTATAGATGTAGGTTGACTTACATGCACACACATCGACTCTGTATAAGGAAGAATTTTTCAGTGACTGTACCTGTGTATGCAACATCCCTGGTGCTACTGGCCGTGTGGAAGGAAGGGGTTTAGCTGTGTATTATGACTTTGGGCAGCTCTAATAGCAGTCATAGAACAAAGGGAGACTGAGCAAAGAGAAAGAAACTGCCAGAGTTTTTGTGGCACCTGCAAGGTGTGAGCATATATGTTGTTTGTGAGCATATACGTGAGATATACTGGAGAACTAGAAATACTCACAAATCACGTTAAAAGAGGTGGTGAGAGATCCTACAAGACACAGTGAGGGCAGAAGCAGATATGCTGTTTGATAGTCCTTGTCTTGATATCACTTTATTTTTTCCAGGCTAATGTGGCCTTCAGATATAAGGGTTACAAATATGAAGTCCCTAACTGTTGAGCATACAGTGGGGACATAATAAATACTAGTTAATCTTCCTGATCTGTCATTGATTATTGAGTTCATTTCTGAGAATATTGTAAATTAAGACTCCATCTACCCTAGGACAACAGGTTTCTGGATAAAAAAAAATATGGCTAGTTTTCATAAAGCTATCCTTTGTTTATTTGCATATTCATGTCCATAAACTACCTAGCCTATGAGTAAAGACAGAACCTGCATAACTGTACCTTAGACAGTCTTTCCCAGGTATGGACACCTCTTTTTGGTGAAACTGAGGCTGAGAGTGCACTATAGTCACTAAGTTGCAGAAGGCATTAGATAGAACTAAGCACTCTTCATGGAAGGCTACTAAAGTCTGAAACTTGTGGTTCCCTGACGTTGAAGAGTTCATCAGCAAACAAGCGTTTAGCTGCCTTGTTGCTGCACCCTCCAGAGGGGACGGGCACTGTGTCTTCATGTGGTGATAGGGGAAGGAGGGGTGAACTCACCCTCCTGAGCACTAATCCATTCAGGAGGGCAGAGCCTCATGGCCAATTCACCTGCTAAGGGCGCTACCTCTCAATATTGGTGCATTGGGGATTTAGTTCTAACATGAATTTCAGAGGAGGCACAAAGATTCAACCCATAGCACCACCCATCCATTTTGAAATACGCTTTGTTAAGTATTTTCTCCTGTCAGTATCTTTCAAAGACCAGAAGTCTCAAATTTGATGAAGTCTGACTTAATTTCTTTATTTTTCATGGGTTATGCTTTTTCTAAGCCTCCCTGTTGTGGTCACTACCCCAGAGATAAGGGTCTTCTAGTCAACACCATCCCATTACCAGACATGGCTTGGGTAAAGGCAATGATTAAAAGCGAATAAGATGGTATGCAACAAGGCTCTCTCCCTTTCTCTCTCTCTCTCTCTCCCTCCCCTCCCTTTTTTTTTCCTAAAAGAAAAATAATGCCCTTTTGATTAAGCAAATTGACAAATGAACACTTTTAGCAGCACCCTTTACTTTTAAAAAATCATTTACCACCTAAAAGGCAAGATGGCTTAAAAGCAGACCAGCTGCGTAACGAGAATGCACACAAATTGATAAGACACTTTGATTTCCTTAGGGCACTGAGGTGGCTTCATCAAAATATCAGCAGCTCTTCCCCAGGACCACGAACCACTGCATAATTTCTATCACCTGCTTTCCTGTTCACAAAGTAAAATAAGTAAATGCAATTGCCACTCGGGATTGAAAATAGTAGTTCATCATCATTGTCCCCCTCCATCTTGCTGTTCATTGTGAAAATGCATTCATAAATGAGGGATGAGCAGGAAGAATTTCATATTTCATACTGCACTCCTGGGTATAATTTGAATTTTTCTTAGGCATAAGCATATAATTCATTTAAATTTTGTAAATATACATTAATTAAAAGTGACCACTGATAGCTAATATTTAAGGGGCAATAATGCTTTGAATGCCAACGTTGAAGAGTTCATCAGCAAACAAGCGTTTAGCTGCCTTGTTGCTGCACCCTCCAGAGGGGACGGGCACTGTGTCTTCATGTGGTGATAGGGGCAGGAGGGGTGAACTCACCCTCCTGAGCACTAATCCATTCAGGAGAGCAGAGCTTCATGGCCAATTCACCTGCTAAGGGCGTTACCTCTCAATACTGGTGCATTAGGGATTTAGTTTTAACATGAATTTCAGAGGAGGCACAAAGATGCAATCCACCCATTTTGAAATATGCTTTGTTAAGTATTTTCTCCTGTCAGTATCTTTCAAAGACCAGAAGTTTCAAATTTGATGAAGTCTGACTTAATTTTTTTATCTTTCATGGGTTATGTTTTTGGTCTCATATCCAGAAAATCTTTGCCTAATCCAAGATTACTAACATATTTTCCTTGTTTTCTAGAAGTGTTATAGTTTTTAGGTTTTTAGGTCTATAATGTATTTTGAGGTAATTTTTGTACATAAGAATTAAAATTTGTTCTTATTGATATTCCACTAGTTTTAATACTATTTTTGACAAATACTATCTTTTCTCAATTACTTTGCTTGCACCATTGTTAAAATCCAACTTTTCATTTATTTAGGGGTCTATTTGTTTTCCATTGATTAATTTGTCTATTGTTACACCAATGACACACTGTATTGATAATTGTAGCTTTATAACAAGTCTCAAAATCAGATAGCATTATTATTCCAACTTTGTTCTTTGTTTTCTTTGAAAATGTCCTTGAATATTCTAGATTCTTGAATTTCCATATGAATTCCAAATCAGTTTGTTGATTTCTACCGAAAATGCCTACTGTGAGTTTGATTTGGGTTACGTTTGATCTATAAATTAATTTGAGAGAAATTGACAGCACTACTGGGTCTTCAATATGTGAAGCTATTATAAATAATATTTTTATTTCAATTTCTTATTATTCAATATCAATATAAATAAATGTAAGTTATTTTACATTGATCTTATGTCTTGTAATCTCACTAAGTTCAATTGTTATTTCTATTAGATTTTTATGTAGATTTTATTGGAATTTATACATAATCCTGTCATTTCCAAATAAATATATCTTCCTCATATTCAATCTTGGTACTTTATTTCTTTCTTTCCCTAATTGCTTTGGAGAGAATCTGCACTACAATATTGAATAGAAAAGGTGAGAGAAGATAATCCTGATATTAGGGAGAAAGCAGCCTTTCACCATTGAGTTGGATGTAGGTTTTTCAAAGATGCTTTTTATCACACTGAGGAAGTCTCCTTTTGTTTCTGGTTTGCTGAGAATTTTTGTCAGGAATGGATGTTGGAGTTTTGTGAAATACTTTTCTTGGCCTCTATTGAAATGATCACCTTTTTAAGTTGTTAATATCATAAATTATAGAGAATGATTTTCTAATGTTGAACTACTTGCATTCCTGAGATAAGCTCTATCTGATCATAATGAATTATCATTGGTATACACTGTTGGATTTGATTCGCTGGTATTTTGTTTATAACTTTGCTCCTTTACGCATCAGAAAGGTTGCTCTATAGTTTTCTTTCCTTTGCCTGCCTTCGCTATTGGGGTAATGCTGGCTCATAAAATATTTGGGGAAGTCTTACCTCTTCTTCTGTCTTCTTGAAGAATTTGTTTAGAACTTGTATGATTTCTTTCTCATTTTGATAGGATCACTGGTGAAACCATCTGGGCCTAAAGCATTCTTTATGGGAAGGTATTTAACTACAAATTTAATGTCTTTTACAGATATAGGGTTATTTAGATCATCCAATTTTTCCTGAGCAAGATTTGGCAGTTGATATCTCTCTGAAAATTCTTCATTTCACCTGAATATTTTATTTTTCTTCAAAATATTTCTGTATTATCCTTTAATCTAGTTAGAATTTGAAGTATGTCACTTCTTTCTTTCCTGATACTGGCAATTTGTGTTTTCTCTCTTTTTTAGCCTCAGCCTGGCTAGAGGTTTATAGATTTTATTGACTTTCTGAATAAATTAGCTCTTAATTTCATTTATTTTTTCTATCGTTTTCTGTTTCTATTGTATTGATTACTCCTCTGATCACTCTCACTGCCATTTGCTTGCTATAAATTTAATTTGCTTTTCTTTTTCTAATCTGTTTGTTGTTAAGGTAGAAGTTAAGGTTATTTTTTTGATACCTTTGATACCTTTTTGTTTTCTAATATAGATATTTAGTGGATTAAATTTCCCCCTACATACTGTATTAGCAGAATTCTACTAATTTTGATATCATGTGTTTTTATTTTCATTCAAGATGCTTTCTAATCTCCTTTTGAATTCTCCTTTGTCTCTTAGTTTCTGGAGCTATTGCAGGGCTCATCTCATTTAGTCCTAATGTGTCCAGAGATCACTATCTATTACTACTTGATACCCAGTATTTTCTATGCTGTTGTTTAATATATTGTGTCTGTTTGGTGGTGGTTGTTGTTTTAGGTGGGAGTGAAATCTTGTCCTAGTTACTCCATGTTGATCAGAACTGGAAGTGTCTAAATAGTGGTTTATTTTATTATGAACTGCTAGAAAAAAATAATGAAATAGAGTATATTGAATGCAAAGAGGCAGGGATTCTTGTCTGTTTTGTGGATTGTTGTACCCTTAAAGCCTCAAATAATGTCTGGCATATATTTAATAGTAGGCATTAAATAAATAGTTCTAGAGTGAATTAAATTACCATCTACAGTATACTGAGTAATTTATTAGGCTTTCCTTAATCATTTCTAATATTTAAAATCATTCTAAAAAGCTGGTGATTTTACCTCTTTTGCAGAGCAAAACCTCAGTCTCAAAGAGGCTACATGTCTTCCTCAAGTTCATGCAGGTCATGATCTGGTCCAAGTAGTTCTGACTACTCAGCTCTTGTACTTTCCCCTAAGCCATATTATAACAAGAATGAGGAAAAACTGGAGGAAATCATTGGTTAAACATGTAACAAAATATCTAAATCCCAGATCATTAAATCCTCCACAGAAAATATTAATTTTAAGTCAAATGCTATTACCCATTAGTAATGCATATTACTATATTACTTGGCCATGGGGCTTTGTGAACATGAACAATTCATATCAAAATTTAGGAGCTTAGAATTTCTTCCTAGTATATAAAAAAAAGCCAGTAGCACCAAATCTTTAAAAATTTATATAAAAAAGTGATGATATTGGGCACTGGGTAAAAGCATGGGCTCTGAAATTGAATACTCCAAATTCTAACCTCAGTTCTGCCACTTAATATCTTAGACAAATCTTCCTAAGTCTTATTTCTATGTGTATATATAGTAACATTAATAATATCTACTGTGTGTGTTAGAGCAGGCCAGGATTGGCACAAAAATCCCAGTAGCTTAATAAAATTAATATACATTACTTATTTATGTCACTGTTCAACACAAGAGGTGGCACTCTTGCAAGTTCTTCTCCATGCAATAACTCAGGAATCCAGGATGTCTCCAACTCATTGCTTCAATCTCTTTGGATTGTACCTCTAGAGGCTCTACATTTAGCTGTCTGGTGAGCACAGAAAGACAATATAGAGCATCTCTTGCTCTTTCATAACTACTTTTCCCCAGAAGTGATTAACAACACTCCTGCTTACATTCATTGGTAAAATCCAGATACAAGTCTTCACCAAAATGGGGTATTTACAAGAAATCACAGCTCCTGGCTAGATAGCTTTTTCCAAGCAACCATTTACCATTTAACAATTCTGAAGGTGAGACCAAATCTTTGTGTTCAGCTGCTATACTTAGCTTAGGCGATTGTTATGAGGATTAAAAAGAGAATATATGTAGTGTTTGTAGCATCTGGCAAATATTATACTCTCACAATTGTGAGTTATTATTATTATTGAATCAATATATTGATCTGCATAAACTCAAGAATATTTAGCTAGAAATTGAGTTCTGTTCTTACCTATATGTTGAAAGAGATTAGGAAACTCAACTAAGTGGTATAAAATTATGTCAGATGAGAGATGGTTGTAGCATTAATTGTTCTGTTGAAACAACTATACACTCTAGAAAATAACATAAGTGAGCAAGGCAGCAAAAATAGTTATGGAAGTTATAAGATCAGAAGTTCATTGCTTATAGATATATGAGATTCCTCCCTCCTCTTCCAGTGTTTACATGCATTTATATAACCAACATTAGCTTGTCCATTCTTCCCTACCAGTGTTACATCTCTTAGAATCAACATTTCCTGTTCATTGTCATTTCAAACTTTTAAGTTTCAGCCCTTTCAGGATTACCAGCATAGAGCTTCCATGTTCCAGTCCAGAATACACCACTAACAGATGAATCCTTCAAAATTGGCTTTTATGTCCTCCCTGAGATTAAGGATGTAAAATAGCTCTGTGTTACCTACCGAATCAAGTTCCAACTGCTCACCCTGACTCCCAGAACTACAATCAACTGGATTCGCCTGACATAACAATGGGATAATGCTTATCAAAATTTCTTTCTTTATTTTCCGCAGCCGATTCTCCACTTCAACATTCTCTCCTAAATGTGCCCTTGGAAATTTTTCCCACTTACATCCTTTTGTTTATAGTGTTTCTCCTCAAAAAAAAAAAAATGTCTTCTAAGTTTCTTCGGAAGAAACAATATATACATTTCCATCAAGGGAAATTTATCAGTTAGAGTTCATTTGTCTGCGTATAATAAAAAACTCAAAGTAACAGTAGCTTGCACAGGTGGATATTAATTTCCCTCTCATGTGAAGGAAATCTGGAGGCATGCAAAAAGTGGCTGGCATTCCAGCTCCAGCAACATGAGAGACCCTCTAATCTTTCTTTTCCACCATCCTAGAGCAGAACACAACAAATTACAACCCCCAGGCATATCTGGCCCAGACTTCATTTGGATGGTCTGCAAACTAATTTTTTTTTTTTTTTGCATTTCAAAGGAATATATTTAAAAAAGAGGAAAAAAAAAAGTATAGAACAGAGAGCAAATATGGCCCATAAAGCCTAAAATATTTATCTTGCCCATTAAAGAAAGTTTGGCAATCCCTGCTCTAGAACTTAGCTTTTACTCACAAGCTGGCTTCATGTTCAAACACAGCTGTTGGAGCTCCAGCCATCATGTTTACATTCCAATTAGTGGAAAAGAGGAAAGGAAAAGAAGAACATGCCTTCCAGCTGAGGGAATTCCCTGTAGGGAGCTTTCCCAAAGTTACACAAGTTTCTTACAAACTGTGGGATTAAACTTTACCACAAGATCAAATTCAGCTGCATCAAATCTGAAAATATGGAATTTTTAAATTAGGAGCATTATCATTCCTAATAAAGTTGGCATTCTATTAATAACAGAGATAGATGTTGGATAAACAAGCAACTGTCTCTGTTACAGGTCTAAGAATGACTCATTTCAGCTCTCTACATTACTGTTCCAACATCAATAAAATAAGAATCCTATCAGTAGCTGCACATAGGGGTTGTACTATAACATAAAGAGATGATTACAATTATAGAAGGGTTTGAAAGTACAATAAGTAATGATTCTTCAGCAGATACACTGGGAATCATTTTACTTTAACTTTCTGTGGGGTTTTATTTTTTATTTAAAATTTTATGGATACATAATAGTTGTACATATTTATGGGGTACATGTGATATTTTGATACAAGCATGCAATGTGTAATGATCAAATTTGGGTAACTGGAGGCCGGGCGCGGTGGCTCACGCCTGTAATCCTAGCACTCTGGGAGGCCGAGGCGGGTGGTTAGCTCAAGGTCAGGAGTTCGAAACCAGCCTGACCAAGAGTGAGACCCCGTCTCTAAAAAAAAAAAAAAAATTTGGGTAACTGGATATCCATACCTTCAAATATTTATTTATTTTTTGTGGTGCTCACTTATTATATAAATATGCATTCACTCATGCCACATGTTCAAGAAGTTAATTTTTATATTGTTAGTAATGACAACAACCCAAGGGTCCAGCAAGAGAGGAATGGTTGAATTAATGATGACATGCAGACATTAAAAAATAAAAGAAGAACGAAGGACTTCTTTAAATACCAACAGTGGAAATATCTCCAGGGTATTGCAACTGCAAGGTAGTCTATTCAATATGCTGATGTTTGCATTGGAAAGGAAGAAAAAGTTAGAAATTAGAAACAAATTAATGGTTCATATTATTATGAGTTGAGAGGCCATGACAGAAGCACAACTTCTTTGATTGTACTTTTCTATATCATTTGAGCTTGAATCGCGGTGTTATTTCTTTTTAAAATGAGGAAATGGAATATAAGAAGTTAGAGATCATGAGTATAGACACATTATTTGAGATGATTTGCTATAATGGGCAGTAAAGAAATGAGGTAGTAAGTTGGATGGGAATGTAAGGTCAAAAAGTCCCTAAATTTTATTTAATTTTTAAATTTATTAAAGATAGCAGCAGTTACAGTACTGGGTAAGATAATGGGGCAAATTCAGCAGAAAAAGGAAACTTGAGGATGTAGGAGAGAAAAGGATGAATCCCTGGAGTGATGTCTCTGTGCACGGAGAACTTTTGAAAGCCAGCGTGCAAGGCAGGAGGGTGGCCTTAGATGGGAGCTTAGATTGTTCAGTTCAGCCACAGTAAGGGAAGAGAAGGCAAGCATACAAGCACAGAGTGAGTGCTGTGGACTTAATTGTGTCCCCAAAATTCATATATTAAATCCTTAACCCTTATAAGTGCCCTTATAAACCAGAGTGTGCTTGCTCTTTCTCTGTCTCTCCCCTCTTTCTCTCTCTCTACCATGTGAGGACACAGTGAGAAGACAGCTGTCTGCAAATCAGAAAGAGAACCCTCACCAGAACCCAACCATGCTGGCACCCTGATCTCGGGCCTCCCAGCTTCCAGAACAATAATAAAAAAAAAGTCTCATGGCAGCCCAAGCAGACTAAGACAGGGAGTTAAGGTACAGACGTGATCATGGGAACATGTGGAATTCATTAGTTATAGTTGTCTTTTTTTTTATTTTAAAAATATCATGAGGGTACAAATGTTTTTGGTTAAATGAATCATTTGTATAATACTTGAGTCATGGCTATAGGTGTGTCCATCACCCAGATAGTATTCACTGCACCCCTTAGGTAGATTATCACCCCTCCCCAATACCCACTGCTTGATTTCCACTGAGTTTTACTTGCCTCTGTGTACATGTGTGCTCATCAGTTAATTGCAATTTAATGAGTACATGTGGTATTTGTATTTCCAATCTTGAGATATTTCACTTAAGAAAATTGTCTCCAGTTCCATCCAAATTTTTGCAAAGGACATTAATTCATCCTTTTTATGACTGAGAAGTACTTCATGATATACATATTTACCACATTTTATTAATCCACTCATGAATTGATGGACACTTGGGTTGATTCTACATCTTTGCAATTGTGAATTGTGCTGCAATAAACATTTGAGCACTGGTGTCTTTTTGATAGAAAGACTTCTTTTCTTTTCGGTAGATACCCAGTAGTGAGATTGCTCAATCAAATGATATGTCTACATTTATTTCTTTGAGGAATCTCCATACTGTTTTCCATAGGGGTTGTAATAATTTGCAGTCTCACCAACAGTGTATAAGCATTCCTTTCTCTTTGCATCCATACCAGCATCTGTTGTTTTTGGACTTTTTAATAAAAATTATTCTAACAAGGGTAAGGTAATATCTCATGTTGTTTTAATTTGCATTTCCCTGATGATAGTGACATTGAGAAATTTTTATATTTTTATTGACCATTAGTCTATCTTCTTTTGAGAAGCTTCTGTTCATGTCTTTTTCCCACTTTTTAATGGGATTTTTTTTTCTTGCTAATTTGTTTGAGTTCTTTGTAGATTCTGGTTATTAGCCATTTATTGGATGTATAGCTTGTGAATATTTTCTCCCATTCTGTAGGTTGTCTATTTGTTCTATTGATTATTTTGTTAGCTGTACAGAAGCTTTTTAGCTTAATCAAATCCCATTTATTTATTTTTCTTGTGAATATTGATGCAAAAATCCTCAATAAAATACTATCAAACCAAATTCAGCTGCACATCCAAAAAATAATTCACCGTGACCAAGCAGGCTTCATCCCAGAGATGCAAGGATGGTTCAACATATGTAAGTCAATAAATATTATTCACACATAAACAGAAGAAAAAACAAAGACCATATGAGCATCTGTTTAGATGCAGAAAAAGCATTTGACAAAATTCAGCACCCTTTCATGTTAAAAACCCTCAACAAATGAGGCATAAAAGAAATATATCTCAAAATTATAAAAGCCATTTATGACAAACTCATAGACAACATCATGCTGAATGGCTGAAAACATTCCCCCAAGAACTGGAACAAGACAAGCGTGCCCACTGTCACCACTTCTATTCAACATAGTGCTAGAAGTCCTAGCTAGAGTAATGAGATAAGAGAAAGAAAGAAAGTGTATCAAAATTGGGAAAGAGGCAGCTAAATTATCACTGTTCACTGATGACATGATCTTTTACCTAGAAAACTCCAAAGACTACACCAAAAGAATCCTGGAATTGATAAATAAATTCAGCAAAATCTCAGGATACAAAATCAATGTACGTATATCAGTAGCATTTCTATATAGCAATAACAGTCAAGCTGAGAGTCAAATCAAGGACTCAATACCATTCTCAATAACTATAAAGAAAAGAAAATACCTAGGAATATATTTAACCAAGGAGGTGAAAGATCTCTACAAGGAGAACTATGAAACACTGAGGGAAGAAATTGCAGAGGACACAAACAAATGGAAAAAGATATCATGCTTATGGATTGGCAAAATCAACATTGTTAAAATGTCCATATTACCCAAAGTGATTTACAGATTTAATGCCATTCCCATCAAAATACCAACATCATACTTTATAGACCTAAAAAAGAATAATTCTGTGCTTCGTTTGGAACCAGAAAAGAGCCTGAGTAGCCAATGCAATTTTAAGCAAAAGGAAGAAATCTGGAGGCATCACATTACCAGACTTCCAATTATACTGCAAGACTATAGTAACTGAAACAGCATTTCATTTGTACAAAAATAGAGACATAGACCAAGGAAACAAAGTAGAAAAGCCAGATATAAAACCACCTACCTAGAGCCATCTTATCTTTGACAAAGCAGATAACAACATACATTAGGGAAAGAAAGCTTTATTCAATAAATAGTTTTGTGAAAATTGGATAAGCACATGCAGAAGAATGAAACAGGACCCCTATCTCTCACCATCTACAAAAATTAATTCAAGATGGATAAAAGAATGTAAGTAAACCATAAGAATTTTAGAGGAAAATGTTAGACAGACTGTTCTAGATATCGGTCTAGGCAAAGAATTTATGAAAAAGCCCCCAGTCACAATCACAGCAACAACAAAAATAAACATAGTTGTCTTTTTAATAAAATCTGCACAGTTTTTTATACAGGTTGTTTAGAGCTTGATTAATGATGTCAGTATCACTAGGATTCATGGTTAAAATCAATCTCCTATAACAATCTATACTTAACTTCTTTGTTAAGGAATAAAGGTTTTTCTAAGCATGATTGTTCTAACAAAGGTATTTCCTTTAACAATCTTTATTTATCTTAAATTTACAGTCCATAATACCTGGAACTATTAAAAAGAAATCTTCCAATATTAAAGAAAGGCTGTTTGCCTTCTTAGCAAGTAAATTTTCTGATAGAAACAAAACTCTAGATGACAAGATACAGAATGAGTTAAAAGATGTAACTTAAATGTTACATTAACAAGAATGTAAATTTTATATTCATTAACTACTGTGTTGATTAACAAGAAATAATGGCTAGCTTGAGGGCTGCCTTTTCAAAGTGCCTAAGTCAGCAGATTGCCTTTATTTCAAGCTTCTTTGTTAATGGTTATTAAGACTGATAGTCTGAATTTAGGTCTCCTTTTCTGCTAGGGCAGAATTACAGAATCTGGGACTTATATATTTCTAATTTGATTCAATTAAATTCTCATCAATTTCTTATTGAGTGGGTAACTACACACACAATTTTATGCTCACAAGTTGTCTTAGAGTTATAATAAGTTGATTAATGCTGTTATTTCTTGTTTCCGTTATCATTTTACCTTCCCCAATGCATACATGCACACACACAATCATTCCACTTTATTGTATACTCCTCCAAGACAAGGGGAAATGTCTTTGACCAACACTTAATTACCTGGTCTGAGTTCCCCAGGTTTGGACCAGATGATCTGAGACTACAATCATGGGAGCTGTCCCAGAATATCAGAGTCAACAGTGGCTTTTTGAGTGACCCAACATAGATGCTTCCCTAGCTGGCCTCCCGGCCTCAGCTCTGCCTTGCACCCAACCATTTCCACAGTGTGTCCTGAGTACAAATGTAATCAAGCACTACCTTGCTTAACACTCCCATCAGCTTTAAATCAATTCTAACTTTCCCAAATTCTATATATCCTATGTATTTGCCGGAACTTCGAAGTCCTTGGAACTAGAGAATTGGCTCCCACTCTTGCACACTGTCCTGTGAAAAGTCTCATATGGTGATGGGATTAAGATCACTGGGACTTAGGGATGCTGTGTCTGAAGCTGTAAGAGGACAGGAGGTGAAGGAATTGCCTAAGCAGAAGCCTGAAATAAGTGCAGATGTTAACTGTCTACTTGGGGGACATATATCAGCGATCTGGGAGTACAGCAAAGCATGCTTCAATCTTAGAGCCTAAGGGGTCTCATGCCTGAAAAGCCACAGGTGGCCTGACATGAAAACTTCTCATGGCTGTACAGGTAGATTGCAATGTGTCAGCCCGGGAGAAGGGTCTTAAGGCTTCCATTGTTAGAACACTGGGCCAAGCTCCTTCTCTCCCTTTCTCTCAACAATGCCTCAGTTAATGTAAAACCAGTCTCCCAGTGGAAAGCATGCAGTTTCTTTGTTCCTTGATCAAATGGGTCACAGCTACTGAAGTGAAAGATTAATATCTATGTACATAGCTTGTGCTTGGGATAAAATTAGTTTGTTTACCTTGGGACAGGGACGTACCTACCGAAGAATTATGTGTTTTCATTTCTAGAAAGGAGAGGGTAATTAGCTAGGACACCTTGTGATTTTGGGGGAGCCCTGAGACTTTTGTTCATTGTATCCCATGATTTTTTCACATGAGATCATTGTATTTTGCAGCATGGCAAAGAGAATAAAAAGCAAGTGCTGGGTTTCAGTCACCATCACCTTGGCACCAGAGTGCTGGTGGTCCCTTGATTTCCCCACACTCTTAAAATTAAATTCCTGTGTCTGTGTCTCTTTCATCTCTTGCAACGCATTCTGCCTGGGAACCCTATCTTTATCGGGGATGTCGCAAACCCCAGATAATACCATCTCCAAGGTTTCTGAAAATTCTAGAGTCACCTCCTGCTCCAAAATCCTCCCTCCATGGAATTACATTTTACTCTACACACTGATTCTGACAAGCAATTCTGCCTATCTATATCCTGATATCCAAACAAATGCAGAACTCAGATTGTTTGATTTCCACAAATACAAAACCAACCAACCAACCAACCAACAAAACAATACAAATCCATTTATCTCTTTTGCCTTGATGGTAGACAGCACTGACTATTATTAGGTGGTAATAAAAGGGCATTTTCAATACAGTGAAATGTGTAACTTAAAATCGTTGTTTCTATAATTTCTTTGTTCTCTCTTTATGATTCTATTCTTGATCTTTTCTCCCCTCTCCTCATTTTTCTGATGTCCCCAAACCATAAATTCCTGTTCATTTCCAAAAGAGAGCAATTCATTTTTCTGTTTTGTTTACCTCACTGTTACCAACTCTCCTCGGATTTGCCTCTAGACTCAAAGTTCACATATATTCCTAACCAAAACATGCTTCCTTCCTAACAGAGATTCTAGGACTAAGTATAATAAAATGTATTTTTTCACCTTATCATTCTAAAACTTCCTTCCTGATCTTACTTTTGGTCAACAACGTCCTTTTTCAAAACTTCACATTTTTGCTTTCATCAAATTTAACTTCTTGGGAGTCCTAGAATGGTCCTATGCCTTCTCATTCTAAACTTCTGCAGATGTTGCTATATCTCCTTGGAAAATCTTTCACTTGAGACCCTTCTTTGTTCACTAGAGAACTCCTACTCTTACCTTTCAGGACTCAACTAAAAATTCATTTCCCAGGAGCTCCAGTGATGTGGTTTGGGAGCAATGGCTTTAGCAGCAGTCCCCAACCTTTATGGCCCCAGGGACTGTTTTCATGGAAGACAATTTTTCCATGGACTGGGGATGGAGGGGATGATTTGTGGATGATTCAAGCACATTACGTTTATTGTGCATTTTATTTCTATTATTATTACATTGTAATATATAATGAAATAATTGTATACCTCACCATAGGTTGGAGACCCCTGGCTTAGAACACTTTCAAATATTAGTCATTTCACTTACGCAGATGAAATTCTCTGATCACTACTCTTCCTTGAAGACAGGGAGGTTTCAACATTTGATCCCGACAAACTTTGCGTATAAGAGTACTTCAATAAATAGTAAAATGCATAAATGCATGAAGGAAGAAAGAGAGAATTTCAGGGTTTTGCTAAATTGTTTAGTCTAGAACTAAAACACTCTTTCTAATGCACAGCCAAATTCTTTGATCAAGCTAGATCTTTCTCTTCACATAATCTTCTTAGCCTTTTGCCACATTTAGACTTTTGATAACATTTCAAATTTAAGGACCAAGAAATAATTAATTATTATGTAGTTTGCACACTTATGTAATTCTTCCTAAGCAAAATATTTTAGTTTAAATAAAGCTACTGGAAAAGATATTTCTAAGCTGGTAATTCATCTTTTAATGCAGTGTACTCAAAGCCAATTTAAATCACATCTTCTTTTACTGTATCTAAATTTGACATGTTAAACGCACTGCAATTTTCCATTCAGCAAAGTTTGAGTGTTCATCAAAACAGATAGATCATTCATATTGCCGCCCAGAGATAAATAAAATAATTTAGCAAATTGAATTGTGCTGTCTTTCTCTGTAGGGATAAATTATTTGTTATTTGCTGTGATTTGTCACTTTATTTGGTCTTTCTAAATGTTGTTTGCTTCAGCTTCTTTTTTTCTTCTGGAGTATCACATTTTGAACTGGGTCCAGTTCTCTTTTAAGAATAATAGTTTTTGAACTACAAAAGGAAAATGCTTCTTGACAGTGGAAGTTTACTGTTTATATTTAAATAAGTTAAAATTAGTAAGATAATTTTCATTTGTGGTAAGTATCATGCATTGGAATGGTATAAGCATGCCTTGACATAGGATAAAACACAACTACCATCATTGAATACATAAACATTATCTAGGTGGATGAAAAGTGTGGCACTAATCTAGTCACCCAAATATGGTTTTAGTAATGTTAATATTCCATATTTCCAGATTATTAACTCCATTACTCACCTTTCTGTCCAATATCTTAACAATTGTTAACTCAATCATGTTCTGTGTTTTTTATTCTCTGAAAGTTGTCATTTGGGTATAGATTGTTCTTTATAATAAACAATGTTGAATAGCGCATAGTTATTTAGCCTAAAGACAGACAGTATAATATAATAGGTATGAACACTGTCATGGATTTAAGCTACAGAGCAAAAAGCAGCATATCAAAAGTTAAGCCATTAGGCAGCAGTTGCCTGAGTTTCATACCATAAAGAGTTTAACTGAATAGTATTTGGTCTGTGATTTGGAAGGAAAAGTTGGTAATAATTTGTATAGATGCAAACCTACTTAAGATGCCCAAAGTTTATAGAAAGAGTACTCGATTTTTTAATGGCTTAACCTAAAATCTCAAATTCCTACCATAAATCCATTTTGAAACAAATTAGGAATAAATACACTTTTTTAAAAACTTTGGTAATAAAAGAAGATATATTATCAACAACTTTGAGGCAGCTCATCAGCAATACGCTTACAGGTGGTAATAATATTGAATAATAATATTCAATAAATATGTCAATCAAGGTCCAGGTCAGGAATAGACGGAACATGCAAATTGGGTAATTTGAGAAGAAATTAATAAAGGATCTCTTTACAAAGTGTGTAGGGAAACCATAAGGAATAGTACAGTCTCTCAGGCTGGCAGCAGTGGGGCAAGCTGGGCTACCCGCAGACCTGAAGGGGTGAAGAGGGAGCAGTTATTTGAACTTGGTGGAGATTGGAGGTGAATGGGGAGGGGGTACTCGGTAGATAGGGTCAAGAGATGGAAGCGTGGCCTTTGGTCAAGAAGTGCACCCTACCCAGCTGCAGGCAGGCAGGCATCTGGAGGAGAGCTTAAATACCTCACCCTCCTCTGACTCAGGCCAGGGCATCCCTTAGGCTGAACCCAACCCAAAGCCAGAGGGTATTGTAACCTTTAACTCTTCTGGTCCACCTCCCAGGACAGAGAGCAGGGCGTAGAAAGATATAGAGTATATTGAGGGAGGGAGAACAGAGATGTACCAATCAGTAACCATGAGAAACAATGGAAAGTGTCTTGGTAGAGTAAATGAACAAAAAATATTTATTTACAACTTCAATTTTGCTGAGTATAGAATCATTTCTTAGCTTATTTTAAACACAAAGATCATTCTTATTCAGCTGTGTTTTAAAATCTTATATTAGTTTCCAGAAGGAAGAATATCCTCTACACTGCCAACAATTTCTTTTTCTTTTTTTTTTTTTTTTCCTTCTTTATTTCCATGAGACTTGCCATGTGTAAACACATACCTCTGATAACAAATTTGCCAAGAGCTCTATCTGCGGGTTGCTATTCGGGGACTGTTTGTGACACAAAGTGACAAGAAGATTTATTCTCATCATTTTAGAAGTATAGCAAACTCTCCAACCTGCATTTCAGTCGGGGCAGGCATATGTGGTAGGAATGTAAACATAATGCCGGTAGCTGAGTTCCCACACTGGCCAATAGAATCTTGATTCTTCCTATCAGTCTCTTACTTTTAAAGAATTTTCTTTTTTCGTAGGACTCAGATTAAAAGAATCTGAAACTTTTCTTTTTTTATTGATCGACTTTGTAACGCCAAAGTATCATGCAGAATGACAGAATTCACACTTTAAAATGGATTGCATGTAGTGAATTAAACAGTACAGAGTAAGGATAAAAAGATAAGCAATAAATCACGATTAATATGCGGGCAAATTTGTAGTGTGGCTCTGATGTTTATGCATAATTCCTTGGAGCTAAGGACCTAGTGAAATCTTTAGTTGGATGGGGCTATTTGAAATATTTCTTTTCTGGATCTGTGTGACTCTTCTTATACTTGAGATTCCTTTGCTCATCGCTGAGTATCAGACCATTTTCTGGGCTGCAAAGGTCCTCATCAGCATCAATGCTTTACTTGAATTGAGACCAATATAGTAACTACAGAGAGAGAAAAGCAGCTCCTTCAGTTTCAGACTTTAATCAGAGCTCTTTTCACCTGCATCTTTTATAGCTTCTGAACTTTCCATTGTACAAACCCTAGTGCCCTGGAAATACTGGAAGACTCCATTGTCCTTTGAGAGCTTTAACCTTTGCAGATAGAGGATCAGGTCACTTTCTGAGCTAAAGCAGTCGTTTTCAGACTCCTGAAATACACTGGTCAGTTGCATCTATTTCACCTGTGAAGTTTTTGTTAGGAGGTTGGGTTACAATGCCAGAATCTGAACGTTTAAAATATCCAAGGTTTATAACTTCTCTCCTCCTCTGTGAAGCTCTGAATAATGTTCTGGACCTCTCATTGCATAATTCATTTGTTTTATTAGGAGTGAAGAAAGAATTGTCAGTCATCTAGAGCCTTAGAAGGCTCTAAAGCTAAGGAAGCCTGAGTTTTAGCATCCCTTCTTTGCATGGCCCCTGTGAGAACTTGGTCTTGCTGGGAGTTTTAGAGTGTGGAGAGGTAGGTACTGTGTTATAGTCAGGAATTATTTCTATGTAAAAATTTCTGGTATTGCCATAAAAGATCTCAAAACAAATATGAAGCTCTGAGACTGTTAACTTCTTGTGATTTATTTTCTCATTCTCAATACATGTTTAATTTTGTATTCACAAAATTAAATTTCACAAAATTTACTATTTATTTTCCCTAATGATGGTCCTCCAAAGAGGAGACGTACCAGGCACTCAGAACGTGCATCTTGTCCCATTTGCTTGTTTGGGCTTCTATTACTGGAAGAAGAAATCAGGATGATGATAGGAGAAACAGAAAGGCAGAAGCTATAAGAGATGGCAGATGCTGAATTCACTGCATTTGATGACCAATTGAGCACAGAGAAAAAGGGAGATTAAAGGATATAAATGGTTCTACGTTGTCAAACTTGAGTGATTAGGAAAGTGTTGGCACCAAGTACAGACTAAAGAAGTACGAAGGTGGTACTAGGTTAGGGTGAAAGGGATAAACTCCATGTTACATAGGAGAGTTCTATGGCAGAATGCAAATAGTGGTACCCTTAGATTCCATTATGTTACTATCTTAGCAATAAGACTCCAATGCTGTATGGTCTTCAATAGATTTTATGATGTGCCAGAGCCTTGCTTTTCTTACTACACATAGGGACTCCTCTTACCAAGATCATGGATTTGGTGTGAGGAACAGATGAGAGTGTATTTATAGTATTTAGCTCTCTTCTTAACATAAGTTCTGGGATGAGTTAGTATTTATTTCTGCCCTGTAAAATGTTAGGAATCCCTGGTTATATCCCTATTAAATGACACACTTAAAAATGTAAAATCATGGCTCTTATACAGGTTTAAAATGAACACATGTCAAAGGTTTTATTTCACTCTTTAGTGTGGCATGTATGTTACAACTGGTTCCAAGGAGAATTTAAAGTGCCACCCATATATTTGCAGGTAGCAATGCCAACATGAACTTACAAATAGATAAAGTGCTGGCTTATTCCATGAGGAAGAAGGTAATTATATTTCTGATGGATAAAATTCATTTGTATGTCTACAGACAAAAGTTATTTGTATTGTTATTAGTTTTCTACAACTTACAGGGCTACACAATAGCTCAAGGAAAATGAAAGGCACAGACACCTCATAAAATATGATCTCCATGTTTATCACAGCACTGTTCACAATAGCAAAGATACGGAATCAACCTAAGAGTCCATCAGTTGATGACTGGATAAGGAAAATGTGGTATGTACACATACACACGCACACACACACTGGAATACTACTCAGCCATAAAGAATAATGAGATCATGTCTTTTGCAGCAACATGGATGGATCTGGATGCTTTTTTCTGAAGTGAAACAATGCAGAATCAGAAAGTCAAATACCGCATGTTATCACTTATAAGTGAGAGCCAAATAATAGGTACACATGCACATAGAGTGTGGGATAATAGACATTGGAAACTCAGAAGGGTGAGAGAGTGGGAAGGGGGTAAGGGATTAAAACTTACCTAATGGGTACAATGTACCTTTTTCAGGTGATGATTACACTAAAAGCCCAGACTTCACCACTACAAAATATATCCATGTAACAAAATTGCACTTGTATGACTTAAATTCATCCAAATAAAAATAAATAAATAAATAAATTTACTAACAACATCATCAAAAACCTCCAGACTGTGCTTATAAAAAGCTTAGTTGTCCACTAAAGACACCAGTGTATTATTAATAATTTTCTATTGGTGCATAACAATTAACCATAAACGTAATGGCTTAAAATGGTGCCCATTTAGGCTGTGCATGGTGGTTCACGCTTGTAAGGGAGCAGAATGGGCGGCCAAGGCAGGAAGATTGTTTGAGGCCAGGAGTTTGAGACCAGCCTAAGCAAGAGTGATAGAGCAAGATCCTATCTCAAAAAAAAAAAAAAAAGAAAGAAAAGAAAAGAAAAGAAAAGACAAAAACAATACCCACTTATTAGCTCTTAGTTCTGTAGGTCAGATGTCCAGTATGGCTCAGCTGGCTTTACTTAAGGTTTCATAAGGCCAAAAACAAGGTGTTGCCAGGTTGGGCTTTTATCTGGAAAGAATCCAGATAAGATTCTGGAAAGAATCTTTTATCCAGGAAAGAATCTCCTTCCAAGCTCATTCAGGTCACACAGAATTCGGTTTAATAGGACTAAGGTCCCCACTTAACTTTCTGGCTATTGGCCAGTGGTCACTCTCTGCTCCTAGAGACCACCGTATTACTTCTCATGTAATCCTCCCTGTCTTCAAATCAGCAATGGAGCTTTGAGTCCTCCTGCTTTGTATCTTTCTGTTTCTCCTTCTGCCACCAGCTGGAGAAAGTGCTGGTGTGATTAGATTAGGCCTATGTGGATATTTTAAGGTCAAATAATTTAAGACTTCACATCTGTAAAATCTCTTCATAGCAATACCTAAACTGATGTTTTATCAAATAACTAGGAAACCAGAATATTGGGGGAACCATCTTTAGAATTCTGCCCACCACCTAGTAATCTTTTTGGTCCATTTCAATGTCTTTCATTACTTTTCGTTTGTTACAAATATAAAGAAATTGTTCTCTATGGTTTAGTTTGCAGGATCCACTCTTATATATTTTATATAGATGTGAACTAAACATAGTAAGAACATACAAATGCCAATTGAGTCGCTCTCATTCATAGTTTTGGTCTCCATATAGAGCATCTATCTTCAGCAAGCAAACATTTATATGTCATATATATTATTTCAGTTTTATCCCTTAAGCCACAAATCATTCTAGGACATTAGGATTATTTTCACTTTCTAAATAGCTATGACACATTTCTCAGGACTCCAACATTCCATTCTTGTCAGTTCCTGCTTAGAAAGCATGACAAAGTAAAGCAATGCTGTCAAGAAAGGAAGGGAAGGAGATGGATAGGAAAATAGTCTAGCAACTCTGACCTCAAAACTTTACCGTTAACCTACAACCAATAAACTCAGGGGCCTTCAGGGCTCTAGGAACACTTGTTGGAAATTTTATTTCCAAAGCAGCAAGTTGAAGATGATTAGAGATAAAATCTTCCCTACAGTATCCAAAATGGGGTAGCTTATGCCAAAGAAGAGTCATAAAGCTACATTGTCATCTGTCAGGAGTAAAAAAGTCCTAGAATTGGTAGAGTTAACTAACCTCCCCCATTCTGTAATGCTCAATACTAATTATGCCCAAAGCAACTCAGTTCATCACCCCTCTCTGGACTCTTCTGTGCCCTAAGCTCATTTTCATTTCAGAGCAAGCTATTCATTGAGCAAATAACACAGAAGCTGCTTTTGTCTCCAGTGGAATATCCTTCCTCCCATCAAAGCATGTTCGAATACCTTCAGCCTACAGCAGCTTATATTTTGCTTAATTTTGTTTTGTTTTTATTTGTTTGTTTTCTCTTGTCCTCTCTTTCTGAAACACTACACAAACCCACATACCACCTTGTTTGATCTCATTTATATTTTTAATGCCCTAAAACAAGACTTTATTATTGAATTAATGTAGATTTAATTGAATCATTTATTATACATTGAAACATTTTCACAGAATTAAAGTGTACATTTCTGTAAAATATGGGTTCACGCTTTCCCTAAATTTTCACTATCTGAATTCTTCTACAGTAAGTGTATATTCAAACATTAAGCCAACACAGCAGACAGTACAAATCTCTACATAAGATCAGGGATTCAATTTTCTACACTGAAGAGGCAAAATTCCTTTTCTTTATATTCTTCTTCAAAGCATAGCTGACAGCTTTTCTCAACAAAAACAAATGATACCAAAAAGTGATTATTATGTAAATACTAACATTCAATAGAAATAGTTAATTATTGAATAAGAATGTTTATTATACTTCTTTGAAATATATGAATTATGAAAAGGTCAAAAACACAGACTCCCTGTCCTTAAGTGCTCATAGTCCATGTATACAAACAGACCTCGTTTTGTAGATATTCTGATTATGGTTTTTGTAAATTGACAGTTTGTGGCAACCCTGCCTCAAGTAGTACTATCAGTGTCATTTTTCCATCAGCATGTGCTCACTTTATGTCTCTGTGTCAGCGTTTCTTAGCAAGAAAGTATTTTTAAACTCAGGTATATACATTGTTGAACATAATGCTATTGCACACGTAATAAGCTACAGTACAATGTAAACATAACTTTTATGCACTGGAAACTAAAAGATGTGTGACTTGCTTTATTGCAATATTTACTTTATTGCCATGGTCTAGGACCAAACACACAATATATCCAAGTTTTGCCTGTGTATAAAAGTCACCCTTGACCAAAATGATCAATAGCAACCTGCAGTTACTGAAAGCAAAGGACAAGTGACAGTTACAAACAATACATGCTAGTGGGGGCAGAGATAGAGGCAGGCTGCAAAGGACAGAAACAGCTTCTTGAAGAAACTGAAATGAAGAGATCTTAAAAGTGATCAATAAAGTGTAAGCAGGGGCTTTCAAACTTGGAAACCAACTTGAGCAAATGTGCTCTTACAGAAAGGAAGGCAGGCTAGGAACTAGAGCAGCCCACTTTGCTGGGGCAAATACAGAAAAAAAAGACTGGAAATGTGGGTGTGGGTTGGATTATAGAGAACATTGGAGAGCAGCCTGCAGTGCTTGGACTTGATTTCTTAGGTAATAAGAGGATATTGAAGGGTTATTTATCATTCATTTCAAGCTGGTTTTTAGAATAGTGGGGTGCATTGAGGAAGACATAAAATTATTAATATGAAATTATAAATTAAAATCAAGACACAGAAGAGCTGCATTATGTTGTCATTGTACAATCCTTTCAGATGTATTAATTAATTAGTTAATTAAGTACTCTAATCACAGGAAAGGAAATGTATCAGTAGGTTTTGATAAAATTGTAAACACTTACTGAGCACTTAAGATGTGACAAACATTGTTCTAAGAACTTCACAGAAACTATGTAATTTAACCTTTCTCAGTATCCCAGCGGAATATGTATTTTTATGACTTTATTTTTAGATGGAGAGGCTTGGGTTCAAAAGAGTAAGCAACTTGCACAAGGGCACACAGCTAGAACCTGCCAACACATGGATTCAAACCCAGGCGGTCTGACACCAGGGCAGGTAGTAAAGCAGCCTGCTATAAATAACAGATTATTGTGTGAAAGGTCATGCTTTGTCTTAAAAACTCATTGAATTTTGCACTCTAGTATGATCTTTTAAATCTGAGATAATGTTTTAAACTTCTTGTAATTAAGTAAAATTGACTCTCCAGGGATATTTATCCTGTAACTTGGACTTAGTACATAGCCTAATGTGAGAAGCTCAAGATATTAGAAAGACAAAGCCCAGTGTGAGAAGATCAGGGTATTAGGAAGAGTGTGGACTCTCTCCGTGGGGGCAGAAAGACTGATCATCGAATATGGCTAAGAGTGAATTAGTTAACCTTTCTACTCTTCTGTTCTATTAACTCTAAAAATGGTGTCATAGGTTGGAGTCCCTGGGAAGCAGCCCCTGAAATGGTATTTAGTGTGCAGAATACTTATTATGGGATGCCCCTGTGATCAACATCTGTGGAAAGAGAGGAAGATAGTGAGCATGGGCAGAATAAGTTGAGCTGTGACTCACTTTCAAAGGGAGCTTCAGCCAATTTTAAGGGGATTCTTGAGGCTAGAATGTTCTTTGAGAGTTGTCTCCAGTTTGATGGAGATGGAAACTTGATATATCGTGGGATGAGTGCTGGGAAGGGCATGACCACAGAAAGATGACTTTCTGCTGCTGAGGCCATCCTTGAGGAGTTGGCGCCAAGAGTCCTCCATCAAAGGAGTATCTGGGCCATGCACCCTAATTCATAGAGTTTCTCTAATGACAATTTTACCTAATAGGTGCTCAAAAACATTGTTGGTTTTCCTTCCATTTTACCAAAAGTACTTCTGATTGGTATAACAAAACTGAAAGAGGAGGCAACTTTTGTTTATTTTTATTTTATGTTTTTTCTTATATTCCTTTCTTTTTCATTTTCTGGAAATGAAAAGCAAACAAATGAAATAAGTAATGAGCCTGTAACAGCTCATGATGCAGTTTTTAGTTTCTTAATTTTTGCTCCAGAAAAAAAAAAAGAGCATCAGTAAATAAAAACCTTGCTGTGATGTGGGATATTTTGTTTAAAGAAAAATCTAAAACAAAAGCAACATGCAAACCAAGTCAAAAAATACCTAGTTAGTGTTAGCATGGAGTAATTGTATTAGTTTCCTATGGTGCTGTAATAAATTACCACAAACTTGGTAATAGTTCAGGAGGTCAGAAGTCCAAAATGAGTTGCCTTAGGCTAAAATAAAGTTGTTGGCTGGCCAAGGCTCCTTTCTGGAAGCTCCTGGGGAGAATCCATTTCTTTGCCCTTCCCGTCTTCTCAAGGCTGCCCACGGTCCTGACTCAGGGCCCCATTCCATTTTCAAGACCAGCAAGGGCAGGTCTAGCCTTTCTCACACTGCAACTCTGACAATCTCCTGCCTCTATCTTTCAGCTTATGACCTTTATGAATACATTAGGCCTACCCAGATAATCCAGGATAATTTTCCTGTCCTCATATTCTTTTCTAATCACATGTGCAAAGTTCCTTTTGCCACGTGAAGTAACATAGTTTCAGGTCCTGGGGAATAAGACTTGAACATCTTCATGGGGCCATTATCATACCTATCACAGGGATGTAAAATGATTGTGAGAGAGCGAACAAAACAAAACAAAAAAGATAAAAGAAAAGAAAAAGGAAAAAAGAAAGACCACAGCATAAAAGAGCATATTTGTGTTTAAAAATATACAGGAGTATAAAATTTGATATTCAAAGGAAGATATAAGTACAATAAGAAAAAGAAGAATATAGGTAATCAGATGGAAGATAGAACATTGGAACTGGGTTTTGAGGAATGGATAATATTTAAGCAATTTGAATAGGATCTATAGGAAGCAGGGGTGACAGGAAATTGAAAATAGAAAAAAGGATTTTGGATGGGTGGCAGAAACATCAGCAAAGTCATGGGGATGGCAATGACGGGTCACATGCATTTTGACTCCACCCTAGGGGATGCAAGGAGTGTATTAGGAAACAGCCATCGGAAGTTTCTGCTGAAGTCAAAGCTGATGCTTCAGGACTTAAAAAAATGGGGAAAGGGGAATACTCATTTTAGCAAAATACATTTTTCATTACTATTTCTAAATACATCATGCCTACATCTAAAGTCTTTGATCAATATGGAAAGTTTTCCTATTGCTAAGTTTTCTACTACGTTTTCTATGATTATGTCAATAATCTCATCATAACTATCCTTGATCAAGTTCTCACAGTTAGTAACTGCTCAGTTAGGAATTGTTATACTTGTTAAATAGACGAAGAACAGAGGCTCCAACAAGTTAAACATTAAATTGCACACAGTCAAATCTAAGATATCACTCTAAAGACAATTTTGATAAGATTATAAGAAGCTAAAACAGTTTACTAATTTGGTAAAAATCATAATCAAATGAAGGGTTTTTTTTCCCCTAAAGGTATTGCATCTTTAAATTTGTAAAGTACTACATAAAAAAAGAAATGAATGAAAGAAAAAATGGAGGAGGAAAGAGAGTAAGAATTTATCCTGTCTCTCCTGATCAGAAAAGCGTAAGCATTAAGAGAAACCATAGGAAGGGAGTTAAGTGCTTCACATACTTGTATTCTGTGGAAATGCCCCTCACTGCTGTGCTTTTTTGACTGAAAGGGTTACTTTTTCTCCATGAGGTTACAGTGATTTGCTCTGTGATAGGCATGGTTCTTCTAGTACACCAGTGGAATAGTCAGGTACCAAAATTCTGAAGGGTCTTTGAGGTCTTTCTGACCTTGAAAACTAACAATAAGTACTGATCCTTTACCATGTTCAACCCTGATCCCTATTGTTGAAAGATTTCACCAAGATGGTAGGACAGAATAAGGGGACACCAACCCAATGTATTCATTAATTCCATAGAGGCAATCAAAGGAATGGAACACAGAGGTCAGTTTGGGGAAGGGCTCACAGGGGGAAGCTTAAAGAAGACAGGACTAGGCAGAACTTGGAGGCAGCTGGGCTTGTGTAGCATCAGCAGTATAAAGGTAGGGAGGTCTTGTTGGAGAAAGAAGGGAGTCACAAATAAATGAGAAAGGTTCTCAAGGAAAAGAGACAGTGACTACTGAAGACACATTTTGCCAAATTAATAATTTGGCCTAAACCAGCCCATTTTTCTAAGTGGTACCAGGACTCAGAGGTCTGGCTGACCCTGCTTTCTGTACAGAATTTATATCGTTGGGACCCTCCAGCAATAGTACTGAACTTGATGAGTCAGCTTGGACTGAAGATGACTCCCTAGCATGTCTCTCAGGTATGCATGTCTTAAACAGCATCCCAAGAGAATTGTCATCAATGTAAGGTTAGAGATGCACAATAAAGGAGGAAAAGAGGAAAGGATATCTGGAACCATCTGGAACATTCCGGTTAGACTCTACCTCTATCAATTAGGCAATTTCCTCAAGATTCAGCATACTGTAACTTCTAGCTCCCAAACCCTGTGGCAACCTAATCTCTATTTACTGAACTGATAAACATGGAACAGTCAAATCACATTTCAGCTTGTTAATAATATTTGAAAAGAGAAATGCGTGGTTGAGTCTGCGTACTTTGATGCTTCCATTCCTTGTTCCTTCTAAAATTTACCCTTTGCTAATTCTCCGGGAAGATTACTAGCTTCCTCCAGTGGTTATTTGTTCTTCAGGCAAGTCATTAGGTAGGGAACAAAAGGTCAGAAAACAAAACAGTTTGTACCATAGGCCATTAAACAGTTGTAAATAAAATTAGAACGCAGAGATATGTTGGGACCTTAGGGCAAAGCAAGCATCCGGAAACATTTCAAGGCTCAGAAAATTTAAGACATTACTTTAAATTATACAGCTAGTGTCAGAGCTGAGACTATGCTCTAAAAACAATTTTCTCCAGATATCTACAGAGTGTCTTTAAAACCTGTGGTAAAATAGTTTTGCTTTGGAAAATATAATAAATTTTGCTACTTAGGCTATATTATAATATTAATGGCAACAGTTATGATTTGCAGACTATTTATTTTGTACCCAGCACTGTTAAGCACTTCATATAGAATATTTCAATTAATATTTATATTAACCATATGAGATAGATATTTTTCTTCCATTTGAAAACAGGAAAAGTGGAGCTCAATGATATTCAGTAACCAACTCAAAGTAATAAAGCCAGGAGGTGGCAAAACCTGGGTAAAACCTGTTGTGTTGGGCTTTTGAGCCCATGTTTTTCCTCGTCATGCTGTTCTTGGGGTAGGCTTAGTTTGCAAATATTCTAAATAATCAAAAGCTACCACTGATGCTCTTTTACAAGTAAGTTTCCAATAAAATAAATTGTACATATATGGAACTAAATTTAACCTTTATTTTAGGATTCAGAAAACATTTTAGGATTTTGCAGTGTATCAAAGTAGTAATCCTCAGTAGGACTTGTCAATTTTCCTGCAAAAATGAAAAATGCAAACATGATGTCTAACAGAAAGTTCTACACTAAAAAGTGGTGACTGATTGAATCCTTGTTGAAATATCTGATACAGCCCATATTTTCTATTAATATTAATAAGTCTACAAAATTGGGGATTAATTGCACATTTTTACTTTAGAGGTCCCTCACCAAAATCAGTGTTTCTACATAAGAATGGGTATTGTAGCCTATAAAGTCATTTAACAACTCTTATCTAGCACCAGTCCATATCATTTTGAAAGCACTGTATTTTCCTCTTGACCCATTCCACATCTCTGCTCATCTTAATTGAAGAGAATAATGCTTTTGACCAGCAGAGAGCAGCAATGATATACTTTACAAGAGGCAGTCTGGTGAACCTGAACCTGAACATCTTTTCTAAATGTTCGTTTTCTGAGATCTATGCAGACTGTCTTGAGTGATCCCAGTCCTTGAGTGGTTCATTATGAAAGATCTCTGAGATTCCCTGGACTCAGTACCTGAAATTTTTGCTGCTAGTATGCCATGTTATAGTCCTGCTGGGGTCAATTGTAGGGTTGGCCTCTGCTTACAGCTTTGTCTCCTGGTGCTATCTGCAAGGGCCAAATGCCTGGTCAAGAAATACGCTCCACCATGGTGGTTCCTGCCCTCATTGCCTCGCTGGGTTTAAGGCCTGAGTTTGTGGTGCTTCATGCTCTTCATTGACACAACATGGCCTTCTTGTATAAAAGGCTGTTGAAGATCTCAGAGGACATTGGAAAGGATTGGATTGATAGAGTGAACCGAGGACTCAAGCTTGGAGGATGTAAATTTTCAGAAAACCAGAGTAAAGGAAATGGAATAGAAGTCTTGGCAAAAAGTGGAGAAGGAATAATCTGTGAGTAGAAGCCAAGAGAAGAAATAATTTCAAAATTAGGATGGCCAATTTTTAAATCCCCTTGGTGATGTGAAAGTATGAAAACAAACTTAGGAATGTTATTATCTTTGGAAATACAGTTGACACTTGAACAATGTCTGAGTTAGGGGTGCCAACTCCTGCACAGTTGAACATCCACGTATAACTTTTATCTGCCTGAAAACGTAACTCCTCATGGCCTACTGTTGACCAGAAGTCTGATGGATAACATAAACAGTCAATTAACACATATGTTATGTGCTATATATAATTATATATATATAAAAATATACTGTATTCTTGCAGTAAAGTAAGCTAAAGAAAAGTTATTAAGAAAATCATAAGAAAGAGAAAATTTATTTACAATTATTAAGTAGAAGTGAATCATCATAAAGGTCTTCATAGTTGTCTTCAAGTTGAGTTGACTGAGGAGGAGGAGGAGGAGAAGGGTTGGTCTTGCTGTCTCAGAGGTGGCAGAGGCAGAAGAAAATCCATGTTGGAGAGGACCTGCACAGTTCAACCCTGTGTTGTGCAAAGGTCAACTGTAGATGGTTTGGGGGAAAGAAGCTCAGAACAATTTTATTCTCATTTTGAGAGCTCAAATTAGATTACATGCAGTTGGAGGGGAGTGGCTAAAAAAGAACTATACAGAAGGAAGCTGAGGTCAAAGCAACGTGGGAAAGAGGAAAGACTCTTTTTCCTCCAATGGAGAAGGAAAGAAGAAAGATATGAGTAATGACATAGAGAGATTTTGAGTTGAAAAAGGAAATTAATAGATAGCCTCAATCTACTCAATGAAGAAAAAGATTGTGGTTTTCTGGTGTTTGTGGGTGTGTGTCGGTGTGTGTTTATTTCTTTAAGGGTTTGTAGCTAGGCAGCAGAAAATAGTAAATGAAATACAACTTATTAAAAAGAATGCCCAAAAGTCCTATAAGTTTAGCTAAGATCATATAACAAGAAATTGTAGTAGAATCAGAAGAAATTATAGTAATATTTTCTTAATTACTTGAAACTGCCAGCATTCAGAAGATATTGGATGGTAAAAATTGATTAGGATGGTGGAAGATGAAGGAGGTTGATGAATTCAGGGAGATGAGGGTTGAATTGCCTACCCCTGGAGTGTGGGCAGAATAGAAGAAAAGGTGGTACATGAGGCTAGACTGAGAAATAAACATTTAAGAAAATGAGAGTTACTACAAAGACCTATAGGACTCCATAGGAACATATGGGATGCACAAAGACTGAAGACATCATTCTCATTTTCCAATTGTCTGGATGATCTGCCTTGATCCTTTTAAATTCTTGGCACATAGAAGATAGCCAATATTCATCTGTTGCATAAATTAATAATTATGTATTGTTAAACCCAGGCCATTTTGATAATAAAGCATTAAAATTGTACATGCCAGAAAATAGGCACATTTTGAATATACATAGGGAAAACCTAGAGACAGGAAATTAGAAATATCTTAATTATGTAATCCCTCCTCCGCGCTCCCAGCATTCCTTTAGGAGGAAAGTCTTAGCGTGTGTACCAATAATTACCAACGAGGCAATTAATGAATTCCCTTCCTTGAAAAGGGATTATTTTTGACATTTTCAAAAACTTCTTATTCTAATATCCTACCAATTTGCCTCTGCTGCACAATTATTGATACAAACCCATAAAAAGATATCTGCCTTTCACTGCACTGTCCTGCTGAATCTAGGCTCACATCTAGACTGTGGATGTCCAGAAAGCTAAAGCTGGAAGATTCTTTGGAAGCAGGAAGACCACATAACTTATTTTTGAAACCAAGACACCTCTGAAAGAGAAACAAGGCACTTTTAATAATTAGCTAGATCAAAGTTGAAAACTGTCATATAAGGCAACCAATGCTCTATAGATTAGAATAAAGTCTCTAAGAGAATAAATGGTTTCTCCTACTCCAGTGCATTCATTCTACAAGTATGAGGATTTGGGTAAACACTGAAAGCCTATAATGATTTGTCGGGTGGTATGTTCCAAAACAAGTAGAAAATTTGATTCTGTCAAATGCACAAAACTTAATAGTTTGTGATACCAGAACAAAGTACATGAATACAGGCTGTTCTTGTATAGCTGGTGAAATTCATGCTCTTGATCTTTTTATGTGCCTTGAAAAACATTTTGCATGAAAGATTCTGAAAGAGGTATCACAAAATTCTCTTTTTATATTTTAAATTATCTATTTTAACATATTTTCAAATATTGAAAAGTTGTCAGAACAGCCCCCAAAACACCCATCCTACACCCATATTCCCCATCTCACACACTCCCTCTCATAACCACAGTATGTCTCTCTGACACAAAAAAATCAGCACTGACCAACATTAACATCCAATCCAGTGACCCCATCTGAGGAGTCAGATGTATAAGGTGAATTCTTTCAAATATTAACTAAGTGTTCCTGAGGTTTAGATTGAAGTTATTTTTTATTCACATATATATATTGTTTCTACTAAAGCATTATCTTTTTTATTAAAGTATAATATACGTACAGAAAACTACACACATCCAAAGTGTATAGCTTGATATATTTTTTATGAACTGGACACATTTGTGTAACCTGTGACCAGATCAGAAGCACAACCAGCATCCCAGAAAGCACCTTCATGTTCTATACAGTCACCACTCTCTTCCTCTGTTTTAACCACTACCCTGACTTCTAACAGCAGAGATTGCTTTTTTGGTGTTGGTTATATATGTAAATATATGACATACAATATGTACTCTTTTGTAATTAACTTCATTTGCTCAAAATTATCTATTATTCATCTATGTCATTGCATGTGTTTATAGGATCTTTATTGCTACATAGTAGCCTATTGTGTGACTATGCCACAAATATTTTATCCATTCTACTATCAATGGTCATTGTTGATGTTTCTGCTTTTTGGCTATTATAAAATACACTCCTACAAAGACTCTACTACATACCTTTTGGGGAACATGTATATATATAGTCTCCAACTTACTATGGTTTTGACTTAATGATTTTTTTTACTTGCAGTGGTTTTTTAGGGGGATAGAATCACATTATCAGGCAAGAAGCATCTGGACTTACAATGGTTTGACTTATGATTTTTTACTTTATAATGGGTTTAACAAGGTATTAAGTGCATTTTTTACTTATAATGTTTTTGACTTATGATGAGTTACATCTCAATAGACCCATCATAAGCCAAGGAGCATCTGTACATTTGTGTTGGATATCTAACTAAGGGTGAATTGCTGGGTCTCAACATATGCATATGTTTAGCTTTATAAACTATAGTATTTTAAAGCTAATTACGACCAATATGACATCAGATTTATAGGGCAAATCTATAACTAGCATAACCAAAAGAAGTGACCAGAGTTATTAACCCCTCTCTAATAATTTCTTTCTCATCACTTATTCATTCTTTAACATATTTTTATGTAGCTCCTACATGGGCAATTCTAGGCACTGTGAGTCCAAACAAGCAAACAATGTTCACCCCTTGTCTCCATTTTCAAGGAAAATTTTATAATCTGGTGAAGTCTATTGAGGATTAGGACAGAGCATAGAGAAATTTTTGAGTACAAAGGAAGAGGACCAACATTACTTGGAAGTGGTGCCTTCTGAATTGCATTTTGAGGAATGGCTAGGAATTACACAGATGATAAAGGGAAAGAAAGGAATTTTGGCTTCTGCAGTGGTTCAGAAGCAGAAAAACTTTGCACAGAGATTCTCAAACCCAGCTACACATTAGAATCACTTAGGGTATTTTTATAAATACGATGCCCAGGATATACCTGAGGCCAATTAAGAACCCTCACAGATGAGGGCTGAGTATCTGTAGCTCTACATTCTTGCCAGGTGATTCTCATGTAAACTGAAGATTTACAAAACTGCAAGATATTCAGCATGGTTTAGGGATATGAGGGAGGATGCAGAGGGATATCAAGAAAGGAATGGTAATAAAAACTCCTGGAATGGAAGGCCCATGGGTAGGTCATTCAAGTTTTCCATCTTGGCCAAAAGGTTTTCCCAGAAGAAAACAAAAATCACCCTGGCACTTTATAAAAATTAGGTAATACAGCATAAAATATAGGTAAGAGTATGGAATTTAAGAAATTTTTGAGTCAGTGAAGTATAAAACATCATTAGCCTTTGCACTGGCTTCATTAGCATTTCTGTTTCAACACTGGTTACATTATCTTAGCTTTTGACACATTTATCCTAAGAACATCAACTTTTCCCAAATAGACACATTTTAAATAGCAAACTTAGATAATCTGCCCCCAAATAGTTTGCATTTAAAATGACCCAAAGTCTGTGTCTATCTATACTGTGAAGTGATAAAAATTCTCCAAAGGTGAGAACTTATGTAAATTCACTACCATTTCCAAAGTCAGTAACAGCCAGTTCATCATTTTGAAAGCAGGGACTTTCTATGCCAACAGCCAGTGTGTGTGATCCAGGGAAACCTGGATGGAAATACACAAAGTTTGCACATGAGTTATCTACCTTGCATAAGAAGCAGTGAAGTGTGAATGAAGAGTACTGTTTATGTGGCCAGAGAGTTCTGAATTTCCCTTTCTTGAAATCCAGTTTCACCAATACCTAATGGGGTGATCCTAGAGTAACTCATTCAATCCTTTTGAACCAGAGTTTTTTCATCTGTGAAATGGGAGGGTAACCAATGTTTATTGAGTATATACTTTGTCCTAACTACTGCATTGACACTTTTACATGTACAAACTTCCTTAATCTATCCAGCAATATTATAAAGTAATTAGCATTAATAGTCCCATTTATATATTAGGGAAAGAAAGCTTAGAATGGTAAGTGCCTGGCTCCAAATTCTCTTCTTTTACTTACCCCACAAAATTCATTTCTTAACATAAAACATATCTCAGATTAGCATATTCTCTGTTTCCAGGGAGTCAGTAAAATACATAAGAAATAGTATGCAATCATAACATAAGCCAAAGATGAGCTATACTAGTTTGAACATGTTGCAAGTAAGAATTTTTTTTCTCCCAGAAAACACAATTAATTATGCCCTCTATCTCTAAATGAAGTATTCATTGATCACTTACTATGTGCCAGACCCTCTTCTGGGCACTGGGTTTATGGAAATGAGTTGGGAAATCTCCACATTCAGTGCCCTATAATCTCTTATGGAGGCAAAATGTTTCAGGGAATAGCGTCCCCATCATCAACCCACATATTCTTCTATATTGGCTTGGTATAGGGGAAAAAAATGTTACAGTACTCTTTTTGCTTAATGGGACTTATTTATTTGAATAAATTGTTAACAGAAATATGATTCCTGGGCCAAGTCTGGTGACTCACACTTACAACACAAGCACTTCGGGAGGCTGAGCCACAAGGATCACTTGAAGCCAGTTTGAGACCAGCCTGCACAACATAGTGAGACCTTGTCTCTAAAAAAATAAAAGTAAAAATAAAAATAATTAGCTTGGAGTGGAAGTGCATGCATGTAGTCCCAGCTATTTGGGAGGCTAAGGCAGGAGGATCGCTTGAGCCCAGTAGTTCAAGGTTGCAGTGAGCTATGATCAGGCCACTGTACTGCAGCCTGGGAGACAGATTGGGACCCTGCCTCTAAAAATAAGTAAATAAATACAGAAATACAGAAATAAAATAAATAATAAATAAATATGATTTCTGTGTCATGTTTTGAGATATAACATGCTTCATAAACAAATAGTCCTTTGACTGTTCCTTTGAAAAAGTGTTTCGAGAAGGGAGACAACAATCTTGAAAGACAGGGGATTCTATTCTCTTCATTTCCAGGGAAGCATCTTTGAGGTCAGACTCTTTTACCTTGACTTTCCCTCTTCCTCTCATGAAGACTATTTCTACCTTCCTGTGTTCTCATGTTGTTCTAGCTTCTCCTTGCAGCTGTTTGTAATATAGATGATTAAACAAGCTGATATGATTTACCGTAATTCTCCAGCTTATTAAGTCAAGCACTTGAAGGTCAGTGTTAAACAGAAACAGACTAGGAGGCCTTTTAATAAACATAGATGATTATGCAAGTCAAATATGATGGGAGCCAAAGGAGCAAAGACTTCTGCTTTAGGATGTCTTCAACATACCTCTTATAAATATCGATTGAGGTGGATAATGAATTTTTTGGCCCCAAAGCCTGGAATGATTTTTGTATACCACTGTTAACTTTCGATTGTGCAGGACAGCATGTTTAACGATAAAAAAATGATTGATTAAGGAGAGACTACATAAATGGAAGGAAGAGCAATGGAATCTAAATGGGAATAAAGCAAAAGGATAATGCTTCCGATGTAGTCATTGAAAAGTATGATTTGCCACCTAAGATTCTACATTGGCACATTGAAGAGATTCATTTGTTCATTTCATTTATTTAATAAACATGTTGAACACCTACTATGTGATGGGTGATGTTCTAAGTTCTGGGGACACCACAGTGAATGGGATTGGCAAAGCCATGCCACTATGGTGTTAATGTTTTTATTAGGTGTCTGGTGGGGTGGAGGAGGTTGAGGAGGAGGTCCAAGTTCAGGTGGATGGTAGTGCAGGTGATAATTAACAAATTAATGAAAATGATAATTTCAGATAGGAAACAGTGGTATGAAAAAGAAACAAAGAAAGAGAGAGTCATGAGAGACAGGTCGAATGTGACTTTGTATTTATGTTTGGGTTGCTGCAAAAGCAGACCCTGAGACAAGGAATTGGGAGCAAGTGATTTATTAATATTTGGGAGTTGATCTCAGAACTATGATGAGAGAGTGGGAACTGAGACAGTAAGAGGAGGAAAGACATTTGAGGACAAACAACACTCTCTTTCTGGGAATGGTATGTAGGAACAATTGTCCTGTAAGGAAATTGTCATCTTCAGTTCACAGGACAGACTGGGGAGAGGCCAATGTCTGCAGATAGCGGGGTAAGGGAGGACCTCTTGGAGGAGATTCTCTTGAGTTGAGACCCTAATGATGAGAAAGACTTGGCTTGTGAAAATCCAAAAGGAGAGTAGAGAGACTAGCAAATGCAAAGGCGTGTAGGTGAAACAAGCTTGGCCTGTTGCACAAACAGAAAGACCAGTTTGGGGCCAGACCCTCTGAGGACCAGGTTAGAATTTAAGACTCAATACTCATACTTGACTTCTGCAGAGAGCCCATGTAAAAGCCCAGGTATCAGTCTTCTTGCTACTTTGATGGTTTGTTCCAGAAAAAAAAAGCACGAGAATGTTTTAAATAAGCAAAATTATCTTTAAAAATAATTTTTTAAAATTTTCTGTTTTGATTTAGGGCATCAGGACACCATTGCTACTTGCTTTTGTCTATAAAGAAGCCATTTAGTTTCTCCAGACCTTGATTTTCTCATGAATAAAAAGGGAAGGTGGACTTGATCCCTTCCCGAAACACTCTTATTCCTCTTTACTGACTGAGTTCATGAGGGCAGGAATTGTGTGTGTGTGTGTGTGTGTGCCACTTTATCTCCCCCTTACACAAAGTTGATACTCGATAAATATCTCTCGACTAAAAGTAATTTGAATTTTGTGGTTTTCAAGAGCTGTGGACTTAGAGTCACATATGCAATAGCTCAAATCTGAGCTCTGCCTATCTGAGCTGGGCTGCCTTAAGACAAATTGCTTCATTTCTCAGAGACTTTGTTTCCCTATGTGGTCAACAGGAATATGCTTCGTACTGATTCTTGCTATAGAAAATCACCAGGATTGCACGAGATACTGACTATGAAACAAAACACTAAGTATTTACCTGATTAATTGTCTTCCCATCTTTTGGCCCTATATGGCCAGTGAAAGCTTACTTACTTCATGGCCATAATGGTCTCCATGGAATGTTCTGATGGCAGCCCTGGGCTTCCTAAACTGATCTTCGTTTGTATAACATGAGAGGCTGCATTTATTTCAATCATTAGAATCTTTGATGTTGTGTTTATACTTGGTAACAGGGCATGGATAACTGCAACTAAAACCCATGCTAGAGAGATCACAGGCTGTCTGTTTAAGACAACTGCAGGATATTTATAAACTCAGAGTTTCGGTCATGAGCCCAAGCCCTATATTCACTCTTAGCACTGCGCATCTGCACTCCAATGACTAAATGGAAATTGTTCAAATTAAGGCTTTAGCCATACAGTAACCCCTGCCATCCCTCTAGGGAGTTCCCCTACCCCACCCCAGAGAAAGTAAAATATCAAATACACTTTTAAAAACAAGTTATAATTGGTGTGCTCCTTAATGGAATCTCCCCTCAGAATAACTATGCTAAAAATAAAATCGGTGATGTGACCCTCTTACTTCTCCTTAATAATAAGAGGTTAGAATGGAACGGACCATTATGCTGAGGAGCTGAGAGTATAGTTGTTCTGTAAACTGATTACAGGGACAGTCAAAGCTTGAAAATCTTGTTCTCTTCTTTTAGCGCAAATCATCTTCTATAGTGGACCGTGTTTCAGTAGTTCTCAAGGTATGGTCTGAGGTACAGCAAACTGGGTGACAGGGTCATCTGGGAAATTGTTGGAAACGCAAATGTTCTGACTCCACCCCAGATCCACTGAACTAAAATCTGTGGGAGTGGGCCCAGAAATCTGTCTTAATAAGACTTCCTGGAGATTCTAATACATGTTCAAGTGTGAGAACCTGTTTATTCATGTAGTCATGCGAGCTTCTCTATAGCAAAGAGTAGTCGGGAGCTTTGCTGGAGTAAAATGTGGGGCGAAGGCATCATTCAGGACTTCTGAACCTGCCACCTCCAAGCGGAGCAGACTTCACTGGAAAGTTCTTTTTGCCTTGGATATTTCTAAGTTCTTACGCTTCTTCTTTGTCTTCCACAAAGTCCTGCCACTTCCTTTTAGCCTTAGACTTCTTTTGTCAGTCCCCAGGGTTTTTCAGGCTGTAGCTGATTGGGGTTGAGATTGTGTGGATGAGATCATGCTGATGAGGGGGAGGAAAATAAATAAATAAAAGCTGCCTTTCCCAGTCTATTCCGGGGCCAAGCATCTGTCGTCAGTACTAAGTCAGCCTCACTGTCAAGGTGAGACGCCATTGAACAGCCCTGGGCTTTATTTTCCTAAGGGTCTGTAGGTTTTGTTCAGCTTGGAATATCACAAAGATTCCCATCCAATATTCTAGCCCTGGTTAGTGCCAGACCCAGAAAGATGGGGCTGAGGGGAAAGCAAGAGGAGAAGAAGTTGAAAACAAAGTCCATTCCATTAAAATTCTGAATGTTCAAGTCAGAGATGGCAGACAGCAGGGAGTGTCGCAGGTGACCATCATGTAATCCAAGCCCTCACTTTCAGATGGAGGAAGCACCGGCTGCGGTGGTGAAATAACTTCCCAAGATCGCAGATTAGAGCTCAGGTTTTCCAGATGGGTGCCTTTTCCACTGTGCCATGAGTTCTCAAAGGGTAGTCCAGGAACCCTTTCAGGCGATCCATGAGGTCCAAACTATGTTTATAATAATATTAATAAATCATTTGCTTTTTATTCTCTCATTCTCATACAAATGTATTGTGGGGTTGCCCAAAGACAATGTGATAGTGATATCACGAATTGCATAAAGAAGCAGCCTTGAAAGTCCAGCCATTCTATTTAACCAGATAGAAAATAGATTTGCAAAAGTGTAAAACAATGTCATTCTCCTCATTCTTCTTTTTAAGAAAGCATAGTTATTTTTCATGAAATGTTATTGTCTTGGTCATCTCGAGCTGCTATAATGAAATACTGTAGACTGGGTGGCCTAAACAACAGACATTTATTTTTCTCACAGTCCTGGAAGCTGGAAGTCTGAGAACAGGGCGTCAGCATGGTTAAGTTCTGGTGAGGGCTCTCACCTTGGCTTGAAGACAGTCAAGGGCTCATTATGTGCTCACATGGCTTGTCCTTAGTACATGAAAGTGGAGAGGGCTCTGAGGTCTCTTCCTTTTCTTGTAAGGGCACTAATCCCATCATGAGGTCCCCACCTTCCTGCCCTCCTGACCTGATCTAAACCTAATCACCTCCCAAGGCCCCACCTCCAAATATCATCACACTGGGGGTTAGGGCTTCAACATATGAATTTTAGGGCAGACACAAGCATTCAGTTCCTAGTAGTTATTTTGGGCATGTAATGGTTTTAGCATTATTTTAATAAATTAACACTTTTTAAAAAAAAATCTTGTTTTTAATATAATATAGTAAATACTGATAGATAGAATCTATCAGCATTTTGTTATATGCAAAAGTTCTTTGCTGTCCTTAACAATTTTTAAGAGTGTAAAGATGTTCTGAGATCAAAAAGTTTAAAAATTGCTACACTCTACCAGAATTTTAAAAACAAATGATTGAATCTCAACTCAGTCAGAAAAAGATAATTTTGAAATTTCAAGTTCAATGATAGCAGAGATGTTTTCTTTTTTGCTCAGAAATGGTTCTCAGGTTCCTAGAACAGTGCCTGTCATGTTGCAGGCATTCAATAGATGTGAATTGGATAAATAAAAAAATATATATTTTATCCAAAAGTCAACAGTAAGTTTTCAGCCAATAAGTGAAAGAAAAAAAAATTCAGAGAGGACACTCTTTTAATAGACACTGCCTCTTCTCTACCGTCCTCGAGGTAGAAACTGGAACCAGGACAGGTAGCCGAGCTCGGTTGTCATCCTAACGTCCCAGAAGAAACGTAGAGTAGGAAGTACCTAGTTGATGTGCTGATGAACATCTTCACATGTTCTTCCTTCTCACAACCCTTCTCCCTCCCCATCCTTGACAACTTTTTTCTTTGAGAACCAGGTTTAAGATGCAGAAATGTGAACTAGACGACAAAACTGTAGAATACATATATCAAACACATTCAGAATTTAGGAGATGTGGAGTTCTGGCTCCATTTCCATTTCTACTATGCTAAGAATTGTTAGATAATCCTGAATAACTAGAAGAAAAATTCTTGATTTGCAGAAATTATACATACTTTCTGTGCAAAAAACATTTTGATTTGCAAAAATTAGCCCCACTTTCTTTAGGCCACTTTTATTATTGTTGTTGTTTTGGCTAAGAAAGAATTCCTGGGACAGAAATGTTTACTAAATTTTGCCTAAACATTTCAGTAATCTGTAAAGATTAATGCTTTCTCTCCATAAAGGGACCCTTTATGATTTATGATGGAGAAGATGCTCCTAACTCATTATTAGAGCCTCTTAGTGACTCTTTTTTAGTATTTTTACATACATTATCCTCTTAATCAAGCATGTCAAGTCCAAAAGATGACCATCCATTTTAAAATTAAAAATTCTAAGAGAGGCAAAGGGACTAAATAAGACATTAATTTGTAGCTGAAATTCAGGCTTTTGAGATCCTTGCTTAGGATCCTTTTATTTCATAACATTATACTGGAAAGGTCTGAACAAATCGTATCTCCACCTGCATAATTAACCTAGATAAGAGAAAGATTATGTACTGGGCAATGTGCTTGGTGTTTTATGTGCAGTATCTCACTTGCTTCTCCCTGATCACATTTTACCAATGAGGAAGATGCAGTTCAGAAAGGTTAAGTAACTTGCTCAAGGTCGCACAGCTGGAATCAGAAGTAGCACTTTAATAAAACACGCTGTCTGTCTTTGCTGACTTTGTTATAAGATGCCGCCTACCAAATGGGAAGACATGCAGTCGGTGCTTTTACTTTTTAATGTATAAGATGCTTTTGTTTTCTGCTGTTTAAGCCAACCTAGACTGTGGTATTTGTCATGACAGTCCCAGCAAACTCTTTAATACATGGGCCCAGTGTTTTTCCTAAGGACTTTGGTCTCTTATGAAGGGACGTTGGCATCCAAGGCTCCTGAGCACAGATTTGCCCAATATCTAGAAGCACTAGACAAATGCCTACAGCCATGTCTACCTTAGTGGTCTCCCCTGAGCTTCGAGAACCACGGAGGAAAAACATCTAGAAGGCTGGTGCTATCCCAGAGAGGGTTCCTCTTCCTCCCTTTTCAGGAGGATCACACCCCACTTAACACCTTCTCCTTCTGCTTCCTTGGGTGTCGGCTTTTTCTCCTCTGTGTTTCTAAACCACACAAAGTGCTGGGTTGTCAGTGCTGACACACTGAATAACAACGCTTAATTAAGGAGCACACACAACTCTAGCACCTTTTACTAATTATTTTACCCCAACTTTAATTTCATTTGCCTCTCAGTTTCTAACTTCTAACTAAACCTGCTAATTACTTTGAGCTAATTCTGCTGCATACTTCTAGAAGGGAGAAAATAGTTCTTACAAATATTCGTTTTGGGCAGAAAGAGAAAAGCGAATTCAATAAAGGACCTAATTTCTATGATTAAGAAATGTAGGTTAGGCAGCGGGGAAAGACATTATTATTGTTTGTTTGTTTTTAACTAAAGATTCAGACTTAATAAGAAATAGTTTCCCCCAGTGTTTGGTTATGCCTGTTATTTTTAGCACTCAGAACACATATTGAATAATTGTATAAATTAAAAAGAAATTCAGCATCAAATCTAGGAAGTTAGGGGGGCACTGATGTCTGTGGGTTGGCATGACTTGACTAGGGTGGGTGAATATAGCACCTCCCCACCCAGTGGCTACTCAACCGACAAGGGAACAAGAGAATAGTCACTGCACTGACTTCTGTATTACCTTAACCTTATCTTATGTGTTTAATTTCAATAAGGCATTTGCACGAATGGTTTTGGAGCTTGGAAGAAGACCAAAGGTCCACTTGTCAAAATCCTTCTCTTCTTTCTTGGACAGCTCAGAATGCTGCCTCTTCCATGATTGAGGCCCTGAGCTCCTCTCTCTTTGTCAGAGCATATTGTTCTCTGCTCCAAACTTCTGAAGTAGACAACTCAAATTAGCACAACTATGTATTCAACTGGGACAAAATCTAACTTTGTTTTCCCCTAACTGAACTTGATTTCTATCTTGAATGTTCATTCAGTATGATGTTAAAAAATACCGTTGCCAGGTAAATTCAATGAATGATGTGATTTTTCTCAGTCATTTCAAATATAAAGGTGATTAAATGCACACAATTTTATTCCTCTTTTGAGGTTGATGCTAAGGTCTTAGGACTTATTCAACCACCACTGTACCATTGGCAAGAAGCCAAGCTCCTGTCTCTGCAGGCTGACATGTCTGGATTCCATGAAGGTGTCATAGTCACTCTTTCTTTGTACCTTGCCCCTTCCTGTAGGCATGTAGAATAGGAGGCAGGGAGATTTCAGGGAGGTACACATGAAAACGCTCACCTTCCTAGAGAAGGTGGGTTCAAAATGCACAAACAGAACACGACCCCTCATTGCTCCATGGAAATAAACAAAGACCATTTAAATGAGAACAAACAGGTTATTTATTCAGAGCTTGCTATAGCAAGGGAGTCAGCCACTGTTGCTTGCATTTTGGAAAAGACTCAAAGGCAGGCAGGGGCAGGGGAAAGCTTTATAATGCAAAGTGGAAGGCTTCAGGTGTGCCCTGATTAGAGGTCACTGGCACAGGGAAGCTGGTGGCAGGAATAAGTAGAAGTGGAGCATCTTCTGTGATTGGTCTGGGGAGCATATTTAATTTTCTCTGATTTTTCCTGAGTTGGAAGCAAGGGCTGAAGTCAGGGAAGCTGGCATTCATTGTCTAAGACCTGCCTTCTCTAGGCTGGAGAAGTTGTAGTTTGGATGCCTGGACTGGTTGCTGCAGAGTTTGTGAGTCAAAGTGTAATTGTCACAGATGCTCTGACCATTGCATGTTTATTTAGTCTCTCAGCTCTGTGAGAAACAGGTAGAAGTAATTGAATAGGGCAGTGGTTCTCAAAATTTAGTGCGATCAGATCGAATCACACCTAGAGAGACAGACACACACAAACAAGCTGAAACCTGACAACTCATCTTGTCCCATCTGTCTACTCCCCCCCACCCCAAGTTATTAAATCCTTGGAAATTTAGTCATTTTATAATGTCAGTGCAGTGACTAACACATAACAAAATGGTACTTGATAAGTATTTATAGTTTTGTCTGGGTTCTTTTATCTGTATCTTTGGTTTGACTGTGACTACCAGAGAACGTTCGGCTCCAGGGTAGAAAATGAAGCTCCCTTTGCCAGTTCTGAGTGCTAACTGCCTGAGGCGTGCGGCTCTCACTCTCGGCGCAGGCGAAACAAGCAGGGACGACGCATTAAGGATAATAGGCTGAGGGAATTGGAGAACATAAAACAAAGAAATGGACCAACGGGCTCATTTGAACAGCTTAAGTCCATGTGATGTGCTCCATAGCTTCAGAGACCATAGACACGGTCTCTGTCCCCATGAAGAAGTGAGTTAGGGTGAGCTGGTCATTTGCTGAATTCGTTTGGTGCCTTTCTCTGGGAAATAGGGTTAACTCTTTGGCAAGTGGTCTGGTTGGGGTGACTCAGTTTTGACAAAACTGTTTTCATGATATTCTGAGTGACCAATTACATGTTATTGTTATTTTTATTTAAATGGGACTTTGGGTACATAGCTATTAAAAATAGAGAATGAGGAGGTAATGCATTAATACATTCAATTATCCATTCACTCATTTATTACCTAACTGATAATAACTTAATCTGCAGAGCAGTGGATACCAAGCTTGGCTGGATATTAGAATTACCTAAAAAGATGAAAAATATTTCCCTGCCCAGGCTACATCTCAGATCAATAAATCAGAAACTCTGAGGGTGGGACCCAGCATTTTAAAAACTCCTCAGGTGATTTTGACATCCAGAAAAAGTTGAAAGTTAGTGCTCTAGAATTACATCTCCTGGTTTAAATCCTAACAACCCTATTTATTAACTGAGCAAGTTGCTTAACCTCTCTGAACTTGTTTTCCTGTTTGTAAAGTGGCTAATGGAATAGCGTCTACCCAAAGGGTTTGGGAGGATTAAGGTAGGTAATACATGAAAACAATAGCATAGTTCCTGACTCAGAGGAAGTTATATATTGGCTGCTGTATTATTGTTTTAATTAATGATATTATTTCCATTACCATTAAGCCTCATGGGAATACTGAAATACTAAAGCATAAAACAGTCCATCACTACTTATAATGCTGGATAGAATTATATTTTTTACAGCTATGAAGTGAAATAATTATGCTATCAGAAAGAAAGAGAAAAAAAAAAAGTAAAAGTGGATTTCAGAAGGCATCAATTGTTGATGCCTTACATTAGTTTCACCAAGGCAGGACAGCTTATCTATGACCATAAAATGGTCTTCCAGTCATCTACTCTGAAAGCTTTGCCCAACAAGGAATAACTGTGGTTATAAAGAACCAATCTTGGGAACAGTAAACCAGATATAGGATGAATTAAGTACTTGCAGCAACAATTGACAGACCAATGGAGAAAACACCAAAGTTGCAGATGAGTGAAAACAAAAGCTATAAAGTACAGAAAAGCTATCCAGAAGAAAGTGAAATGTCTTTAGTTAATAGCGGCAAAAGCCATAGAACAAGAAACAGTAGGTTGCAGTCATTACAAGGGTGTAAGAGCAGTGATCTCTATCTGCCAAGGATGAGTCTCTATTCCTTGGATAAATGAACAACGAAAGAACAAACAAACAAATGAAGCTAAGAAAACTCGAACAAAGAAAATGTTTGCCAAATGGAATCTTAAAAGTCTGTTGGATTCCAAGGGCAGGCATATGTACACTTCTGGTCAAGGGGCTGACTAATCAAGGTTTGTGGGACCTGAAGCTTAAACAATTTGGAGAGCCCTCCTTAAGAAAAGGAATTTTAAAAATCTTACTTGTTAAATATAAATAAGTAGACTTTGAAGGGGCCTGTGGAAGCAGAGAGCCCTAAATATGTAACTTCATTAGCTTCATGATGAATCTGCTTCTGCTAGTATAAAGCAGAGGGGGAGAGAAATGAAAAGCAAAGCACAGTATTCCAAAACTTCATCTATTTCACTGTTTGCCTAGGCATGACCATGGCAGAAATTTTAGAAGTTCTTGTTATTTATTGTCAGTAGTTCTAAATGACTTGATGACCTTAGCAATTGGATTGGTCCTCTTTCAAAACCATGGGTGTTCTCAAAAAGATTACATCTGTTAGAGTTATTATTGGACAAACAATATCAAATATCTGTTTATCATAGTAAGGTTTTAATATATCAAATTTCATTTCAATGGAATATAATATTGATTGTAAAATAATTTTTCCACTTATAGTGGTAACCCATAATAACTTTACTAAGCTTTGCTTTTTCTTTTTGTTGCCCCATTTATTCCAAAAGGCTAAAAAATCTAATTTATCATTATTGATCTGTCTTTCAGTATAGTGCAGAAATATTTTAGATTGGGTATTCAGGCTTTGTTTGGTTTCATTTTTTAATTAAACTCCAAGTAAAGCTGAATTGTCCAATATTTTAATAAGTATTAGAAAGATATATATTTATATTTAATCCCTTTTATACTCTTTTGAAGTGACTTACAGCAATATGAAGTTTCTAGAAAATTCATGTGGATATATTTTGTTATATTTGAAATGAATTCTCATTTATTTACTTAAACAACAAGACTTTATTCTGAGCTTTCTATGAGTTTAATACTGTGCTTTGGGGTAAAAAATTAAAATAAATTCTTAGTACCTGACCTCAATGGATAAAGATTATTTTAGATAAAATATTAATGCAAGCTACCTGAAACCAACTATTATCTGTGAGAGCTAAATTATAGACAGTAACTCTGATTCTAAGTATATTAAACTGTGTATGGTTACAGACATGGGCTGGAAGGTAACATGCAGCTGTGGGTAACAGTTGGATTATGGGAAGGAGAGAGACAAGAAATGCACTTCAGAACATCACTATGAGGAAAACAATGTGAGATAAAGAGACAAAAGTGCACTGAGCCATTGCAAGAACTTTAAGGAAAATGGTGTGGTAACGTGCAGGACCCATGTGAATGGCTGGTGAAAACTCAGATTAAATTAACAAGAAACAACCAGATAACTGTAAATCTTGAGGTTTGTTTCATTTTTGTTCTTTTTTTTCTTTTTATTCTGGTATAGGATATGGAATCACTGTCGTTTCCTGAGTGGAGGGATGACTTTATTGTGCTGCCAAAAGTTTAACAGCTCTGAATTTAGAGTCCAAGAGATGTGTGTTTGAGTCATGTCTCTGTAATTTACTAGCAGGGTAACTTTGGGCAAATTCTTTAACCTTCCTAAATATTAGGGTTTTCTTCCTATCTGCGAATGGCAGTATTTAATAGTTTTGTGTTTCATAGCACTGTGATGAGGCTTTAATAAAGTAATGCATACTGAATACTTAGTATTGGCATCTGGCACATAGTAAACATTCATTGTATGATGACTTTGTCATTATTACAAAGTTAGGATCTAATGTGGTTAGTATTTCAGCGCTGATCATCACCCAGATGGGAAGATAGTAAAGTTGGTTGTTTTGTTTGTCAAATAGTATGAGTTTAAGACAAAAGTGCAACATATAATTACTTATTCTTGGTAAAAGCAATATATTCATTTTTAAGTCACACTATTTTATTTAGGTCCCTGGATGATCCAGAACAGTCTGTGGTAGGGCTTATAAAAAGGAAATGAAGAATTTAGACAATTAACAGATTCTTCTTGGCCCCAATTTGTAAATTTGCTTGCAACCCAGAAAACACTGGTGAGTTATGTTTGTCTAAAATGACTCATTTTGATAATTGTGTTGGTTCAGAGATTGGTAGATTCTATGCTGGGAGAGGCAAAGGAGGAAGTTTCATTTTTGGAAATAAGGACTTCCATCCAATTTCATTATCATATTCTAAAGACGTGAGGGTAGTTTTATAGATTATGGCAAGGGCTGTGATAAGATTGAATCAGGAATAGGAAACAGGCTACAGATGGGTCTGGGACCAAACTCTCTGGCTTTCCCATTTGTAGCATGATAAATGTGACCTGCCAAAAGAAAGGGAAAAAAAGAAATCTCAGTTCTGGGACTTAGATCCAAGTGGACTAACTTTTATTCTTTGATGGAGAAAGAAACTAATTTTGACATTTTAGAGTTAAATCAAATGTCCTCTATTTCTTGTTAAGGTTCAGACAGAGAGTATGTGCCTTGTATATTTTTTTGTGTTTTTTCTTCACTAAAAAAACAAATACACCACTAATTCTGATGCTACTTGTCCAAATATTGAGCACTGAGGAAAATCCTGCTGTATTATACATGCTTGAATTCAATTCCAGAATAGTTCCTGATGTCTCCATGTGGGCTGGAGCTGTGTGTTTGCAGTGCCTCAAGAATATGTGGGGAACAATCTTCCCCCCAACAGTAGAGCAAATTGTGATCTTAGAATCCCTGAGCCTGGATTAAGTCTCAGAGACGCTAACTGAAGTGGGTTTTTTTTTTTCCAATTTCTCCCATGGAGTACATCCTTCTCTTTCCTTAGAGATATAGATATACAATCTCTCCTTTATATTTCATTCAGCTTCAAAAGCGAAAAAGAAAAGTCAAACCATGAATGCGAGGAGGGGAATCCTTTTGTTAGTTGAAGTGGACAAGAAAATTATTTTCCCTGCTGTTTGCCAGCCGAATCATTGCCCTGTATCTGTGTGAAATCCAACTTGATGAGATTTTCTTTGTTATTGTTTCTGAAATAAACTCTTTGCTGGGAGTCCTACCAAAACTACATTGGCTGTTGCCTTCTGCAAAGCTTCTCAGACCCTTCGGTGGTCATGAAGCCTCTTTCCCTCCCTCTACTCACAGCCCTCTGTGTGTTTTCAGACATTTCCCTGAAATTTGGACTCAGTGGAATAGAAATTGTCAAATGTGTCAAAAATCTTACCTTTATGTATCAGGCATTGACGGTGTGTACAGAATAGCATCAGGCATGGAAGACATTCTCCCTAAGGGTTTACAATCTTGGAAAAATTAGAAAGCAAATACTGCCAGATCTCTAAAACAGTGGCAGATTGGCTATTTTAATATTACTGGGATGAGACTCAATGTTTCCCCCAAGGCTGTTGGAGAAAAAGAAAAGAAGAGGAAAGAACATTTATACCAATCATAGGGGCAGAATGAATATGGAAACAAGCTTCCATTTTCTGCTTTTCTGATCAATTTGAGGCAAATAAACTGTAGATTGTATTTAGAAGTCTGGTGGGCTACCTCACTTTTTCCAGATGACTGAGCAGTGGGTAAGCCTGGTGAAGTTCGGTGCCACAACTCATCTGCCCCAGAGCCACGTGGCCCTGATTCAAACCTCAGTGACCCAGAAACCATTCACCAGCATACAGCTGGTGTCAAGAATCACAACAATGACATGTTACTTGGAGATCTCTTGATTATAAACAAAACCTGCCCCTCTCCCCTTTCTTCTTCTTATGGCAGGCAGCCTGTCTTTGCATATTACTGTCTCCAAAATGGCACAAATATCTGTCCTAATTTGGAAAATATCAGAGGTCTGGACCTCCCATTCCTGGCTTAAACTCCCTCTGCACGCAAAGTGCAGAGCAGTGGGCCAGCGGACTGGGCTTTGGTTCTGTAGTAGGATTGTATCACAATGACTACTCGGTATTATTAACATTAAAACTCCAGAATCTAACACTGTAGAAATTTCAGGTGTAATTAGGGCAAAATAGATCCTGAAAGATGTTGGTCTTTGGGTTCCTTTAATTGCTACATTTTTTCTTGTTCATTCTACCCTTTCTACTCCCATCCTCAAAGATATACAGTGTCTTCAACTCAACTACAGTCTCACAAAGACTAGAATCTTTATGATTCTCATCCCCTGCAACTTCAGGTTGGTAGGTAGGTAGGTAGGTAGATGATAGATAGCTAGGTGATAGATAGAGATGATAGATAGATTTCCTATTTGTTTTTACATTATTTTTAAATATGTACACCTCATTTATATTTTGATCTCTCTTCCACTAGAGATAAAAAATTTGATTTCATTAAATTAACATGTTCCCCTTTTCCATGGAGTTTATGTAGTACCAGGACCTGGTAGGACTATATGTATGGAGATAGGTTGGGCATGAGGAGGGTCACATCGGGGTCTCCATCAACTGTCTGCACTGTCCCCACAATGCCCTGCTTATTCCTGCCTGCAATACCTCCTCAGATCCGTAGCTCTCTGAGCCACCCCTCACCCACACCACACCACTGCGGGGTACACAGGAAGCACTCGACTGCTCCACAACTCATGATGGGCTGTAATCGACACACCCTCAGAGCCTATCTTGGGCATCATTTAATTCCCTTAGTGCCACACTGAGTTTGAGAATCTGAGAAATTGGCTCAAGCCAGTCTGTCTGCAACCTCAGGCAGGAGTATTTTTGTGTTTTGACCAGTGCTAGATGAGGAGGACCTCAAGGGATTGCCTACATCCTGGGTTATTCTAAGAGATGGTGACCACATTCTTCCTATACTGATTCCCTACATCTGTTCGGGGTTAACATTGTCTCTCTTACTTCCCTACCTTTGAATTCAGTCCTGTGGAATCTTGACTTTGTCTGAGGAAGAGGGTAAAATGCAGGTAAACATTCTCTAATCATATATTCTGGTAAATATTTTGTTTGTGTCAGAGCCAGTGCTATTTGAAACTCAAAGTCAAGGATCAATTCTTTTGTTCTCTCTTTTTCTGATGTTCTGTCTTCCTTGGCTGCTGTTGAAAACAGGGAAACATCAGGGGATAATGAAATGCTGGGAATGAAAAACAGAATTGATGAATAAATCAAGAGATTATTCAATATTTCTCAAACTTCAGCTTGAGCACAGACCTCCTTTTAAAGGAAAACGTTCTCTAGAATATAAAATTATATTTATTAAAATGCTATTTATAGAGAAAAAAACATAAAAGTCTTTATGTTTACAGATCTTAACCAAAAAGCTTAAAGCTTATTTACAAACTGTCCTTGTCCACTGGGGCTGCTAGAATACAGTATACTGGGTGGCTTATAAGCAACAGAAATTTATTTCTTACTGTTCTGGAGACTGGGAAGTTCAATATCAAGGCTCTGACAGGTTCAGTGTCTGTGGAGGTCCTGCTTCCTGGTCCTTAGGCAGCCATCTACTTGTGTTGTCACGTGGTAAAAAAAAAAGAGAGGGAGTTATCTTGAGTCTCTTTTATAAGGGCACTAATCCCATTCATGAAGTCTCTGCCCCTATGGCCTGATTACCACCCAGAGGCCCCACCTCCTAATGCCATCACATTGGGGATTAGGATTTAACATAATAATTTGGGGGAAACATAAAAATTCAGTCTATAGCATATATTAAATATAAACAACATTACCATGCCAGAGAAGTCTGAGATAACTGGCATTAATGGGACAGAAGATTATGGTACTGACTGCTAAGAGTAAGTACAAGTTTGCCATGGTTACTCCCCTACGTCATGTATTAACTTAATTCTATTGTTATTTTCCTCTGGAACTCCAGCAAAACCCTTATTGGAACCATAAGCCATAATGGTATTTAGCTTTCCTTGTTGTGGATGCATTATTTATATGTCTCTGGTTCTTTCTTTCCTTATTAGTCCCAAAAAGTGAAGTGACATCACCAAGATGAACATAAAGATTGAAATCAGAGGCCATACTCAAGTGGGCATCCTGAAAATGCAGATTATGACTTTACTTATTTTGTATCATGAAAATAAAAGCATCTACTCTAAAATTCTCATTAATAAAAGCAGCAGCAACCAATAAATTGCTGGAGATCGAATTAATAATCTGATCATTTTATTTTATAGATGGAGCTTAAATGATGGGCACCAAAGGGCTAAATGTTTGATCCCAAATCACATAGTTTAAGAGCTAAAACTACTTCTAGAATACCTCTTTAGGCTTCAGAATATTTGGTGTCATCCCCAATGACAAATTTGTGTATTTTAAATAGCCATATAGGGATTTGGACAATAACATCTGTTTTCATTATACATTTTTTCTTCAAAAATGTAAGTTCTTGCCTACTTAAAAAAAAAGTAGTTCCTAGTAAGCCAGCAGAGAATTTCTAAAAGCATCTAAGATCAAAAGAAGGAAAAACTAGAGGAAAATACACAGAGAGGAGAGTAGGAAAAAAATGCATTTCAAGATACTCCAAACACCTTAGTTAAGTTGAAATTTTGTGGACATACATCTGAATAATGTCTCCTCTGATTTAAGATTTCATTAGATGTGGAAAATAATGGTATAATTAAAAGAAATGCCTATATTATTCTGTTCACCATCTACTACATTGAATAATAAAGTCAGCAGCCCATTTACTTGGAAAGAGATATGTATGTATAAAATCTTATGTAACTCTCATCAAAAACCCACTGGGAACATAAATATACTTAAACTTTATGAATGAAGAAACTGAATCTCAGCAAAATTTTGTAATTCACCCAAGATCATAAAGCTAGTATATGGAAAAGCTGTTATTTAAATCAAAGTTCTCTTGACTCCAAAGCATGGTTCTGTCCCACATTATATATCTACCCCTGTTTCATAGTATTTTAATAGCCCTACCAATAAAACTAATATTAAAATGCCACACAGCAAAAACAAATTGATTTATATTGAACAAGAATAAACACTTAATAAGGGAAAATAGTTATACTCTTTTTCCTTCCTCCCACTAATGAATCTGTGAGTTAATTCACGTTTTTCATACTGTGGGTGTCTCAAAAAAAAGTATGTTGTAGAAAGGGAACACAGTGAAATTAGAAAAGAAAGTTTGTAACCACGGGGTAAGTCCCTGTCACAGAGGGACTTTTGCACAATTGAAGGTAATTGGAAGGAACAACAAATATTCTCTGTGAGCCAACAAAGGCAGCCTTGTTTACAGCCACTGTTGTTCTCACAGAAAATGGATTATGTTTGAAGATTTTGATAGGCTTTTGTTCAGATTTATAATAAGAGCCAAAATAGTGTTACATGGGAATATTTTATAAATCAATTAAAAGAAATTGATTTGTTAAGGCACGACCTCCCATGACAAATTATACTAAAAACTTCCAACTTTATATCTTCAGTCTGGAATCATATAGTGAGATACATGCAAACAACTCCAAGTCAAATGGGGTGAGTTGTGCTTAAATTCTTTATGTCTAAGACCAATCTCATTATCCTGCAACCTTATCTCGAACCTGCTTTTCCTCCATAATTTTCTCTCATAGCTTCTGCCCCATTGCCCTTGAATTACAATATTTCGTGGATAATTGATATTGCAATTTATAGAGAACACAGTTGTTCTTTTATTCTTCTACCCAAGAAATATTTATTGAATATTTACTAATTGCCAACCAGCAGACTGGAATTCAAATCTCTCTCTTTTTTTTTTTTTTCTTTTTCTTTTGAGACAGAATCTTGCTATGTCACCCAGGCTGGAGTGCAGTGGCATCATCATAGTTCATTGCAACCTCAAACTCCTGGGCTTAAGTGATCCTCCCTCCCCACTCAGCCTCCCAAGTAGCTAGGACTGTAGGCAGGTGCAACCATACCTGGCTAGACTTAAAAAAAAAAAATGTAGAGATGAGGTCTGGCTATGTTGCCCAGGCTGGTCTCAAACTCCTGGCCTCAAGCGACCCTCCCACCTCAGTGTCCCAAAGTGCTGAGATTACAGGTGTGATACACTGTGCCAAGTTCTGACTCAAATTTCTGCAACAATAAATGCAACATATAAAGTAACGATTTACAGCTAAAATTTCTTTCTAATGTTCTCCAAATGCTAGATATAATAGTTTAAAGAAACAATAACCAAACAACCTCTGTTGTATTACATTGTCCTTTGTCAATCTCCCTCCTGAACATGTTCTCTAATTCCTATCCAGCAGGCCTATAAAGGCAATGGCTTGTAAACTGAGTCACCAGCCTCATTCTTGTGAATTAGGTACACTTGGGCCTCCTGACTTTGGCTTCTTCTTTTGTTCTTCCATCTTTCGTCCTCCCTTAGCTTTCTGTACATTTCTTTTTATCAAAACTCTCAAAAAAGGAGCTAACTTCAGTCACTTAGAGACCAGCCCAAACTTAAATCATAGTTTCTATGTTTAAAACCAGTTCTTTCTGGAATCCAAGTCAAATATAGATTATAGATTTCCAATAATCACTGTAATGTTATTTTTATGACAATTTATGCTATTTTTAATAGCTTCACTGTGATATAATTTATATACTCTAAAATTCACATTTTAAATGTATAATTTATTTAGTTATCATCACACACTACCAATAGAACATTTTTATAAGTTTCAAAAGAAACCTCATGAGTATTTTGTCACTCTCATTCACACATTTTCTCTAGTCCTGTGTAACCACTCATCTACTTTCTGTCTCTATATATTCATCTTTATTTGGACATTTCATATAAATGGAATCACACAATGCCACATACCTCAGAGATACCACGTGTTACATTCCACACCATCACAATAAAGCTAATAATGCAATGAAGTGAGTATGGCAGTAAAGTGGGTCACACAATTTTGTGGCTTCCCAGTGCATATAAAAGTTATATTTACACTATACTGTAGTCTATTAAGTGTGTAATAGCATTATGTCTTTAAAAAAAAAATGTACATACCTTAATTTAAAATATGCTAATCATCATCTAAACTTTCAAGCAGTCGTAAATGTTTTTGCTGGTCTTGCCTCCATATTGTGTCACTGATCACAGATCACCATAACAGATGTAATAATAATGAAAATGCTTTAAATATTCTGATAATTACCAACATATGACACAGATCAAGAAGTAAGCACATGCTGTTGGGAAAATGATACCCATAGACTTGTTCAGTGCAGGATTGCTATAAATTTTTAATTTGTAAAAAATGTAATTATCTGCAAAGCTCAATAAAGCAAACTGCAATGAAAGGAGACATGCCTGTAGGTGATCTTTTGTGTCTGGCCTCTTTTACTGAGCAAATGTTTTTGATGTTCAACCCTGTTGTAGCATTTATCAGTACTTTCCTCTTTTTTATTGTTGAATAGCATTCCATTGTATAAATGCGCCACATTTTATCTATTCACCTGTTGATGGACATTTGGGCTGTTTCAACTTTTGGGGTATTGTGAACAAAGTTGCTATGAACATTTATTTATATACAAGTCTTGGTGTGGACATATGTTTTCATTTCTTTGGGGAAGATACCTAGAAGTGGAATTGCTGGGTCGTTTGGTTATATGCTAAGTCTATGTTTAAGTTTTTAAGACTTGCTATTGTTTTGTTGATAAAATCCTAAGTCATTACTGTTCATGAGATTTTCTGATCAGGTTCCATAGCTATTTGTTTATTGCACAAAGTAAACCTCTAGGTAGCTTTATTGAAAAATTGGAAATTATAACTCTCTTTTAAATTATGATTATTTAAATGAGACAAGAGCTTATCAAGAGAAAATCAAATATGTTTATATATGTATATCTTTAATCTTTAAAAATATGAAATGTAAGAAAATTCATTATCTACATCAAAAGAACTATTTTCAAAATAACTCTTGAAGAACCAGTTTTAGTGCTTTAGATCACGCTATTTGTTAGTTTCTATAATGAAAATTATTATGTTTAGCGTTCAAATGTGGATATATCTGATGAAGATAAAAAATAGTACATGGAATATAAAAATTGAAGGACCCTAAAGTGAGTGCAGCCTTTTAAACAGTGTGTTACCTGCACAGAAAAATTAGGATATGTTTAGAAATAAAATTTGACCATTAATAAAGTATGGAAAATGAAAGCAGCTGCAAGTTAAATAAGATAAATTTAGGAATCAGAAACATTGATTTTTAGAATCTCAATTTTTTTCTGTGCAAGTGAAATAGAGCAAAGATGTTGTTACTCTAACAAATGAAGGTAAGTCATGAGATTGGCAGTAATTCAAGTAAGGCTGACGGAACAATAGTATCAGTTCCTGACCAATAGTCTAGTTAATTGCATTGTTCTGGTCATTATCTTGTCCTGCTATTATAAAAGGAATTTAACATTCCCTTGGGTTTTTTGAGTATGGTAGATTTAAATCTCTCCAGAGAGTTTGTGAGTTTGTGATTTTATTTTAGCAAAATTAAAATACAAAGATAAGCCATGTGCCATATTCAAATTTGTAAGCACATGCCATGGGATATTGTGGCATATACATTATGTATTAGGATTTGTCCAATTTCACTTCTGTTGGTTTCTTGGGGATTTTTGTTTTAGCATTTGTGCTGAATTTTCTTGGCCATTACGTGCAGCAGTGCATAACAACTAAGCAGCTGGGAACATGCACAGAACTCTTCAAAAACAACACCTGCAGCACCTGCTTTTACATAGCATACAAAAGGCATAGAAAGTAACTTATTTATTAAAGTGACATATATTAGAATGAAATAAAGTCACATATATTTGGGAGAAGAAAACCCAAAGAAAGACAAATGCTTTTCTTGGAGGTTGTTAATCATGAGAGAAAAATGGAAAAAGACAATTCCCAAACTAAAATATTTTCACTTACATGCTAATGAAACATAGCCTTTACATTCAGTGGAGTAGTTTATGTTACAGTTATTGCCAAACAACGAGCCTAATAATTTTTATTTCATTTATTTTTTAAATAAACTAATATGATTGAATTTTATTCAATTGGTATTTGTTTTTAAATAGTCAGATTTTTTTAAATCTAGATTATGTCCATACCTAGAGTGACTGATAAATAGAGATATGGCTAAGAAGAGGTTAAGAGTAGTGAGGAAATTTCCAGTGTTTTATTAACCTCCAGAAAAAGAGTAGTATAAACATCATTTGAAAGAAGCCATCTTTTAACTATATGGTCACAGGACAAAGCCCCTCTGGAATTATTTTTGCCCGGGAAAAGGAATTATTTTTGCCCGGGCAAACTCAAATCTGGTAATTCCCAAAGCAGCCCACTCACTGCATTCCCTGTGTATCACTTTACTGTCTAGACATCCACGAGTGACCACACATGCTTACATTTATGTGCACACACCACTTCCCAAGCTAGTAGTGTCTGATCCTCATCTTACTTAATAATCCTACCATCCTCCCTGTTATCCATATTTGGAAAAAAATGAAGCCATTTAAATCCTTCTCTTGCCTTCATATCCAATCAGTTTCTGAATTTTAGCATTTTTTGGTGTTGTCATGTTTCATTCAATTGCTAACACTTTTCCATTCTATTTCTTCCTCATGGAGTGGCAGTATCATACAGTGTTAAGGAAACAAACTCTGGGGTCCTGATCTTAGAACTGGCACCTCCTTCTTATGTAAACTTGGACAAGTCTCTTAACCTCTGTGCCTCACTTTTTTTCTCTCTATGACCAAGAAGTTGATGTAGGCAGCTGGCAGGAGGCTTCAGTTCCTCTTCACAATGACCTCTCTATAGGGCTGCGCCACAGGGCTCACAGTATGGCAGCTGCCTTCACCCAGAACAAGTGATCCAAGAAAGTAAAAGGCAGACGCTGCAAGATCTTTTATAAAGTAGCCTCAGAGGTCAGATAACTTCATTTCTGCACTTATCTATTAGTTATCAGGAGATGAGGATCAGATAGCTGGGGCCATCTTGGAGACCATCTAGCTATTCTTATTAACAATGTTCTTGCTCTAGATCTGACTTTCCTTTCCTTTTCTCTTGCATTATACTCACAAGTGGACTTTCCCTCAAATCACTTACATCTCTAACAGTCTTCCAGTCATCACCAGAGCTTCTACTCATCAATTTCTACATCATACATAAGGCAGATATTTTTGTTGCATTAGATGTTAATCTCTTGTTTGATCATATCTCTTTGCTTTAGATTAAATTTTCACTGTAAGAAGTAATTTGTCTGTAGTCTAATCCACCACTACCTTTGTTGTGATTTCTTCTCCCATGCATAAAAGTACTAATCCTCTAAAAAGCTCATAAGTATTTAGTTCTATTTTGGACTAGAAGCATTATTTATGGTTTTTAAATAATATTTGATTAATTTGGAATTTTACCATCTTTTATAAGGTATAGATCTAAATTAGTTTAGTTAATAAACTTTAAAAAGCTTTTGTGTTAAATATTCTACCTTGTTTTCAATTTATATATTCCACTGGTCTCTACTTTCTAACTTTTGCTAATAACACACTGGTTATTTTTATTAAAAAAAAAAAAAAAAGGCTTTGTCATCTTCTTTCTGATTAGTCCCTAGTATCTGTAACTCTGTGTCTTTGAGAAATAGAGACTATGTTTATGAGGATACATTTGATATAGCTTGGCCAAATAACTGAGTCATCAATTTCCCTACCCCCCAGCCCCCATCTCTTTTACTGAGATAACAAATTGTGAAATCAAAAGGATTCTGTTACTCTGTTGGATACACCAATGTTTTCTTGTGATGAAATTTCCTTCTTGTCATCCTGGGGCACAGTGTTAATGTTTGTTCAGTTGCTTTTCTAATTTTAGAAGGCATTTTGCATTCAGCTTATGTTGCCCTTTAAATCAGGTGAGAAATGAAAGTAAATGCTTTTATTATTGGAATACAAGTTAAGTCACATTCTAATTACAATTAAGGGCCATTAGGAAGGTAACTCATTTTCCTGCAAATTTGATGCCAGTTATGTCTGCATTTGAAGACACTAAATACCACCTACTAATTATGTATAGTAATCTCTGCTTTTATGAAGTGTCATGTACAACACAAGGCTGTTTTTTTAAACAATGTTGCTTACTCAACCTTTATTGGAGAAAGCCTCTAAAGGAGTTTTTATAATGGAAAGCCAATGATTAGTGCAGTAATAATCTTTTGTGACTATGTGCATGTATATAGATCTATTATTTATCCTCACTTTTATATCATTATCTCAAAACCTTTATATTTTTTGAGGTGTTTCCTAGTTGCAAAGTACATCATATTATGCCTTTGAATGATAGGCTCTAACTTGTATCTTATACTACTTATTTAAATTATTTCCTGGTGCCTTCGGATCATGTCAGCCCACGTATCTATAGTAGGAGTCACATTATGTTGTATTTAGTCATCTATATCACTGTTTCCAGACTAGATTGCAAGCTAATGTTTACTTGAGAAGTGTCCAGGGACCTGGCTAGTCATTGCTTGAGCCACCTGGCTATTTGTTTATTTCTGTCACGGAGTAATGCTTCCTGCTCCTATCTAGGAACCACATTGGTTGATTTCTCATTGGCTTTCTCTCCTACTGAAGGAGAGTATTGCCAGGAACTTCTACACGTGGTTGAGGATGGGGTTGGGAGGGAAGGAGTCACAACAGAATTTTAAACAGATGGCTCTGATTCCAGGGCTCACTCATGTTTAGTCTTTAACCATAACCTATATTTGCAAAATAGAATAGATATAAAAGAAAAAAGAAATGTTGACTACTATGAGTTTGAATCTTGTAATGGATTATAGATATAACCTGAAAATGGCATGGGCTCTGGCCAATGAATAATTAAATGGCATGCAATCTGGCTGGTGGCATTTGCTTTAAAGACTATCCTCTGCTGAGGAGTATAGAGACATTAATTCTTTAACTCACCATCTTTAAGAGTCTAGATAGCATTCTCTGTATGCTATGGGGATAATATTACATTACCTTCACATTGTTTTTGTGAGGGTAAATAAATGGATTCATGGAAAATACCTTTAAAGACTACCTGGTACATACAAAATGCTCAATAAATGGTAGTAATGTTATAATTAAATTGTTCCACAGATACATGGGAGTGAGTGGACTGGAACAGAGAGGAAGCTTGTGATAGTAGACATTACAGAGGATTTGGGGATAGACAAACCTGAGTTTGAATCCTGGCTCTGCCATTTATTAGCTATTTGACTTGGCCATTTACTGAGCCAACTTGAATCTTAGATGCCACATCAGTATAATGAGAACAACAATTGTACTATTTCATGGTGTTACAGGCTGAATGTTAGTTTCCCTTCAAAATTTGTATATTGACATCATAACCCCCAATGTGATGGTATTAGAAGGTGTGGCCTTTTGGAGGTAATTAGGTCATGAAGGTGGAGCCCTCATGATTGGATTAATGCCCTTATAAAAGGAACTCCAGAGCACTCTCTGGTCTCTTTCCACCATGTTAGGGTACAACAAAAAGCCAGCAGTCTGCAACACAGAGGAGGGCCCTCACTAGAACCTGACCATGTTGGCATCCTGATTTTGAACTTCCAGCCTCCAGAATTGTGAAATAAATTTCCATTGCTTATAAGCCACCCAATCTATGGGACTTTGCTATAGTAGCCCAAACTGATGAAGACACATGGTTATGAGGATTAAAGGGGTTTTTATATCTAAAATGGACCACATGGTGTCTGACAACACTCAGTAAAGGGATTTTCTAGTTATAAGAGTTGGGAAACCTGAATTCAAGCCTCAGTCTTTTCATTCATTAGCTATGAAATCTCCATGAAACTATTTTATTCTGTTAAGCCTTAATGTCCATTTCTGGAAATTGAAGAGTGAGCTGAAATGGTATTCAATATTTGTACATGTATTTACTTCACAGATATATTTTTCATTATTAACGCCTTTTAAAATTTATTTGTCAATTTTTTTCTGCCATATTTTAATGTTAGAGTTATAATCTTTGTATATACAGAAGTTAGCACAGTGCTTGGCATATAAAATTTGCTCAATAAATGCCAAGTGAATGAAGAAATGCATGAATGAAGGAGTTGATGAATATATATTTTCACAAGAATGATGTATGAGCTGTATTCAAGGACAGAGAAATAATGACTACAATTATTCCACACAAGCTACAACCAGACAATAGAAAATTGGAAATTGGGTGAGCAAAAAGTCCCCATGGATATTAAAGATGACAGCATTTTCCTCTACAGAAAAATATTCCTAACACAATATTGTGAGACAAAATCAAGTTTATTTTCACTGCTATTGAAGTGTGAGATGTAATTGGCACTGATTTTATTAAAATCGGTCTGTTTTTGCTCTACAATCTTTGTAATTCAGTATAGTAATATTTTCTCATTAGAACCATTTATGCAATTTTTTTCAGAAACATATTTGAAGATAAAATGTTATTTATAATGTTTTAACCTTGTAAAGGACATTTTATTGCAAATCTAATTATTTCTTATAACGAAGCATAACAAATGATACTGAGTTCCATATATTCCAAAATCTTTTCTGATTTTTTAAAAATCTCTTTATTAGAAAAACTATTACTATAAAACAATTTGTGATTTAAAAGAATAAAAATATCTGGGAGAAAAATAAAACTCAATAAATAAAATATTTCTTTTCTAAAAATGCAAGGTCCTATTTATCTGCAGTAGTACATCTAATGTGGATTGTTTTTAAACAAAATCTTTAAAAGGGAAAGTTTATCTCTGTCATCTACCTAACTTGGGAGTGTATGTTCTTCCTTTTTAGCCACAGACACCTTTCTGGGGAATGGAAGTTTTTAATGAAAACTGTAAAATGAGAAGGAAGTAGAAGGAAGTTGAAGGCGAAAGTCTCAGAATATTCCAGGTTAAAAAAAAAAAAGAAGAAGCTGGCATATTTCAGCAACCACATTAAAAGGACAGAAAACAAGGGGGTATATGTGTGAGATGTGTCCCAGAAAAATAGCAGGGGTGAGGTTTTGCAGGGTTCAGGCTTTGCATTTTGGTATAATCACGTTCGTATTTTGAAATGATCACTCTGGGTGAAACATGGAAAACTGGCAGTTCAAGTGTACAAGGGAAGATACCAGTTAGGAGGCTATAAGGAAGCTGCAATGTCACAGAAATGAGGCGATAGCTCCATGGAGGAAGGAGAAAGTGGTGAGTAGGAAAAGAAGTGAGCAAACTGGAGATATACTGTGGAATTCATGGTCTTCCCTATTTTTTCACCTTTTTCATATCTAAAAACTGTCTTTTAGTCAATAACATTTTAGGGTTTGTCAGCATTATTATTCTTTTTTGGTTGTAATTAAAAGAATGACATGTTACCATTGATGACATCTTAGATTCAATGAGATATGGTAAAACTTGCTAAGATTTTCTGAGAAACCATGGCCTTATTTTATTCCTTAATATAGTTACATTTTTACCTGAGGTGTCTAAAGTTACAGTAGGATATGACATCCTATTCTATTACCAAGTATTTATTCATTCATTGCATTATTTATTTATTTTGCCTTCTAGGCACTGAGCCGGGTATTGGGGATACAGTGATGAGTAAGAAAATAAAACAAGAATACCTGCTTCATGAGGTTTGTAGAGAGGCTAGGAAGATAGACACTGAACAAATAATAAATACTGTTGAGTTCTGTGAAGGAGAAGTGCAGCTCTCTTCTGGCAGGGAGAAAACAATATGCCTGATCTTTTCTAGGGGAGAAAAAGAGAAAATGTCTTCAGGAAATGACATTGAGTCTGAGACCTGAAAGATGAAGAGTTAATGGAGAGAAAAGGTGGGGAGAAGTGATTCCAGGCCTGTTTCATCTCATGTTTCGGGAAGGGCAAAAAGGTTAGGGTGGGAACACAGAGAGGAAGGGGTGAGCAATGAGTGTGGGGAGGCCAGATATTGCTGGGTCTTATAATCTTATGGGCAATGGTAAGGGATTCAAGGGGTTGATGTAATGATTTTTGATTTTTTATTAAAGACTTGTGCTCACCATGTACAGAAAGCATTGGGAGGCTAAGGAATGGAGAATCAGAGTGAACGCACAGACTCTCATGGAAGAGGCAGCTGCAGAATGGAAATAATTGGACAGATACAAGAGATTATTTAGGAGGCAGAATCCACAAGACCAGCTGCTGGGTTGAAGGAGGATCAACTATCCTGATTTGCACAGGATTATCCTAATTTTAGGCACTAAGTTCCACATCCCAGGAAACCAGGGGGTTGATTGGTCATTCTTGATGGCAGAATGAGAAATCATAGGAGACTTCTGTTCTCCTAGCTTGAACAATGAGGTAGATTATGGTGCAATTTCTTGTGTGAGAGCTTTGAAGGATTTTTAAGATTCAATAGCATGTAGACCAAAGTTGCCAGTGAGATATCTCAGTAGACATTTGAATAAACATTTCTGGAACTCGGGATCAAGATCTGTGCAGGAGATAGACCTTTGAGATTTGTAGATTTAAGTGGCCAAATAAACCATGGTATTTACAAAAATAAAGTAGTGAGATTATGTTGAGTGAATAGGGAGGTGTGTCTTGAAATAAGTGCTGAGGATTTTCAATTTTAAATGTCTGATGAGGGAATGAGAGTCAGCAAAACATCCTGAAAAGGAGTGGCTGGAGAGAGGAGAAGAAGAAAAAAAAATGAAGACACAGTGAAATTTTTAAGGGAGTGCGGAGTGACATTGAATGCTGCTGACACACATACATGATGATAACTGAAGTCTGTTAGATTTTGTGACATGTTAGCAAGAGCAATATTTGTAGATTTATCAAAATATAAACCTGGTTGAGTTGAGACTGTTGTGGAGTGAGCTGGAGGTGGGGGAAAGGAAAAGAGAAAAAGGTGCAAACACATCTCACATGTAAAAATGTGCTTCATAGGAAATGCTTCATTAACATTCATGCATAAAATTGTACTTCATAAAAAAGTATAGTAAGCATCCCAGCGAAAGATTATTATGTATCATGTAATATATTCATAATCGCAACTATTATAGCTTTACTATTGGAGCAATGCTTAAAATTTATTTTAAAATTATTATGAATCTAACACCTGTCAGGCACTCAGGATGGAGAAATGGGATTGTCGCTGCCATCAAATTCTTGCAGTGTAGTGGTGGAGATGGGCATTTAAATAAATAACTGAAATAAAGTCTGTCAGGAAGTAGGACTAGAGTGCAGTGAAAGTAAACAGCCAGGGGACAACTTCAAAAGAGGGTCACATTAATGAGGACATGGGTTTACCCACCAGAATAAGACTAAAATAACTTTGACTTGACAACATATATTGATTTGATTTCATGACTTGACATTATAGAATTGTTAGGCACTCCCAGGATGGGTAGGTGAAAGGAATAGGACTGCTCTGCTTCATGAGGTCATGCAAGGATCCAGAATTTTAGAACTTGTTGCTCCATTTCATCTGTGTGATGGAATGTGACTCCCAGTATCATATCCATATTCCTGTCCACAGAAAGGCAGCAGAGGAAATGGAGAGCTACTTATCTTTCTGTGAGAGCCTCCTGGCCTAAGGTGATGTTGTTGGAGTCCCTTAGCCTATCCACAAGTATAGCCTGGATGTGTAGTCAAATTAACAAACTCATCCAATGATGGAAGGTTAAATGCTTTATTTTCTGCATGATTATAGGAGCATTTCATAGGCATCACAGAGGTACTAGCATGTGTGGACTTCTGGTTCCTCTGTAGCAGCTATGACGAAGCACATTTATATTGGCTTTCCCCATCTTTGTACTACTCTCTGTGCTTTACTCATTCCTCCTTCCTGCAATTATCTTCTTAATAAACTACTTGTGTCCAATTCCCTGTCTCAGGTTCTGTCTTTAGGGGAACCCAAACCAACTAATCAAATAGAGCAGTAGCCCTGACTAATCAGAATAGATACCTGATGATTTGGCCTCACCAATGTGTCCTCATTGGACACCAGCTGTATGCAAAACCATGGGGCTAGGAAAATTGCCTGGTGATTTTAAAAAGGCATGAGAAATATATATGGCTATAAAGTAGACTTCATCATAGTGAGAGACAGAGAAGGCTGCAGAGGTAGATGGTTGTCTTAGCTCAGGCTGCTGTAACAATTCCATAGACTGAGTGGCTCAGACAACAATCACTGATTTCTCACAGTTCTGGAGACTAGAAGTGTGAGATCAGGATGCCCACACAGTTGAGTTCTCAGTGGTGGCTCTCTTTCTGTTTTGCAGATAGCTGCTTTCTTGTTGTATCTTCATATGGCCACATGGCAGAAAGAGATAAATCATCTCTCATGTGTCTCTTCTTGTAAGATCTCTAATCCCATCCATAACAGCTCCTCCTGCATGACCTAATTAGCTCCCAAAGATCCCGCCTCCAAGTACCATCACACTGGGGTTTAGGCTTCAGCATATGAAAGTAAGGGGGCACGGACATTAAGTCCATATCAATGAGGCTCAAATTGTGAAAACTTTTAACATATAGCATATATTGTATTTAATATATTTATATAGATATTATATAAGTGTAATACATGTGTATGTATATATAATAGGGAATCTATATTTAATCCAGTGGAATGATCGGAAGTCAATAGAGGGGAATTTTTCTATGTTGCTTTTCTTTATGTATTTATGCATTTTAGTGGAGGAGTCATATATTTGCACTGGGTTTCAAAAAAGCCTGTGTTGAGAATGAATTACAGGAAACAATTCCATAGGAAGAGGGGTCTCTGAAGAGGCTATTTTAGACATCCAAGTGAGAGACAAGATTGTAAATAGGGGTATAAGAGGATATAAGATGGAAAGATATAAGAGGGGCATAAGATGAAAAGAAGGGGCATATATATTATAGAAAAATGGATGAATTAGGGTGATGTTAAAAATATTTGACAGTTTGCCAACTAGTAAGAATGGACTTTGACTGTCTATCCACAGTATGACAGAAATGAGGCATCCTTGCTGATTGGCATTCTGGGTGTTGAAGGATCCATACTGGGAAGCACCCAAACTATTCCCAGGCCTACTATGGTTTCTTCTAACTTTCCGATCAGCATGGACAAAGGAAATCTAGCCCTACATTATGCCATTTCGTTTTCTACATTGCCTTGTCATTTCCACTTCTCTTGAATCTTAAGCATTTCTGGAAAAATATAATTTAGTATAATTTTTAGAATGTTTGTGTGAGTTCACCCTTGATGATTAAGTCATAATTGTCATGACACCCTGACAACTGTCCACATCCACCATTGTGTGTCTCACATACCTTTTCTTTCTTGCTAATCACAAAGCCTTCCTAGTTAGGATATGCTGATAGACCTGAAGTGCATATCAGAGCAGGTCTTAGCACCCACTTTCCAGGTGGGGACAAACATGTGAGAATTAACACTTCTCTCAGAATAAGTGACTTTTTATTCTTTCCTATAATGTTCCAGTCCTGATAGATCCACTGCTGAATCAGGTTGATTTTCTTAACAAAGATCTATTGATGGCTGGATTTATTTCAAAAATCAGATTATCTTGGGAGACAATAAGGTGGAAAAAGACAGACTACATGACTCTCAGGAACTTTATATAGGCTTATGCTGAGATAAAATGCCCCAATGTTTCCCGGAGTTTATCTATATTTCCAATAATTTCACAGAGCTAGAGATGAATGTGCAGTGTTTTTGCATTACAATTTCCCTGGCCACCAATTTCGGAATTGAAAAGAAAGGAATTGCATTACTTTCCTATGGCTGTTATAACAAATTACCACAAACATGTTGGCTTAAAGCAACAGAATTTATTCTCTCACAATTATGAAGACCAGAAGTCTGAAATCAAGGTGCCAGTAGGTTTATATTCTGCCCAGGGCTCTAGGGAGCAATACATCTCTTGCCTCTTCCAGCTTCTGGGGGTTCTAGGAGTTTCTTGGCTTATGGCTGTCTAACTCCAGCCTCAGTGGTCTCATTGTTACAAAAAGCTCTGTACTTGTCCATGAGTCCAAATCAGAAGAACTAGGACAAATAGTTGAAGAGAAGGGAAAAGATTTATTTCTTTGCTGGCAAAGGGAGGAATAAAGCAGACTACCATACCAAAATCCAGTTTTTCTTCCACCATATGCAAAAATACAGAACTTTTAAAGGGGAGGGTTCTCAGGTTCAGGGTGTTTTTGTCAGCTACTATTGATGGTTCTGATCCTTTCATCTCCAGAATCTACTGGGACCCCCCACTCATCTGGAGCCAGTGGGAGCTGCCCAGGATCCCCAGGACTTCCTCCCAGGTCCTCCATATCTCCTGCAATGCAAAGAACAAAGGAAACTCTCCTCTGCCCCCCCACCCCCACCCCCCAGCCTCCAGCCTTGGGCAGGGAAGCCGGTTTCAGTGAGACACAGAATACACATTTTTTTTTCTTTTTTTCAGGCCATCCTCTCTGTTACATCCTTGCCTCCTCTTCTTCTGTATATCTGTCTTCCTCTAGACTGAGAAGCCCAGAGGGAGATATCTCCATCTCTCTTAAAAGGTTGCATGTGTTACATCCGAGGTTCACCTGGATAATCCAAAGTAAGCACCTCCTCTAAAGGTCCTCAACATAAGCATGTGTACAAAGATCTTTGTTCTGAATAAGATGGCAACCACAGCTTCCAGGGTTTAGGACCTGGGCATATCTATTTTGGGGCCACAATTCACTCCATTACAAGCGTAAACACTGGTTATTTTTGGGAGGAAGAAAAAAGGGCAAAGAGAGAAAAAGTAAAAGTAAGAATATGGATCTTCCTTAGGGATAAAGTAATCTGATTAGTCTAAGAAGAGTCTTCAACTATAGTCTTTCCGACCTTTGTCTGAGTAAGAAACAGAAAGAAAAGAAGTAAAGAGGCAAACAAAAGCAAATAAGAGCAATATGATGCAAAGAATACAGACTTTGGAACTAAAGAGACCTGCATGAAACTCCACTTCATCAACTTACTAGCTATATTATTTTGGGAATGTCTTTTATATGGCAGTGATAATGCATAAAACACATAATTATGTTAGCACTTACATAAAATTCATATATATATACATACATATTTATATACACATACACATATATAAAAAATAACTGTAAATATTATATATATGTATATATATAAAATTATGGAGGGAGAGGAAATTTTTCCTTCACCCTGGAAGGTTCACTGAAAGCTCAACTCACAATAAGGCAGATTAATAAGAGAAAGAGATTACAAATTTATTTACTGTGCACTTGGGGAGAATCACAGAGTGATTATCCAATATCCCAGTGGGGTCCAGAAATTTATATATCCTCATTTTAGAGGAGAGGTGGAAATGAGAAATATAGGTAATTTTGTTGAGTGGCAATAAATTGTTATTAGGGAGGATGAATAGATACTTAGCAGAATGAATGGATGAGGAGAAATAGATTGACCTGTAAATGATTCTCTTTGGAAACTAAATTAATCTGAGAGACAAGTATTATCTTAAAATGGTTTAGGCCAGTTCTGGTTGCATTCTTGATTTTATTTCCAGTAATATATTGAGATATCAGGAAGGGGAAAGGAAGTTGATTGTTCTTTTAAATGGGTCTGGTTTTATGAAGATAGAGGGAAAGCTTCTTCTGAAGCCTGTGGATCTCTAAGTGCCTTTAATTCAAAATACTCTTTATACCAAGGAGTCATATTTTGGGGTGAAATTTCCAGAGCTCCTTCAAGAGAATGTGGCGCACAATTAGGAGAACCACATAGTCATTTCCCTTCAAAGTATTAAGTACACATTAGTTATTATCATGAACACATTTTCCTTCTGGAGGAGAGCTGATTCAGAGCCATCTTCTTCAGCTATAATTGAATTAGAAATGCTGGCTTATTCCATTTCTCATCATTTCTGATAATGCCTTCATGTAACAGTTTTTCTTTTTTCCTGTAACACTTTATTCTTTCTGTCTCTTATCCTAGACACTATAAATTTCAGTGGCATCCAAGAGAAAAGGAAGTAAGACTGCTCTTTAAGGCAAAAAGTCTTTTATATTGCTGTAATAAAGCAGCTTGCTGGGTTATGATATTACAAAGGCTGGAGTTCATCATGACTCATGATAATCCAAATGATCTATTAATGAGGTTGCTCTTTGAGTGATATGTCATTTTAAAATATGTGGCAATGGGTGCATCAAAGTCTTTATAGAAATTCTCTGGGGTGTTTTTGCTCTTAGCAGTTTTCTTTGCTTAAGTGCCCCTAATGACAACTTCTAGTGGAAATGGAAGTGTTTGCCTAATGCATTCTCAAAAGGGGAGTTGTCAACTCTTAGGGGAGTCTCATGTGCCTTGATGAGCTATCAACTGTTGTTTTCCTTTAAACACTTAAAAATCAGCATGAGAAAAAATCATTACAGTCATTCCTAACACAGCAAAAGAGAAATTTTAAAAATTCACTCATACTAAAGTCTAAACAAATCTGACAAAGTGGGGTCTCTGCATATCAGCAAAATCAATTCATATTCACCAAAAATAATAGACCACTTTTTCATGAAATTACCAGCAATCTGCCTTTTCAAAATATTAGTGACATCAGAAGTAAAGATTTATTTCTTTAAATGACATAGAGCTTTGAAGTTTGCAAGCTAAAGACGTGGTTCCTCCATTTATAAATTATGCTATTTTCAAAGATTGTCTTCAATATCTTAATGTATGAACCATGTGTGTTTCTGTGTATACATCAAAATTTCCTAATTACTCTCTCAAAATTCAGCAAGCTATTCAATAGAATTAATTGTACTTCCATCAGTATATCAAGCATATGATGTAAACAAAGATTTGTTTTAGGCTGGGGGCAGTAGCTCACACCCATAATCCTGTTACCAAAAGCTCAGCTCTGCACTTGTCCTCAAGGCCCCATCAGAAGAATGAGAAAAAAATGGTTTGAGGAGAAGGAAAGAGAAGTTTATTACTTTGCCAGCAAAGGAGAAAAAATGCCAGACTCCATCATTTCAAAAATCCAAATTTCCTGAACATAAGCAAAAATACAGAGCTTTAAAGGGCCCTCCCTTTAAAAGGAGGGCCCTCAGTTCTAGGCTATTGTGGTTAATGATTCTAATCCTCCCTTCTCTGCCAAAGACAAAACCTGTGACCTCCATCCACCTGGGAGACTGGTGCCAGGGCCTGGGATGGCTAAGCTATCCCCTGTGACACAAAGAACAAAAGACAGTCCCCAGACCCCTCCTGACCACCTGCCTGAGGCCAGGATGCAGGCTGCAGTTCCCAAAAAGAGTAGGAAAAGTTTTAGAGAGACAGAAAACATGTTTTTGACTTTTTTTTCCTCCCAACCATTCCCTCTGTTACATATTCCCCACACTCGATTTTATGCTCCCATACCTATGGGAGGAGGAGTGACTACTCTGTTACAATCCTAACACTTGGGGAGGCTGTGGGAGGAGGATCACTTGAGGCCAGGAGTTTGAGACCAGGCTGAGCAACATAGTGAGAAACCATCTCTACCAAAAAATAGAAAAATTAGCCAGGCATCGTGGCATGTACCTGTAGTCCCAGCTACTCAGGAAGCTAAGGCAGAATGATCACTTGAAGCCAGGAGTTCAAGGTTGCAGTGAGCTATGATGACATCACAGCACTCCAGCTCCCCAGCCTGGGCAACAGAGCCAGATCCTGTGGAAAAGAAAAGAAAAGAAAAGAAAAGAAAAGAAAAGAAAAGAAAAGACAAGACAAGACTTGTTTTATAATCACATAATTAAATTACAAATATTATACTGGATTTTCAAAATAGTCACAAAAAGCAGAAATATGTGAAACAACATTTTTATTAGAGCCAGTAATTAAGAGATTGTGTGGTTTAGAAATTTTAGTTTTCTTTCATTCTCAATAAATAATTTCTTCTTCTATAGCAATGGCATCACTTTGACCTCTTCTTCTGTCACCACATCTCCTTCTCCTGCCTCCCTTTTCACTTATAAGGACCATTATGATTACATTGGATCCACTTGGATAATCCAAAATAATACCTTTATCTTAAAGTCAGCTGATTATTCCACCTGCAGACTTAATTCCCCTTTGCTATGTAACATAATATATTCACAGAGTCTTGGGATTAAGACATGGACGTCTTTGGGGGTCCATCATTGTGCTCACTACTCAGAACATGAGCTTATTTTCAATGACAAGAAAGAGAAGAATCTATTAAGGGAAATCAATCCACTTTGGCAAAATTATAAATGGGGCAGTTTGCAAATGGTGTAGGATGGCAAGTCATGCTGAGAGAATTATCAAAAAGGAATTCAATAAATGAATATCTCTAAATTTCTCTAAAAATATTTAATGGCAGGATAATCATTTTTTTCCACTTTATTTGAAACATATAATCTTCACAGATACTTACTGAGCATTTATTATGTGTGGTGGGTCTATAAAACATATGACATGCTTATATTCTAATTGGATCAACATGTAAAAATTTCAATGAGTCCATTGTGTGAGATGCCAACAGAGGATCTCAGATGTGTTGCCAAAATCATGGAGAATTTCAAAAGTAGCCTTGTTGGGTTCTCTAAGAAGTCTTCTATCTAAAGTGTACCTTTCTTTCCTGCCTAAATCCTGAGGAATCTGAGAAATAAGGGATAAAGGTGGAAGCCAAACCATAACTAGGTTAAGGCACATGACTTTCAAATGTGGGTAAGTGGACCTGCTAATGTGAACTACAAGGTAAGTTGGATTTGGGAAGTTTGGCATCCAAGAGGGAGGCTCCTTCACAACCTATAGATGTGAATTAAGGAGTAAAGAAGGAGACCCAATGTTCTCTACAGGAAAAGAAGGCTGCTTCTGAATGGAAGAGTCAGTCTTCCCAGTTTTACCAACCAGCATGAGTAAAGGGGCAAAGAAAGAAGCTAGAAGTATCACACTAGCAGAATGTGCTCTTCCTGGCAGGACATATAAGAAGTAGGAAAGAAGCATTTTTCCATTAACACACCTCACGTTTATCCTGGTCCAAAGTAAACTCATCATTCTCTCCCCAAATCTGTTTCTTTTCTCGTATTCCCCACCTCAGTGGATGTACTGTGGGCTGAATGGTTTTACCCTCCAAAAATTCATTTGTTGAATACCTGATCACAGTGTATATTTTGAAGTGTGCCTTTGGGAGGTAGTTAGGTCATTAAGGTGAAGCCCTAATGAATGGGATTAGTGCCCTTATCAGAAGAGGCACAAGAGAGGTGGTCTCTCTCTCTCCACCATTTGAGGATACATCAAGGCAGTTGTGTTCTGCAAGCCAGGAAGAGGAGCCCTCACCAGAGCCCAACCATGCTGGCACCCTGATCTCAGACTTTCCAACCTCTAGAACTGTGAGGAAATAGTTTCTATTGCTACACCACTCAGTATGGTATTTTGTAATAGCAGCCTGAGCTGACCAAGACAAGGCAGAACCACTATCTACCTAGTTACCCAAACTAGATACTTGAAAAGTATCTTTGACTCTTCTTTCTCACTCATGGACTCATTCCAAACACTCACAACGTATAAACTTTTGTCAAATGGGTTATATTCGCCCCATCTCTCCCAACATGAGTCATCATTTTACTGAAATAACTTGCATTGGTGTGCTCATGTCATCAAGCCTCCACTCAACCATTCTCCCTTCTGCTAGATAAATCTACAATCTAAGTGCATGCAAATCGCTTTGTCACCAGTGGCCCTGGCAATGACTTCTTTTTAATCTCTAAGACTCATACTAGGAATCTTCTACATCAGGTATACTTTCTGATACCCAGGTCTTGTTAAGTTCCCCCTTTTATGTGGCTACTGCATCCTGGTCTAGTTCTAAAACGTCAACAATTTTATTACATTTTAAATAATAATATATGCCCTACTCTAAAGATGAGCTTAATAATGTTAATTTAATATAATAACAATATTATTACATTTGATAAAAATAATTACTTCTATATCAAGAGTATGCACTCTTTTTTTTTTTTTTTTT
>VBSM01002608.1:83024929-83040421 GCA_008086735.1 Cheirogaleus medius
TTTTTAGTAGAGATGGGGTCTCACCCTTGCTCAGGCTGGTCTTGAACTCCTGACTTTGAGCGATCCTCCAGCCTTGGCCTCTCAGAGTGCTAGGATTACAGGCGTGAGCTACTGCACCGGCCAAGAGTATGCACTCTTTATATTCATAGTTTTTCTAAAAAGTGCTGAGCACATTTCTTATAGGAGCTAATTAATTCCTGCAAGAACACTGAAAAGTAGATATTGCTTTGCCCATTTTATCAATGAGGAAATTGAGATTCTTAGAGGTTATATGATTTACTTAGAGTCATATAGTTAGGAAGTAACAAGTCTGGAGTTTAACTAGGGCACTCTGACTATGAAACACTGAATATTGGTTTTGAGGCGCTCATCCAAATACTAGAAGATAAAGAATTAACAGCTATATATTTTGAAATTTCTATGAGTTAGTAAAAAGTTACATAGCCATTTCTATGTAACTTCCAAAGCCTCTGGTCTATAAATGATAAAGCTGTACTAGATAATTTTTTAATGTCATATTAACAACTTCTCAAAGATTTTTACTTTTACTTTTTCCTAAAATGAGATAAATGAATATTATATAGTTTCCAAGAATCACAAACATCCTAATCAAAGCCTCTTAGTCCTGTCTAGATTCATTTCACGTGCAAAAAGGGATAACACTTCATCAGAAATTAACCATTTAAGTCATGTTGATTTACTCTGAGGTAATGAATACCAATGGTTGAGGCCAACCTAATTTAAATAAATAGTGGACTAAAAATCCAATACTTGTTTTTACCTAATCTATTCAATAAATGGTGATTACTCACTCCAAAACTCAAGCTATATGTGATCTATTTTTTTTTTCTCTACTATCTACTCTGTCAAGGGAATTTCTTCATAGCTTCCAGAGCCTGGGTGTGTTGAATGATTTCATCATTTGGCGTAATTAAAATAGAAATCCTTGGTCTTTTTGTTCTCTGTACTTCTTTAATATTGTAGAGCTAAAGAATTATAATGAACCAATTAAATAGTGAATACATGTGGTGTTTGTTTTTCCATTATTTAGTTACTTCACTTAGGATAATGGGCTCAATTTCCATCCAAATTGTTGCAAAAGGCATTAAGTCATCCTTCTTCATGGCTGAGTATTAGTCCATACTATACATATACCACATTTTGTTAATCCACTCATGAATTGATGGGCATTGGGGTTGATTCCACATCTTTGCAATTGTGACTTGTGCTGCAACAAACATCCAAGTGCAAGGTGTCTTTGTAATAAAATGACTTCTTTTCCTTTGAGCAAATACCCAGTAGAGGGATTGCTAGATCAAATGGTAGGTCTATTTTCAGTTCTTTGTAATATCCCCATACTACATTCCATAGAGGTTGTACTAATTTGCAATCCCACCAATGGTGTAAAAGCTTTCCTGTCTTTCTGCATCCATGCCAGTATCTATTGTTTTTGGACTTTTTAATAGAAGCCATTCTGATTGGGTAAATGATGTCTCATTGTGGTTTTGATTTGCATTTCCCTGATATCTAGGAAAGTTATTTAGTTAATTAATAATTTTTTATTGAGTACAATTATATGCCTGTATTTTCTAAATGCTGAAGGAAAGAGAGGAAAACATGAAAATTTGTTCCTTGCCAAGAAGTCACAATTGAGCTTTGGGGAGCAGATACCCATGACACCAGTAGAAAACAATACAAGGCAATATGTAATTTAATGGCTAATTTTTGGTGTAGGCTATACGAGCAATAAGACTTCAGAAAAGGAAGAGAATAGAGTGGGCTGCAATTGTCAGAGAATGTCCATAGAGGAGATGAGGATATTGGTAGGATTCCGAGAAATCAGTAGGAGGGAATGAAGGGGAATTATGGGACAATAAGCATGAACTATATTTAGAAATCAGGCCTGGTAGGAATAGACCTCCCATGTTGGGATGAAATGAGACATAAAAGTTGACTCCTTTCTCCTTTCTTAGTGTTATGTATCTAAAATAGTTGTAAAACAAACCAAATTTTAAAATTTTCAGAGAAAGAAATCCCAAAACTGATTTTCTTGTTTTATGAAATTATATACAATTCTTTATCACATTCTTGTGTATGTAACACCACAGTCTTGCAAATAATCTTTTAAATTAATGGGACCTATCGTATTTGCATTGCTTACATTTGTAAGTGTGTATATGTTCCTCTTTAAACTTTTTTTTCATTCTATTCCTTTCCATTTTGCTGTATAAGGGGGACATTAATAATGATTAAGTCATAATGAATAAATATGATAATGAAAACAAAATTTTACATTTATATATAGCTTAACATTTTATAAAATATTTGTACATGTGCTAATTCATTTGATCCTTATAATCACCTGAGAAATGGTCATAGCAGGTGCCATTAGCACTGTTTCACAGATTTGGAAACTTATTCCCAAGAAATTTGCATGATTAGAAGAACTAGAACTCTTAAATCTCCTGTCAAAACTCAGAAAAAAATGTCTCCAGTTGGCATATTTCCATAAAATATCGAGAAACACAAGTGGAACTATACTTAGCATATTCACTCTCACCTTGACTTTTTAAAAATTATTTAATGACCCATTGTATTCGTATGAAGAGAGCCTAACCTTCAAAAATCTACATGTTTGTTATAAAGATTACCTCCTTACACAAACAGACCTGATACAATTGGATAAGGCATTAACTTCTTTGTTCTACTTTTAAAAATTTACAATGGGGTTAATACCAGTCTTTTGTAAATATCTAATGCAGCAGGAAATAGAAACACACACTGAAAAAAAAAAGGTTACATTTCGCTCTATGACTTTTAAATTTTGTTTCTAGAAAGGTGGAGTATGTGTACTTTTACCAGTTTCTTGTAAAAAGTAAAACTAAAATTCCTGGAGACTGTGAAAGGTGCTTTCTCTTGCCAAAGGACCACAACAGGGCAGCCAAGCAAGACCAAAAACCAGAAAACATTTAGGCAATAATGCTGTATTCTAACCAAACACCACAAACAATATGGCAGTCCCACTCTCATCCCTGCCAGCAAAGGACAGGAAGGACTAAATTTCCACTCTTGCCAGGCTGTGACGAGGCACCCCAGCATCTTACAAGGGTAGGGTCACAGAAGGCAGAGTAGCTAGCCAAGACTTTCATCCCTGTGGGGCAGGAGGTGAGGAGAGTAAGGCATAACCTGCAACTCCCACCCACGTACAGTGTCAGCGGGGACAATGTAGAGAGCCTGGACATCAAAACGCACCCAGTGGAAAACTAAAAACTGCTGATGAAAAAATTAAAGGAGATATAAATAAATGGACAGACATGCTGACCAGGAGCAGAGTCCACATAGTAAACATGTCAGTTCTCCACAAATTCATACATAAACTTAAGACAATTTCTATTAAAATCCCAACAAGATATCAATATGTACACACATGGACACAATCATTCTAAAATTTATATAGAAAGCCAAACTACAATAGCTAAAACTATTTTTCAAATGAATAAATTAGGTGGAATTATTTTAACTAACTTCAAAACTTAGTATTTTTGTAATTTAAAAATATTAAATGGGTACGAATGTTTTTGGTTACATGATGTAATGCTTGAATCAGGGCTGTAAGTGTGCCCGTCATCAAAGTGTGTTCATTGTACTTGTTAGGTAGTTTTTTGCCCATTCCCTCCTCCCCCCTCCCCTCTACTTGATTTCCAATGACTTTCACTTCCCTCTGTGCACATGTGAGCACTTCAGTTAGTTCCAATTTAATAGTGAGTACATGTAGTGGTTGTTTTCCCATTCTTTAGATACTTCACTTAGGATAATGATCTCCAGTTCCATCCAAATTGTTGCAAAATGTATTATATCATCGTTTTTTTATGGCTGAGTAGTATTCCATGGTATACGTACCACATTTTGTTAGTACACTCATGAACTGATGAGCACTTGGGTTGATTCCACATCCTTGCAATTGTGAATTGTGCTGCACAAAACATTGAAGTGCAGGGTCTTTTTGATAAAATGACTTCTTTTTCTTTGGGTAAATACCCAGTGGTAGGATTGCTGGATTGAATGGTAGGTCTACTTTTAGTTCTTTGAAGAATCTCGATACTGTTTTCCATAGAGGTTGTAATAATTTGCAGTCCCACCAACAGTGTATAAGCGTTCCTTTCTTTCTGCATCAAAACTTAACATTTAACAACAGTAGTGTATGGTATTAGTAGAGGGACAAAAGCACAGATCAATGAAACAAAATAGAGAACCCCCCAAAATAGATCTATTCAAATATGTCCAGCTGAGTTTTGGCAAAGCAATAGCAATTTAATGGAAGAAAAATCATCTTTTAAAAATGTGCTTGAGAAATATGACAATAGTTAAACAAATCAACAAAAATGAACCTTAACCTAAACTTTAAACTTTATATAAAATTTATCTTAAAATAAACCATTGATTTAAGTGTAAAATATAAAACTACAGAATTTTTAGCAGATACCATAGGAGAAAATATTCAGGACACAGGTAGGATTTGATGAGTTCTTAGACATGATCCATAAAAATAAAAAAAAAAAAGTAAATGGACTTCATCAACAATAAACAAATTTTGCTCTTTGAAAATCCCTGTTGAGAGGAAGAAAAGATAGGTAATAGACTGGGAGAAAATATTTGCAAACCACATATCTGACAAAAGACTCATATGTAGAATATATTAAAAATATCAAATCTCAACTGTAAAAACAGACAATTCATATAAAAAAATGGGCAAAAGGTATGAAGAGATATTTTACCCTAGATAAAATATGGGTAGCAAATGAGCACATTAAAAGCTGATCAAAGTTACCAGCCATTAAGGGAAATACAGATCAAGATCACAATAAGACATAACCACAAAACTATTTGGAACTAAAGTAAAAACTAGTGACAGGAAAATGTAAACTACTGTAACCACACAAAAAACTAGTTAAGCTAATATGACAGTTTCTTTTAAAAACTAAACATAGTAACCATTCAACCCAGCAATTTTACTCTTGAGCATTTATCTCAGAGAAACAAAAACTCATGTCCACACAAATGCCTATACGTGATTTTTCATGGCAGCTTTATTATTAATAGCCAAAAACTAGAAATGACCAAAATGTACCTCAATAGGTGAGAGGTTAAGCAAACCGTGGTATATCCATACCAGGGAAGTCTACTCAATAATAAAAAAGAACAAACCATTGATACAACAGTTAGGCTACATCTCAAGGGTATTATGTTGAGGTGAAAAACTCAATCTTGAAAGATTATGTATGATGTGATTCCACTTATATAATATTCCCTAAATGACAAAATTATAGAGATGGACACCAGGTTCATAATTGCCTAGGGTTAGAAATAATGGAGACTTGGTGTTTATAAAAGCGTATCATGGAAGAGATCTTTGTGGTGAAAGAATATATCTGTACCTTAATTGTGGTAACAGTTACACAAATCTACTCATGTTATAATATGACATACACATCATTCCAATATCAAAGTCGTGTTTTGCTGTTAAGTACTAAATAAGGGGAAATGTGCGAAGGGTACTCAAGACCTCTTTGTACTTTCTTTGCAACTTCCTGTACATCTATACTTATTTCAAAATGAAAAGTTAAAAACAAAATGAGTTACTTTATATACATGTTTCTGGTTTTCCATGTCTTCTCATAATCCTGGTCCTTGTCAGCTAAGGTGCCATGTTACTTCAGTGGTCTTCCTCTTTCCCTCTGCTCTTAGCCGTGGTTCTTTTCCCATTTCTGGGATGTGTTTTACAGACCCAGGCAAGTTGCTCACAGGCCTCTGCTGGGAAGCAAGTGAAAGGAAACTGGTAGAAGACAACATCAGCCCCATGAATCCTCAGAGTCCTCTAGACTGAGGTCACTTGAGTTGAGTACCTCAGAATGTTAGATTGAAGTCCTGGGTTCAAATATCCAAAGTGACATTTAAACAATAACAAAATCGATATCTTCAGCATTTCCACAGATCAGAATGATGTACTGAATGTAACAAATTAAAGCTGGCCAATATGATATCCTATGGTTGACTTCCAAAAGACAACAGTGCAAGAGATGAGAGATCATAGCAGCACACATTAAAAAAAGAAAAAAAATCTTAGCAAATTCTACATTTTACTTTAGGTATACATAAATCTACAGTGTGACTTCCAAAAATACTAAAAATCAGGCTGCATTACTATTAATGGCTACATTTATATAGTATTTATCAATACATTTTATAAAAGGTAATTTATTTAATCCTTACAATAATCTTAATAGGAACGTAACATTTTATCCTCATTTTCTTAGATATGTAACTTCAGACACAGAAAGGTTAAATAATTTGTTTCAAGAGTAACCATAGTAAATACAGATCAGCAATTCAAACCCAGGTTCAGACTCTTAGATATTAATTGCTAGGTACACAATAACACCGCTACACTATAGTCATGCATGCATGCTTTCAATCAACAATACTTATATACCAAACATTGTTCTGAGTAAGATCAGTAAGATTACTGCTATTGTGTGGATTTTGTTTCATTAGGGAACTAGACAATAAATAAATAAGGATATTTTAATGGTAACAAGTGCTATTGCAACATTTAAAGAGGGTATCATGATTGGAAGTGATGAGAGAAGCTACTTATATTTGGTGGCCAGAAAGATCTCCTTTAGGAGGAGACATATAAACTAGGACCAGAATGACGAAAAGAGGCCAACCATACAAATATGCAGCAAAACGAGAGGAGTTCCACTCAAGGACAGGTGGTGCAAACACTCCGTGGTGTGGAACGTGCTTGGCCTGATCATCGACACGCAGGAAGAAGACAACTATGGCTGGAGGATCAAGAGTGAAGGGAGCATAGTATGAGGGGAGTCGGAGGAAGATGAGATTCTGCAGGCAACAAAGGATATGGAGTTGGGATTTCATTCTCATTATAACAGGAAGTCTCTGGAATGTTTCGAGCAGGTGATGGCTTGATATACTTTCTGTTTCTGAAAGAGCCTTTTAGCTATTAAAGTGGAGGATAAGTTGTCAAAATGCAAGAGGGGAAGCAGAACGACCAGTTAAGAGCCTGTTGAGGTCACATAGGTAAGAGATGATTATGATGTGAACATGAGTGGAGCCAGGGAAAAAAGGGGAAAATTGGGTGCCTAAAACAGAAAGTAGTGATCAGTTTTGTTCAGTCTGCGGCTGATCAGACAACAGTCGGAGCATCGTGGTCAATTCTTGGCTACGTTCACTGGAAGAATAATGAGAACATATTAAAATATCCACAGAAGTTTCTGTATAATATCTAATTAAAATATACTCAAATATCCAAATAATAATATATTTTAAATATTTTAACAAATAACTTATATTTTAATATACAATTTTAAATTTTAATAATGTTCAACAAAATCTTTCATTTTGGCAATGTAATGAAAACTATAGAAAATGGAGCTTGATATCATTATGTTGATGCAACATATTATAAAAAAGATTGAGAAACCTCAAAGTAGACCATGTTCAGAGGTCAGTCACCTAGATTATGACTCAGAACCATGTTCTATGAGGAAAAGTTAGTGAAATTGAAAGTGTCTAGGGTAATACAAAGAGAGTAGGGCCTAGATATCTGTCCTCAAATGGCTAAAGGACTTATGGAGATAAGGAAAACAGAACTATTTTCTTTAGTACCAAAACGAAAACTAAAACTGAATGGAAGACACAGGTAAATAAGTTTCTGCTCAGCACAAGGAAGAACCTTGGAACAATTAGAACTATCAACAATAAGATGGATTCTTGAAAATTCTCCATCAATAGGGTTGACCCTATAAACAATGCACAAAAGTGATTAACTTCCAATGTATTTTCCTATACTGTACTAGTTTTCTTTCATATTTTATAAGAAATTTTATAAGTGAGCATTTTGGAAACTGGTACTGTCTAATTTTAAAAATCATAAATATTAAAATATATTATTATTTTTTCAGAGTCATCTGGAAAGATCTAATTTACAGTCACATTTTGAAAATAAACAGTAAATTATAAAATCTATTTTTATCTCATGATGTTTGCTTTTACTATTTTTAAAAATAAAATTATTAGACTAGGCATAATGGCTCATCTTTGTAATCCCAGTGCTTTGTGAAGCAGAGATGGAAGAGTCACTTGAGGCCAGGAGTTCAAGACCAACCATTACTTAAAAAAAAAAAAAATTAATCAGGCGTCATGGCATACACCTGTAGTCCTAGCTACTTGAGAGGCTGAGGCAGGAGGATCACTGAGCCCAGGAGTTTGAGGTTGCAGTGAGCTATGACCACGCAACTGCACTGCAGCAGCCTGGGCAATAGAGCAAGACCCTGTCTCTAAAAATAAATAAATAAATAAAATCACATAAAATAAAATTATTGAGTTAAATAGACTTTGTCAAAAATACCAACCTATAATATAATTGCCTCCTAATTATTTTCTCATAGTAGCAACAGCTCCTAAACCATTATACTTGATTATTTAAATTTAAATTTGCATAATATTGTGCAGTCAGCAAGTTGGAAAGATAATATGGTTATGTTATTTATGCTTGTAGAACATGGATAGAATTGTTCTTTAGCAGTGCATTAAGCTAATCGATTAATAGTGAATTAAAACAATTAAATACTTTTTTTTAAGCATTTGAGACAATAGAAGTCAATAAAAGTACCATTATCTTGGCCTGTAAATCAAGCCAATTTTAGCAAGATAGGCCTCATCAAGCACACGAAATCTTTAAATGCAATTCCAGTAGTTCTTAATACTATTATCTGACCAAATCTAGGTTCTTACATTTTTGTTTTCCCAAGCTCAACCGAAGCTGTGCCAGATACTCATTTTCATGGTGGCCTCTTCAATTACATTTGATGCTTTTCTGGTTTAGGGACACTCAATTATTTTAAGACATTTGTTAAGTTCCCCACAAACCATTATGCTCAGAGCGCATCACAGAATATTCCTAAAAGGTCAAACAAGAAGTAAGGAGTAAGCTGACCTTAAAATGGAAGAAATGCGTGACTATGTGCTTGCGAAAAGAACACTGGGATCCTAGAAAGGATGGGAAATGAGTGCCCAGAACAGAGTGGATCCTTGTAGATGTTTGGGGGATGTATGAATGAGTGCATAGTTAAATTAATTAATTAACGAATAGGTGCTCAAAATATTTAAGATTAAAATATTGGCAACATTGTCTTTAAATTAAAGCCATACCATTCCAAAGTAAGAGGCTGACCTACCTTTGGCATTAAATTATGTTTGAGGGCGCTATTACCTGTATTGACAAATCATTCTTGCATTTATGTAGGTTTTTTTTTTCTTTTTCAAAGTACTTTCACATACACTCCCTTTTTTTAAAGATTTCACAACACAGCTTGTGAGTGGCCCAGAGAGGTGTGAATTCCTCATTTCTATGTCCTCACTCCATAACGTAATACCTGGCACCTGAGTAGAACTCAGTAAGTAATGATTATAACAGCCTCAACCAACAACTATTGAGCAATGATCTAATGTCCCTTCCATCTAAGTTCTTTCCATGGATTGTCTTATTCAATCTTTCCAAATAACTCCAGAGGTTTTTATAGCTAAGACATCTATAGCGCAAGAAGTTAAGCCACTCGCATAAACCACAGAACTAGTAGCAGGAAATCCAAGATGTACACTCTGCTTTACCAAATTCCAATATACATACTATTAACTGATCTAACATAATAGTGCAGCATTTTTTTCCCCTTTCTTTTGTGGGGAAGGGAGAGTAAAAATGCCAAAGCACTCTTTTTATCAAGCAATAATCATAAAGCATTCCCTTTGAACACTTCAACAAAAAGTTTGGAAGCCACTCATCTGTATAATATATTCAAGAGACATTTCTTTTTCCAAAGCAGAAACATAGATCATTAACTAATGACTATATTTCTTGTGAATGTATTTAATTTAAGCTTAGAAATATTTGTATTGAAATGTGTAAAGCAGTAATGTGATAGTAAATTTCCATAATGAGAGGCTGTCAGTATGAAATTGTTGGATTAGCAAGAGAAGAAAAAAATTTCTGTTTTAATGACAATATTGAAATGAAAAATTAAGCCACTGAAGAATTATTTCCAAGCTTCCTTTCAATTACAGTTTTCTAATATTGAGACGTTAGTATGAACCTTTGAATGTGCAGAGATTTAAACACAGATGTGTTTCCTTGACATTGACACGTGGATGTAGTGTTCAATTTGTGAGAAGATTAAAAAATTTCATATTACTATAAACTCAAGTCATTGGATTAAGAGTATTCTTTCATTCTCTCTTCACTTCAATTCACCAAACTCTCTACAATAACCAGCTTCTAAGGATCATCTATTTTCCTTCCCCAGTGATATCTACCTCATTTTGTGATTTAAGTTAATACACCCTACCTGGCCTTTTTGGTCTTCTTGTCCCTCAATGTTGATTTAAAGGTGATATTATTTTTAGAACTTATTTTCTGTAGACTGGTAGGATATAAGCAACTTGAATTCATGAAGATAAATCAGTTTCAGGTCATTGTTTGACATATCCCCAAGAATCACATTACATTGAACTCTGAGATTAGCATCCCCTGTGCAGTGATATTAATCACAAACTTTGTAGCATAATACAAGGGATATGGATGACGACACTCAATTAACATAGGTTGCAAGAATAGTGGGTGCATCAGTGAATGGCAGATAAAGGGAGAGCAAGGAAAATAATAGTGAAGGACTGGCATGGTTTACTCCCCTTGATCTAAATGTCAACTTGCAGGGTTTACTAATTTCAGAATTAAAAATGTTTAACCTTAATGTGGAATGGATGATGTATTAATTTGCTAAAGCTGCCATAACAAAGTTCCATCAAATAGTGGCTTAATCAACAGAAATTTGTTGTCTTACAGTTCTGGAAGTTCAAAATCAAAGTGCCAGCAGGGTTGGTTCCTTCCGAGGGCTGTGAGAAAGAGAATCTGTTCTATGCCTTTCTTTTAGCTTCTGGTAGCCTGAGGTATTCCTTGTAAATGGCATTCTCCCTGTGTTTTCACAATATCCTTCCTATATGCTTGTCTGTTTTGCTGTCCAAATTTCCTCCTTTTATAAGAGCACCAGTTGTGATAGTTAATTTTATGTGTCAACTTGACTGGGCCATGGGGTGCCAGATTTTGGATCAAATATTATTCTGGGTATGTCTGTAAGGGTGTTTCAGGATAAGATTAATATTTGAATCAGTAGACTGAATACAGCAGATTGTCCTCCCCAATGTGGGCAGGCTTCATCCAATTCATTGCAAAACTGAATAAAACAAAAAAGACTGACCCTTCCTCAAGGAAGGGGAATTTTTCTTGCTTTTCAGTCGAACTGAAACATCAGCTCTTCCTGGGTCTGGAGCCTGCTGGCCTTTGGACAGGAACTGAAACATTGGTTCTCCTGTCTCGGGCCTTCAGACTCAGACATAAACTACACCACCAGCTCTCCTGGATCTCCTGCTTGCAGACTCACCTTGTAGATCTTGGGACTTGTCTGCCTCCATAATTGTGTGAGCCAGTTTCTTATAATAAGTCTCTCTCTCTCTCTCTCTCTAGCTGTGTGTGTGCATGTGTGCGTGTGTGCGTGTGTGTGTTTACCATATTGCTTCTGTTTCTCTGAAGAACCTTGACTAATACACCAGTCATATTGGACGACAGGTGAATTTGGGGGGACACAATTCAACCTAAAATGGATGGAATATATTTATTTAAATAACATATTCCCTACAAAGGAAGCCACGTATAATGGAAGGAGAGATTTCCTATCCATTTCTCTGTGATATGCTTGAGGGCATACGATGATTTAATTTATCTTGTCATGTATATCAATTAGCACAGGGCATGTTACAAAATGAATACAAATTAAAGATTGAATGACTGAAGGCATGAATTGTTTATTATTTATATTCATTTTCTAGGGATTCCATAACAAAGTACCACAGACTGGGTGGCTTACATAAAAATATATATATATTTTTTCACAACTCTGGAGACTGGAAGTCAAAGATCAAGATTTCAACAGAATTGGTTTTGAGGTCTCACTCCTTGGCTTGCAGATGGCTGTCTTCCTGCTGTGTCATAGTCATTCCCGTCTGTGTCATTAGTGTGTTAGTGTCATGATCTCCTGTTCTTATAAGTATACAGACATTGGATTAGGGCCTACCCTGAAGACCCCGTGTTAACTTAATTACATTGGTTAAAGCCCTCTTCAAATACAGTCACATTCTGAGGTCCTGAGAGTCAGGGCTTTGACATATGAATTTTCAGGGACACAGTTCAACCCATAACACTTACTCAATCATAGGTTAAGCTGCTATAACAGAAAGATCCTAAAATAGAGTTGAATCAAAGAAAGTAAGTTTATTTCTTTCTCATGTAATAATTCAGTGATAGGCAGGGTTCTAGAGTGATTAAAAGTCTCTGTTATACAAGGTCATCTAAACACTCAGAGTCCCTCTATCCTGTTGCTTCTCTGTTCCTCAAGGTGTTTTGCTTATCAATATGGTTGAGGCTGGCTCACTATCTTGCTTTCAATTTCCTCGACCCAGAACTAAGCACTTTTGCATACATATTCATCATAATATTTTTATATTATTATTATTATGTTTTAAAAACTTATAGATAGTATATGTCAGTAAACTATTTGTCTTGCTTTTCTTCTCCAAATGAGAGGGTCCAGAATTATTAATCACATTGAATAAATGTGATTCTCTCTCCTTTAATGATTCTTGACAGAACCCCACAATTCATATTAAAAGCTCTGAACATATCTTCAGATGGTCATTTGTTGAATATTGATGTACATGTAACAAGCCAAATTCATATCATAAAATATTAATCTTTAAGAGAATGAAGATTGAGCTGTTTCTACACATCTTTCTATTGTACTGATAAAATCTTGCCATGATTGCTATTATTCTTTTAGAAATTTAATTTTCCCTTGTGGGAAAAATGTTATAATAAATTCTATTCAGTCATTTAAAGGCATGCATATCTTTTAATAGACTTGTTATCTTGGATCCATTTGTCATTAAGATATGTTTCCCCACCTTTCCATATGACATGTTAACATTCAACCACAAGTCTGCAGTAGAGTTAAGGTAATGTTTGCTGCTATAACAAATAAATACACAAATAGAAGAAGATTTCTGATTCTTTCTAAATCTAAACAAGTGTTTCTGATTAGTGAACAGTTTTATCTCAAACAATGCTTCAGGGAGTCAGTCTCTGTACATCCATTTCTTCTGCAATCTCCCCTGGATGTAGAGTCTTTACCTAGATGCTTTCATTTGGGGAGAAAGAAGCTAGAAAGGATCCCCACTCCTCAACCATTTTTGCTTATGAGCATTCCATTGGTAGAAACTAGTCATATGACCCCGTTATGTGCAAGAGGTAGAGATAATGTAGTTCTTGGTGGGACACCCATTACCTAGCATTACTGGGCACTTAAAAAGGGAACACTGGTGTTTGTTAGAAGGGTAATTATCTTTGCAACAAACAGTTCTTTCAATTGAGCAATACAACCTTATATATCTTATTGGAGCTGCTTTTCAGCATCTACTCAGATGCCCACGATTTCTCTAAAAATAAAACAGTAATCAGTAATTCATGTGCCTAATTTTGTGTAAAGAAACAATTCTGAGTTGAGCCACAAAATATTATCTACTGAAAAATATTCCTTACATAGTCAATTATTCAACTAATATGTATTACGCATTTAATTGTTTTAAGCCTGTTATAAATCAGCTCAATTCTGCAGGCAAACCAGTTGCCAGAGTTGTTATTCAAAGCCACTGGGAATATATTTAGCCAGTTTTCTCCCTCTGTATTATAAAAGTTTAAGCAGGTAGCCATAATACCAGAACAGACTACTAGGAAACTAGAACTTCTGAGATATGACTATAAAATAATGAAATAGAATTTTTATAGTATTCTGTAACATAAATCTTCACTCTCTATAAGTATAGATTGTTCCTATGAGACAAAATTGGCTAGGACACACAAAACTTATATGGCATGTGTATAATAAAATATATTTGTGTTGTATTGCAGGATAATGAGGCAAAATGTGAGTTTTTTTAGGGCAAGGGCCAGGTTTCATTCAATTCTTTATCCTGCATAGTCTAGCATAGTGCCTGGTTTCATATAATTTCTCAGTTACATTGTATTGAATGATGAAAAGAATAAATAAATAAAATGAAATGAAGTGCATATAAATGAATGAGTATTCACTTTTCTAGGTAAACAGACTTTTTATAGTTTTTATTTTCTGGTTATTTCTCTAGTTCTCTAGACTCTATAGCTCATATCATAATTAATAATTCTTTTTTATCCCATAAGTGCACTCTCCTTAAAAGCAAAAGGCCCAGATCAATAATTAGGCCCTCATTCCTGGTATTCCTTTGCCTAGGACTTAAGACTCCCCAATGCCCTTCTCTTGTATGGTCTCAGCCTCCCTTCTCCAAACTGTCCTAGAAAAAAATGTCAAGAAATTCCTACATCAGCCCTTGGCTTGAGAAAATCTCATATACTGAGAGTCCTTAGGGAGCAGAAAATCTAAGCCTTGTAACTTTTTAGGTATGAGAAAGAATGAAAGCACTAGATTCTTGAAGAAGATTTTGATTAGTTGAGGCCAACTGAGGAGACTGGGTTTTCCAGAAGGTTGTTGTGCAGGGATTAGAGATCAACATTAGTAGAAGAGAGAGTGTGGAAGTAGGATTGCTCAGAGGAAGAAGTCTAATTTTTGTAGACTGACAGAGTCTCAATCAACTACTCAGAGAGTTCTTGGGTGTCAAAGTTATCTTGTGATGTCCCAGAAGAGTCAGGGCTTTACACCACAATCTGTCCTTGGGTGAGACAGCTCTTTGCAGCTGAGTCAAACACTAAAGCCTGAGGCACTCATCATTCCCAGGGAAAAATGTCTTTCCATGACAAGGGATCCTGGTAGTGGAATTCCATGTCCACTACAAAGATCAAAAATAGAATAAAAGAAATCAGTCCCGATATTTCTCTCTCTTTAATTCAATCATACACAGGCTTGAGCCATTCATGGATTCCAAAATAATAGTCAAAATACCAAACAACAGCTCCAGCCAGCAGAATGGACACCAACCACAAAATACCCATTTGGCCATACCACTGTGAGCCACCCAATTGTCAGCATTCATGCAACACAGTGTGGCCACATGGGTACATGTGTCCAAATCTCCAGGATCAGGATAAGAGCTTATTGTGTAAAAAAAAAGTTTTGGTAACTGAGTTTATCAAAGAATCGATGAAAAACCTTATATATTTTTAATTGTGAATATAATTGATCATTCTGTTTAAACTCTAATAAGGGCTTAGTAAATGCTAGACATTGTACTTAATCCTTTCTTTGCATTATCTTTTTTTTCTTTTTATTTCATCATATAATGGGGGTACAAATATTGTTAGTGTTACATACATTG
>VBSM01002608.1:83040521-83094240 GCA_008086735.1 Cheirogaleus medius
ATCCAGGATAGCATAAACGGTGTTAGCTCACTGTCGTTTCTTAGAATTGAATATCTTATTTAATATCTTCGGTGTCTATGACTCAGGTACTACAATTATCTCTAGTTCACAGGGGAAAAAACTGCAGTTTAGAAAAGGTAAGTGACATAATCATGGACACAGGTAATATCTGCTAGGACAGTCCACAAATGCATTTTCATCCAGCACTGGGTGTGAGCTCTTAATGATTCTAAGCACTGGCCCTTTTATTCCTGCACAGTCACAGGTTTTTCTTCCCTTGCGCCCATCACTTGCAGAAAAGATGGAAAAATGGAAATGTGATAAATATTGATACATATCCTTCTTGTTCAACTTGGTCTCTTCTTCCTCTATTATTCTGGGCCCCTATTATTTGGACTCACCATATAAGCCCCAAGGCAGGTGTCCTGCTTATCCTCTGAAAGTTTGTATCATTTCTCCTTTCTACCTTGTTAAACCTTAATTAGAGAGACAAAAAACCCAAAGGATCTAGATAGGCTTTTATTTTTTAACCCAGGTCATTGAATTCTTCCCTAAAATATATACCTACCAAGCACTGACTATTTTTGTGCTCATTTTTCTTATCTCTTTTCCATTCTTTAGCTTATCTTTTCAACGTCTATGAATGTATTATCACCGTAAGTTTAAATGGCATGCTTTGCCTGAGACTCTTTAAATTTTTCTTCCTTGTTTGGAAATCAATGTGACACTTTTTAATATGCTATTGAATGAGATACAGATAACCGACATGCTACAATAATGAGAACCTCAGTTTTCAATGTCTTCATATATTTTCACTGTTATCATTGCAATTCTTATCCAGCGCTTTCCAAACAATGGATAGAAACACATTAGTAAGTCATGAGAATTTGTCTGTGAAATATAGCCTAAGAGAGTTAATAAAATAGATAATTCTCACCTTCAAGATAACCACTTTGCTATGAGTTATTTTTGAGCCATTTAAAAAGAAGTTAAAGTTAATTTCAACCTTATAGCAAAAATCTCCTTCAAATGGAGATGCTATTGTTTGACTCGCACTGCGTATGATTATAAGAAACAATGGTTAATCCTTTTTTATGAGAAATGGATTTAAGTCCACATTCACTCTTTGGGAAAAATTTGAGGTAATCAAATAAGGTTTAAAAGCATTGTGTTGAGATTATTTTTTAAAATAATTGTTACAGCTACCTTGTAGGCTGACAAAGGCTTCCTTCACAAATGATGAACCGTGCAAAGCTATTGCAAGTGTTTCCTAAAATAAGTACAGAGAATAGAGTGATTAAAAATCTACTTCATGGCAGAACTCTTTGTTTCTTTTGAATCTCTAAGAAAATTCTACATGGATGGTAGCAATGTAGGCAAATAGTGTACAAATTGTTACTGGTTCTTAACTGGCTTCCACACAGATACTTAATGACAACAACAACAGCATCCATATTGTGAAATGCAGGAATATATCGTTAATACCTTATAACTATTTGCATGTGAAAATAAGTAGCCAAACAGCAAATATTTCTGAATATCCAGCATGTTCAAGTCATTCTTTAGATACCAAAGGAAACTATGAGAGAGAGAGAGAGAGAGAGAGAGAGAGAGAGAGAAGAGAGAGAGAGAGAGAGAACCTGTATATGCTCTGTCTGTTTTTTCCTTATTATTACTAATCCCATCATGAGGACCCCACCCTCATGACTTCATTTAAGCTAATTATCTCCCCAAAGACCCATCTCCCAATATAATCATGTTGGGGTTAGGGCTTCAGTATATGAATTTTGGGGAACACAAACATTCAGCCCGTAATGCTGAGTCAATACAAAAAGCTGTCAGAGGGTTTCAGCCCTCAATTGTTTATAATAGCCCTCTTGATTGATCAATGTGTATTTAATGTACACTTATGGTGAGTTCCAAGGTGTAGAAAGTGTCTAGCTCCATGGTCTCATCTTCAGTGCCTAGTACAAAAGTACAGAGTATGGAATACATGTATGTTGGGTGAATAAATGATTGTATGAATGAATAACGAAGAGAGAGGAAACAGACACATGAACATTTGAAAATAATATCAGCAATATTAAAAAATATAAAAATATGCAAATACATGACAATTTGTGATGTATGTGGTAAAGACAGTATAATTCATGGTCATTGAAGGAAAAGGCTTCACCATGGAGGTTCATATCCTGGGCCTGGGGATTGAAGAGATGGAGCAGTGAGGAGAAAGAATTGTTAACTTAGGGGATTTTACAAGAATAAGCCATAAAATAGGAAATTTAAAGGTATTTGCTGAAGACACGGAATACTCCAAACTTACTACAAAGATGGTGGAGGAAAATAATTGTGTGGAGATTAAACTATAGAAGAAAGTGTGCAAACATCAGGCTCCTAGGCTCCATATCAGCAACTATATGTTTTAGCTTTGATAGAGCAGTTTTAGATTCAGAGCAAATCTAAAGGAAAGATAAAGATATTCCCTATATATTTCCTGCCCCCATAATTTCATAGTCCCCTATTACTAATATCCCCACTAAGAGTAGTACATTCATTATGCTTGATGAACCTACATTGACACATCATAATCCCTCAGAGTTCATAGTTTATATCAAGGTTCATTCTAGGTTTTGCACATTCTATAGGTTTGAGTAAGTGTATAATGACATATGTTCATCTTTACAATATCCTATAGAGCATTTTCACTGTCTTAAAAATTCTCTGTGCTTCACCTATTTATCTCTCTCTCTCTCTCTCTCTCTCTCTCTCTCTCTCTCTCTCTCTTACTCAACCCTGGCAACCACTGAATTTTTCCTTTTCCAGAATGTCATATAGTTGGAATCATATAGTATGCTGACTTTTCAGGTTGTCTTCTTTCACTTAGCAATATGTGGAATTCGTTAAATTAGGAATTTAAGGTTCGTCTATGTGTTTTGATGGCTTGATAGCTTATTTCTTTATAGTTTTGAATAATATTCCATTGTCTGTATGTAACACCTTTATTTATCCATTCACCTATTAGAGGACATCTTGGCTACTTCCAGTTTGGGCAATTATGAATAAAGCTGCTATAAAAATACATGTGCAGGTTTTTGTGTGAGTGTAACTTTCAGCTTCTTCGGATAAATACCAAGGAGTGCAATTGCTGGATCACATGTTAAGTGTATGTTTAGTTTGTAAAGAAACTGTCCAACTGTCTTCCAATGTGGCTGTACCTTTTGCATTCTGACCAGCAATGAATGAGAGTTCCTGTTGTTACACATCCTCACCAGAATTTAGTGTTGTGAGTGTTTTGGGCCATCCTAATAAATATGTAGTGGTATCTCATTGGTGTTTTAATTTGCATTTCCTTGATGACACCTGATGTGGAGCATCTTCTCACGTGCTTATTTGCCATCTGTATATCTTCCTTGGTGAGGTGTCTCTTAAGGTCTTTAACCTACTTTTTAATTGGGTTGCTTGTTTTCTTATTGTTCAGTTTAAGAGTTCTTTGTATGTTTTGGATAATAATCCTTTATTAGTATATCTTTTGCAAATATTTTCTCCCAGTGTATGGCTTGTCTTCACATTTTCTTGACATTCTCTTTAGCAGAGCAGAGGCTTTTAATTTTAGCGGAGTCCAGCATGTCAATTATTTCTTTCATGGATCATACCTTTGGTGTTGTATTGAAGAAGTCATTACCATACTCAAAGTCTTATAGATTTTCTTCTATATTATTTTCTAGGAATTTTGTAGTTTTGTATTTTATATTTAGATCTATGACCTATTTTTAGTTGATTATGTGAAAGCTGTAAAGTCTGTGTCTAGACTCATTTTCTTTTGCATGTGGATATATAGATGTTCTAGTACAATTTGCTGAAAAGGCTATCTTTGCTCCATTGTATTACTTTTGTTCCTTTGTCAAAACCAGTTGACTATATTTATGTGGAACTATTTCTGGGGTTTCTACTCTGTTCCATTGACCTATTGGTCTATTCTTTTACCAGTACCACCTTGTCTTGATTGTAGTAAGTCCTGAAGTCAGGTAGTATCAGTCTTCAACTTTGTTCTTCTCCTTCAATATTTTGTTGGCAATTCTGGGTCTCTTGCCTCTCCATATAAACTTTAGAATCAGTTTGTCAATATCTACAAAATAACTCACTGTGATTATGATTGGGATTGTACTGAATCTATAGGTCAAGGTGAGAAGAACTGACATCTTGACAACATTGAGTCTCCCATGAGCATGGAATATCTATCAACTTATTTATTCTTTGATTATGTTCATCAGAATTTTGTAGTTTTCCTCATATAGATCACATACATATTTTGCTAGATTTATATTTGAATATTTTTATTATTAAGTGCTATAACAGTAATGTATTTTTAATTTCAGTGTCTACTTATTCATTGCTGGTGCGTAGAAATGTGATTGACTTTTATCTATTAGACTTATATCCTGTAACCTTACTATCATTTATTACTTTTAGGAATTGTTTCTGTCAATTCTTTTGGATTCTCTACAGAGATGACTATCTTTTCTGACAACAAAAACAGTTTTATTTGTTTATTTCCAATCCATATATATTTTATTTCCTTTTTTTGGTCTTATTTTATTAGTTAGCACTTCTAGTACAAAATTAAAAAGGAATGGTGAAAGATGACATCCTTGCCTTACTCCTGATTTTAATTTGAAAGCTTCCAGTTTTTCTCCATTAATTATGATGTTAGCTATAGGCTTTTTGTAGATATTCTTTATCAAATTGAAAATATTTCCCTCTATTTATTCTACATTTTTTTAAATCTTTTTAATTAGCTATTAGTGCATACACCTTGGAAAATTTCAGACAAAAATTCAGATTCTCCACTATTCATAAAAAAAAATTCTGATAAGGCACCATTAGTCTCATATCCAATCAATAAGATCAGTGAGGATGGAGAAGAAACTACCAAAACTGCCCTGCTCTTGACTTCTATTGACCTCACTGAATATTTTCACTTATTTATGTTTAGCAGTCTCATCTCCTTGCAGTTTAAGAGGTCTGAAGTGGTTGTAATTTGAGATTAGAGATCTCTCTCTCTCTCTCTCTCTTTCTCTGCCTCCTCCCTCCTTCTGTTCCTCTCTCTCATGCACACACTCATGAGAACACGCACATGGCTAAATCACCATGAGCCCAGACCATCCTAGCCCTAGATACTTGGCCCTGGAGACTCATATGGGCAGTGCCAAGACAATGATGGTCACAGCTTTGAATGTGACTCATTAAAATCAACAGAAGATTCTTTTAAGTCTGAGAGAAACAAAGGAGCTGTGGGAGAAATAACTTGGAGACTTGAGACTTTTCACTCCATGACAAAACTCTCACAAGGGATAAGGAGTTATTCAATAATGAATGCTTTACAAAGGAGAGATCGCATGGTCCTTCTTTCGGTGACCATTACCTTCAGGAAATTTTTCTGCATACTGCCTAGAAATCTTAAATGCTGCTACTTCACAAAATTATTTTGTGTGTAATAGATCCTCAGTGATCTGGAAGTACTAGCACTTCTCAAATTCGGTGGGACAGGGTCTCCTTTTGAGGACTTGACAATATAGATTCTAACCCTAGGAAAATTCACACACAATTTTACATGCAATATCAGAGGTCTAGAGGATTCTTAGAAAGCAACCTCATTGTCATTTTGGTTGTGTGTACAAATTGTAAGTTAAAGTTATTTAGTTCAAAGATAATAAAAGAAGATATAAAAGTTAAGCTGAAGGAGTTTGGAATTCTCAGAAAAGGGTATGAACAAGGCTTTCAATTCCAAACACTTGGAAAATGGTGAGGAAGGAAATATGAGGCCGGGTGCAGTAGCTCACGCCTGTAATCCTAGCACTCTAGGAGGCCAAGGCAGAAGGATTGTTTGAGCTCAGGAGTTGGAGACCAGCCTGAGCAAGAGCAAGACGCCATCTCTACTAAAAATAGAAATAAATTAGCTGGACAACTAAAAATATATAGAAAAAATTAGCTGGGCATGGTGGTGCATGCCTGTAGTCCCAGCTACTTGGGAGGCTGAGGCAGGAGGATCGCTTGAGCCCAGGAGTTGGAGGTTGCTGTGAGTGAGGCTGACGCCGTGGGACTCTAGCCCAGGCAACAGAGTGAGACTCTGTCTCAAAAACTAAACTAAACTAAAATAAAATATAAGGAGCATGGAAGGAAGGAAATATGATGACAATTTGGTATACTATTAATAGATTGGGAAGAGGGAAAAGAGAAAGGAGAAAGTTGGAATAAAAATTTTGCAGAAATAGGAGCTGACTTATATTCCCTCTATTTCTAAATTCCAATATATTGAAGATGTGTCTATTTCATGAGATATTCAAGACCTGAAATCCCAGCAATTCTACACTGTCAATCTAAAATGCTCCTGAATTCTTTCCCATGAGGGGCAGTTTTCCCTGTAACCCAAAATTATTTTCTTATTTGAAACTTGCATCTCTCTTGTGGCTTAAACCTTATTTCATGTTGTAAAGTAGAGATTGTGTGCCCTTTTAAAACCTCATATTATTGACATTTAACTGGAAGCTTCTTGAACCTAAACCAGTGTGACTTTTCCAAGCATCTTCTGCTATATGCTGCACACTCTTAAATGTTATGGGAGCTCATAACTTTATTTAATAAATTGAAGATTACAAGTAAAGTTATGTTTTTAGGGGCAAATATTTGAAAATTCAAGGAATGAGCTACTTTGCTCTTACTGCTATTCTGAGAATGGTCAAATGTTTCCCGTTGTGTGTAAAATAAAAGAGAAAGAATTAAATGATATTTGAGTAACATCTATACATGTACTTTATGATTCAAACCAATGAGTTTCATTTCTTTTTACAATCTGATTTCTTAGATACATCATATAGTGACAGTATATACTAACACCTAATTAAGGGAAACTTAATTATTGCTTTTAGTTACGCAACAACAAAAAATCACCCAACAACATGAAAGCAAATCAACCTCAAAATTCAAACAACTGAAATATACAAGATACCACTACAGAAAAGAATTTTTCCTCTATACTATTGGGCTTGTCATTTACCTTGCTTATCTATCAAAACTTAAATGTAGTATCTTTAAATCTGAGAAATGACTTGCAAAGGTCTATCTTAGAAGAAGACTTGGATGTGAAAACATGCGAAAGAAAAATAACGCTTTTGTTTTTGGTGTTCAAAGAATTGAGGCCCCAGTGCTGTGCCCCACAGAGGAATAACCATGAATAAACCATGGGCTCAGTTCCTTGAGGAGCTTCCAGACTAGCAGAGGAGCTAACGCATGGAAGTAATTACCATTCAGGGTGGAAAATACTGAGTTCCTGATGCATGTTATGGCAGCTTAGGGGAAGAGATGGGTTATTCTAGACAGCAATCTCAGAAGCCACTTTTTTTAAAGAGATGGCATTTGAGTAGGTCCTGGGCAATGAATTGAATTTGGATATAGTTCTCTTCAACGAGGTGCTGAATGTGAACTAAAATACAGAAAACAGAAGAGGCCACTAGATGAAAATCACTCAATAACAGTTTTCTTAATTGGATGTGTGCTTGTGATCTCCAACTGCTCAGTTTATCAAGTAGCTTTGCCTGATTAGAATGTCTTGAGATAAGTTTGGTATTATTGACCCTGGGTGATTAAAGTAAAATATCCATTATTGTTGTTGTAATTCCTAATTCTTAGTGTTTACTTAGCTGGTTGAACAACTATAGTCTCCTTATGCCTTAATGCCATATTTTTGTAAAAGGGTTATAAAATTGTTCAACTCTACATGTTTCATTAAGTTTGTAAGACAGATTTTTATTTTGAGAGCATTCCTGAAAATATATGAGTCTTGATTAGATTTTTTTTTCATTTCAGTCTAAGTATGTAGTTTTTTTAAACAAACTTCAGAAATGATCCCTGAAAGTATAGTCTTTGTAGTTTTTTCTAATTTATCATTTCCAAATTTACTTAAATATTTAAACTAACTTTTGTTGATATTGAGAAAACGTTTACATTATTTTTTCCTTGTAGCCAAACAACCACCGATTGCAAACAGGGAGGATAAATTTGCTCCCCAATTATTTCATATTAATTGAAGTCAAATTGCTATTATGACCACCTATTGCAATATTTTCTTATGTTTAAAGGAGACTTTAAAACAATACCACCATAATCCAATCCTTTTGAATTGCCAGTATAATTTTATTATGATTAAATTATAGCTCCAAATGGCTTGAAAGAATTAATAAAAAAGATATAGGAATACTCCATAAATATCTATTTCCAGCTTTGTATGACATTACCAATTATATTTTCACTTACTCTTATGCACAAATATTAGCATATGCTGGTTACCTCAACTGGGTAACTGGGACTCAAAGTACCCGCCCTTAAAAGTTTTACAGCTAATAGGAGCAAAAACACTTTTAAACAAATGAGTATATTAAAGCAGCTAATATCATTTCTGGTGTCTGGATAGGTGGCTACATACAGATGAGATGTAAGATGCATGATGATCAGTTGTAAAATGTGTCTACAAGTAAGTTTACTAACAATAGCTAAAGTGAATGGTTGGCTTTTTAAATTGTTTTTAATTCATTAAAAATCATCCCTCTAAGAGCATCATTCTCATTCACTTGTGTTTCAAATTGCCTACTGAAGTGGAAAATAAGGGATGTAGAATAACTAAAAGCCCATGAGACTGTCTCACATAGTGAACATAACTTGTCATGTGGATCACAGCAAATAAAGAATAAATACACAGAAGTAATCAGGTGTCCTGAGTGTTATGACAAGACGTATATATACAGAGCCTTCAGTGAAAGAGTGTAGTCTTTAAAATCAGACCAGAGAGAGAGCAAAAACTCCACAAAATAGAAACATCTGTGCATTGATATGAAAAGGTAAACATCTTTTTAAACCTTTGAGCCTTTGTTCCTGAGAGGTAATTAAGGTGCTATGGCTCAGACTGTAGGTAGGTTCTGGGGTACCGGGCAAGGGTCAGTCATCATGAAGCATCTTACAATTATCTATTGCTGCACAACAAACCACCCCATAACTTAGTGGCTTAAAACAATATTTTTTTATCAAATATTTTTTGTGCGTCGATGATTTGGAGAAGGAAAGTGTGTTTCTGCTCTGCAATGTCTGTGACCTCAGATGAGATAAATAAAAGACGCTGAAAAAGCTGCGGGCTGTTTAGACACCTCTGTCTTTCTCCATGCATCATCTCCAAATGGCTAGCTTGTGCTTCCTCACAGCATGGCTGCCTGTGGATAGTCAGACTCCTCACATGGTGGCTCAGGGCTCCACTAAGAGGGAAATGAAAACTGCCAATTCTCTTGCAAGCTACGGCTGTAGCTGGGATAGTGTCACTTCTATCATAAAGTATAAAGTTATCACAGATTCAAGGGGAGAGGATATACACCCCACATCTCAACAAAAGAAGTATCAAAAATGTGTGGCCATTTTAACCAATTACAAATATTCTTTCACTCAACAATTATTTATTGAGTGCCCACTGTGTACCAGCCTCTGTTCTATATGATCTTGTTACCATGACAAATGAAATAAAATCTATGATCATATGAAGCAATTTTCTAGTGAAGGAAGAGAAAGGAGGAAAGCAAATATATATACGTATATATGTGTACATATATATATATATATATGAAGAGAGAGAGAGAGAGAGAGAGACAGAGTCTCACTCTGTTGCCTGGGCTAGAGTGCCATGGTGTCAGCCTAGCTCACAGCAAGCTCAGACTCCTAGCCTCAAGCAATCCTTCTACCTCAGCCTCCCAAGTAGCTGGGACTACAGGAATGTGTCACCATGCCCAGTTAATTTTTTCTATATATTTTTAATTGTCCAGCTAATTTCTTTATATTTTTAGTAGAGATGAGTCTCGCTCTTACTTAGGCTGGACTTGAACTCCTGAGCTCAAACGATCCTCCTGCCTCAGCCTCCCAGAGTACTAGGATTACAGGCATGAGCCACCGTGCCTGGCCAATATATATTATTTTGTAAAGTATTGTGGCATAGATAGTCTTACCAAATATACATCTGCTCATCTATGTTCCCCAGCCTTGGCTGCAGTTAGGTTAGGGCCACCTGACTAGTTCTGGTCAGTAGACTGGTGAACAAAAGTAATGTGTGTCCCTTGTAGGCAGAGCCAGTTAAGAGATATTTCCATCTCTTCTTTTTAGAATTTACTTGTTCTACATCATATAGCTATTATATGAAGGAGGAACCTCTGACCCACATCAAACTATGATTGAAGCAAAAAAAAAATTATTTTGATAACCAACTGAAATTTGGAGCTTATTTATGTCCACAGAATCATATAGCATTGCTTAATCTGACCAATACAGTTAATTGGTGCTATGAGGAAAAATAACTCAGGGTAAAAAGATATAGAAAATGTGTCTAGGTAGGAGTATAGTTATAGACAGGGTAGTCAGGGGAAGAATTAAGAAATGTTGCTATAAGAATGTACCAGAACTTTCAAACCCAGTTCCTTTCCCCACCATATCCCACTGTCTCCTACATGTATTTGGAGAGTTGCAGATGTCTCTGAGAGCTGAATTTGCATGATATTAGCAGAAATTTATTTTTAAATGGTCTGATGAGCTTTAAAAAAGAATGAGGATAGATGAAATTGGAATTATTTAATGGAGGAAGATCTTGAAAGCTGGATTATGGAGACCAGATTTGTTCTTAGCAAATGAATTTGGAACTACTTTAGGGTCGTAGACATGAAGGTAACTTCATGTTACCTTCAGCATTAGCAATTATTTTGTTACCATTAGCAATTATTTTGGCATGCGTTATTACAGTGGAATGACAAAACAACAGACTAAAAGCCAACTGGCTGGCAATATGAGACTCTTATCAAATATTATTTTCTTAGATACTTTTCTAGCACTGGTGGTGATACGCAAACATTTGGAGCAAGAGAAAACTTGGCTCTTCTGTTTACTATTTACATGACATGAGACTCACCATTAACTTCTCTGAGATTCAATTTCCTCATATGTCAAAAAGGAATAATGATACATCCTTAGCCAGGTTACTGTAAGAAATATCAATTATATGTATACGACACTTATTAGAATGACTATCATTTAGGGATTGCTCAATTGAAGGGTAGCTATCATTTTTTACAGTCAATATTGTAGACGTAGCATCTATGAGATTATCAATGTCAATCATTGTATGGGTAAGCACTGTGGAAGAGTATCAGAGGTCTATAACATAGTCTTTGTCCTCATGCTCAGAGTCTTTTTAAAAAGACAAAAACATTATAAAGAGGTAAATTAATGAGCTGGCCAGAAAAGCCCTAGAAAAAGAAGTGTCACAATGTACCCAATAAAGCTTAACATATGACAGAGATAATACATGCTATATATTTTGTCAGTGAGAAACTAATCTATTTTCAAACCATTGGAATTTTCTTTACTAATTTTTAAAAGATATTATTATTAATGAACACCTATATAGATGCTTTCTCAGGTAGAGAAGGTAACAGTCCTAAAACTGTACCTCTTATGTTTTGTTCTTTTAGGCTCACGATCTTATAATTGAAGGGGACAGTTGATCTCATCTTAAAACAGGCAACAGTTTAAAAAAATATAAAATGTATCCTTAATAAATTAGCCAGTAACTCTCTCCCTCAAATATTTCTCTTTTTGGAAACAGAATAATTTAAAAGTCTATATCCTAACTTCTTCTACTCTATTTACCACTCTGACTTTGAAACTCAAAACAGAAATGTCAAAGCACAAAAAACTGACATCTTCACACCCAAGACAAAAATTGGGTAGAGAAAAGGATCCATATTTTGTAATAGGTTCCAGCCAAATATTAAGAACTCAAAAAGATTTCAATGGTTCAGCATTTCTCCCAACCAACATCCAGGGTTTTGGTGCTTTGGGTCCATTTTGGATCTTTGAAATATGCCCAGTGATCTTGTATTGGTGATTCTCCTTATCCCTTGGCCCAAACTGCCAGCACTGTTTTCCTACTAGACATCATGATAATTCTGTGTCGCAGTACTCTTTACGTTCCTGTTGCACTCAAAATAACTCAGTGTGAATGGATATTTTTATGACTGTCTTTTGAATTTCAGTCAATACAGGTTAATTCCAATAAATGCACTGAAAATTTGCTGTCATTGTGACAGCCCCATCAAACATTTTGTCAACCATATCAAATTAAAATTCCCCATTCTCCTATTTAAATGTCTACCATTTCACAGTCGAAAAAAAATCCAGTTAATGTCTTAGAGCACAACACAAGTCAGGAGCTGTCTGAGTTTATCAAATTACTCAGATTAATCACTCATTTCTAGAATATTTCATTATTCACATAATGATATGCCTGACACATGGAAAGTGTTTAGTAAATGGGAGATGTTATTTCTATTTAAAAGGCAAATTATGTTTTTAGTGCTTTATTCATATTTTTCCTCTTCGGGTTCCTCTGTTCATTTGTCTGTGACTCCATTTCCCTAGTAATTGAAATATGCACTGGAGAGCTATGACTTCATGTCAACTGTACTAAAGGTAGGTCTGAAATGTGCCCTTCATTTAAACTGACATGCAATCTATGTTCAGTGGGATAAAGAGGAGAGTCGAAATCCAAGAGAGTCATTAGCAATATTAGTCATGATTCTTCTTTTTAATTACATGAGGCCTGTTTTACTTGGGAATCAGATCTTGGGTCAATGAGTGAAAGCTAATGCAGAATGAAAGAAAAGAAATATTTTGAAACAAAACGTATTGTGAATATGAGGAGTTTTTCATAATATTCTAGGGTTTTGTTACTCAAAATGTGGTCCATGAATGATCAGCATCAGTATTACCTGGGAGCATGTTAGAAATGCAGAATATTAGGTCCCACCCCAGACTGACTGAGTTGGTCTGCATTTTAGGTCCCTAGAGCGATGTGCGCCCATTAAAACTTGAGCAGCACTGTGCTTGTACACACAAGCATTAGCTGGGAACTCCAAAAACCCTTCAATGCAGAGAGGAAATACTATTCAATGAGAAAGTCTTCACACAAAGTTAAAGAAAGTGAAACTCAGATATGTCACTTGCCTAATGTCATACGGCAGTAAGTGGTAGAAGCAGGATATAAATCTAGATTTGATTCACTCCTGACTTTTTCCTTATATCACACTGATCAAAAAAAAAAATTTTTTTTTAAGAGCTGGCGCCATAGTATGAAACAAAAATTTTATTGGTTAATCTCTAAGAGCAGAATTTTCTTTCTTTGCTTTTGAAATTTAGGTAGCAAAGCTAATGTCCTGGACTTAAACTACTTAAACATTTGTTCTCTCTGGGTATTATTGCAATGCCTATTCAATAATAACAATTTAAAAGATACCAAAATTTTTTCTTTCAGTGACACAATATCTCTTTTATTCTTACTTCATAAATGCAGTCATCCTCATTATTCACAGATCCTATTGTAAACTTGACCACTTGCTAAAATTATTTTGTAACACCAAAATCAATACTCATGGTGCTTTGGGGGTCATTTGTAGACATGTGCAGAGAGCATGTTTCAGTTGCCCAACAGACATGTTCCAAGCTCAGTTCTAACAAGATGAGGCTCCATCTTCTTATTTCAGCGTTCAGACTATAAAAAAGTGTCCTTTTTACTGTCTAGTTCCACATTTTTCATGTTTTTATGCTTTTTGTTGGTGATTTTGCTATTTAAAATGCCCCTCTCCCTGTGCATAGTGCTGAAGTGCTATCTAGTGTGCCTAGGTTTCCAAAAGCTGTGATGTGCCTTCTAGAGAAAATAGGTGTGTTGGAGAAGCTTCTTTCAGGTAGTAGGAGTGATAGTGCTACTGAACTCCTTAGTCCAATGTTCATGAAACAACCATATATATTAAATAAGGTGACTTTAAAACAGAAGCACACATGAAACAGGTTATGTATTGATCAGTTAACCAAAATGTTGTGCCCAGAGTCTCTCAAGAACCTATCCCTGTATTTCCTCCAGGAGCAATGGTTCAGTATTAGCTAATTCAGTCCTCAACATGACTTTATAGATCATAACTACCTAGAATAACAGGAATTGATTAGATGTACCTTTTGTTTTTTTACTGTTGGGAATATACAATGTCATATTATTTTTCAATTATTTTTCTGTTCAATTTTTACCTGGATATCTACTCTATATATGCTTTATATATATATCTATAAATTACTTTTTTCATGCACCATTATATCTGTCAAGAGCATTTTCAGGCATTAATTTTCCCTAGGAAATGACAGTTTAGTTTGATGATACAGTGTATATATGGTACTTAATTAGGTAATACAAACAATTAGGGTGAAGGACAGAATAATAAATAATCCTACAGAGTTGTTTGATCGATGATAGCTAGAGTCATCAGAAAAGGCTTCCCAGCAGATTTAGAGTTTAACCAGACACTCAAGAAGAGGTACTTAGTAATGAGTAAGAAATCACAAAATCTACACATGAGAAATGGGAAAAGTACCAAAGCCAAAGCCGGCACACCTTAGAGGAGTAACAGGAGACCTGGAGAGAAACAATAGGAAGAATAGGAGGTCTGTTCAAATTAGAAACTAGTAGGAATGAGATGCAGACAGACATGGACGCATGATTCTGAGCAGCCTGGGAAACCTCACTGAAAGACGAAAATGGTTGCTTCTTTACAACTCAATCTATAACTTACTAATTTGCAAGAACAAAATAAAGGAGGGGCTTACATTTCCCTATGCACCCACTATAGATCTCTTGTTAATAGAGGAGAATGAAGTAAAATAAAGAACTATTCCCAGAGTAAACATGAAAGCAAAATTATGCATCCCCATAGCCGGAAAATGCATAGGTCTCAATGAATAATGAGGATGTCTGTCTTTGTTGTATTCCTTCACAAGTCTCTTCCATATGCATGATCTCATTTATGCTCACAAACCAGGGAAGCAAACATTGTGATCATCATCCTGATGTTTTAAAGGTGAATTCTAGTTGATGAAAGAGCAGGTGGTCCCCAATCTAATCTCTAGCAATATGAGGATGACTCCTGAGTGTTGAGGGGTGGGGGGAATTGCCCAAGACATGAGAACCCACAGACTGGTCAGAGTGGCTTAGATAGTAAAGAAAGGTGTGAACAAGGTAGAGGAAGAGTCCCAGGAGAGGGGGCAGGCTGCAGCCTGACAAGTGGATTTGGAGGTCAATGTTGATGATCTAAGTGGTTGGAGTTCTTACTATGGAGGCGCGTTGGGCCAGTCTACATTTCTGCCAACAAAGGAAAGAAATAGAATGCCGATGCCATCTCTTTAGGGGGTAATTATTGGTGAGAAAATTGAGTCCAAAAGACAATCTACTGGAGAATTCAAATATGAATCCCACAGCAAGGTTGTGAGGAAGGTCGCTGGGGAGATGAGAGTGAACAGAATGAGTAGAAAGCTGTCAAACGCCCTTCCAGGAGATGGTAGACATTCCATGAGAAACTCTGCCCAGCTGTGGGCAGGGCCAGTGATAAATTGTTCAGCAGATGTTTGAGAAATTCATAGCTGCCAGGATGCTGGAGCAGAATTTCTACTCCAGAATTATGACACATAATCAATATAACCCTACAGTGTTCCTAATCCATTCAGTGGAAACCAATGGTATTTAGTTGGAAGTTTTAATAAGTGATCTGGACAACATAGCACAGTAGTGAGATGAAATGGCTTCTGTGTTCAATGGATTTGAGTTCTGATTATTTTCAACAAGTTTCCCTTTTAGTGCCTGAATTTTCTTATATCATATGAGGATTAAGTGACATAATGCATGCAAATCACTCAGCATAATACTTGATACATAAATGGTTATTTTTGTATTTATCTGAAAAAAATTCCAGTACAGTTTCTGGAATATATTATGCTTCCAAAAACATTAGTTCTATTTTCTTCTTCCACTGTGTATTAAAAAAAAGTACAAAGTAAAACATACCACTAAGTGGCATATCTCAGTGTTATGATCCATTTGCATTCTTTTATTTCAGTGGAATTAGTTAAATAAGAATCTCTTTCCACATTACATAAATATGAGGATGACAGAGACTGCCCTGAAAGCACAGACTTTCAACACTGGGCAAGAGCTGATCAATTTGCCTAGATAATAAATTATTCATTTTATAGTATATTTATGTCATTTAGAACACTGGCTGTTCCCCTTAAGGAAAAATCTACCCCTGCCTCTTTCTGGCCTCATAATATTTGTCACTATCATTTTATTTTTTCCAAACAAAATTGTAGCATAATGGAAACATATTCTAAGCTTTCTCTTTTTTTTGAAATTTATAACTGACATATAATAATTATACATATTTATGGGGTACAATGTGATGTTTTAATGCATGTATAAGTTGTATATGATAAAATCAGGGTAATCAGTGTATCCATCACCTTAACCATTTATCATTCTTTTGTGATGAGATCATTCAAAAATCTCTTTTCTAGCTCATTTTTGATGTATAATAAATTATTGTTAATTCTAGTCACCCTACTGTGCAGTAGGCCACCAGAACTTATTCCTCCTACCTAACTGTAACTTTATACTCATTGACCAGTCTCCTCCCACCATCTCCCTCTCCATCCTCTGGTCACTGCTATTCTACTCTCTACTTCTATGAAAACAACTTTTTATATTCTGCATATGAGTGAGATCATGTGGTGTTTGTCTTTCTGTGCCTGGCTTATTTCACTTAACATAATGTTCTACAAGTCCATCCATGTAGTCATAAATGATAGGATTTTATTCTTTTTAATGGCTGAATAGTATTTCATTGTGAATACATACCACATTTTCTTTATCCATTCATCTGTTGATGGACACTTAGGTTGATTCCATACCTTGGCTATTGTGAATAGCACTTCAATAAACATAGGAGTGCAGAGATCTTTGACATAATGATTTCATTTCCTTTGGATATATACCCAGTAGTAGAACTGCTGGATGCCTTTCCTTTTAGAATCATAGGGAAATGCAAAATACCCTTAAGATTGTCTCATCTCACAGATGCGAAATCTGAACCTAGAGCAGTCCAGAGATGTGGCCAAAGGAGGGAGGCAGGGGTGGCAGAATGCTGTAGACTGAGCATGTCTTGGTCCAGGCATTATGCTGGCTGTCTGCACATGCATGAATCATCTAATCAAATCCTCACTCCAGACCCACAAGAAGGTTAGGCATTTTGTCTATATATTATAGATAAGATCACAGCAGCAAGTGGCAGGGCTAATAGCAAACCCAGTTCTACTGATTTGCACATCCTCAAGATCACACTCATTTCATCATGGAAGATGTTGGCTGCCAAATCCACAAGGTGTTTCATTTAGAGAAACAATATTTGCCTCCCAGGTATTTATAGCATGCTGCTTGCTTATGCTTCAATGTTTGCTCCCAAGTTGTTTTCCTTCTAGTGACTGTGTAGACCAAAAAGCTTAGTTTCTTGTCATCACCAAAAGATCATTTTTAGTTTCTTTGCTTTCACTAGAATGAGTTCCTATCTGGTTGCAATTAAATTGTGCTCAGTGGCAAATAGAGCACAGAAATTTAAATTTTATTTGTGTTTTTACCAAATGTGGGGTTTTTAAAATCTGAACAGTAGCTTATTTGAGAAGGTCCTTCTTCTTCTATCTTGCTTGCTCCATAATCCAAATACGATTACTTTAATTCGAAATTGTTTTACATGATTACATTTTTGAAATGGAAAGTTAAATCTTTAAGTTTGAGACTGCTTAAGGAACCTCTGAGAGAATACTTCACTGAGCAAGGAAAGCAGAGAGAGTGCACACAATGATGGTTTATTATTGACAGGCCAGTTATTCATGAAATAAACAGGCCAAAAGAGAAGCCCCAGTGAAACTGCTCTCTTTCTCATATGTGTGTGTAAATATACACATATATGTATATTTGTACACACTTATACATATACATCATTCACTGCAAGCCAACATGTTCTATGTTCATATACATTATCTGAAATCCTCACTATCTCACAATACAATATCTATCATCACTATTTAATGTCTGCAGATATTCATATACATTATCAGAAATCCAAACTAGGAAACTGCAGCGTAGAAGCTAAAGGGATGTTGGGGGTTAAAGACTGAAAAATGCAAGCTGAGAAAATAAAAGTGTGTAGGACATTGATTAGTATGGTCTTATATGGTAGTTTTTATGTTCTTAAAAACTCAGTTTCATTTTATGTCCAAAAAATGTATCTATCTTATTAGATGAAGACAGTTAACCAAAATAATAAAATAGATGAGAGGATAAATAAATACTGTTTGCAGAAAAAAAAACCCACAAAATTCCATACGTTTCTGGACAAGGCATTTTAAAGCCTCTCACTAGTCATTTCCATCTACAAACTTGTAATCATGTTGATGTATTTCTAGGTATCTGAGACTTCATTCATTAGTCCTTAGTAATTTGAAATTTGTGGTTTAGTAAAGGTTGCATTGAAGTATAGATCTTATAGGTTTCTTTGAAAGTCTCATTTTTTCAGATATATCTTGCCTAAAGTAGCATTGCAATAAAGGGGACTATAATGTGAAAGTAATGCTTCAATTTTAGGTTTGAGACAATTTAGAAAATGTGGTGGTAAAAATCAAGAAGTGTTTTGAAAATGTGCTCATTTTTCCTTCAGTAAGAGAATCAGCCCCAATCTTTTGATACTAAATTTGACTTCTAAAACCAACTAAGAAACCCCATTCCCCCAAGTTCTAGAGCCCCAAATCAATATTCCTTTTTAATTATCTTTAATTCTTTCTGGAAAACAGCCATTTGTGACCTTGTTCCCCTTAAAGTGTTCAGGGGAAGTGACCACTAGTGGAAAATATGTCGGAGTGAACAGTCTGCCTTTCATTATGGGAACACCAAATGTTTCAAAGAACAAAAGTCTGAAAGAAGTTTGGAAAGAAAATAATAGACTCTCCTTTAGATGAGTTAATTCTGTTCTTCTAGCAATCCTTCAGAGCATTTCTATTGATAGCCTGCTTTATATGTTTACTAATGTATTCATTCATTAAATGAGCATTTATTGAGCATCTAAAATCATGCTGGGCATTAGACATATAACGATGAATAAAAAGCAAAAGTACCACTCCCAAGAGCTCATAGCCTATTAGTGAAAGTGGTTACATAAATAAATAGGTACAATGAAATGTCACTCTTCATTGTATCACTCTGTTTATTTCATTAATAACAGTTATAACAACCTGCAATTGTCCAGTGTATTTGTCTCTCCCACTAGAATGTAAGTGCTTTGAGGGCAAGGCTTTGGCACAATGGAGGCACCCTATCAGAATGAATTTAATAAATAGAATACTATAGAATAAAATAAGAGGTCCTTGTAGAGGACTCCAGGTCCCTTAAGTGATTAGGTCTATCTGGGGCCCAAAATACTTCCTGCTACTCTCTCTTAAAGCTTGTTTCTGCAGATATAGCTGTCCCATGTCTGGCATTTCTAGCTTCACTCTCAGTCTTGCACAGTTGGTAAAATTGCCCTCAGTGAACTCTCAAAAACATGAGTCAGATGACCAGGAGAATTTGTTCTGGCCTCCACATGTGGCAGCCTTTCCCATTTGGGATCTCTGAGCCCAGGGATACATTGTGAAGAAGCTGGTGCACTGAGCTTAGATTAGAGATCCCAGCTTTGAATCTCAACTCTTTCACTGACTGCAGTGATTAAATTATTAGTCTGTCTGAACCTCAGACTTCTCTTCGATACAGCAGGGGTTTAATAGCACTTTCCTTGCACAGTGGATGTTTGTAAAATGTTTGGCACTTAAATGTGTTAGTTGAATCTGCATATGAGAAACTGATGTTTATAAATTATTTTCCTGTCTTCTGAGACTTTAATTCCTTATAACTCCTTTCTCCAACTGCTTGATGGAACTCAGACTTTAGAACATTTGTTCCCTACATTGCTGTTGCTTAATATTAGTGTAGGGATTTGAATACCATCTTAAACTGAAGGTGAAGTAGACAGTATTTCTGTGTCCGATCTGGAAGCTCGAGGAAAGTCAGGGAAAGAGACCAGTCTACCAGTCATGGTCTCATGGGACTGCTGGCAGTGCTTCTAGTGTGAGTCATAAACTGCCCTGCCTCTGTGGCATCTCTGAATTACCCAAGCACCAAAGGTAATAAAAAAGCAAAAGATAATGGAATCTTTGGGGTAAATTTAATGACAATCTAAGAAGAATGTTTTATTGTAGCAGTTGGGGAAAGCACTTTTTTTGGTTTACTGTCAGGGCTACTTTATTAAACTAATCATGGTAGAAACAGTGGAAGTTATTAATGAGAAAGATCGAACTAAATGCTAACTTTAATTCTCTCCATTCGAGGCCATTAATTGAAACTAATTTGCTATAAAAAATCCACGCTGAAGGTTTGCTGGACCTTTGTCATGTTCTGCCAAGCTTCTTAAGTTCCTTTGTGGGCAGCAAAGGATGATTTTATTGATTTACTGTTTGCAAAGATTTGTTTCTAGCAAAGTCTTTGTTACAGCAAATCTAGCAATTTATAATGCAAGTACAGTCATGCCTCACTTAACTATGGGAATGTATACTGAGAAATATATCCTTAGGCAATTTCGTTATTGTGTGAACATCATAGAGTATACTTACACAAACCTAGATGGTATAACCTACTATATACCTAAGCTATATGGTATAGCCTACAAACCTGTACAGCATGTTACTGTACCAAATACTATAGGCAACTGTAACACAGTAGTAAGTATTTGTGTATCTAAAAGTATCTAAACATAGAAAGGGTACAGTAAAAATAGGGTATAAAAGATAAAAATGATACACCTATATAGCGCACTTACCATGAATAGAGCTTGCAGAATTGGAAGTTGTTCTGGGTGATTCGGTGAGCAAATGGTGAATGAATGTGAAGGCCTAGGACATTACTGTATACTACCAAAGACTTTGTAAACACTGGAAACTGTGTATACCTTTGGCTACACTAAATTTATTTAAATTTTTTTCTTTCTTCAATAATAAAATAATCTCAGCTTACTGTAACCTTTTTACTTTATAAATGTTTAATTTTTTAAACTTTTTGACTCCTTTGTAATAGCATTTAGCTTAGAGCACACATTGTACAGCTGTACAAAGACAGTTTCTTTCTTTATATTCTTATTCTATAAAATTATTTTTCTATTTCATTTTATTTTTTTTTCAACATTTTTTGTTAAAAACAAAGACACAAACACACACATTTCGCTAGGCCTACACAGGATCAGGATCATCAATATGCCTGTCTTCCACCTCCACATCTTGTCCCCCTGGAAGGTAACATCACTAGGCTATAGGAATTTTTCATCTCTATTATAATCTTATAGCACCACTGTCATATATGTGGTTCGTTATTGACTGAAACATCATTACACAGGACATACCTATACTTTATTTTTCAAAATGGACATGAAACAACTCACATAGCAGTTTTAAAGACTTGTTTGCTTCCAATGCCAAGAGATAGTACCCTTTATGTTTGAGATTTACTTCGGTAAACATGGAATATAAACCGTGCTTATCTTTTCCTTCTCAAATGATATCTTTTTGGTAAGAAGTTAGCATTTGCATCAGGCCTCGTTAGCAAGATCCATCTACCTTCAAATGCACTTATTCCCAAAGTAGGATCTCTGTATTCCATATCCCTTGTCTATGTTGAATATAACCTATAACAAATTAAGGCATAAGATTTGGGTTCAAGAAGCACATGTTTCTCCCACCTGATCCCTCTGTGATATCAAACAGGTTAATTAAACTCTCTGATCCTGAATTTTCTAGCAGAATTGTTGTCCAGATTAAATATACAGCATACACAAAAGACATAACATGTCTAATACAGCATATATAAAATGCATAGCATAGTATGTCCTGAGCAGACTCTGTGACAATGATTCCCGAGCAAATGATTTATTAAGAAAGTGCTCCCAGGAGAAAGGAGGAAAGGAATTGGGGAAAGTAGGACTGGGAAGGAGGAGAAGTCAAACAAGGATGTGATTTTAGTCAGAGTCCCAGCCCCAGAGTGATCCTGCAGAGAGGAACTCTCTTGTGCAAAATATGCTTCGGATTTTGTCATGATCTAAGGCAAGACAGCTGGGCCATCTTCTTCTGTCAACTAATCAATCTGGCTACCAGATATAGTGGGGCCATAAACTCCCAGGGACTTCCTGCTTTCTGCCTCTCAGACACGGGAGTTCGATCCAAGCAGGGGCCATCCTCGCACTTGAGCTGAGTGGCAGAGGCAGGCCAGCAGATGAAGTAAAAGCTTAGTGAGGCAGCGAAGGACACTCAGAACTGGTAACACCCGTAAGGATCTAGACAGAGCACAAATGGTGTCCACTAATACATTATAAAGTCTCGATAAATATAAATTTCCTTTTCTTTATTTTCCTAAACAGTCTCTACTTCTGACATATACAGTGGCCTCCTAGTTAATCAAGGCTCTAGGTCAGAGATGGCATACATTTTGGTTTTCCAATGGCTAGACATTGCCACCAACAAGAATTTGCTGGGCCCAGAAGAATATGAACATGTGTCATGACTTGTGAAACCAGGAAGGATCTAAGATTGTTATATATTCTTGGTTTGCTGTAAATCCCAGAGTCACATAAGGATGGCAGGACAAAGAATGTTATTGCTTATTATTGTTGTTTCTACAGATCACAATGGTGATTTCAACCAGTCTACTTTTTTTTTTATTTTAATGATTAGCAAAATGTCATAGCCTACTCCTAAAATATTTTTGAGATGCATTAAAATTAGTTTTGGCAATTGCAGGTAAGGGAAAGGACTCTATGCATCAGAAACTAGCAGTTCTGACAAATGCATCAGACTCAACTCTGTTTCAGTGTATTTAAGATAAGAATAAAAGCCAACTAGCAATTTAGATAAGAAATGAAGCTTCGTACTCTCACGCAAAATATTGCATCGCAAGAACTTTCAGCGACTGCCAGCCCAGACTCATGTTCATTAAAAGCAAATGAAATTGAGAGGCAAGGATAAGAGAAGGAAATTGCTTTGGACCCTTATTGGGTTGTCCTATTGATCATGCTGGAAGGTAAAGTGCTGTTTGTGGATCTCACGTAGGTGGCTACCTTTGGGCTATGCAAATTGACAGTGAGAGAGAACTGTCCAGTAATCCATGCCCTAGGGGGAAACTGTCCAGCAATGTGAGTTTTTGTAGATATAAACCAGCTCTGAAAGCACCACATTACCTAACTCCAAGATCTGTCTCTCAGGCAAAAGGAAATATTTCCCCAAGCCGTGTTTACTGGGCTGAGTTTTAGGAAGTGACATTTACTTTTAATTCATTCAGTAACTCTTTTCCCTGGCAAGTAATCTCCACAAACACTTAGGATAACAGATGGAACTTACACCATGCCTTGAAAATTAATGGGCCCCTCCATTAGTGACTGACAGAGAGAAATCATCACTTTGACTAAAGATTTCTCAGTCTGTCCCTAGCCACCTAGAACTCAACTTGAAGAAGCATAACAGGCTGCCATGCTCAGGAAGACTAGGTAAAAGACAGGGGCGCCCGGATCTTAGGGCATTAGAGACCCTAGCTGAACATGAAGACAGTTCTAATCTTATTCACTCTGCATTTGAAAGGAGAAACAAAACAGGAACAGCATATGGAGCCCAAAGAGAACATTTTCAACACAGCTTATGTTATTAAAGAGGCAAACAGTGTCCCTCCATATAGCTAAAGCCTCCAGGCTGATTTGTTTTGAATACTGATTTAAATAAATACAAGCGATTCTCTCATAAAGCTTCAGGGTTCTATGTAATTCACTTTGGTTCTGTTCTATGCCAGAATGCTAGGGTTTAAGGGAAAGGAACTCTCTTGTAAGTGTGCATGGAATCTTAATGATGAGATGTAAAAATTTTCTCTACTTTCCTCCCTGCCAACTGGTTAGGTTTTACACTTAAAATAGATTTCTCAATGTATCTTTTTTTTTTTTTGCGACAACCCTTTTAGCAAATATTTAAAATATTAATTACTTAGAAAACCAAATCGAATTATATTTGTTTATCATGTAATTATGTGTATATAACACTTGTAGTACAAAGAAAATTTCTTTTTAACATAAATTCACTAGCTTTTGCCAGAGAGACCATATGTAGTTTCCTTCAGAACCTGCACAGTAAATTCAAATCAGTATTTTCCAATGTGAGTAGTTTCCATATAAGCAAAATGCCTGCTTATTGCTTTAAAGTTTGTCACAAGAGAGAATTTTCCAACCTTACTAGACAAATCCATAGTGGCCCAATAGTTAAATCAGATGATGTTTGTTTTAAACACCATGTTTGTTTCTTCTTTTTATAGAAGAATTCAGTGTGGAATGCCATAATGACCTCAATCATTCATTCATTCATTGAGTAAATTTTTACCAGGTACCTACCATATCTGATATATATTTGATGCTAATGTACTTGGGCTTTTCTGTGTTCTATGCTAATACTTTTATGCTTTTCCCTCTCTCCTCTGATTCTATCCCTCTTTAAGAAAATCAGTGATAAAATCAGAGAAAAATCTAAAAATCAAGTGAGGAAATAACACAGTGAGTATATTTGCCCTTAGGGCCAAGATGCCTAGACCAATGGATATTTACCAAAGGTTTCCTTTTGTCCCTAAAGGGCTGAGTTCTCAATAGACACAGCTCTGCTCGACTTTTGAAGAATTTACTTATTCATGATAGTCAGAACTCTAAACCTGATAACTATTCCTTGTGAATGAAAAACATATGGGAAATTTTCTACTCTTTTATTAAATGTTGCTGTAAAATTTACCTAGAATAAACAACTTTTGTCCTGTTGCATGGCAATCAGAGAGATACTAAAAGGGAGATGGAAAGGAATGAGTTCTCACGTGGAATGTACCAAAACCTACTTATAGGAAACTTACAATCTTAAGAGTTAGAAGAAATCAAAATCTTAGTTGTCCAATGGTTTAAATTTATTTTGCTTATTATTATTATTATAATTAGAAAAGTTTCCTCAAAGGAAAGCTTCCTAAATGTCCAGTATGTAAAACAGGTAAAAATAGAGCTTCTCTAGTTCAAAAACGAGAGAGGAGAGAAGGGGAAGTGTAGAGTCCTTACAGTTTGCTCCTACGGAGCCTATTTCCTTTAACCTCACCTAATGCAAATTCTCTAGACAGCATCATCATCAGGGGGTTGTTATTCCATTTCTGCTTAATCCCATCTCAGGACAAGGAGCTCATTGCTTCACAAGTTAACCTATTTCATCTTTTCCCAACTCTAAGATAGATGTATAGGTTTGCCGAACTCTCATTAATTACAAACCACCAGTCCAGGGGAAATTTTCAATTCAGATGGGATCAGAAATAATGTTAGACTATTGCTTATTCATTGTCAGCTCAGAAAACCTACTAAACATTCAAGGAGGAGGCAGCAATTTCTTCTTTAGGATCTTTTGAGCTCCCTAAAACAAGCTCAGGCTGTTTTCCATGAGAAATTTACACAGAGAAATGTATTCCTTGAATAACTTCAAGCATGCCAGATTCCACCTCAAGAAAATGTCTGTTCTGACACAAGTCCTTTGTAAAGGCTTGGTGTTTGAGGGGTTATAATGAAAATGCCAATAACAGACCCTTAGCAAGCAAATCTGTGCAGAAATGTTGATTGTTCAAAAGGAAAGCACATTCCAAATGCAGTATTTATATATTCTCCAGCTCTACAGACAACACTGCCATTGAGTATTGACTCTTCTCAGCCTCTAAGTCCAGCACAAACATAACACAAAACATTCCATGTCAAATAGAAGCCACTCAGATGGGCTCACATAAGAAAGAAACAGAAAAGCTTTCTTTTTACTTTGTTTCTTTGAGGAGCTATGTATGAAAGCTCTCCAAAGTTTCCAGGAGGCCAGTGAGACAGAAAATATAAGCAATGTTTGAAATTTTCCTTCCATCTCTCTGCCATGTCTTGACACGAGGGCCCTAGAGATTGTTCTCTATGTGCAACACTGGGAATGTTCAGTGGCCTTACTGCCTGTTTATGTAAATAATTTCATTGGCACACAGCCATGCTCATTCATTTACTTATTGTCTTCTGCAGCTTTCATGTTACAATGGCAGGATTGAGTAATCGCAGCAGACACGTTACAGCCCACAATACCTGAAATATTTTCTATCTGGCACTTTATAGAAAAAGTTTGCTTTAGAAGTGGCTGTAGATAGAATTCAACATAAAACAAAGGGCTAGGGCTGTAGAATTGGCCAGAGGGAACAAATTACAAATAACTTGGGTTTGTATAAACTTAGCTTTTCAATGAATTCTAAAGATCATTTAGCCTAAGGCATTTCATTTTCCATTTGAGGAAACCAAAGCCAAGAGCAGGGAGCAGAGGCGCTCACAGCCAAGCCAATGGGAGATTGCAAGGCGAAGAGAAGCCTTCCCTGCATGTGCTACAGCCAAAAGACACATCTTTATATCCTCTAGCTCAAAACATATTCAGAAATTTAAATTTTAGAGGATGTAACTATATAACAGCAGTAAGTCTCATGTTTGTTTTATCAATCAGAATTCACAGAATAAACACAAAAGGTATCAATTGAACAATAGAAGGAATGGAAGAATAGAAATCGATTCTATGTTTTTCCACCCACCATGATTTATTACATAAATTATTTAAATCTCTCTAAAGCTTCAATTTGTCAGGTGTAAAATGGGTAGAGTCATAAAAGCTACTATTTCTGAGGATTCAGTCATCATAAATGGACGATGTCTGGCACAGAGTGAGGATTCGATACATCTCAATGAAAAGAGTAAACAAACAAGTGTCTTGGTTAAGGCATGCCAGACTCTAAGACAAGCATGTAGGTGCAAAGACTTTGCCTGGGAAATAATCCCAGGCAGCCATGTGAAGTGGGAATGGGGGACAAGGAAGAGAGGAAAGCTAACAAACAGTGTAGGGGCACATGAGGCACAATCTCATGGGGACCTTCTTAGAGATCATGTGGAACCTGCCTCTGAAGTGGACAATTCCTGTCTCCTTTTGGGGGAGGGTTGCTCCTTTGCTGTGCCCTCCTTGGTAGGCATGTCCTTGGGCCCAGGGAACACCCTCAGGAAGGGCCATGGGCAGCTGCACCTCTGAATGGGACTGTGGTAGATGACTTCCAGGGTAGGTAGGACAAGGGGATAAGGTTGAAGCAGCAACTGTTTCTGCTACGATAAGCAAACAAACAAATAATATAGAATTTCCTTTTATCTTACTTCAGTTATACAAATTCTAATTCGTAAATATTTCAATCCGGTAGCAATTAATAACTATACACTTTATTGAGCTTCTGAAAATGCTTTTACATCAAAGTCTGGTAATTTAGTGTCATTATTAGCATTATTAAAAATAATAATAATAATGATAAAAGCAACCTACAGATGTCCTAAAATCTTCCAGCTAGACAAAACATGTTTGAATTCAATCAGTTTCTATATGGTTTGACTAAGATGCAGAGTATTCAATGTCTTAAAGAGTAAAGAAAGTCTCCAACTGAATTATTAAAAACAATAAAAACTCCAGCTATTACTTCTATGGAGAGAACTCAATATTGATTGTTTTGGACATAGAATAAGTTGTGTAAATTATTGGGACTGATGTTTTTTGTTTGATAAGAATTCAAGTAAAACACCAATAGAAATGTTGGAGTGGAAAAATTCATTATTTTAACATTACATCAAGTCAAAGGCCTCTATGAAATTAAAGGCTCTCTCATTGTTGTAAAAGCATGAAGGCCAACCCATAAAAGCGAGCTATACTGGGCCATTCGCCTTCCATGAGGACGCTCACCAACCAGTGTAAATAGGCACACTTCTGGCAGCAACCTCCCTTGAGGAGTCACGTGCTCTCTCATGGTGGTGGGCCCAGGTGGCAGGAAGTAGGCTCAACAGCTTCACTCCAATGGTGTTGGTGGTGGGAGGCCTACCTTTGGACTTCAGAGCACAGAAAGCATTTCTACCCAACTGATTACCTATAGAAACCTCTCTCTCTGCTCTTCAGAACCCAAAGGTTATTTTCAAGTGCATCTTTAGACATGTCCAGTTTTGACTGGATCATTTAAGAGTCTATAACTTAGAATTTACAGCAAAGGAGAATGGGTTGGCAGTGGCGTATCAGAGACACTAAAACGTACTGAGCCACTAGCCTTTGAAAGGGTCCTACATGTTTCAGATACTTATCACATTTAGTGCTCAAAGCAATCTTCTGAGGTAGGACTGAATATAACAACTTTCCACTCAGGACACCTAATGTTTAGGAAAAGTGAAGTGAAGGTCCCTTCTCAGCTGTGGTCCTGTGGGTAGATTTCTTAATGTCTCTATACTGTCTTCACTTTAATATTAAACAAGCCCTTATCTTAGAAGGGAATCTGAGAGATTGATTTAACTAAAATGTGTTCTCTCAGAAAGGCTGCATTTACATTTTAAAGGTGTAGATAATTCAGTCAAATCTATTCTTGCTGGAATGTTTGTGACTCAAGTTGGAAAGCATTTTTAGAACTTTTTCCATCTTCCAAGTTCTAAAAAGGGCAGCACCAATTCTGAAAGGTCAACAATCTCTATTTGAGTTCAGCTCATTGTCAACACTCAGAAACATTCTCTGGGCATATAACATTTTTCTAGTCCCTGCTTTTATTAATTGTGTTTGTGTGTCTGCATGCATGAAATCTTGACTTAATATCCTGGAGTAGGTATATAGCTAGCAATTTAAGAATGAATTTTGTTGCAAAAAGCATTTAAAATATTCCTTGAAATACACATAGAGGTTCTCAGAATTTGTTCGAAGCCTGTTTTCAGAAGAGACATAGATTTTCTAGAAAGATAAAAAGTTTAATACTTTTTCAGCATAGATGTTATGGGTTAAAAACAAATCTTACTTTTAAGTGAAAGGAATATACAGATGGTCATTGACTTATGATGGTTCAACTTATGGTTTTCCGACTTTACAATGGCATGAAAGCAATACACATTCTTTAGAAATCATACTTCAAGTACCCATACAACCATTCTGTTTTTCACTTTCAGTACCATATTTGATAAATTACATGAGCTATTCAGCACTTTATTGTAAAATAGGCTTTGTGTTAGATGATTTTGCCCAATGGCAGGCTAATGTGAATGTTCTGAGCACATTTAAGTTAGGCTAAGCTATGATGTTTAGTAGGATAGGTATATTTAAATGCATTTTCAACTTACAATATTTTCAACTTACAATGACATTTTACAATTACATTTTCAACTTCCCTTTATTGGTAGCTAACCCCATCATAAGTGGAGGAGCATCTAATACTGTATATGTGCTTTTGTTTTATGTTCCTGGGCATCTTGCCTGATTAGAGAAAGTCACCAAGCTTTGATTACAGTTATGGTTCACAATTTATCTTTTGCTCTGCAAGTCGTTTTAGAGAAGTGTTCATTAGAGCAAGTGTTCTTAACGTTCTAGACTCAGCATTGCAGCATGGAAATGTTCCTTAGAACCATCATCTTCACTAGCCTTTGGAAAGAAAAAAAAGCAATTTATATTGCTCTTAAGCTGTGACAAAAGGAATATAATTCTGCAATTCATTTGTGTTCCACATAAAATAACAGTTCACTAGATAATTTAGAATACTTGGGTTCTTCCAAACTCTACCGGTTGGAATGATCTTGCATTATATAGAATTTCTATTCTATCCAATTCAGACATGGTGGGTTTTTTTTTTTTTTATTGCATCCCATCATCCTTTGTCTGCATTTATTGCATTGATTTGCATTGGTTGGTTTCCATACCACTTTTCTTTACTAGATTGTGAGCTTCTTTGTTTATATAAGGCCTTGTGGGCAATTTTAAGAACTTTGTTTCGGTGAGTGAAAACCAGGGACTATTAAAGAGTTTTGAGTCTAGAAGTGATGTGATCTGACTTCTATTTTACAAGGTTTACTCTACTGCTTTGAAAATAGACTGTAGTGGGGTGGGGGCAAGGATAGAGGCAAGTAGACCTGTTAGGAAGCTATTTCAGGAATTCAGGCTAGAGAAGATGGCATCTCTGATCAGGGCAGTAGCAACAGAGGTGGAGGAGAGAGGGAGTGGGATTCTGGATATGTTATGAAAATAGAGACAAGGCAGTTCCTAATGGAAGATTTTAGTGTTATTGGCCTGACTGACTGCAGGATTGTGTTCTCATTAACTAAAATAAGAAAACTATGGGTAAAGCTGGTTAAGGGGAAGAATTCAGTTTAGGACATGTTGATTGTGATGTCTATTAGACATTCAGGTGGAGATGTTGAGTAGGTAATTATTTATGAGGCTGGAGTTTGAGAGGTTTAGGCTAGAGATATAAATTGTGAGTTGTCAACATCTCCAAGTTATTTAAAGCCATGAGGTGGGATGAGATCAGAAAGAATGAGTACAAATAAATAAGAGAACTGAACCCTGAAACATGCCAACAAAATTACAATAGTGGTACTTTCCCTCTTGAATTACAGTTTTCTCCACTTCTGCTCTTCAAAGGAGAATCTAAATATTTGCAATTAAAACAAAAGAGCAATGGAAGAAGTCTTATTCTTCACTGGGATAATTTGATGCAAATGCAGGAAGACTGTATCTCAAAATCATGCACCTAAAATAAGATTATCACTGTTAAAGAAGAGCCTGTAAAGGATCTTATCTGAAAAAGCAGCACACAACTGTCAAAACCAACTTTAAATAAATGTGACTACATCAAACACAAGCATTTACAAAAGTCTATCCTACAGCTCAATACTCTAATAAAAACAGGCCTTTGGCATTCTAGCCCCATTATTGGAAATTATCTCAGTGCCTCAATTACTGCCCGCAAATCAATGACTCCTCTATTAGCTTCCTATTACTGTCATAACAAATTATCACCAACTTAGTGGCTAAAACAACACAAATTTATTATTTTATAGTTCTGAACATCAGAAATCAGAAATGAGTTTCAATGCACTAGAACCAAAGTGTCATCAGGGCTGCATTCCTTTCTGGAGGCGCTAAGAGAAAACCTGTATCCTTGCCTTTTTTCTAGCTTCTAGAGGCTACCTATATTCCTAGGCTGATGAACCCTCCTCTGTCTTCAAAGCCAAAAGCCACATCACTTTAACCTCTGCTTCTGTTGTCATTTCTCCTTCTCTGACTCTCACTCCCCTGCCTCCCTCTGTTCTTAAAGACCCTTGTGATTACGCCGAGCCCACCTGAATGATCCAGAATAATCTTCCCTTCTAAAGATACTTGTCTTAGTTTACTAGGGCTGCCATAACAACATATCACAGATTAGGCAGCTTAAACGACAGAAATTTCTTTTCTTACAGTTCTTAAGGCTGGAAATCCAAGATCAAGGTGTTGGTTTCTTCTGAGGCTTCTCTCCTTGTCTTGCAGATGGCCATCTTCTCCGTATCTTCACATGGTCCTCCCTCTGTGTGTGTCTGTGTCCCAGTTCCCTCTTCTTATAAGGACACCAGTCATATTGAATTATGGCCCCATCTATGATCCTTCTAACCTTAATTACCCCTTTAAAGGCCTATCTCCCAATATAGTCACCTGGAGGGTTAGGGTTTCAACATATAAATCTTGGGGGTACACAATTCAGTCTATAATAATCTTCAACTTAATAATATATGCAAAATCTTCTTTGCCACATGAAATAACTAACATATTTAGAGGTTTCAAGGATCAGGACAGACATTTGGCAGGAACCATTATTCTCCCCAGATTTATACTTTCCACATATCTCTCTTGTGAATACTTGGCTCATAATATATCCAAGTGCTTATTTAACTTTTCCACTTTAGATATCTAAAAGTCACCTCCAATATAAAATATACAATATTAAATTTATAAGTTTAATCCTGAATCTTATCTTTTCCCATTGTTAGACCACCATCTATTTATTTTTTCAATAAGTAAATCCAACATGGTCTTAATCGCATAGGCCAGAAACACACGTGCCATCTCTAATACCCACCATTCTCTTGCCATCAAATCTAATCTAATGCCAAGTGCTATTTAATCCAGGGAAGCCAACTTTTTCTTAAAACACCAGATAGTCTTTGAGACTTTGCAGGCCAACCAGTCTGTCCTAACTACTCTACTCTGCAGCTATAATCATAGATGATACATAATTTATGTTTAATTTATTATAAATATGTGTGGCTATGTTCCAGTAAAGATTTACTTATAATGACAGTCAACCCACAAGTCATACTTTGTTGACCCCTGATTTAACCTTTTGAATCAGTTTCCTTCAGTCTGTCTTCACTGACAACGCCTTAGTGTAATTGATCATCATCTCTGTCTCAACCTGTTCAAAGAGCTCTTAGGAAACTGATCTATCCACACCTACTATTGAAATTCCCCAATATGTTCTTCTTAGGACAGCCAGAATATCTATATTTTAAAAATGCAAATCTGATAAAGTCACACCCTGGCTTAAAACTTTCCTTCTAATAAAGATGAAATCCTTGATGTGACCCACGAGTCTTTAAATCATCTAACTCTTGCCTAGATCTCCTGCTTCATGCCAAACTGGTTGTGTTCAGTGTCCCAGACACACTCCTCTATGACTGGCCATGCTCCTTCCCACCTCAGGGCATTTGCACATGCAGTCTCATCTGTTTAGGCTGCCTTTTCCCTAGTTTGACCTACCTGACTATTAGTCATTGTACTTGCAGGAAAAAGAAGGGTGTACCCTAATGGGATTCTGGAAAGAAGTTAGTGAAGGGATTACCATGGATCTTTTAATCCCAAGGCACCTAGACACTAACAAAAGCTAGCAAGAGCTAGCATCATGGAGAATGGATTACATGGTAGAAGCTGAGGCTACAGAGGATTGGGTTGTACAGAGGCACTCTGAGAACTAGAAAGCCACAGTTGGCAGAAAGTAGATAAGAAGTATCTAGACATTGCTCTTCTGCCACTGTCTGTTCTAATGCTAGTACCTCCCATGGGTTGAACCTGACCAGAAACCAAAAGGCAAGGGATCCTGAGAGGTCAGGTTGCCTCATTATAGGTTCTCATGGCAACATTTTCCTTCATTACACTCTTCATGATTATAATTTGTTTTTATTCACAGGAATATTAGGCTAATATTTCTCTCTTTCTCTTATTTATAGAATCCACACTTGATGATGTCAAAGATTGTGCCAGTTTTGCTTACAATTATATCACTAAATCTTACCTTAGGTGTGGCATATGGAAGGAACTCAACAAATAGTTATTAAGTGATCGGAGGGAAAAAAAATCAGTGAGTGAACTTTTTTCAGTTCTCTCTCTTTCTTTCTCTCTCTCTTTCTCTCCCAGTCCCTCACCACTACATGTACCACAATGGCATCCAGTTGATTTCTGGCAGCAGTTTTGACTCTGTCTAAGTCCCTTGCTGAACATCTGAAATAAGAACACAATTTGGCTCTGATTGCTTTGATAATTGATCCATCATAGGACAAGATTCTAACTCTTCCAGCTCCTCAGTTATTATTTGCCTCCTAAACTCTGACCACCTAAGCAGCCACCTGAGATGGACCTATCTTTCTTTTCTCCCTCCCCTACATCACCTGTATGGGGGTCAGACAAACCCTACCTGATGATTGATAAATTGTGACAATTAGTAGCAGTTTAGATGATGGAGACTATATGACTTGACCATGTTAAATTCTCATACTTTTATTTTCTTAGGAAATTGTTCATATTCTTAACTCAAAGTAAAACTTGTTTTGGCTTCCCCAGTAGATCTCTTGTCAGATTCAATGTGGTCTTGTCTTACATCCTCATTCTATTTTAAGGTAGTTCAATGATCTCTACAAATTTAAACAAATAAACATATTACATGAAATAAAGTTGTCATTTTTCTTTTTCCTCTTAAATTTGTAAAAAGAAAAAAATGAAAAAAAAAATTCTATAAAGGATTGGGCACTTTAAGAAAATAACATAGTTACTTGATCCAAAAATATATTCTCTAAGATCTGAGATAGAATTATTTTTTCATCAGGATAAAGTCAATAACAATAGAATCTATTGCAAAACCCAGAAAGTACAGCCCTGTATTAAGTATCTTGACATTCACTAAATGTCAGCAGGTAAGGTTTGCAATTTTGAAGAGACCATTAAAGAAAACTTTCTACTCAGCCTAAGCATAGCCAATTAGTATAAATAATAATAATAGACTTATTGCTGGATGTTTAATGATAACTTTAGAAAAGGTAATAACATGTACAGTTTTCTTTGGAAATATATACATATAAAAATGTAAACTTTAAAAATCTTTCTGTAAACTCTGCTGTCTTGCAGGCTTAATCAAGATATTTTAATTTCTGGAGAATGACTACAAAATACTATTCAAGGTTTGCCAAATTTCCAAAAATAAAATGATTTAACAAAAACATGGTACTAAACATAATTCAATTTCACTGATGGTTTGGAAGGGACTTCAGAGTCATGCCTGATTCCTCTTTCAGCCTCATAAACATTAATCACCTTGAGCTAGAGAATCTATTAAAGAGAGGACTCTAGTTGGTAAGAGTGATGGCTAATAACGACTGATATTCAAAGTCTCATTGTACTAGTTAATGATGTTGCAAGGGAAAGAGCATCAATTTACTTGATTTCAACCCACATTAAATTGAATAATTTTATCAAGAAAATTAATTAAATTTTATCAATAAAATAAATGAATTAAAATTGTGCAACAGAAGCCATGATATAAAATCACTTACTTGCTAGCTCATAGAATGACTCTGTTTAACTGAGGAATAGCCAGAATACTTTTCAAAGCAGTTTACATTCCCATCAGCAGTGTGTGAAGGTTTCAATTTCTCCCTATCCTTACTAATACTTTTTCTCTGTCTTTTTGATTATGGCCATCCAGGTAGATGTGATATACTATCTCATTGTGGTTTTTTGATTTGCATTTTCCTAATAGCTTAGAGATATTGAGCATCTTTTCATGTGCTTATTGGTCATTTGTATATTTTTTCAAAAAAAAAGTCTGTTCAGATCCTTCATTTCTAAGTTGAGTTATTTATTTTCAATTATTGGGTTATAGGAATTCTTTGTATATTCTGAATGTAAATCCCTTAACAGATATATGATTTACAAAAATTTTCTCCCATTTTTTGGGTTGTCTTTTCACATTCTAATTAGTGAATTTTTAATTTTTGTTATTATATTTTTCAATTCAAGCATTTTCAGATGAAATTTGAAATTCCAGCATTTCTTTTTTTTTTAATTTCTGCATCTTTATTGATATTCTGTATTTGACAAAACATTGTCATCATGACTTTCTTTACTTCTATAAGCATAATTTTCTTTAGGTTTTTGAACATGTTTATAATGGCCAATAGTTTATGTCTTAACAATTGCATTTGTGTTGTCTTTCCTGAGGCATTCCTTTTCTTATGCACATTTTATGGGATTATTATGGGATAAAAAATTATAAGATAACAGTATATGACACATTAAATGATGGTCAGGATTATTTGGACCCACTAATTTGTGATTTTTTTAAGGAAAAAGTAAACTCTAGAACTCATTCACGATAACATTAGTAGGGATTAGAGGGCTTTCTGAACTGTGTTTATTACATTATTATAAATGTGCTATTTCTGGCATACATCAAAAAAAGAAATACAGTTTTCTTGCTTAGATGATCTATTTGTAAGTTTAAATTCCTGTGTATTTTCATCTCATGCTGAGGGATGCTAAAGTGAGTGCAAAGGGACCACCTTGTATATAGGCAAAATAGTCAAAATTATCTTGAAAATACTTAAAGTATTAACCTCCCATCCTCCAATATGATATGGCTTTGCACCAATAGATCTTTTTTATAGCATCGAATGAAGTGTTTGGATTGTGCCTAGGGGTTGTATAATGTGAAAAATGGGTTTGGGCTTATTTTTAATATGCTCGTACAGGTTGAATGTTCATTGAGTGTGTGCACATATGATGTGATTCTATTAAGTATGATGTTTTGCTACATTCTCTTCTTGACAGAGGTGTCAAAAGGAAATGTAGAATGACTATGAAAATGGAAACACCAACTGAAGTTAATTTAAGCAGCTTATGTATATAATATAATCATGTACTGAATAAGGACATTTTGATCAACAATGAACTGAATATAAGATGGTGGTCCCATAAGATTATATAGGAATTGAAAACTTCCTATCACCTAGTGGTAGCGTAGATGTCACAATGTCATAACTCACTTGTTTGTGGTAATGCTGGTGTAAATTCACCTACTGTGCTGGCTGTCCTATAAAAGCATAGCACATACAATTATGTATAGTACATAATACTTGAAAATGATAATAAATGACTGTTACTGGTTTATGTATTTACTATATTTTATCATAATTTAAGAGTGTGTTTCTACTTATAAAAATAAAGTTAACCATAAAGCAGCCTCAGGAAAATCCTTCAGGAGGTAGTACAGAAGAAGGTATTGTTATCATAGGAGATGACAGTTCCATGCTTGTTATTGCTCCTGAAGACTTTCTAGTGGGACAAGATGTGGAGGTGGAAGACAGTAATATTGATGATCTTGATCCTGTGTAGGTCTAGGCCAGTGTGTGTGCTTGTGTCTTAGTTCTTAACAAAAACGTCTAAAAACTAAAAATTCTAAAAATAGAATAAAGCTTCTAGAACAAGGATATAAAGAAAGAAAATATCTTTGTATATCTATATAATATATTTCTGTTTTAAGGTATGTGTTATAAAAAAGTTAAAAAGTTAAAAAAATTAAAAAGTTTATAGAGTAAAAAATTTATGGTAAGCCAAGGTTAATATATTATTGAAGAAAGAAAATTTTAAATAAATTTAATGTACTCTAAGTGTACAGTTTTTATCATGTTTAAGTAGCACATAGTAATGTCCTAGGCCTTTGCATTCATTCACTACTCACTCACCAACTCACCCCGTGCAATTTCAAATCCTGCAAGCACCATTAGTGCTAAGTTCCATATACAAGTGTAGCATTTTTGTCTTTTATACCCTATTTTTACTGTAACTGTTATATGTTTAGATATGTTTACACAAATACCTACCATTGCATTACAATGGCCTACAGTATTCAGTACAGTAATATGTTGTACAGATTTGTAACCTGGCAGCAATAGGCCACACCATATGGCCCAGGTGTGTAGTAGTCTATTCCATCTGGGTTTGTGTAAATGCACTCTGAGATGTTCGTGCAATGGAATTGCCTATGGATGCATTTCTCAGAATATATCCCTGTTGTTAAGCAAGACATGACTGTAGTTAAAATGCAATAAACTTTGTAATATTTCAATTGGAAAATAAAATAAAATGCTTAGTAGATCTTTTCTGTGGAGATTCTCATCCTTTTTTTCCCCCCTTTGGTGAGATTTTCATTCTTGACAGACTCAAATAATTCACTCCTCAGGAAGACAGGTGGAACTCTTCTTCCAGCTCCTTTTTGGCTTTGGCCTTTGCTGCTCAATCATTCAAGTCACTTTATTCATTTTTTAAATTGACTGCATTCACTCAATATTTTCATAACCATCTGGTGGAGTGAATCATGATAATAGTTTTCATTTACCTTATAGTCTTGGTAATGAAAAAATTGTGAAGTTTGAAAAGTGCTTTATTTTCTTAAATACCAGATTACTGAAGTAATCTTTTTTAAAAAGCAGGCTCATAAATCTAAAAGATGGTGCTATAGCAAGCATCTAGAGAAAAACTTCTGCACTCTGAATATCATCATGTCAATTTGGGGTAGGTATATCAAGAATAATTTGCTAAATCGGGTGTGCAAAGGGTGCTTACCTATCTACAGACAGAAGAGGGAGTGTCATCCAGAACAGTCTATGTTTAAAATTGAGCATACATGTCCATAAATATGCTTCGCACATATCTCTACTTGTTACTTTGTTTATTCATTTTTATGAGGAGCAGCCTTAGATGATTGTAGGACAAACTGATGCCTATTGGGTGAATGAGAACATTCCTTCAGGACAGAACTCTAAAGGCACTTGTATCTCCCTCAGTTCACTTAGGTGTATTATAGGAAATATCTTAATTTAAAAGTCGTCAAGGAAGTAGAAGCAGCACATCTGAGCCTGTGGTCTGAACTTCACTGTTTGCCAACTTAAAAGCCTTTAAGGGCCTAATAAGTGTTAATCCTGAATCATGGGACCAAGTGTTGGGGATATGAGTGGATCTGTGTAAAATTGCAGAGGCGTGCTCCATTTAAAGCACGTCTATACTAATTTTTAAAATACTCTACGGAAAACAGCACACAACTTCAGGCCAAATTTATCTATTAGTTACCAGTATCTGAACACTAATATTGTTTAAATAAATATGCGAGGCTCAGAATCATAGACCTGTCATACCATAAACATGAAGTTATACAATCTGGCAGTCTATATTTCTTTCCTTTTCCTTTTCAAAGTTATATAATTCTACTTCATATAACTGTGAGGCATACCTTTGGTGATACAGTCCTCACGCAAATGAATATTAAAGAAATTAATGGTCAATTATTCTAGTCATTTGGAGGGATTGTGTTGAAAATACTATAATGATTGTCTTATATGTACCAGTGACATTATTGTTTTTTTAATTTGAACAAAATTATATGGCAGATATTAACCCCTATTTTACAGACAAAGACAAAGCAAAGTCAAGTGTCTGGCTCTAAGGTACTTGGCTAATACTCTGGGTTGAATTGTGTTCCCCCAAAAGTTGTATGTTGAAGTCCTTACTCCGAGTACCTTAGAATGTGACTATATTCTGAGACGTGGTCTTCAAAGAGGTAATTTAGTTAAAGTGAAATCATTAGGGTGGGCCCTAATCCAGTATGACAAGGAGTAACCACCATCTGCAAGCCAAAGACAGAGGCCCCAGAAGAAATCAGCGCTGTGGACACCTTGACCTTGGACTGTTAGCTTCCAGAAGAGTGAGAAAAAAAATTCTCTTGTTTAAGCCACCCAGTCTGTGGTACTTTGTTATGGCAACCCTAGCAAAATAATACAGCTAAGTAATTCAGAAATCAGTAATTCAGTAATTCAGAAACTCAATACTACCTGAATTCAAAATTAACTATATCCAAACTTCCATAAACAAATCCAGTTTGAAATACTTCTAACATTTATGTAGTTCCCTCTAATACTTTCTATGTCAGTCTAGATCTTCCAAGAAGCAGATCCCAAGACAATATTAAATGTGCAAGGATTTTATTAAGGGAAGTGCTTCTGAGAGAAAATGGGCAGGAAAAGGCTGGGAAAGTCATGAAACTATGAAGCAAATCTGATCCCAAGTAGGGATAAAGGCAAGGAAATTGGTGGAAGTGATCAAGACTGCTGTGCAGTTTAAGTAGGTTCAAAATCCTTCAGAAACTCCTGAAACCAAAGTTGGCTATGAGAGGAGGCCCAGGTTGCTGAGAGATAAGCTCCCATACAAACTTAGTCCCTGGCTGTCTGTGGGAGATGTGGCCTTAGTGTAAACATACAAGAGTGCAAAAGCTACAATCCTTCGTCAATTACCTCCTTGTACTTGGAGATCTGCCAAGTGCTCATGGACACCTCACCTTGCAATTTTATAACCTTATGAAATAGGTTTAATTTTATAAAGGCAGATCATATGTACCATCTCAGAAACAACAGGTGTATTTATTCACCACATACTCGTTCACTATGTGATGAGAATTTGACAACCATCAAGGAGCTAAGGAACATGAAATGATGACAGCAAAGAAAAGAGTCTTCATTTTTAGGAAATCCACAAACTCCTTGAGAAATCAGAGATGTCTATGTGAGACTCTAGAGGATAATTCAAGAAAAATAGTTGATCATACAATTCAAATTGATTTCTCAAAGCATGATTTATATACCATGTAGTACAAGAAGATGACTTTAGGTGGTTCACAGGCATTTTTTTTATTTTAGTATTTAATCATAAATTTTAATATACTAGAAAAAATATGTAAACAACACATCAAATCTGTGATTTAATTGACAATGTTGCTTAGCAGAAAGACTTTGGACTTCAAGACGAGTCTTCCATGGGTAGAGCAAACACTGTGAAGATGTTATAAGATTTACTGAAGTTTGGAAAACACTGACATGATGAATTGTGCTATTCATATCTAATCCTTCTATGAATTTATCAAATGTTAGAATCAGTGGCAAAAAGAAAAAAATGGCTGCTATTGAATTTAAAATAGATATTAGACCTTTGAAAGGCACCATTTTGACTATCGTGTCAAAATATCATTTTTCTTAAGAATTTAGACTAAAGTTTAAGATTCCTTCCAATTTTAATATTTTATCTTTTTTAAAAGAGCTGTTTCTCCTGAGCTCATCCCCTCAGTGTTTATTGAAACCTATTGCACAAAGGGTACTCAAAAAAATACACAATGTGCAAAATTCAGTTCTTTCTTACAAGAAGCTCTCTCTCTTATGAGACAGTCAAAATCAGATAATCACACAATTCAGTGCCTTTAGGAGAAAGGGTATGTAGGCAGCATTATAGTAACTTAAGTTGAGCTTCTCATCCGGTTTGTGAGAGAGCAGGGAATGTGTATTGGAGAGGCAGTCATGTGGCAGGTTAACGTGGACGGGAGTGTAGTACGAATAAAGGTTACATGGGTGATGATAGAGCTACTGGAGCCCAAAGTGTGAAGCAGGAAATGGCATATAACTTAAATGTTTTATTCTAATAAAATTTATGTTATATATATCATACAATTATGATACAATATGGCATATATGTCATATAATTATGTTATATATATCATACAATCTAGTAAAATATATATAACATAAGTTTTACTATTTTAGTCATTTTAAGTGTACAATTCAGTGGCATTAAGTACATGTCCAGTGTTATGCAACCATCACTTCTATACATCTCCGGAATGTTTTATCATCTTAAACTAAAACTCTGTACCCACTGAACCATGATTTCCCACTTTCCCCTCCTCACATTCCCTGATAACCTCCATTTTACTTTCTGTCTCTATGAATTTGCCTATTCTAGTTATCTCAAATATGTGGAATCATGTTGTATTTGTCCTTTTCATCTGGTTTATTTCACTTTGCATGATGTTTTCAAGGGTCTTCTATGTTGTAGCATATGCCAGAATTTCATTTCTTTGTAAGGCTAAATAATATTCCATTGTGTGTGTATTATACTACATTTTGTTTATCCATTCATCTGGCAATGGGCATTTGGGTTCTTTCCACACTTTGGCTATTATGAACAATGCAGCTGTGCACACTGGTGTGCACATATCTTTTGGGTCTCAATTCTTTGGGGTATATATCTAAAAGTATAATTGTTGGATCATATGGTAATTCTATGTTTATCTCTTTGAAGCACCATCATACTGTTTTCCTTAATGGTTGCACCACTTTACATTCCCATTAGCAATGCATACGTGTTCCAATGTCTCCACATCTTCATCAATACTTGCTATTTTCCATTTTTTTGGTGTTAGCTTTTCTAATGGATGTAAAGTAATATCTCATTATGTGTTTCGGGATAGGGGTGTATTTGCATAAAGAACATCAGAGCTGTAATTTGTATGTCTCATTTAAGGAGAAGACTGAGGCAGGGAGAGTAGGAGGAAGCCTGAGATAATCCAGAAGAGAGATAATGAGGGTCTGATTTATGAAAGTGGTACCAGATGGAGAAGATGAAACCCATTCAATAAACAGTGCGGAGATAACATGAGCAGGACTTGACAGATTAGGTATCACGGACTTTGAGGGAAAAGGAGAAGTCAAGACCCCTCCTCAGTGTTCAGTATGGCTTCCATGGAGAATGTGGTGCACCTGCAGGAGAAGGACCTCTTGTATGTGAAGATAAGTCCTGATCATGTTGCATTTGAGGTATCCACGAGATAGTCAGACCCAGAAGGTAGAAGTAAGCACATGACCTTGAAGATCCAAAGTCTGGATTGGAGAAAAAAAGACATAGATGCCATAAGAATAGAGTTGAGGCTTAGAAGGAAAAGCATGAATGAGATTACATAAAGAAAGGGAGGTCTGAGGATGGATTCCTGGGGAACATCAACATTTATGTGAGTTGAGAAGTTCATGAAGATTCAGAGAAGTAGAGGAATAATGAGGAGAGTTCAGTACCATGGAAGGTGACAAAGAAGAGAGTTTCAAGGAATTAATAATTTTACTGTACCAAATGTAACAGGAGTTTCTAGAAATACTATAACGATCCAAAGAAAGTCCTTACACTGGAACCCTGGACTCTGTCCATTGAGTCATATCCTGTATTTTGTTTCAGTTCTAAGCCCAAATTCCAATTTCAGGCACAGAATAGACACTAGCACCCACACAATAGCTTATGCAGTGTTTCATTTTACTTGACACAAATCCTGCCTGGTGGGGCCGGTTCTGTGCAAAAGGAGACGAGTGCCCCTGAGAACAAGGGTTGAGATAATGAAATGCCTTCCTGTGTCAAGTGCTGTTGTAGCCTCTCTCATGACCCATTCTGAGCCCAAGGTCCTGGTGGTATTTTCAGGGCTTCTTCTCTGCTATGGAGTGGAAACTGAACAGAGCTGATCAACCCCACACCCAGTGTCTGGAGATCAGAGTGTCATCCAGGAGAATTTACCCCTGTCTGGAGTGCCTTCCCGAGCATCAGGATGTACACACTGGGTTCAGCATGTGGTCTGCACACTTGATGACTCTTTACCGGCCTCTGGTTCCCACTCTTCTTCCATGAAAGTCTTGACCTCCTAATCTAATTCCTACCTTTGTTTTTCCCAGGGCTAGATTTTGATGCCAGTATCTGTCACATCATCTCAGACTGGGTTCCACTGCTGAGTTTGTGTTCCCTCCTCTCTTTAGACCCTTTACTTGTTGGCTCTAGCCCAAAATTAGCTGGTGTTTGCCTTCCTAGCTTGAACTTATTTAAAGACTACAAGCATTAAATTTTACAACTGTTTGCTGAGCACCTACTACATGCCAAGCACAATGCTGGGTGCTGGGCATACCACAAGCCACATGCTTGATCTCTGTCCTCTATGAGCTCATGTCCCATTGAAGTGCTGGAACTATGTGTGGGAACAATATGATTGTTCAGTGGTGACACACTTGCTTCCTTTGCAAATTAGCTTAGTACATTCTTACCACACTTTTGTTTATCTTTCTTTCTCTCTTTCTTTCTGAAAGACTCTAAACATCAAAACTGTCTCGAGACCAATTTGGGCTTCTTTCATGGTAAACTAGTTAGGAGACAATTCATCCAGCCTGTCTCAATCATGCCACAGAAGCTCAGTGATGAAATTAGATTCTGAAAGGGATAAACAGAAGCATTAAGTACATCCAAAAATAAATCTGTTGAATCTGAGGATAGTAAGGGACTTTCCTCAAAGCCACTTTGGAAATAAGATTTTAGTGGGATTGGTTGTTCTTTTTTAAGGCCAAGGTTGAGAGAATCATTTATCTATCTAGACAACATCGAAGAGGCTTAATGTTTGTTGACTTGGAGACAAAGTAAGAATAAGCTTTTCATTATAAATGTGTTGTTATACTTGGAAACTAAGAAATAGAAGCACTCAGTAGGCACATATGTGCCCAGTGATCTGGTTTCTGTGAACGTTCTCTATAAATCTAAATTATAACTAATCATTTATAGTCAGAAACAGGTGCGATGTAAGTATGCAAAGCTGTCATGATGATAAGTGCTATTTTTTCAAAGTTGCATGGAAATAATACCATACACAAAACGATGGAAAAGTACTACTGAAATAATAGCATTGTCCAACTATCCTAGACCCTTAAAAGACTTTGAGAACAATGACAACTTGAGATGGTTATCCTTGTGACTCAGCGATTAGAAGACACTTCAGAAACAAGAATTGTATGAAAGTTTGAGTCAGTCACACAAAGTACAAACAGATCTTCTGCAATGCAACCAGTACATGAATATGATAGAAAAAGCACTTCCAAAGTTAATGAGGAAGAATCCTAATACTGGGTTAGTGCATTTCACAAGAAAACAAAGAAGCCAATTATTTCTAGTTTTTTAAGTGACTGCACTTTACTCCCCCTCTCTTGCTGCCTCTAATTATAATCAAAATTATTATTCATCTTTTGCCCAATTAATCTCTTACTATGTATATATTGTCGGTACTGATTTCATCCAGAGACATTGAGTAGAATAAATGAGATATATGTTCAGGTTATATTTCCTAAAAGGTGAATCTCAGGACAGGATGATCCAATATAAACTATTTTGAAATTGCTTGGTTTCATGAACCCTTGAACTGGTGGCATGAATTAATATCAACCTGAAATTGTTCTCATTTTCAAACAATATCCAAGTGTACAAAGACAACCTTGAAAAGATAAAACTAGAAAAAAATCATTGCTTAAGTTTTTAAATATATCTTATGTTTCAAAATTTTCACCTTAATCTGCATACTAAATATACTATGCTGTTATTGCTAAAAATCAGTTTGAAAATGTCTATGTTGTAATTAGCCTCAAAACAAGTGTTATAAGCTTGGTGGTAAAGGCATTCTTATTAGTCTACGATCTGTCCCAGTTTTGTTCCCAAAGCAGAATTCTCTGGTGTGATCACTTAACTTGATTGCAAAACCTGTCTCCAAATGCAATTTTGCTATTTCTCAAAAGCAAATCCATCCTGTAAAGGTCAGGGATTTTCCTGGCAGTAGACTTTCAAAAGAACACGCCACAAACTCTGCAGGTGCATTCCATGAGGAATTCAAGAAGGTATTCTGTACCCTAGTAGCATCATTAAACAAAGTGGTTGTCTCCCAAATGGACTTCTCAGAAAGGTACCAAATTTCTTTTAGATGTATAATTTCTCTTTTATTTTAAATTTTAAAATCAGACACATTGCTTTATAGTCACACCTTATATTCTTTCAGTGAATGGGGGAAGGAAAGGAGGGAAGTGTGGGCATATTCCTATAACAACAAATCAAAGACGATGTCTGGTGCTTTTGCATCGCTGTTGGTGACAGTGATGTCTGTGTTCTCATTTGGCTAACATCTTCAGGACCTTCAGTATTAACTAAGTGACTGAGATATGTCTAAGGAGCAGTAGGCATGTGACTATAAGTACCCCTCTCCAACAAAGTCTGCAGTTGGTATATGCCTGTTACTTCCTAGGGAGCCAGAGTTGAGTCCTGATATTGTGTCTTTCTCAGAACATAAACAATCATTGTCACACTTTAAAGGCAACCTCAGTATTTACTCATCTTAGAAAAGCAGTGAAGCCAGGTGAAGTGGTTCCCAAAGAAGTCATAAGTTAGAATCCCTTCTGGAGGCTTTAAAAAGTATAAAAAACATGGTCCTATCCTCAGACATGATGAGTTGTTATAATGGAAAGTGGGGCCTAGATGCTCGTGTTACTTAGAGGTTCCCATCAGTGAGGCTAACACACTCAGTCCTTAGGCCAATGTTTTCAAATACCTGAGGGTAGTAAGAGGTGTTTGGGTGTCAAAAAGGTCTATGTTAGGGTCCTTGTCTCATTGTTTCCTAGGCATACGACCATGCACAAGTTTCTTAACCTCTCTGAACCTCAGAGTCCTCATTTCTAAAAAGACAGCCTACATGGCTACCCTATAATGTTGTTAGGATTTATTAAGCCAGTCCATGAAATGTATCTCACGTGTAGTAGGCTTCTTAATAGAATTCCTGACTCCTAGTCTTTACAACCCTGCTCCTCCTCCCAGTCACTGGATGTTATGGGCTAAATGCTTGCATCCCCTTGAAATCCATATGTTGAAGCCCCTAACCCTTTGTGTGACGGTATTTGGAGAAGGGCCTTTGGGTGGCAATTAGGGTTAGGATAGGTCATGAAGGTAAGATTCTAATGACAAGTTTAATGTCTGAGAGAAGGTCATGAGAGGACATGGTAAGAAAGTGGCCATTTGCAAGCCAGAAGGAGAGCCCTTAACAAGAGCCAAACTGGCCAGCATCTTGACCCTGAACTTCCCAGACTGCAGAACTGTGAGAAATAAATGTCTGTTGTTGAAGCCACCCAGTCTGTGGCACTTTATTATGGCAGCTCTAGCTAAGACAGTAGGCAAATATATCTTTGAAAATTGCATAAACACAGTTAAGACAGTTAAATGGGAAAGGGGGTGAATGGGACATTTTCCTGCAAATTAGTCCCTGTGAGAATGTATTTTCAGAGCTTGTGTCTATAGAAGCTCAGAGAGAGCAGCACAGAGAGCCCAAGCCCATGTTCTTCTCCCGGCTTTGGCAAGATATGGACTAAGATGCCCTAAGAATTTGGAAATAGAGTGAAAAAAATGATATATTCTGAAAATGAAACGATCATAAGATGCATTACAGTAGACATGTGGAAGAAAAAATATGAGATGGTAATTAAAGGCATTATAAAGGAGTCTAGAAACAATCAAATAGTCCCTAAAAGAAATCTGGAGTAACCTCTGTGAAAGAGGCTGGAAGTTATTGTAATTCTCTACAAGAAAACCTAATCCAACATGTTTGCCCTCCCCAGATGTTAATTATGTGAGAAGGAAGGAGATGGTCAACCTTTAACATACAAAAGGAGAGAAAGTCTCAAGAATCAGAAATCAGGAAAATTCTGTTTCAGAACAATTTTCATTCATGGTGGAGGCGCTAAACAGAGAGTTTACTGAAACTAGCTTTCAAAGCTATCCAAAGCTATGCTGAAATTTCATTCAGTCATTTATTCATTCAGTTTTTGAACAAACATTTATTGAGTATCAACCATGGCCATCCACTAGGCCAGATGCTGTGTACGCATATTGCGAAGTCCAGCCCTTATATTTAAGATTATCAGGCATGTAATAATGTGTGTGTATTTGTCTTTTCTAAAAGTTCCACACTTTTAATTAGCTTTTCATATGACTAAGAGCTACAGATCAATGAGCAAATTAGCTCACTCTATTTGATCCTTATGATCCAGAAAACATCTGCTCCTTTGTTATTGGTAAAAGTTTTTTTTTTTTTCAACTAGTGCAATAGTTAGCCTGCAATATGTATAAGGCAGACAGCAGAAATCCTGAGATCCGGATCTTTAGGGGAGGATAAAAGGGCCATGGGAGTCTGAGAACAAAGGTGCTTGGAGAATTAAATTATTTAAATGCATCTCCTAATGAAACACCCCATGATTAGCACCTTGCTGTTTCCTAAAAGGAAAAATGCCCATAGCTGCAAGATGAAGTTGCATTTATTCTAACCCATACGTAATTTTGTAAATAATTATATTTTTACAAAGATTTTATAGCATAGAGCAGCTTTCTGGCAAGCACAATAGACAGCCTCATTTCAGCCAAAGCACTATAAGACTTAATGGATTCCCAAAGTTATTTATTATATTCTCCAAATGAAAAACCAACTAGAAAACAAAAAGAGATGGTTAAAAGGTAGGATGCGCGAAAGTTTGTTAGCAAACCTTGAGAAGTGAATGCAGTTCTAAGGTGGATTCTTTAACAAAAATATAACTTATATAACTTGATTGGATGTGATTTTTTTTTCTTTTTGAGCTAGAGCAATCAACAGTTTTTCTCTATTCCAATCCTGTCTGCAAGCCTCTGTTCTGAGCAGTATTGGCTGGGTAGAAACATTTTGGCAGCTACTGTATATTCTATGCTTAACCAGGTTTTTAATCATCCCAGACAGGGGGGACATTTTCTTTCAAACTAGGAGCAGGCTATGAAATGGAAGACTCATTAGAAACAAAAACAGATGAGTTCCAATTAAACTAACTGTTCTCTGGCAAACCCCCAGTGTCTTGGAGGGTAACTTTGTTTAACTAAGGTTTACAGAACAAACAAGTGTGTTTCAGGTGTCATTACCGAAAAGAAAGTCAGAGGATGACTCACAATTGGTTTCTTAGTCAGATTAGTTCTCATTTACTGTCGCCTGGGACTGTTCACAATCAGGGCTTCCCTTTGGCACCATTGTTTTCTTCTGAGATAATTACTGAGAAGTGTTCGGGGCACCATTAAGTTCAGATCTCTCCATTAGACTTCAGAGCTTGGTTACATAATGATTACATTTCTTTCACTTGCTTTGCTTTCAAAACGACTTTCTCTAAATTCTGGAACATGGATATTGTCAGTCCTAGGATCAATCTTCAGCAGTTCCTTCTCCTGTGTTGGATGCCTTCCCCTGGACAGGTGCTGCTGTGTGTGAGGGGTCCCAGCCCTTCAGAAGAACTCAGTTTCCCTTCTAAGTCTTCTGGAAACAGTGACTCTCCACACCAGCTGCCCATTAGATTTACCTGAGGAGTTCTGAAAATCCCCTAATGTCCGAATTTTATTCCCAGACCTGCTGATTTAATTGTTCAGAAATGTTTTTAAAATTTTTCAAATTTTTATTCATATTTATTTTAAATTTCACTAGTGATTCTAATGGGAATTCAGGGCTGAGGACCACTGACTTAAACATTGTACCTTTCACATTATTCATCAAGAGACCGTGGAAAGTCAGCCAGGCACTGCCAGGAAATTCACTTGGAGTATTTTCAGTGACACTGTCCTTAAGAACAGAGAGAAGAATTTGTTGTGAGGCCTTGCCAAGCTAAATCATTTCCAGGCACTACATTTTGTTGAGAACATCCTCTATCATGCCCCATCCTGAACCCTAAGTTAGTTCAGCCATGACAATACACCTGGTGAAGCCACACTCCTTCAACCCTCCTTGCCATTTCACATGCTGTCCTCTCCCGGGCACCTCACATACCCATCCCCTCCCTGCCTCATGTCCCAGGCAAAATCCTACTTCTCCATCAAGACCCAGCTCAACCCCCACCTCCTTCCTGGACACACTCATTCTACCCACAGCAAGCTTCCATTCTGCCATGCTTCCGTAGGAACTTACACACATCATCATCATAGCTCTTGACATATAATACCATCATGTGTCATGTGACATATCTGTTTCTCTGGATAGATTATGAGCCCTGGAAGGGCGATGCTTAGAGCTTACAATGAGGAGTGTCAGTGTTTGATTTATTGTTGATCAAGAGCAAGTGTCTTTCTATCTCAGGGCCTTTGCAGCTCCTCTTCTTCCATCCACAGCGTATGTGCTGTTGCCACATTTTATAAAGGTGGGAAGAAACTCAGATGTTACTTTCTGGAAGAGGCCTGCAAGAAGCAACTCCTCAATATGTCTATATCACTTTACTCTGTTTTATTTTCTTTGTGGTGTTTACCAAGCATCTACATTTCTTTTTTCCATTTGTTTTCTTGGTTGGCATCTCTCTCTTCCTCTGGAATGCAAGGTTTTAGAGGGAAGGTTGTGTCTTACCCACTGCTATAAAACAAGACCTAGAATAGTGCCTATATCACACAGTAGACCGCAAATAAATAGTTGCTCTTGACCAGCTTTCAAATCAGATAGATCTGAGTTTAAATCCTGGCTCTATTAATTCCAGTTTGTGCCCCTGGGTGAGATTCATAAACTTCTCTATGTCTTAATCTCCTCCATCCTAAGGCTCTGTATCACTATCTTGTTGATATAACACCTTTGGGTGTGGGGAGATAAACATCATATTCAATGAATACATCAACCGAAATTCACATGTAAATTTCAGGAAAAAAAATATCAGGAGAAATAGTGTGTTTTAGAATCAAAATAATTGGATAGTACTTCCCTGGCAGGGATACTGCTATGATTAAATAAGAAGGTATTTGAAGGACCTAGCTGAGGACCTGTTCTTTCCCCTTCACTATATCCAAAGTCACTCTATATTTTAACCATGCAAGAATGCTAGATATCAGCCCCCTCAAATTCTATCACTTCATTTTCAAATACAGTTGTGCCAAACTGCATTCATAGTGAAATTCATCAAACTTGTCCCCTTGTTCTGCATAATTTGGGAGCTTATTTGGTCTCAGCTCTCAGGCAAGCTATATATATAGAAAAAAATGATAGATACTGTGTTTCAAGGAAATTCATGTAATAAGTAAATATTAAATATAAATTATCTTAAACATCTATATGCTAGTTATAATAGAAACAATGAAAGCCTTTTGTGATTAAGCCTTCATAATTTATTCAGAAAACATTTCAATAAATGGGAAAAAGTGGGAAAGACCCACAGATTACTGATTGGTTTTATCGGCATTGTACCTATACTGCCAGGGAGTATATTCTCCCGGTATTTGAGAGAGATGTAACCGGCTTGCCGTGTCAGCGGAGGCATGTGGCTGGCTTTGCTTGTGTCTTGATCCCCTCCATGTGACCAGATGGGTGTCAGGAGAAACTCATTGTCTTTCCAGACATCTGATCTGCAGTTAATATTATAATCTGGGAACCCCCGGTGGTTTACAAGGAACTTCCAGCTGTAGTATAGCATTAACTATCATAAAAATACCATATTTAATATGAAAAGGTCTATAATTTTGCAATTCACATGAGTTATAATGTCTCTAAGCCAAAGCCAAATAATGTCTTATTGATCTCTCCATTTCAGAGATGTTGCACGGATTGCCCCATCTCTCTCTACTTTAACTTCTTCCTCTCTGCTGGCTCGTCAATATGTTTTTATGTTATACTTATACCACTCCATGCCAACATCCTCCCCACTTTACATTTTTTAATCCCTTAAAACAGAAACACGCTTGTTTCCAATTCAGTATCCAATGTCCCCACACAACTGAGTTTCCATCTTCGCTGCCCTTCTGGACCCGTGACACCCATATTGTGAAAATGAAATCAGTTTTTGCTTTAATGGCACTCTGTGCATTTGAAACTAATTATCATTCATTAAATGTGAAAACAAATTACTTTGGCTTTTTGACACAAGGCTTTCCCTCTCCCCTTCCAACTTCTTTGTTCTCTCTCCATAGCATTTTAGAAAAATGCTGTAATGCTCTCCAGGACTCTGACCTGCAGCTTTCTGATTTCAAGGTTGTTGTTTTTTTTTTAAGCACCAAAAGAAGCAAGAAAAGCTTCATCTTTTTCTGCTGCGCCACTTTTTATAAAAGGATTTGTTCTGTAAAATTTGGTCTTGGATACCGTACCTTTCTTTTTTCCTCACCCCTTAAGTCCATATTGTAGCCAAAGGGAGCTAAGATACAAATCTGATCACGTCATTCTCCCGCACACATTCTTCAGTAACTCCCTGTGAATTTCAAGTGCCTTAGAATGACGTATTCAGCCCTCCATGACCTGGCCACCCCATATCTCTCTAGTCTCATTTCTAACTCCTTCCTGATTTGTACTTATTCATTTGTTAGTACTATGGAACTTCTAATAGTTCCCCCAAACATGTCATGTGGTTCCAGAACCCCATACCTTGATCTAGGCTCTTGCCTCTACCCAGAATCATTGTCTTAACTTTATTAGCTTGAATAACTCTTGCTTATCACTTAAGACTCTGAGTACCACATCTTCCTTATAAACCTCCTTTGAAGATGGATGTATGAAATGTTACTGACAAAAGAATTCCTGAAAAAAGAATATCTAGTTTGATTTAATAAAACAACATCAGCAGTAGCACTAGCTCAGGTGGGTGGTAAGGCACCTTCTAGTCACATTCTTGCCACTAACCAGCTGTGTGACCTTGGACAAATTATTGGACCGCTCTAGTTCTAAATTTCCTTTTGCCTGTGATGAACTCTTTAAGCTAGAAGCTTTCCAAAGTTCTCCCCAGCTTCCGCTTTTTGCATCTTTTCACTAAGGACAGAACATCTCAGAGCTGTCAATAAATCAGCAGTTTAGTACAACTACAAGCCTTGTTGTTTATTGATCACTCTTAGGTAAAGTGGCTTTTATATGAAATCAATACATGTGTTAAATGTATTCAAAGTAATTGCTTTATATACTTAAAGGAATCACACTGCCCATAAAAATGAAGTTGGCCTAGCCCCACCTTGTGGACTACAGTGTTTTTTCCCCCCCTTTCATTGAAAGCTACCAGTTCTGGGAAGATAGATCTTGCTTGGCAGAGAGGAAGGAGCATGGATTTTGAAATCAGACCTGGATTCAAATCTTGGCACTGTAATTTACTTTCTTTGTGACTTTCAGGAGGTTACATAACCTCTCTCTGCTTCTTCTGTGCTAAAATGGAAATGATCACTACTAAAGGACATTAGTAGGTGAAACATATGTCAAATTCAGGACAAAGTATACAAACACAGGAGGCACCTAGATGTTGTTGTTATTGTTGTTATTATTACACTAGCTAGGAGAGATAAGATCACTCAGCTAATGATGCACAAAACTTCCATTATGCGGGGGACATTTATACCAGTATCACGTAATCATAAGATTGTCTGATGTTAGGTTGAGAGACAATTCAGGGATAAATTAGTTTGATTCATTTATTTTACAGATAAGGAGCATGAAAGCCAGAAAGGTTAAATGACTTATCCCCAAATAATTATCAATTGATGTTCCAGGGATTCGAACCCCATTCTTCTGAATCAAAGTGTAATCCCTTCCCTTTAGTTTATGCTTCTCAAACTTGAGCTTGCATCTCAATCACCTAGAGAGCTTGTAAAACACAGATTGCTTCACCCACCCCAGAGATTCTGAATCAGTAGGTTTGGGGTAGGCCCGAAAATTGCATTTTATTTATTGCTTACGGTGTACTTTGAATAGCATTGCTATAGACAACCCCATTCTGAATTGGCTAGGAAGAGTTCTCAGCTTTCTTAAACACCTCACTCTTGGGAAGTGACAAAGAGAGAAAGATGAAACCGTATGTCTTGATTATGTCCTGCGAGGTTTTGTATGGGATACAGCACTGCCAATGAATGCAGTATGAGCTATTCTCCTCTTGCTGCCTTTTCTTAGACAAGAGGTGTTAAGTTTCAGCAAAACATTCTCCCAGGCTTATTCTATAAAAATTACAGTTTGTTTTGGCTGATGTGTTTATAGTCATATTCAGAGCTTATAGAATGCACATTGAGAACTGCAGTTTCTGAGATGAGAAATTGGCTCTGAGTCTCATTTACTTTGTGCAGTGGAAGACCGCGCCGCTTTTGTACTTCAGTGGTGGGAGAAAATACAGCACAGTAAATGCTATCTGGAAAGATGAAACACGGAATGAGTTTGAGTAATTGAACAGTGCCGCCTATTTATCTCCTCAGAGAAGAGGGAAACTGATTATATCCCCAAAGTTCATTCGTTAAGCGGGCAGTTTAGAGCTCCCAGCTCATATTTCCATAGAAACAATCCTGCTCTTTCAACTGTATTATGCATTACAAAGGGTTCTAATAAACTTAACCTGGAAACCAAATTACCACTCCTAAAATTATTTCTGGGGAAATATGTCTTCTGCTTTGGGATAAGAAGGAAAGAGAGGGTCCAAGAACAAATACACAGCGTTTCATGGAGAAAGAGGTGTTGCGGCAGTCAGATTAGATTCCATCCCAGTGCCAGCAAATTTTGTGCAAAAATGAAAGCACTTTAAAACTCTCTCAGTTTCCTTATCTGCTAAGTGCAGATAATATACACCTCACAGAGTCCTTGTGACAGTCAAACGTGAAAATACATGTGAGGGCTCCGCTACCATATCTTGAACAGACTAAGGACTCGATAAATTACTGTTGTCATTTCTTAAAGAACATGCATTCTCTGGCTCCTATTTATTCATTTTTCATCTTTTTTTTAAATTTCAGCATATTATGGGGGTACAAATGTTAAGGTTAGGTACATTGCCCTTGCCTCCCCTCCCCCCTCAAGTCAGAGCTTCAAGCGTGTCCA
>VBSM01002608.1:83094340-83346231 GCA_008086735.1 Cheirogaleus medius
TCTTGTTTCACCTCACTTTGGATAATGGGCTTAAGCTCAATCCAGGATAATATATGCGCTAGCTCGCTCTAGTTTCTTAGAATTGAATAACGACCAGCAAACATTTTCATCCTTTTTATCACTCACAGCACCGTGGTCACTGAAGAGGCAGGAAACAAGAGGAGGGAGGGCAGTGCAAATTTCACCTTCCTCGGTTATGAAGAGCAATTCAGCTCCACGCAGTTCAAATCTAAAATGTACTGTCCCGATGCATCTGGACATTCAAAAAGAAACATTCAGAGCTCTCTATTTCAGTACCCATCTGCCTGGGAAGGCAGGTTAATAATGTTTTGTTAGAGCTCAAACTATTTTTGAACTTTAGTTACTTGACTACATTTTCAGTTTTCTCATAACCAATTTATGAAACACTTTCATAGCGTTTTCTCCTAAAGGAAAACAGCAAATTTTTCTCTATTTACATTTCAATACAAATTATTTAAGGGTGATGTATTGCATCTATTTATGTTAATGAAGGGGAAAACCATGTGTGCTTATGAAGGAGATTGTTTGTGGCTGTGAGTAGATATTACAGCATCATTCATCAACTCATTATCAAGCACCTTCTACCTGTCAAGTCTGTGCTCGGTGCTGGGGATTGTAAACAAAGCTGAGAAAAATTCTGCCTAATGGCATTTAGAGTCAAGTATGGAAAACAAGATAAAGAAAATATATAGTCTATATGATGGTGGTAATTGCTAAGAAGTATAAAAGGGTTTGAAAAAGGTGAGGGAGAATTGAGAGTGGAAGATTGTAATTTGAGGTAAGGTACCTTCTTACTAAGGTATAGGTAGAGGAAACCACAACTGCAAGGGCCCTAGGGTAGAAGTTTGCCTCGTATGATCAATGCACACGTGGCTGGAGTGAGTAAGGTATAGAGAGTGAGAGATGAAATCAGACAGTTATCATAAAAGACTCATACTCCATTTTAATGGGCTTTTATTTTTTACTTTTAGAAAAATATGAACTATTGGAAGGTTTTGAGCAGAAGAGTCACAGGATTTGACCTATGCTTTAAAAGATTGATTCTGGCTTTCCTTTCTATAAAATAGGATGTGGGGAGGCAAGGGCAGAAGCTAAGATGACTAATTACAGCAGTCATGAAGGAGAGGATGATGGCTTTGGTCTGAGTGGTGGTAGAGAGGTACTGAGAGTTGGCCAAATGTATTTGCTAATGATTTGTAGCTGCAGATTCTTCAGTTTGGCATCTGCTGGAATAGGGGTTGTAAGCCTACCTGGAGAATTCACTATTCTGAGACAGGTGGAGGTGGAAAGAGTCCACACAGCAAAAGTATTTGATCTAAAATTGTCATGAACAAATACTTACCTACTGCATATTCTCAATTCTCTTTTGCTCCATTCCTTGAATATGACTGAGTAATCCAAAGGTAGAGATGAACATTCTGGAAAGATTAAGTTGCCTGTACTAGCAAATTCTGAGTTGTGATGTACATGTCTTGCTTCCTTCTTGCTTCAAATCTGTATGCACCACTCTGTTAGTCTTTTATACTGCAATTAGTTTTGCAAGTAACCTCTTAACTTTCAACTAGAGATGGTAACATTTTTTTCTGGAAACCTGAATATCATCTTGGACTCATTCCCCCTTCAGCTTTCATGGTTAATTGGTTCCCAGTATCTGCAGAATCCATCACCTGTGTATCTCTCACATCCATCCGAATCTCTCTAGCCAGTTGGCCACATTCCTAATTCATCTCTTACCTGAAATTCTGGAATAGCCTCTTAATTAGTTTCTTTGCCTTTAGATCAGCCACACTCATCCCAAACCCTCAATCAATTGTCCACACAGCAACCATAGTGATCTTTCTAAAGCAGAAATCTGATGCTGTTGTACTTCTGCTTACAACCCTTCAATGGTTCCCGTGTGTCCTCAAGATAAAAAAGCAAACTCCTTTAGTGCTCTTAACAGAGCCTTTGTGTTTTGGGTCCTGCTTACCTTAATAGCTTCATGTGTTGAAATGTGACTTATTCCCAGTCATCTCTCCAATGCATCCACTCTGTGTTGCTCCTTCCCAAACTCACTCAGGGGCTTGGTCTTGCTTTAGTCTTAGATGAAGTATAATCTCCCTCTTGGTTCCAAGCTGTTACACCTATTGTTCCCTCTACCAGTAACACATTTTCCCATCTTTGTCTGACTCTGCTTATATTTAAGATCTTAGCTCAAACGATGTATTTTTTGTTTGTTTTTATTTTCTTTATTTTATTTTTTTTTATTTTTCAGAAAACCTGCCTAGAGCCAAGTGTGGGTTAAGTGTCTGTATAATGAGTTCTCATGATGAACCACCTTTGCTCTCACTACAATATGTAATAACTGCCTCCTTACTTTTCTGAATTCTTCTTTGGATTGTAGGTTTCAAGAGAGCAGCAGCTGGCTCACTTATACATATTATATCCCCAGTGCCTGCATCAAAGTTGAGGGCATACTCAATAGTACATATAAAATTGTCTTGGACTGAATGGAAAAGCATAAGAACTTTATGATTAAGTACACTGACTGTAGGCTTTATTCATATTAGTGTCAAAATATCGAGTCATCCTCCATTTTGGGTACTTCTTTGCAAAGAGCTATTATGCTTATTCTTGTCTATGACCCTCTCCTCATCTCTTGCCACTGCTGAAGAGACAAAGTTTTCCTCAATTCTAAGCCAGAATATTAAAAGAAATGAGATATGGATTAAAATTTCAGCCTTTCACTATTTTAGACTTGAAGACTACTTCAGTAGGCAAAAGGACCTCAAATCTATTTTATCTTATCTATTCATTCTATTCATTTAACCATGTCAAAATAATGTAAAAGCAAAGTCTAGCTGTCTTATGAGAGTCTTCTCTGATAGTACAGCTATAGGCTTTTATTGTAGATTATATGTTATAGTCAAAATTCCTTTTATCATTATTTTTCCCTTCTACTCCTGCCCTCCAGTCCTCTGCACACATACACACACCTACAAACACCCCCTGTACACACACTTGCCTAAAGCTAATTGGTTCTAGGACTACACTTTAACTTGCAAATGACAGGGTTTCTACATTGAACACAGTGGGCCATCCTCTCTCTGAAGCTCTCTGCTCTCTTGACTCTCACAAAATATTATATTCTAAGGTCTCTTTTGATCTCTCTCACCAATCTTGCTCTTGCACTCTTGGCTTCTCTTGCTCCTAGAAGGTTCATTCTTTGTTCTTATCTCTCTCTACATCTCTCTCTTTCCTGAATATCTCATTCACGCTTGTCATTTAAATTATCACCTTTATATGGATCAATCCCAGATTTGTATTCTATCTTTGGCCCCTCTCCCAAGGCATAGCTCCACATTTTATAATAACTTATCCACTCAGCAGCTCTACTTGGATTCCCTGCTGGTTTCTCAAACACAAGTTTATCAAAAGTTCAATTATTTCCACCTCCCTGTATGTTCCTGTGTCTAATTTTATTCAGGGGTAACTTGGAGCAGCTATCTGGCCTTTCTAGGGTTTTCTTTGTCCTGAAAGGACCCCAGATCACAGGAGTGGGTTTCCAATGCTCTTCTGCACTCAACATCCTGCCTTCGGGCTACAATGGATTGATCCAAGAGTATTTGCCTGTCCCACAGTGGCCAAGTAGAATCTTTCTCTTTGATGTTTGAAACTTGGAGGTGGGTAGATGCCATGGTCAAGAGTACCCGGAGATAAGCATGTTAAGGGTAGCCTGCTCAAGAAGAGGTGAGCGAACTACAGCTGCAGGTCACCCACAGCTTCCTTTTTTCTCTCCCTTCCTACATCTGGCTTGTTCAGTTCTTTCTTTAAGTTCTTGAGTTATCACAGCTTCCTTACAATACATTCCCACTAACTTTTTAATTGTTTTGCTACTAAGAGCCAGTGAGATGTTGACAAATAAATCCTCATGTTTCACAATCAGTTCAGATCACCCTTGAGGTCCCTTGTCCTCTACTTCTGCCTCACACTGGCTGCTGTGTTCTGTTGGGTTCAGCTCTGCAGCTTTGCTAGTTTCTATGTCTCATCCCTTTCTACCCACTGGTATGACCTCCAGCTTAGACCATTACAATCACCTATTCTGTTTCTAGTTTCTTTTTTCTTTTCCTTGAAGGTTTTGGTTGCTTATTTTTTTAGTATTATCAGATGAAGAAAACAGGACATAGCTATGATCACGCCACTCAACTGCTCAGAAACATTCATAAGATCCTCATCATTCAACTTTCTTATAGATACTTGCAATTCTTCATAGTCTGCCTGCCCATTTCCAGCCCGATGAACTCCCCTTTGATTCCACTGTACTATAAAATGAAATTAATGAAGTTACTTGCTAATCTTCGATTATGACGTTGCTGATACAATTCATGTGATTTCAAATGCCTGCATGAGGGAAGAACCCTGCCTTATGTCATTCATTAATTCAACAGATAGTTATGGAAGCTGTGCAACTGAAAAACACTCTTCTAGTTTTTGGAAACATAGTGAGCAGCAAGGTTGATAAAGGGCACACGTGCAGGGAACATGTTCACAAGTGGGATGAAATAGGAAATTAATATGCTAAGAAATGTGAAAAAGGTAAGTTTCAGGGAGAGTGGTCAGTGCTATGGAGAAAAAAAACATAGCAACGTGATAGAGATTGAGTGGGCAATAATGACAGAGACACAGAATATTACTGATACAGTGGTCAGGAAGGGCCTCTCTGAGAAGGCAGCATTTTTGACCCTAGAACTGAGTGACGAGAAAGAGAAAGAAGGAGATAATCTTAGGGGAAAGAACATGCCACACAGGGATCACAAAGCACAAAGCCATAGGTGGGAATAATCTTGGTTTATTCAATGCATTCAAAAACTATGTGGGGAGAAAACTGTGATGAGGGGGTTTAGGAGAGGATGAAATTTGTCTGAATTAAGATCAAAGAAGTCCCAAAACACAGTGAGAAGTTTGAATGCATCCCCAATGTAAATGACAGCTATTAGGGGCTAGGAAAGTTATATGAAAGGTATGCTCTTTAATTTGATTGTTGTATAAAAATAAACCATACTTATGTGAAAGTGAAAACAGAAAAATCAGATGGGAATTTGTTGAATGGTGTCTTGGCCTATATGTTATCAGGTTTGATGAGGAATGGTCAGATAGAGAATGGGCTTTGAAGTGGAGCCAACAGGGTATGTTGATTGTATTATAATATAACTGAGGGTCTTGCATTTTCTAGCACATAGTAGACACTCAATAAATGTTGATTAACTCACTGAAGAAATCATTGAACTGCCATTCACAGTCAAACTCAGAGTCCATGGAGCACTCTCTGATCAATATCAACCTCTAACTTTCCTGCTTCTTTCTTGCCTCTGAAATCCCACCACATTTTAAACACATTTCCTCATGGACACTAATATTTTTGCCCAGATTTAATAACTTATGTGCATTCCTCCCCTTGCCTTCAAGAGTGTAAGCTTCTTCCCCGTACTTAAATCCCTCACAGTTTCTTGCGAATTTTGCATAGCACATAATCAGTGTCAACTTTTTTGAAGAACGAATGAATAACTGCATGGATGAAGTGAGGTGGAAATGATGTGAAAGTCAAAGTCCTCAGATAAAGAAGCGATTACTGAGCTGCAGCATCTGAAATCGGAGGATCTTATTAAATAGATTTAGCAATTACACAGTTCAGTTAGTTTAGGCTCTGCCTTGCCTGGGAGCCAAGGACTGACTGAGTGACTGAGAGTGGTTCTTGGAAACCTGAGAGGCAATGTGGGTCTACCTTGTGCAAATGGAAAGATGTTCTGATGGCAGAACCAAGTTCAAGACTCAGTCACTTACCACCTTTGTAACAACCACCTTAACCCTTCAGAACCACAGTTTCTTATTTGTCAAATGGGAAGAATAACAGAAGTACCTCAGAGATGGCTACTGAAGAAATAATAATAATTACTCTCAGAAACGCAGCACTTGCTATGTACCTGCCCTGAATGCTTTTAACTGCATGAACCCATTTATTATTCCTGCCAACACTATGAGATAGGCACTTTTAATATCCCAATTTTATAAATTGCTAATCTAAAGCACTTACCACAGCACCCAACACAGAAAGAGCTCTCTGTAAAAACTAGAGAAGAAAAAAATCCAAAACCAGACATGGAGCCAGAATACCTGTTTTTAAAACCCAGTTTTGCCGCCGTTTTTAACCTTGAGTAAGGCAAACCTTCATAGCGTCAGCTTTCTCATTTTTAAAATGGACTGTTACAAGGAATAAGTGAGACAAAGCCCGTGAAAGTACAAATATAGGTAAAATTACCCCCAAAATCATCATGGCTAAATGTAGTTGTTCAGAAAGAGTTAGAGTTGATTTTTAATTCAAGCGTGTAAGACACCAGCATGTTTAAAGCAGCGTTGTGAGAAAGTGTCTTATGGATGTTCAATGGATAAAGCCCCTCATTTTCTACGGCTTTGTTACCGCCGTGAATAGTCTCTGAAAGACATGGTCTGTGACTTTCTCAAGTTAAGAGTATCGTCTACTTTAACTAAAAATGAAAACCTCTGTAGCTGGAGAATTTAGTTCATTTCTGGTTTGATCCATCCTAAGACAGCTGAGCTAGTTAATTAGAGTGTTCCGTGTGAGCGCCCTTTCTCTGTTATGAAGTTCTCTTTTGTGATCCTCCTGGACATTCTGTGAAGGAGTAACACCATCCCAGTTCTGCATACTCCCGGGTTCCATCCCTGGAACTCCTATTTCATGCTTGGGCTCACACATAATTGCCTCTGACCATTAAAATGAAAGTAGAGTGTTCCTCAGTCTGATGATTAGCTTATACTTTTTAAATTGTTTAGTGTTCTTTTTTAATATTTTGAAATGTACATTCCTCAGAGTCCTTTCTCTCTGTGAAAATTACAAGTTCAGACATAGAAATGCTAATTAAAGCTGTCATTGTCTTCTCAAAGTTATGGTTCTTTTTCTGTATATTATAATGCACACACACTCTCACACTCACACACTTCACTGGCTTGCTCCTAATGGAGCAGAGTCTATCTTTGTGAATTTCAGTTTAGGTTATATTTTCTTATTTAAAGAAGTGTTTCCTGTTAAAAATAATTAATGTAATACAACTATATGATAAGCAGGAAAATGGCTCTTAAAGATGCATATCCTAATCCCAGGAATCTGTGGCTATTTTAGGTTATGTGGAAACAGATAATAAAGATTGTAGATAAAATTAAGGCTGCTAATCAGCTAACCTTAAAATAGTAATATGATCCTGCATTGTGCAGATGGGCCCAATGTAATCATAAGGATAAGGGAAAGAGGGAGGCAGAATAGTCGGTGTCAGAGTAATGCAATGTGAGAAAGATTCAACTGGTCGCTGCTGGCATTGACAAGGGAAGAGGCCAAGACAAGCAGGCAGCCTCTGGCAGCTGAAAAGGCAAGAAAATTGATTCTCTCCCAGAGCCTCCAGAAGGAATGCAGCCCTGCCAACTCCTTGATGTTAGCCCAGTGAGAAACATTTCAGACTTCTGACATCCAGAACTGTAAAATAATACATTTGCGTTTTTGTGAGCCACCTGATTTATGGTAATTTGTTACAGCAGCAGCAAAAAACAAATACAAACTAATTTCAGCATCATGGTAATAGAGGTACAATGAGAGAAAATAAGCAATCTCAGGTAAATAAGTTGCAACACACTGATTGACGGTAAGTTCTGGAAAACATGTCATGCCCAGAAGAGGAATGATTCCATTTCCAGCTCTCTAGGTCTCTGTATCTGGAGCTGAAGTAGGGGGAAATTTCCTCCTCTTCCTCCTTCTCTCCTCCTCCTCCTTCTTCTTCCTCTTCTTCTTGTTCTTCATAAAGCTTTGTCCCTTTTGCCAAAGAGATTCATTCCGATGTGGCCTTCGGCTTCACTGCCCACTAGCTTATAATGGATCTTGGAAGCTATTCCTAGAGGTTTCTGATCTGGGAGGCACTAGCATTCATGAGCAGTGACATGGACGCACATAACAGTCATGGCCTTCATGGGCAATTCATATGTCTTCTTTTTCTTGGGGATTTTTCTAATCTTTCCACTATAAGAAATCTCTCTCCTCTATAGCACGTATTTCCTTCTTGCTTGTATCTTCACTATTATGGTGTCATCTTAATACCTGTTATAGTGGAAGGAGCACTGATCTAAGGGCCCAAAAACCAGGCTACACATCCTGGCTGTCAGGCCTTGGCCAGTGACCTCAGAGAACTAGAACTTAGAGAATGAATGTCTACCACAACCCACACCCTCAACCCAGCAGGCATTCCCCAAACATTTATTCCGTGCTTTGTTCATCACTGATCGAGAATGTGTACAGCTGTAAGCTTGGTGAAAGGGGAACTTCTCTATTCATTGAGGTTTCATCCAATCTGATCTTGCAGGTGAGGAAAATGATCCAAGTGATAATTGTGTGTGTGCGTGTGTGTGTGTGTATGTGTGAGAGAGACAGAAAGAGAGAGAGAAAGAGAGGGAGGGAACATGGATAAGCAAGGGAACTAGGAATTTGGAAGTATTTGGGGAGAAAAGTCTTGAGAACTATACAAAATAATCTTTCCATATAGTCTCCACAACTGTTTATATTAATAAAACAAAGTATGCTCAGGATAATCATTCTGTGTCCCTGGAGATTTGGAATGCCTTTAAGTCTAAGCCTGTTCAATTTTGTTTCCCAAAGCTCTGCTATGATGCACAAAATGATCTAATGCAGATCTGAGAACACCTAATTCAGTTCGTGAGAATCTTGTGCCTAAGAACTGAGAGAATCAAGTTGATGAAGTGGTATATTCACAGCAGCAGGGCACTGGCCCAAGTGAGCAGGAAGGTGTCAACAGGCCTAGGAACAGACCTAGAAGGTAGGGCCAAGACCCAGCCATGACTAGTGCAACATCCATGGAGATGCCATTTGTCACACTTTTAAAACCACCTGCTCCATTTTGAAGGTCATTTGAAGCTGCAGCTGAGAAAGTCAAGTTGTATGTCTAATTATAGAGGCCACAGAGAATGGTAGACCAGGGAGATAGGACTAACTGAAGAATAAATAATTCCTTGCCCACCCCTTTTCTAGAGCCCTCTTTGTTCCTGTTTTAGATCACATCTCCTTGGCCAGCCATGAGAATCTCACAAGCAGAAAGCAGATACCATCCATTTTTATATGCTTGGCTCTCTCACAGTGCCTGAGGTGGAACATTGTCTGTTTCTTCTCCCTCTCTTTTCTTCCTCCCCTTTTCTTCTTCTCTTCTCTCCTCCCTTCAACTTTTCTCCATCCTCCCTGCTCTATCCTGAGCCCCTTCCCTTATAACATTTATGTTTTCATTGCTCTCTTAACCTTGCTCCCAGGAAAGAACTTGATACTAAACATTTACACTCCAGCATGAGGTTAAGACCACATCCTATCTTTCTGAAGGTCATTTGCATTTTAAATCTTGTTTTTAGTTGTGTATTGGGATTAAACATTTAATTGTGTAAAGAGAAAATGGTGATCTTGGCACATACCTCCCCTCTGGTGTGAGAATTCCTGAGGTCAAGCCCCAGCTTCTTGACTTCTGGCAGGTAATCTTGGGCAAGTTACTTAAACTTTTGCATCTCAGCATTCTCATCTATACAGTGGGGTTAATAATATTACGTATCCTATTGGGATGTTGAGACAATTCAATGACACAGTTTATGTAATACACAGAGCACACTGTGTGTCACACAGTAGGGACTCGATATTGTTGTAACACTATTATAATACAACAAAGGAAAGGATAATCATTTTTATTATCCTGGAGAATCACTCCCCTAAAGTCAACCTAGTGTGATCATTTGTGACAAAAACTTTTTGTAGAGAGATCACATCAAAAGAGATATGACAAAAGAGCCAGAAATTGTATGTTGGATTAGATTGGTAAACCCCAGTAACCTATTCATTTTAGGCCACAGGAAAAGGAAATGTGAGCAGGCAAAAAATTATAAATCATAGGGAATGCTTATATTCTAATGAAAATTTTCTAATTGCACTTCCACATAATCTGCTAATTTGTTTATATGAAGATTACATAATTCACATGCTTTGATTATAAATACCAGAGAAGTATTTTTGAAATACATTAGTGTAATATTTCTGGAAGTTTCTTAGGATAGAAGGTATTTTTCCCCTCAATTCTTAATTTGAAAATCTAATCGACCTTATGGATTCAATAAGGCACTCAAAACAGAAGGTTGTGATGCTTAATTGTTTAATGGACATCCATATACATATTTTAAAGAAATCCATTCAAGACACAATTACTACCCTTTTAGAATGAGTCCTTCAGCTAAGTGAAATAGCTGGAGTCTGATCATGTTTGAACAGAAACTTCATCTGGAGAACATTTAAGAATTTTTCAAGTAATTGAGAAAACTCAAGATAGGAAGGCAAGATAATACTTTAATGCGGAGATGACATTTGGGGTAGAATACAGGGGACTTGAGTGTGAATAACTTTCATAATTTGGGTGAGAAAATCTTAAGATATGAAGAGACATTAAGGGTCACATACTGGCCTTTTTTCGGTTATACTTGACCTATCAAGTCCTGATGTCAGGAGACCTCTTCCAACTATTGTCCAATCTCATTTTTCTCTCCTCCTAGGAGGCCAGCTTTACCACTGTCATGAATACTGCCTTTGTGTGTGCCCATTTCTGTTCCTGGGAAAGTCTTTCCTCCTCCCCTCATTTTTAAACACCTAGTCTACTTTCTTCAGTGGAACCTTCCAGATAATGCCAACCATACTGATGACTTGCTTCTCTTAGCTCCTATTGACTGAAAGAAGAAAATTTTTTTTTAAATCTTCACTTCTTTTTGACTTCTCAACATATCTTCCTATTTCCCCTGTACTAAATAAGTCAGGGATTATGAAGAGCTAGAGGATTCAAAGCCACCTTTGTTCACTTTCTAAGTTCTTGGCTTTGAATAAACCAATTCTGCTCATTTTTAAGCATCCATAAAATTGTTTTAAAAAAATTATTTGGTCTTTAAATGATTTCTAAAGGCTTATACAAATATAGATGTAGAGGAGGAAAAACTTTTCCCCCTACCCTCTCAGGTTCAGTGGCTGGGCCCTGTAAATTATACTGACAAAAGATAAATAAGAAAAAAAAACTGAGTTTATTTACATATGCAATGCACTCAGTGATGAGTAAATCAAAGGGAGAGTTAGAATTGAAGACTTAAATAATCATCTTAAGAAAGGGTGATAAATTGTGTGAAGATGTGACAAGACAAAGGAAAGGGGCTTTGGGCTTCTAGGATGATAAATTTTGGAAAGGAAAATATATGGGAAAAACTAATGAAAGGTAAGATTTCTTTAGGAAGATTTGTTATGCAGACCCAACTCAGTACTAACTTTCTATTGGGTGATTATGGTTGTTTTCCTCCTCCTGAGCAGAGAGGGAATATCTTTACAAAGAGAAATTTACACATTTATACCCTGCTTTTAGACAACAAAAGGGAAGGTGGAGAGGTCCCCCTGTTTGCTATTTCTCAGTTGCCTTCAGCTCAAAATAATCCTTATGCTAAAGTGGCATATTTTGGAGTGACATTTTCTGATCCCCTTCATAGACTACTAATCTTAAATTTAAATTTGATTTAACTAGTTCCTATATGCCTTATAATTCTATATATGTTTTTGGAAAGGGACTAGGTAGGTAGTAAATATATCTGACTTTAATATTTTTCTCAAACTTGCTACACTTATTTTTGTATAGTATTTACACAGCATCGAAAGTTTGAGGAACATTTCTTAGTCAGAGAACATTACCTGGTAAAATTTTAAACTCCAGCTACAACAAAGAGGGAGAAAAGGACCAATGTAAGGTTTCTGGGCAATCATCCCATTTGAGATTGTTTAAAGAATCACAATGGCTTGGTGCAAGAAAATTGAAAGGCTACTTACTGACCCTCTCTCTTTTTCAGATTGGTCGATTGATTTGGGCATGCCTTGGAGTGAGTTTCTACTCTCTTGAGAGTATCTGTCAATACTTTCCTTTCATAGTCCCCTACCAGAGCCTTAGATAAAGAGCCATTCAACATGGTGCAGAGAGGCCTGGGAGTGGAATGGTGAATGGTGAGGTGTCTAGGGTCTGGCACCAGGAGACCTACATTTAAATCCAAATTCTGCTAAGTGCCATCTAGGAGACCTCAGGCAAATTGCTTAACCTTTGAAACCCTGAATTTTTTCCTTATAAACAGAGTAATAATATCAATCTCAGGGAATTATGAAAGGATTAAATTAGTTAATATCCATAAAGATTTTAGAATAGACACTTATAAGTTCTCCATAGATGTCTGTGGCTGTTACTTTTGGACTAAATCAGATATAAATCCTGTTTATTTCCCTTATTGAATGTGATTTTTTGAAAATAACTTAATCTCAGTGCCCCTTGGTTTTTATTCTTCTTTGAAATAGTGATAATAACACCTAATTTATTGGCTTGGGGTGAGATTAAACTAATTTATATATGTAAAGTACATAGTAGAGTGCCTGGTTTACAGTCAGTGAATAGGAAATGTTAGTGTATTTTTTTGGTATTCCTTTCCCTTGATATGAAAAATAGACCTCTGCTAGACAAACATGATAATGTAAAATAAAAAGGTGGAAAGTGGGGAGGCAGATGAGCATGAGAAGGAGGGAAAAACCTGAGTTTATTTATATATAACAAACTGGTTGCAAGTTACTGCAATAAAATGATTGAGCCATCATCTGGAGTTACTTTTTAAAATAATATGCAGCCAACTATTTTTTCCCAGGGTGGTCCTAGAAAAACATCCTTCCCTAAATTTCCCGTACTTCCCTACACTTCTCAGATGAAGCATGAAACTCTTTTTATGGTGCTGTTACCTTACAAAATCTTGGTGGGGGGGTGTGAATGTGAAAGAGCCAGTGACACCCTTCAAAGCCAGAAGATCCTATAGCCAGAGCTAACAGAAAGAGCTCAGAAAACCAAGTAGTAAAGGTGGCTCAGGACGATAGAGACGGGCTAGATCTCCACCATGCTCCACTGGTGGATCCTAAATTGGGAAGGCCATTGTCCTGAATAGAAAAACCTGCCTGAAATCAATAAAATCACATCCATGGGACTTTATGTGAATTTCAAGGATGGTCGGGATTTCATCCTTGGAAATTGGGATGTGGCAATTTTAAAATACTTTGCCTAATTTCTCTAAATCAAGAGATTGATTGACAAATGTTTGCTGAAATCTGCTGATAGGTATAAAGGGAAAAGCATGAATTTGGGAGCCAAAGTAATGTTTGAATTCTGGGTTTTCCAACTGTGTGACCCCTCTCTGTACTTTGTTCTCAACTACAATATGGTATTATGTAGGATTGAAAGGCAAGTTTACATTTGACTTGACCAAATTCATTTCTGTAATTTTTTTTAAACTTTGGACTTTGCATAGCTAAATAATGGTGGGAATTTCAGAGAATGGTTACTGAAAACAGTTCTTTTCCCGTCAACTACTAAGATCTATTTCCCCTCCACTAGTTTTCTGATATAACTGAAAATAAAATGTTTGGATGGATGGATGGGTGGTTGAGTTGATAGATACAAAGATATCTCTCATAAATATATTATACAAAATCAAAGCACCATTATCAGGACCAACTTGGTGGCCCAGGTGTATTTCTGGTTCCCAGAGGAGAAAAACAGCACTGTGGACTGGGCTGATCAGCAAGTCTTCATGGGAAGAAGACTGGAACTAGACCTTGGAGCAGGAGAGGCAACCAGGGAAGAGCAAAGTCATTTCCTCCAAGCAGACCCTGCAGAGCCTCTAAAGAGTTGGTACTTCCATCATAATCCCACAACTACCATGTACTAAGCAGGGGCATCAGGAACTTAAACTTTGCACAGGCTCAGTAAATTCTTATATCAGCCATAAAAAGGAGGCATTCCTTTTTGAACTTGAGAAAACTGGCATTCCTATTTTAAACTGAGAAAACTGAGACTCAGAGATGGAGCAGTTTCCCTGAGATCACACAACAAGCAAGAGACAGACCAGGATTTAACCCTGGTCTACCTACCCCAGAGCTTAAATATGGCATGCTACTTCCAGGCATGATACAGTCTACCATTATTGACAGTCACCCTCTCTGTAAGTCTCCTTCCTGTCACCACCACCAAACCTTCACCAAGTGGAGCTTCCCTTCCCTCCCAGTGCAACCACTGTACCCTGCACAGACATCTTCTTAAGTGCTGGTGCATTTATTTATTGGTAACATTCCACTTCATGCCTGCCCCCCTCCTATTAAACTGTAAGCCCCCCAAAGGGTAGGATTGGGCATTTTTCATCATTTGATCATCCATGTACTATTCATAGCTCATAGCAGCAGCTTAATTAATGTCAATGAACAAATGAATGAATGAATGCCTATCGCCTTCCAGGCATCATGATCACAGCTCAGCAAGTAAATTAACCTCTTTATGCTTTTGTTTCCTTAACTATAAAATGAAGATGCTGATAATACCTACCACATAGAGCTTTGGGGGTGAGTCACTGTTGATAAATCACTATACTATTATTGATGAGGACATAGTAAATGCTTAGTAAATGTTAACTATTATTTTGACCACATTTAATCCCCATAATTTCCTTTAAATGGGGAACTTTAGATGAAATATTATAATCTTGACTTCACAGGGTAGGAACTGTTTTCACAGTGGGTAAGTGTCTTGCAGAAGATCACAAAACAAATAAGAAGCAGAACCTGAATGTGCCCCTTGGGTCTGAGATGTTACTCATAAGCCCTTATGTTTCACAGTGAGTTCCACTTGCTAAAAACTCTTTCACACACAGAGTCCTGGTGGATTCCTTTCACCTCCCTTGTCAGGTTTGGCTTCGGAAGAGTAGAGAGCACCAGCAGAGTGATTAAGCCACTGTGGTCCTGGCATAGCCCAGAGCCTGTGACCATGCCCACAAGGCTGCCCTGCCGTGTGGAGTGGCCCGGGGACAGCACCTCCCCCCACTTCCCAGTGGATAAGAGTCACCTGCGCTTCTCCTTTAACAACACAGACTCTAGGCTCCTTTGAATGGCACTCTCCACAATAGAGTGTTTTTTAACAAGCACCCCAGGTCGTTTTTATTATCAGGGAAGTTTGTGAAACTTTGCTTTGAGAGAGGCTGAGGCTAGACATTAAAGGACAGTAGTGGCACCCACCCTCCAGGGGGCAGTTACACGACATCAAAGTTCTCACAAGATGCTGCTCTGCCCCACCCTCCATCTGCGTTTGTAAATGTAAGGGCTAAATCAGTCTCCCTAACAATGTCCCCCACCTGTCAGCGCAGACCAGAACAGCACGTGGAGTGGCAGGGGGCAGCTTGACAAAGTCACTTGATCATTGATCTTTCTGGCACTTTTTCCTTAGAAAAGCTGCCCATGATCTTCCACAGGGGCTTTCTGGAGCGGCTGTAAGCACCAGCCACCAGAACTGATTTTCTTTCCTGGCATCCAGAGAGGGGGCTGAGATTTCTCCCAGAGGAGGCTCTGGGAGGAGAGAGCAGCTGCTATGGCAAAAAGGGGGCATTCGCAAGCTTCCCAGGCAGCAAACTAGCGCGCAGACAGATCTGCCTCAGCCTCGCGTCCTCGGCGCGAGGAGCGCCACCGTGCTCTCCAGGGCAAGTTTCCTGGGAGTGTCCCTGCTCTCCATGGACATTGCAAAGTCTCCAGTTCTCCAACAGATGTGTTCCTCTCAGCTCTGAAGTCGAAGTACTAGCCCGCTGGCTGCAGCGCAGTCCAGAGGTCGGTGCGCTGTGGTTGGGGGGAGCCCTGCCAAGCAAATGCCAGGATCAGCATGAGAGGCTGGACTTTAGCCCAGGTCTGTCCTCACCCCGGGGGGCCGCCTGCTTTGCAGGGTGCATCTGCAAGGAGCTGCTCACTTTTCCCCCTTGCAAGTCTTTGTTCCAAGCCAGACGCTGCTCCGATTCTCTAATTAGCTCCCTCCGCTCCAAAGGGGTCCGGAGGCTGGGATGCTCTGCCAGCTTAGAGGATGTTGACTCTGGAGTGGGAGTCGGAAGGACTGCAAACAGTGGGTATTGTTGTGATTATATGTGCATCTCTGAAGCTGCTTCATTTGCTGGGACTGATTGATTTTTCGGAAGGTAAAGTGGTCGCTCCCAGTCTGTGCTGTTGGTCAGGTCTGGTTCAGAACTGGATACAGATGCTGCAGAAGTTGAGAAGGCTTAATACCCAAAGTAAAAGTTTTAAATATGCATGCTTGACATAGAGCAACCTAGCAACTGGACAGTTCATTTCGGCTTACCTAGACATTTGACACTGGAAGGGAAGGGATATTGTATCATTTTCTTTCTATGTGAAACCTATTTGGGTTTTTGGTGTTTTCTTGTGTTAAATATGTTTCCAAGGTGGGAAGTTAGGATTTTTTCCTGTGGGGTGATAATACAGTTTGGTTTGGGGTTGTCAAGTTCATGTTGGCTGCCACGCTTTAATGTCATTAGTAATGCCATCCTCTGGGAAAGTATTTTGATTTGTGAGGAAAATATCTGTATGTGCCTCATTAGTTAGGAGGTGCGGGGGTGGAGCCGGGTTGTTGATTATGATATGAAATGGGTAAGCTTTTGGTACAAAATTGAGTTAATGAGTGCTCAGCAAAATAAGTATTTTGAACACTTAATTTGCAAAAGTGTTTCATTTACATTCCCCAGTGAGCCTCTTTGCTCATTTGTCTCATGAGGGGGAACCCATATATAACCACAGCACTGTTGCTACAAATAAATAATATATCCATCTAATATAAATTTTACTTTTGCTGTCCAGAGTGAATTTTGTTATTCAAAGATTGGAGAGTTTTAAAAAGTTGATTAACTTTGCTGTAACTATTAGAAAATATATCTGTATGTATGTAACATACACATGCAAACACACACATTTTAATGAATTAATGTTTTTACCAAATAATATACTTTGAATCATTTAAATCTGAATCATTTGATGTCAATTCTACATCCAAGTTTTCCTTTCTTCCCTAGTGAAAGAACAAAGTCCCTAAGATACTTGCCAATATTCCTTCCAGATAAGAATATGATCTTTTACTGCTGAGTTGTATTTACTTCTCATGCTTTGTGTAATCTGGAGAGATGGAAATACTTAAACTTGCCTATGCTTTCATAATCTTTCTAACTACCAGAGCTAAGAACTGTTAGCTAAGATGACACCATCCCAAACTACATCTGGCATACAGGTTGTTTCTGTTAATATGCTAATAATGGTCAATATACCTTATTTTCAGAAAGCCCTTTTTTTCTACAAAAAAAGGTTAGTTAGATTGTAACTGTTTCCAACATAACATAAGAAATTCTTATATAATTTCCATATCTTCATTAATGTATTCTCAATCTATGACAAGTTCTGCTTAGGCACAATAAAAATAATACTACAATGACACTAAAACCTCGGAAATTAGGTTTTTCTCCATTTTCTCATATCACAGAATAATTTTATTTAACCCCGGAAGTAAAACAATGCATAAGCAAGCTTCTCCAATGTTACACAACAATCTAGCATTTTCTTGAGATTTCTGCTTCAATGAACTAATGTTGGTGTCTTAATGAAATACCAGTAAGATAACTTCAATTTCTATGATTGGAATGATGTGCTTCTGTTTTATTTCATCACCCTATCAGTTTTTGTTCTGTGGACTTGGTTGAGCCATAGCCCCCAACTTTAACACACTATACTCAAGGTAGTTTGGTTGCAGAGCGGGGTTCTGAAGGAGAACCACTACTGAGTATTTGAGGAAGTCAACTTTCACAGCACTATGAGGATAGTGCACAGTTCTTTTATTGCTAATTTTGATGACGTAGAAATTCAATGTCAAAAGTCTCAAGTTTAAGACCCCTGGCAATGACTCAGTTTTTATTCTTCAAGTTCTGTTTTATGCCACTTAAAGTTGAAGGTTTTCAGGTTTGACTCCCAACATATGAAAAGTAGAGTTGTAAACCTGACTCCCTCCAACTAGAATTACAGAATTTTGAGCTGATCTGAAATGTCTTCCTTGGGATGGATAACCGAATAATATCCCTAGCCATATATGAATCTATAGTTCTATCACACACACATATAGATGTGCCTACATATTTATACATACTATGTGAAATGTCCTGTAAACTGGGGAAACTTTTGATTCCATGTAGAAGCTTTGATCATGCCAAACACAAGGATGCAGGTTACCACCAGACATGAGGTATTTACTTAATGAGTTAGTCCTTTTTCCTTCTGAAATACATGTTAGCAAGTGCTGGTCTAGTACAGCTCTCTCATTAGACAGGGGACAACTGCAACTCAAAAAGTTTAACTGATTTGTCACGAGGCAAAACTAACTGGGGGCAGAGGCAGAACAAAAACCAAAAATTACCAAATCAATCCTGTCCAGTGTTTTTTTCTACTACAACACACTTTTTCTTTTACAAACCTTCCCTAATATTGGGAAAGGGAATAGATGAAAACACACATGGGAAATTTTCTGATTTCTTGAATCTTGTCTTGAGCTGGCTATTAATACCGGGTGAAGTATCTGAGGGAAATATATATATACAGGAAATATGATCACACAATAGCCATGTAATTTCCACAAAGCTTTGACTCCAACCCAAGCATGAGACATAAGCAAGCTAAGCCAGACCACCGACCTTTATCATAAATGAGAGGCAGGATTAGGAGAAAAACAAACTAAATGGTCTCCTGAGCCCCTTTCTGTAAGGTCTGCACTGAATTTTGACCATATGTGACTCATATTCAATCACAATGACTGCTCATTCCAAGTAAAGTTCAACAATGAAGCCCCATAAGAACTTGAGAATTCTGGCCAAGGCCTCTTGCCTATGTTTTCTCAGACTATGACAGTTTGTAAGCAGAAACAGAATTTGGAACTTTTTGATCACCAGCCAGGTAGAGGATCAAGAAAAAAAGCAGCTAAAGCGAAAACCACACAAAAAAAATTAGGTTATCAGTGCTGTCCTTCTTTCTAGCTACAAATAATAAAGGCTAGCAAAGGTTCTCCCAATGTAGATTATTAAAAACTTCTCTGAGATTGAACCACCTACAAAATATGACCCCATAGTAAGCCAGGTAATTAGACTTTTTTCTTTTTTCTTTTTTTTCTGGTGGAGAAGTGAAGGTGATGAGGCCCAGAACAGAAGCTTAAACTTCTTTTAGGCAACAATGAGCTTGTATGCTGTCCTCAGAAGGAAATGATACTTCAATACTTCAATGGTCCCATCATAGAGTATTTTCTCCAGTGTGATTTTGTACATCAATTAATTTACAAAGTACTTCTGAGTCTATGTGAATAAGAGGGACTATTTGAGATAAAGTAATATTATCTTGGTATTATCTCTAATGTTGGTGAGCATTAGCCATGGATAGAAAGGGGTTAAGAAAAACAATTCTCCCATTTAAATTAATTTCCAATTTTGATAAAGTCTTATTTTATAAAAAATTCTCTTTTCATTGAAATTCATGACTTAGGAAGCAAAAGCAATTTGTACAAAGGATTAAAATGACTAATGAGATTTCAGTGTGATGATCTGAGGTTTTGCACATATCCAGTCATCAGTAAGGGGAACAAGAAAAAATGCTCATGAGATTAATCTCATCATTCCATGGTATGTAATATTAAAGTAAAATAAAAATTAATAATAAAAATGCTCACAAGATTAATCTCATCATTTCATAGTGTGTAATACTAGCATGTAATATTATCATATTGAATTCTAATGCATTCAGGATCCTCTGTTGGGCATTGACTGAGATGATGAGAAGGTGCAGGATGAGCAGTAAAGGAAAGTACTCTCAGTAAGTTTACATTCTAGTAAGGAAAAATAATTACCAAACAAGACAGAAGGAAATAATGCTGCGCATAGACCCAAGCAATGGCCTGTGGAGGCGTAGGTGGAATAGTATATTCTGGTAAGGGCTCCAAGGAAGAGTTTGTGGAGAAAAAAACAATTGTACAGGATCTTGGAGTGGGAGAGGCATTTCCTAAATTGGAGAATGTGAGAAGAGGATTCCAGGCTGAGCAAAGAGATTGAGCTGTGACCCTAATCACTGACAGTGAGTGGCTTGCATGGATATGGGCTGTGAATTGGGTATGGCTTGTAGCACATGGGTCTCAGAACACTAAAATGAAAGATTTGGTTGGACAGGTTACTTGGGCTTCAACACTGGGAGTGCATACTTATTCCCTGACCATTGAAAAGCCAGTGACTCAAAGTCTTCAACTTTAGGGGAACAGATGAGACAGATCCATGTTTTAGGCAGATGAAACTAGAAGTAGGTGAAGATAAATTCAGAGGTAAGAGAGTAGAAACAGAGATACTAGTTATACTTCTATAGCAATTCAGATGAGGACAAAAATCCACAGAATTCCTTCCTCAATAAAATACTTAGCATGAACTGTCAGTTTCCAGTTTTGCCAGAAATTCTCATTTAATATGATATCCATGCCCTGAAGCTGTTCTGAAGCAGTATAATTGTATTTTATTGCACAGTAACATTGTTTGGTTTTAAATATCTTTGTTATGAGAAAAGAAATAAACGTGGGGAACACAGGGGTCGTAGCTATAGATACAGTAGCTCCATTTGTGGTAGGAACTTAAAAATTCTGCTAGGTTTATCTGACATCTTGCGAGGTCTTCAGCTATTTTGGACTTTTTGTTTTGGAAATTTTACACATAAAACGAATATAGGAAATAGTATAATGAACTGCCATGGATCCATCATCTAGCTTCAATAATTACCAATACTTTGCTGTTTGTTTTCAGCAATGGCTTGCATTTAATAAATATTAATATTTTTGATTGTCTACAATATGCCAGGCACTATGCTAGGCTCCAGGATATAGAAATGAATTAAAGATAGTCACTGTCCTCAAGAAACTCTCAGTTGTGTGAGGGGAAAGAAAATACAAACAAATAAAATGTAATGTATCATGGTAACTAGACCACTACAAATAAGTTCATAAAGAATGTAAAGGAATTGAGTTCAAGTGAAGGAGACAGAAGCAATCATAGATGACTTCATGGTGGAGGTGACCTCTAAACTGGGTTTTTATGAATGAAGAAAAGTTTATCAAATTAATATGCAAGAAAGGTACTTATGCAAGTACTGTATTTAAAACACTGGGTGAGATAACACCATGCACAAACACAGGAATACCATGTGGAATTCCTGGAACAACAAGGATGGCAAAAGTGCAAGATGAGGTGACATGGTTTTATTTCTTCTCCTTGATTATACAATTATGTTTGCTGTTTAGCCAAGTGCTTGATATATAGAACATACTAATGAAAATTATGGCATAAATATAATTTTCTTCCATACAGTGATAGTGCCAGTGTACTTATACCACATAATTGGGAACCTCCAGGGACACTCTCAAGTTTCCATGGTAGCCTGAAGAAAGTTGATTCATTGATTAAAATTTTTATTATTTTTTTTTCTGTTAATGAGATTTTACATCAAATTCCCCCTGCAAGGCAGAGATACCCACATACCCAAAGCATCTGGGGCTGCTGTTTATTAGAACCCCTGGCCTGGGAAATAATTTCAGTTGAGACATCCAGCAGTAAGCTGCAGAAGTCCAGCTGAGACAGGCCCTGGTTTGGCTGGGCCAGCAGCCCTTTCAATGCTCTAACTGGAAAAAATGTTTAGATTTATAACTAAAATTTAACAAACTTGCATGAAGTACCTACTGTGTGGAAAGGAGCAGAGGATAGCGTTGAGTGTTTTACTGTCCTTAAGAAGTTTTCAAATTGGTTAGAGGCCAAACAGTTCATGAATAACTAACCTAAGTTAAAAACATCTGGTGAGAGGAAGGAAGGCCTTTAGAAAACTCAAAAAGAAGAACCATCCCTTCCAGATGGAAGATTTCTGGGAAGGCGGCATGAAGACGATGACATTTTAAATCTCAAAAGTTAACAGATCAAAAGACTTTGACAGGTAGAGACTGGAAACTAAAAGCAGAAATTCGAACTATGTTTTAAAAAGACAGTCAGTTTCTTGAAATCAATTTTATAATCAGATTAGCACTGAACGGTGTATTAATTTATTTAAAATACTAAGTGTCTGCTTAGACCTGGGAATGTGCTTGATACTGATTTTTACAGGGACTATCCTTATCCAGTTTTACTCCCTTTGGGAACCTGGTCCTCATCCTATCTTGGAGAGGACAGTCATAATTTTAACTGGGGTGTAGAAGGTAGAGAAAAGGGGGAAGAGAGGAAGGCTTATACCTGTCATGCCCTCCACCCAAAATCCTTGGGAAAACACACCTGTGGTTGACTAATTTATGTTCATTACTCAATTCAGAGAGAGATAGAATGCACACCATGGGGAATTGTGGAGTGTCTCAGTAAGGGAGTGTTAAACAGGGCTTATGACAAGGTCTGAGCTTGTTTTAGGTGCTTTTAGAGAGGGTTTAAAGAAGCAGGGCACTGATCTGGACTGGATGCTTTCAAGAAGCCAGCGTATATTGTAATTGTATCTACAAGTAGTAAAGACTAGACAGAGGCTAAAGCTGTAATTGGCAAAGAAGCAGCAGTTACTCATATCAGCTGGAATATGGGGATATTTGATCATTTTTGTGATTTGAAGATCATGTTTGCCTCTGTTGAAGCATGATTGGAGAGTGGGCTTCTTTTTGTATTAGTTAATCTTGGATCCAGAGTGGTCTTGTCTGATGTTAATACTCTGTGAAATTATTTATATTTCTAGTGAATTCTTACTTGAGGCTGATGTGCTGGTCCGGAGGCCAAACTTTGAGAATTACTGAGTTAGGCAATAAGTATGAAGGTCAAAACCCACAATATCTGTAAAGTGTTCCTCACTGTCCTCTTGGGCTTTATCCTAGAGAAATGGTCAGTTAGGTTTTTCTATCATAAATATTTCAGAGTTTGTGGGCCACAAGTATTCAACTCTGTTGTACCACAAAACCAGTCGCAGATAATACATAAACAAATGGCTGTGGCATTTTCTAATAAAACATTATGGATACTCAAATTTGAATCCAACTTTCATGTGTCACAAACTAGTTTTCTGGGTTTTTTAAGCCAGTATTTTATATTGTATTTAATATGTAAAACAATGCTTAGCTGGCCGAGGATACCAAACTTGGCAGGAGGCTAGATTTGGTCTACTGCTGTAATTTGCTAACACTTGTTCTAGAGTTGGTAATAAAGAAACCCATTAAGAAAGGCATCTCAGTTGACGAGCTCTTGCTTTTTAGACACTTATCTAGAGTTTTCTGAGCCTTCAGTATCATTGAGTGGATGAAGGAAACAGTCTCTTTTTGGAGGTTGGTGGAATTACCTCCCAAATTAGCCAGTAATTTGAATTAGCATGTATGTGTTAGCTAAATAAAATTCTTCCCTTCCTCTAATTTCACACTTCTAGACCAAATTAGATGTTTGTCATATAAATTAAGCCAGGTATATGATTTTGTTGTACAATGAATCAATGCTGGGACTAGACAGTTTTGGTTGCCCTACCCTATTGATTTTCATATTTGGTTTTATTGTCTCTTGAACAAAGTAGCATCGTGTTCTTTCCATTGAGTTTGTAAACCTTTATTTAGTGGATTTGTTAAAGACACTTTTCACTTTTCAAATTAAATTGGTGCTCAGAGTGTTGTGCCACATTAAACCTTTTGAGTCTAGGACAAATACATTGAATCAATAAACTTTTGTAAAAAAATAAAACCACCTTAAGTTTGAACTCTTTTGAAAATAAAACATATACAAATAGTGGGTAAGATCATGTTCTTTGAAGTGAGACAAACTTGGATTTCATTTACAGCTCTGCCTTTATGGGCCGCACGGTCATGGACAAGGCATTTAACCATGGGAACTTCAGCTTTCTCATATGTAAAATGAGGAGAATAATACTAGCTACTTCATAGCATTATTGTGAGAGTTAAATTAAATAATATTTGTTAAAATTATGCTTAGCACAGTGCCTAGCACACAGAGGTCAATAAAGAGTGGGCATTCCTCAGAGTGTTAGCATCATTGCTGTCTCTGTTTTTCATACCTGTCATGCCTATTATTGAACATGATCCTTTACTCAATCACCTATGATAAAAAGGGTTTCCAGTGTGATCTGTATACCAGGCACTGTGCTAGTCATTGAGAACTCAAAGGCATAATTTTGGCTAAGAGGGGTTTACATGCAAATGAATATACAAATAAATTGGTTTAGTAAATTGCCCTGGTCTCCCATCTAAGCAGGGATTAGGGGGACATAAAAGAGAGACTGACCAGTCCTGTTTAGAAAGTGGGAACATCAGAAGGACTTGCAGAGGTGATCTTTCAGCTGAATCTGAGCGACACTTTCAGAGTTAGCTTCATGCACCCTTGAGAAGTACTGACAATGGGTTAAGCGCAGTTTAGCATTACCAAGATCACATCATGTTGATCCCAGTTTCTGAGTCCTGGCTGACATTATTCCGTTTTTCTAGAATGCATTCTCCTACACAAATTAGCCCTTCTTTCCCCATTTCAGTTTAAAGGAAAACCTGCACTCTTCCTAATCCCACCTTTCCTCCCTAATCTGAATTCAACTAATACTGACGTGTGTTGTACAGCAAATATGACATTTGATAATAATAAATCTTTATGCACTGTCCCTAAAATCACTTTGTGTTCATTCATTTTCTTCTCAGCTAGACAGGGAGCAATACTCTACTTCAGCACAGTGTGAATTTTTCTGGTATCCCCACAGGGTCCAGAGCTATACAGAGTGTGCTACACAGGCTCAACAATACAGGCATACCTTGTTTTATTGCACTTCATTTCATTGTACTTTACAGATACTGCATTTTTTACAAACTGAAGGTTTGTGGCAACCCTGCTAAGCAAGTCTTTTGGTGTCATTTTTCTAACAGCCTGTACTCACTTCATGTGTCTGAGTCAGATTTTGGTAATTCTCACAAATTTCAAACTTTAATATTATTGTTGTTGTTGCTGTTGTTATATCTGTTATGATGATCTATGATCAGTGATCATTTATGTTACTATTGTGTTTGTTTTGCAGCACCACAAACTGCGCCCATATAAGATGAGAAACAATTAACAAATGTTGAATGTGTTCTGGCTGCTCTGTGTACGGGCCATTCCTGCATCCCTCTCTTTCTCCTTGGGCCTTTCTATTCTCCAATACACAACAATATTGAAATTAGGCCAATTAATAACCCTGCAATGGCCTCTTAGTGTTGAAGTGAAAGGAAGAGTCACATGTCTCTTACTTTAAATCATAAACTAAAATGATTAAGCATAGTGAGGAAGGCATGTCAAAAGTTGAGATAGGGCCGGGTGCAGTGGCTCACGCCTGTAATCCTAGCACTCTGGGAGGCCGAGGCAGGAGGATCGCTCAAGGTCAGGAGTCTGAAACCAGCCTGAGCAAGAGCGAGACCCCGTCTCTACTAAAAATAGAAAGAAATTAATTGGCCAACTAAAAATACATAGAAAAAATTAGCCGGGCATGGTGGTGTATGCCTGTAGTCCCAGCTACTTGGGAGGCTGAGGCAGAAGGATCGCTTGAGCCCAGGAGTTGGAGGTTGCTGTGAGCTAGGCTGATGCCACGGCACTCTAGCCGGGGCAACAGAGTGAGACTCTGCCCACCCCCCCAAAAAAAAAAAAAACAGTTGAGATAGGCCAAAAGCTAGACCTTTTGTGCCAAATAGTTAGTCAAGTTGTGAATGCAAAGAAATAGTCTTTCAAGGAAATTAAAAGTGTGTCTCCAGTGAACACATGAATGCTAAGAAAGCAAAACAGCCTTTTTACTGATATGGAGAAAGTTTTGGTGGTCTGGATAGAAGTTCCAACAGGCCACGACAGTCCTTTAAACTGAAGCCTAACCCAGAGCAAAAATCTAACTCAATTCAATTCTGTGAAGGCTGAGAGAGATGAGTGAGCTACAGAAGAAGAGTTTGAAGCTAGCAGAGCTAGCTTTCATGAGGTTTAAGGAAAGAAACCATCTCCATAAAGTGAAAGTACAAGGTGATATAGCAGCAAATGCTCATGGAGAAGCTGCAGCAAGTTACCCAGGAGATCCAGCTAAGATAATTAATGAAGGTGGATACACTAAAGCACAAATTTTCAATGTACATGAAATAACCTTCTATTAGAAGAAAATGTCATTTAGGACTTTCACAGCTAGAGAGAAGTCTATACGTGACTTCATTTTTTCATATGTTTGTTGGCCATCTGTCTATCTTCTTTTGAAAAACTTCTGTTCATGTCTTTTGTCCACTTTTTAATGGGATTGTTAATTTTTTTCTTGCTGATTTGTTTGAGTTCTTTGTAGATTCTAGTTATTAGCCCTTTATCAGATATGTAGATTGTGAATAAGTATAGCCCTGACTCAAGCCATGTCTCAAAAACATCTGTACCCCCTTAATATTTTGAAATTAAAAAAATACCAAAGGACAGGCTGACTCTCTTGTTAGGGGCTAATGCAGCTGGTAATTTTAAGCTTAAACCAATGCTTGTTTACCATTCTGAAAACCCTAAAGCACTTAAGAATTATGCTAAATCTACTTTGTCTGTGCTCTGTATGTGGAACAATGAAGCCTAGATGACAGCATATCTGTTTACAACATGGTTTGCTAAATATGTTAAGCCCACTTTTGAGACCTACTGCTCAGAAAAAAAAGATTCCTTTCAAAATATTACTGCTCATTGACAATGCACCTAGTCACCCAAGAGCTCTGATGAAGATATACAAAGAGATTAATGTTGTTTTCATGGCTGTTAATACAACATCTATCCTGTAGCCCATGGATCAAAGAGTAATTTTGACTTTCAAGTCTTTTTTATTTAAGAAATATATTTTGTAAAGCTATATCTGCCATAGATAGGGATTTTCTCTGATGGATCTGGGAAAAATAAATTGAAAACCTTCTGGAAAGGATTCACCATTCTAGATGCTATTAAGAACATTCATGATTCACAGAGGGAGGTCAAAACAACATGACCAGGAGTTTGGAAGAAGTTGATTCCAAACCTCAAGAATGATTTTGAGGAGTTCAGTATTTCAGTGGAGGAAGTAACTGGATATGGTGGAAATATCAAGAGAATTAGAATTAGAAGTGCAGTCTGAAGATGTGACCAAATTGCTACAATATCATGTTAAAACTTGAACAGATGAAGAGTTGTTTTGTATCGATGAGCAAAGAAAGTAGTTTCTTGAGATGGAATCTACTCCTGGTGAAGATTCTGTGAACATTGTTGAAATGACAACAAAGGATTTAGCATATTACATAAACTGAGTTTGAACTGTGAATAAAATGCTACCAAACAGCATTGCATACTACAGAGAAATCTTTCATGAAAGGACGAATCAATCAATGTGGCAAATTCCATTGTTGTCTTATTTTAAGAAATTATCACAGCCATCCCCATCTTCCTCAACCAACACCCTAATCAATCAGCAGCCATCCACATCAAGGCAAGACCCTCCACCAGTAAAGATTATATTCATTGAAAACTTAGATAATTAGCATTTTTATTAATAAAGTATTTTTAAATGAACGTGTGTACATTGTTTTATAGACATAATGCTATTGCGCACTTAACAGACTACAGTACAGTAAAAAAAAAAATAACTTTTTATGCCCTGGGAAACCATAAACATTGTGTGACTTGTTTTATTGTGACATTTGCTTTATTGCAATGGTCTGGAGCCAAACCCACATTGTCCCTGAGGTATGCCTCTGTATATCAGAGTTTCTCAATTGCATCTTTGATAGATTGACCTTTTAAAGCAATATTCTTGTCTTATCTCAGTCTCTTCCAATATGACTTTATGTCCACACACGAAATCTTATGAAACATGAAATCTTCTGAAAATGAGCCTATGTTCAAGATTCTTCTCTGTCACCTACAAAATAAAAAATCTCAGTGTCTTTGAATATTATACAAATGATTGGGATTAGAGTAGTGCCTATCTGTACAGTCTCATCTCTAGTCATTTCTCCTTCCCTTTTCTCCTTCTTCCCAACTTCATGTTCCATTGACACTATACTGGATTTCCCTGAGCATCTCCTGCTGTTTTCAGCTATCGCATTCTCCTATATACTGATCTGACTTCCAAAATGCCATTCCCTTCTCATATTCCTGGAAATGTCTTTCAACCTTCAATTCTTAGTTCAAATTCTTCCTTGCCTGAGGGGTATACCTTGACTTCCTCAGGCAAAAATAAAAAGAAAGGGAGACTCTGGCCCTGAACCCTCTATTCTTCCTCCCCCAAAACTAACAACTCCTTATTGTTTTTCAAATATTCCATGCTGTTTCATCTTCCTGCCTTTCCTTGTTCTATGAATACCCCTCCTCTAGAACACAACTCCCTCAGGTCTTCACATGATTAACTCCTTCTTATCCTTTTAGCTCAGTTCAGGAGCCATCTGTTCCAGAAAGCCTCCCCTGAACCACCTAGTTGGATTAAGTGCCCATTTCTGTTATCCCAAAGCACTCGATCTTAGCACTTCAAACTATATTAAACTCTTGATTTTTATGTCTTTCTCTTTGCTAAACTTCAAGCACCACATAGGCAGAGCACTTACCTCCGTCTTGTGGGAGTGAGTGGATGGTTGGATAGATAATGGATAGGCAAGTTTATTCAGAGGTTCCAATAATAAACTTCACAGAGTTTCCATAGAGTCTTGAATTCATATATTTTTTAAACATTTCGTTTTAGGCAGGGCTTCTCAACCTTGGCACTATGGACACTTGGGGATGGATATTTCTTCAATGTGGTGCTGTGCTCTGTATTATAGGATGATTGGCAGCATCCCTGGTTTCTATCAACTAAAGGCCAGTAGCATCATTCCAGAGTAGTAACAACCAAAAGTGTCTCCAGGCACTGCCGAATGTCCCAGGGGTGGGGAATAGGTCAAATCACTCCACCTGCATTAAGAACAATACGGTTTAGGTATGACCAAACAAAATTTGTATGTCTTTCTATATATTCACAAATCACAAAACTAAGTTTAAGTTAGAAAACATCAAAGCATTGAAAATCGTTGGAAACCAAAACTGAGTGTTGGGAAGGAATTTTTTTTCCATTACAAAAGTAATAAACAATCATTAAGGAAAATATATTACTATAAAAAAGAAAGAAAAATTAAAAAAAAATCACACAGTCCCACCATTCTATCAATAACCACTGATAATATTTTTATTTATTTATCTTAGTTTTTTTTCTAAATGTATATTTGATCCTTTATACTTAATATACTTAATAATACTGTATGGATTATAAAATTTTATATAGCTTTGAATTCAATATTAAAACATGAATTGTTTTAAATGATATATCCTTCATAAATATTAATTTTTTAATACCTATATTATATTTATAAATGTGTGTGCTATAGTTTACTAATCCTGATTTTAGAATATGTAAATTATTTCTATTTTTTCAGTATTTGGAAAATTCTATAATAAAATCTGTGTGTATGAAGTTGCTTATATATTTAGAATTATACTCTTAAGATAAAGTCTTAAAAGAAGAATTTAACAGGACAAGAGAATAAACTATTTCAACTCTCTTGACATACACACACACACATATACACACACACATATGCACACATACATCTGGCCAATTTGCATTCCAAAGGGGTCAGACAAGTTTATCTGAGGGGAGTGCCCAGTGGTTTGGACTCTGTCAGTACATGCTGCTTTAGGAGACACATTGAAAGTGGTCACTAAAGACCATGTAGCTAGCTCAGTGTTAATGGGTGTTGGTGATTCCAAGAAACTGTGTCCTAAGGCTGGATTGCTAATGCCTTTAAACCAATATTTGGAATTTAACTTTCTGCAAGTATGAAATTCCCATTGTAGCTTGAAGATGCTCATCTTGTTCTTCTCTTTTCTCAAGACGTACTGCCTTTAAGAAAATGGATCAAACTTTTAGCAACCATCACATCCATTTCAACCATCAAGCTTAGCACTAAATAAGTATTAGATTATTCACTGAAAGAAAAAAATGGCTTATTTTTGTACTAGATGAAGTAATTCCTGGGACTATGTATTTAGGAGGAAAATTGGCATGCATAAAATTATTGCTATGCATATTTGAATAAATATTTCCTCCGCCTTAGCAGTAGATACATTTTACTTAGGTGAATTTATTTAATTAATTAATTTATTTTTATTTTTTTAGAGATAGGGTCTTGCTCTGTCATCTAGGCTATAGTACAGTGGTGTGATCATAGCTCAGTGCAACCTTAAACTCCTGAGCTCAAGTGATCCTCCCACCACAGCCTCCTAAGTAGCTAGGACTACAGGTGCATGTTACCATGCCTGGCTAATTTTTAAATTTTTTTTGTAGAAATAAGGTCTCACTATGTTGCCCAGGCTGGTTTTGAACTCATGACTTCAAGCAATCCTACAAGCTCAGCCCTCTAAAGCACTGGGATTATAGGCATGAGCTACTGTGCCAGGCTTACTTAGATGACTATAAATAGCAGGGAGAGAGAGTAACGTCTCTTTTTAAAGGTATGCCCATGTTCAACTCATGTAAAAGTATGGGGCATCTTGTTCACATGGCAAAGTCTGGAACCAAAAATCATAGATATTTTGAGTAAGAAGATATGAAACGCATCCAAACTCTCCCATGGTATAGGTCATCATAAAGTAATGAGTTGCCCTTCATGAATTAATGGCAGAGTTTAGTTGTAGAGGCAGAACAGTGCTGAGGTAAGGAGACACCAAGCTTTGAAGATAGACAGAAATAGGTCCAGTCTTGCCCCTGAAATATGTTGGCTGCGGGTCCTCTGAAAATCATCAAACCTCTCTGAACCTCTATTCTCCTGCCCATAAGATGAAGACCATCATAATGCCAACTTCATAGAGTGATTTTGAGACATGAAAGGATTTTGAGAGAAGACACACACCTAGTACCTATTAAATGGTAAGCACTCATTAAATATTAATGCTTATTATTATAACTCAAACTTTCTAATGGTTACTTTAGTGTTCCTTCTTCTTACATAACTATTGGTCAGAAGAATCCCAAACATTGTGAACAGAGTTGCCAAAAATGTAATTTTCTTTATGCTGATTTTGACTATTTTTTGTTATGTTACAGTAGGTTCAGTTCTGTTACATATCAGATAGTCCATATACACTTTTATGAATAAGGAAATTTGTTCAAATTTGCTAAGTAACTTGACTAGGGTATGAATTACCAAAGAGTAGACTTGGAATTAACTCCAGTTTTCCAAAGTTAGAGCTCAAGGTTTTTCTACTCTAACCTTCCTTGTACTGCTAAGGTTTTTTCTAAATCTCCATGATAAGTGAAGGCATATTCTAAGGCAGCAGTCCCCAACTTTTTTGGCACCAGGAACCAGTTTCATGGAAGACAATTTTTCCCCCTGGATAGTGGGGGAGGGGGACCTCTGCAGGTGGCCCCGGTCCCTAACAGGCCAGGGACTGGTACCTGTCCATCCATGGCCCACAGCTCTAAGGTACCTGGATTAGTAAGATCAAAATAGAAGATAGTATATTTGGACTCAAGGACTTTCCCAGGTATCCATTCGAATAGAATTAAGGAAATAAGTGGCTTTTGATATATCATCAAAAGCATAGGTATTAATGACCTGGTCATAGAAATTCTCTAATGAATAAACAAGAGAATATTGAAGACCTGGCAGCAATGAATTAAATTTGTGATGTGATACCAAATTTAAACAAATTACAGGGGAAAATGGATAATGATAAAATAATTAGAAGACAGAGACATCTGAACAAATACCCAAATCCCACATCTGTCTTCACTATATTCGGCAATTCCTAAATATCACTGGTGCATTGAAGTTGAAATTAGCAGAGGTTTCTAAATATCACTTGAGTGAAAAGTCAGGATTAACTCCTTCCTGTTATTGTAAATGTTCAAAAAGATACAGAAGGAATTAGCCAGATGCATTTCTTTAAGGCAATAGAGTTTATATAGTCAGCTAAAGCTCACCTAGAACATGTACCTCATTAAAAATTTGCACAAACTAGATTTTAGACTAAAAGTTTAATACTCAAAATAGTAAACTAGCCTCAGTATTGTTGTGTATCTCTTCTATAGCGTGTGAACAAAAAAACCACTATACACCTTAGCATTTTACAGCTGTATTCAAGAGAAAATGCAAAATTAGCGAAAAAATCCTGTAGTTGCAAAATCTTTGTGAAGTTCAGAGTTGACCTGCCTAGCTAATGTATTTCAAATACACAAATTTTACAGTAATTGGAACTATGCTTGCCAATGGTTGTCTGAGTGGAGAAATTTTTCCATGAAAATAAATTTCACCCTAACACACCCCAGAGAAACCTGAATATGTCTGTTCTTTAGGGAACAATTTAACTCTTAGAATAGTTATTTAAGGAAAGTTTGCCAGTTTCCTTGAAGAAATTTGCTCACATGGGAAATGGAGGGAAATTTTTTCAAGTGGAAAGGGGTGGTTTGTGACTTTGTACCTTGACAGCTATACCATGAGTTATCTCCTCTTAGAGGACTCACTTGTCTCATTACAAATGGTGTCAGTGATGGGATTTCCTATGGTGCCATTTTCTTCATTCTTGGACTTGGCTTATGTGTTGCATAACAAGCCACAGAAAGACTGCCAGTGCATTGAACACAATGTGGATTCTGAGATAGCAACGGTATCGGTCTGAGGCCAATCCCAGATACAGGCCGGAATATAGGATAGGAATTGATTAACTCTAGCTATGCTTTCCTTCCTTTGCTTCTTTTATGGGACTTCTTCCAAATGTTGGTGAGGACTAACTGTCTTCGTACTTAACTATGGTGGGAAAGGAGAGAGGAAATCTCAAGGAGTGGGTTAAAAGTCAAATTTAATTACATTCTTATTGCCTTCTCTCCACCTTCTCTTTCGTTAAGTATAATTATTTAAATTTGTCTTGAAAGAAAGTAAACAAATGAGAGATTTTTCTCCTCCTGAATCCGTACACTACTAGAGAATATTTATTTAATGTGCCTCCTAACTCATTTCCCCGATACATTTTCGAACATAATAATAAAGAAGTCTTACTCTGCAGGTGAAAATTAGGATCCTTGAAATTGCACTTTGCCCTGTCCTATTTCATCACCAATTACTCCACATTAGCTCTACTTTTCCTTCAAAGGCTAAGAAAATTGGATATTTTAAATAAGGCAAAGATGTTTATTTCCATGGTAGCAACTAATCACTTTTATAGTCAATATTCACAATGTCGCTCCCTGAGGAAAATTAATGTAGGGAGCATCAAACAGGCTTAACAAATGGCTCAGAATAATTTTTGTGACAGAAGCTTAACCCTGAGTAGCTGGAGAAAACATATGAAAAGAGGATGAAGGCCAGAGTGCTCAGTTAATTATTGCCAAAAAATAAAAATGATCTTGATGAACTTCAGGCTGAAGCACACTTTTTTTGAACATTGCCATAGCAGTATCTTTCTACTTTAATGAGAATATGGATTATGACCATAAAGAATGATGATGTCAGAATGATTAGATATTTGAACCACATATTTTAACTATAGTTTGGGTATGATTTTGACCTTCACGTCAAAATCTAATTTCCATTTCCATCAAAGAATAGTATGGCCAAAGGTCAGTTATGCGTCGTGGTCAATCCTCTAAGGCAGACGTGGGTTTAAATTCTTGTTCTACCATTTACAAGATCTGTGTTCTTGGACGAGTTATTTTATTTTTCTAAAACTCAAGATTCTCTGTGTAAAACAGCAACCGACCTTCATAGACTTGTCTTAAGAGAAAAGGCTGAGGGTCTCACATTTGTAAGCATATAAAATACTAAGAGGATTAGTGCCATGGAACATTAATAAAGCCCGATAGATGGCAATCCTTTAGCAGTGTGTTATAATAGATATACAACTATTTTTATACTAAGAGTGTAAAAAGTTGGAAAGTTGGCTAATGACAATCCATAGAATTTTTTTACAGAGACTTTTTTTTTTCTGAGACAGAGTCTCACTATGTTGCCCCAGGTAGAGTGCTGTGGTGTCAGCCTAGCTCACAGCAACCTCTAACTCCTGGGCTCAAGCAATCCTTCTGCCTCAGCCTCCTGAGTAGCTGGGACTACAGGCATGTGCCACCATGTCCAGCTAATTTTTTCTATTTTTCATAGAGACAGGAGTCTCGCTCTTGCTCAGGCTAGTCTCCAACTCCTGAGCTCAAAAGATCTGCCTGCCTCGGCCTCCCAGAGTTTTAAGACTACAGGTGTGAGCCACCACGCCAGGCCTTATAGAGACTTCTAAAAACCATACTTTTTGCCACATCTTACCAAAAAACATAATGCAGAGGTTAGCACGTACCTTTGTTTTGTCTACCTTGAAAAAACGGAATAGTTCTCAGTGAGCTGTTAAACAGAGGGCAGAGAATCAACTTGCCCCTCTACTCCAACCCTCCCACCATGCTTATCCTTGTCTAGTTTTGCCCACATGTTGGTCTGCTCTGAAATTGCCAGCCCACCCTCCTGCATCCATCTGAGCTAATCTATCTTTAAAACCAGTCTAGTGCCCTTTGATTCCTTTAACTCCCTTTTTTCTTTTGACTTTTATTGTACAAAATCCTCTCTCCTATTCTCTTTTACTTTGCTTCCAGTATGTTTCATGCATCTCTCAAGCATAGGAAACAGGCACTAATGTTTTTATTTTCTATTATCCATAGAACATATAGCACCCCTCATAAAAGCATGTAGGATTTCATCAATAAATCATTGTTGTTTAATCTGAAAAAATACAGATAAGAGAGTTATATGATTCCCTGAGTTAAAAAAAAATCAAGTTTCCAAATAATAAGAATAATAATTCATAAAAGAAATGATAATTCATAATTTCATTATTTGTAAATCACTGTTCTACTTCCATTTCACCTTTGCACAACCTTAAGAGAAGAGAAAGGATTTTTACCCCACCATATAGACAAATAAAATGAAGGTTAGAAAAATTACATGACTTCCCAATACTGTTTGGTCAAAATATTCCAATTAGATATTTATACTCAATTGTAAGGCCAAATCAAATGGATAAAAGATGAATTGAATATCACTTTAGAGGTTTCAGAGACTGAGACTGCAAGTTAGTTATCGATCATATTATTGCTATCTATACACTTTTCTTCACATTTTTCAATGTTGCAACAGGTAATTTAAAATAGTATTAGTTATGATTTTTTATTTATTTTCAGATAAATAAAATGATAAAAGAAATACAACCTTTTAGGCTTGTTTATAAATAAAATAGGACGAACATGGCTTGTTAGTTTCAATGTTTGGATCGATGACCAATATTAGTACTCTGATATCTGCATGCATATCAGGCAATATCTCCTGTTCTGACTATCAGGGTCTCTTGAAGACAGCCCCATAAATAACATCACCTTTACCCACCCTGGTCCTGAAATGGAAGATGGGGACAAAGTGCGGTCTCTGTTAAAGATAAAAACCAGGTCAAAGGCTGTACTTTAGTGCAAGAGCTACATGGACCTGCAGGCTGGGTCCAGAATGAAGCAGACTCAGCCTCTCAGTCAGGAGTGATGCTAAATTGGATGCCCCTTCCCCCCAGCACACAGTGTGAGAAGGTGGGGCTGCCCAGGGGAGACTTAAGAATGAAAGAGCAGAGGAGAATTCTGCTGTTTTAAGCAGTTTGCTCCCAGAAGGACAAAAATGAGAAATCAAGCACAGCAGGGAAGTTATCCTTCCTAAATTTACCAATCAGAAAAGTCATTCCTCCCCAAGGAGGGAGGAAGTGAGTCAAGTGATGTCAGGGTGGTTTAGGAAAGATGTGTAGTCATGGAAACCAAGGCAGGAGGGTAGCAGGGAAAGAGTTGCCTTTACCTAACACTGACCTCTTGATAATCTCCAATAGAAAGTGTTAGTGTTGTAAGTTAAAGCACACATGGATTGATACTTATAAAGCCACTTCTAACCAAAGTGTATGTATGGTACATTAATATTTCCTTATATAGACGTGGATATTTTCTTTGTTTGTTTTCATTGCATTCCAGGGACCACTGTTTTCTGTCCAGCAACCCCTGAGACCCAAATCTCCAGGGTACTTGATTCTCATGTAGAGTCTCCAGTTCTGCTTTTATGTTCACATCTTGGAACTGCACCAGCACATTGCAGTTTGATACAAGCACCCAGTTGATCGCAAGGCAATTTAAGTTTATGAGACACTAGGAGAAACTGAGTTATCTGTAGCAATTTCCTTTTCTTTTCTAAAGGAACTCTGCGTATGTTCCAAATGCACACTTTTTTTCATTTCCTGTGGTAGTTTGAACTATTGTCTCTTCTGAGTTTTGAGGTTCTTTCATTTTTCACCAGAGATTAGTGTATTCATTTTTCAAAACCATAAGCTTCTTTTAAACTCTCAGAACTTGGGCCTTTTTGTACAAAAAGATTTTGCATGATCTATGGTAGAATATTGGGATGGTGGTTTGATAAAGTCAGATAGCTTCTTAATTCAGTTGTTTTCTTTTTCTTTTTTTTTTTTTTTTTTTGAGACAGAGTCTCACTCTGTTGTCTGGGCTAGAGTGTCGTGGTGTCAGCCTAGCTCACAGCAACCTCAAACTCCTGGGCTCAAGCGAGTAGCTGGGACTGGAGGGATGTGCCACCATGCCTGGCTAATTTTTTCTATGTATTTTTAGTTGTTCAGCTAATTTCTTTCTATTTTTTTAGTAGAGACGGCGTCTCACTCTTGCTCAGGCTGGTCTCGAACTCCTGAGCTCAAATGATCCGCCTGCCTTGGCCTCCCAGAGTGCTAGGATTCCAGGCGTGAGCAACCGCTCCTGGCCCAGTTGTTTTCTTTATTAGAGCTACCAGAGATTTTTTTTTTAAATATTCCCTTTGTTTAGTAAATAGTTTATTTTACATTTTGTGACTTGCCTTGGGTATATCTTTAAAAAGATAATAAATATAAACTTAATTTTTACTGAATTCTTAAGTTCTATTTTATTTATTCTCAGGACCCTGTTGGTCTAAGGAATCATGTAATTATGGAGTGGAAAAGCAATGGGCAAAAGAGCCATCAATATTCAAAAAGTTATGAAATAAGTAAATTTTTAAGAATATTCCATGTTTGTTAGATAAGTTACACTAAAGAGCAGAATCTATTTTCATAAATACAAAAACTCTTTGATATATGTGCTTTGTACGCATGATCAAAGTCTCTTCTTAACAGAGCTTCCCCTATTTGCCCATTTAAAACTGCACACTGCCTGCCCCTTGCTTCCAGCCACCACTGGCCATGGCATCTCATCACCTTCTAGCAGACTAATTTTGTTTCACATATGTTTAGTTGTTATTTTCACTTTAGAGAGGTTCACTGGTGGATTCTTGCACCCAAAATAGCACCAGCACTTGGTAGGTGCTCAGTATTATCGACTGAATTATACATTTTGGTCAGAATTTCAATGGGTTATAGCCCCTGCTAAGTGGAGTCCTTCTGCATTTAGCCTTGCACAGATCTCTGGTCCCTGCATTTATGCATGAGTCTCTGCCCCCTGTGCACATGGTGAAATCATTTCAGGGCATTCACTGCCAGTCTGGTCACAGGAGGCAGAGCAAGAACCAAGTGTCCGTGACCAGAACACAAGAGAAGCCAGGTAATGGAGTTTTCGGCAAATGAGAAGGAGCAGGTTTTTCACTGCTTTCCAGACTGTGCCTAATTTTGTCAAAGTGCTTCTGAAAAAAGTCATTTAATACAAACCTGGCCAACCATATCCACCTCTCCTTGTCTTTTTAAAAACTCCATAGGGTATAAGTATGCTTACAAATACTCTTGATTTCTTATAAAATACTTTAGGAAAATAAGTGGAGGCTTATTGAAGAAACTCTGATTTGGGATAAGGGGGCATTCAAACTCAGTTCTTGGACATGTACTTTTATCATATGTGTTCCTTAATTTCATACTGGTTATCTGAAGAACTAAGAAAGAAACATGTAAAAAATAATAAACACTTTAGAAGTGTTTACTTGTTATGAAATTTTTTTCTTCTTTTTTATCCACAGTGTTTCTACTCTATGCATGACATTAAGCTAGACAATAGTGATATTAAAATGAAACAGTGGCAAACGCTTAACTGTCCTGGTGCTTTTCAAAGCACTTTGTATGTTATCATCTTATTTAATCTTATTGCAATAATTCAATGAAGCAGATATTCCCATTTTCCACATCTTACAGATGATATTAAGGATTGTACCCAAGATTGTACAGCTGTGGAACCAGAGTTCATGCATAGGTCGTCCCCTCACAGAGACAACAATTTTTAACATATATATTTACCAGTTCCATTAAAGATACAGTTTTTGTGCTACAGGGTTCAAGATGGGAACAGAGATATACAAACAGAAACATCATCAAATGTGATGAAAGTGGTATGATAAACACAAAAGACAAAGCTAACTTTGTGTACTGGAGCTGGGAGGAAAGCTTCAAAGACAATGTTTAGGGGGCTTTTAGGAATGACTAGGAGTTTTCCAGGTGGAGGAAGGAGACAAAGACATAGGATAGAAGGAAGGAGAATTTAATAATCAGTCTCCTATATGAGTTAGCTTATGCTAGTTTTCAATAATTCCCATCCATACTCTTTTTTGAAGATAGAATTTTAGCATTTTGGAAACCAACCTTTAATCTGTGCTCGTTTCTAAATAACCATATAGGTCACTGCCAGAAAGCATAGCAAATTAAATGCTGTCTAACCACATATTATTAAAGGAAAGCCATTGTAATGACAGAAGACAGAAAACACATGCTGTTAAAGACAATTATTTCAAAGTACAGTCCTTTATTTTGGTCACCTGTGGCCAAGGGCCAAAAGGTGAACTATGTCACCCATTTTGCCTTGCAACTAATCTGTCTTATGCTCCTCTTGGATAATGGCCTTAGTGCACGTGAAAAATGCTTTATTTTTAACCTTCCTTCCCTCTTCAGTGTTACCAACTAAAATCTCTACAGCAGGCAGTAAATGGAACCTTTTGCACCTGATCAAAGTAATCATTTAGAGATTTATATACACCTGCTGATTTCAACATGTTCCGTAATGGTGGGATTTCAATTTTGCATGGCATCCCACAGCTGTTCAGGATTAATCTCTAGCACTGTGCCCCGAAATGTCAATTTTTTTCATAGGCTGCACATGTCCATCAGTTTATTCCCCCTGTAAGAGGGTGTCCGCCACTGCTGGCACTCATGCTGGTGAAAACCAACATCCCTCTTCAGGCACTGTTTGATGCCAAAGACACAAAGCGAAACTGAGTATTCCAATGCTTCTTGTCAGCTACAGACATTTGCGAATTTAGCTTAGGTTATTTTAAAGGACACATGTTGCCCAAATAGTCAAGCTCTATTGAAGTGGTTCTGTAATAAACATCTAAGAAAGATGCTGTTGCTTACCTCTGCAAAATAAGGACATTTAGGAAAATGGCCCAAAAGTCTTCATTTCTCTCATGCTTTAGTCGAAAGTTGTTCTATGTAGAATGATACATTTACTGAACTCTGCCTAAAGGGAAACCACACTTCGCCTGTTCCTCTTCATCAATTTTTATTACACAGTAATAGGACAAAAGTCTGTACTTATTATATCCTCCAGAGGAATTTATATTAATAACTTTCCCTGACATAGCGTGAAGTCGTTAGAACGTATGCAAAGGGTTTCTATTGCCCTGTGACTTTAGTAGAAGGCTTCCTTTTCTGTGCATTTCTCCATTAAGCACCCTGTTTTCTAGTGGAAGGAATGAGCGCAGTGGCAGGTTTTGCAGATGTCACACTGGATTTGTGTTCTCCTGAGGAGGGTGTTCACTAGCCATTAGGAACTTTGCCTACCACATCCTCTGGGCCATAAAGTGAATGTCTCCAGTCTGGCGAATTTCACATGAGTCCTTTCTATGACATTTCAGTTAGGAAACTTTCCCATGAAAGCTTATTGAGGAAGGTTACTAAGGAAACCGGAGACCCAGGTAGTAGCAATTTGTACCAAGGTTAACAAAATGTACAAAGGTAATCCTTTCCTGGCTCAACAATTTGACTCAGAAGATGGAATTAAGACACTTTTTACAAGTATTCTCTTAAGAGGATCTCTGGTCAAACTCCTGCCTTCCATCTTTCACCCTAGGAAGGCTGTGCCTCTGAAGGGATTTGAAGCCAGAAAGCAGAGAATACCTTAAGAGTCAATAATGTCTCCTATAACATATGCAAATCATACCATTGTTTTTAGACAATTTTATATTTTATCAGTTTGATGATTAAAATACAATTACAATTAATTGATGATTAATATCAATGTTCCTGATATTCAGTGTAATTAATGTACTTACAATAACTATAATAGTGCCCCAGAGGCGTCCCATATGCATCTCCTTATTCGATTGCCTCCATGACCCTCTACGGCAGGAAAGGCACAGGTCATTATGCCGTATCTGAAGGTCATGGGCACTGAAGTGAATGTGTATCAGCAACTTGTTCCAGGTCATGTGGGTGGTTTGTGAGGAGGCTACTAGCCAGCAGTAGGACATGGGCTTTGAATCCAGGCAAACCTGGAATCAAATAATATCTCTCTCTGCTGTATACTAGATATGAGAACTTCGCTTAAATTCCTGATCAACTACTTAAAAGCCATGTGTCTTAGACCCTTTATCTAATCTTTTTGAACCTCAGTTTCCTCATCTGTAAAAGAGGTTAACATATTATGGAGCTGTTGTTCAGACCAGAGGTAGTGAGTGAAGTGTACCTGACATAAGCATGCATTGCTAATAGTAACTATTTGATAAATTGTATTAATATGATTTTAAATCAACAGTGGTGTCAGGGAGAATTAGAACACTCACTCTCAAGGGGGTCATTATGACATACAAGAAGGAAAGTGGAATTTGGAGAAAGTAAACTAAGTACTGGGTCTTTTTCTTCCTAGATGTGTTATCTTGAGATAGTTATTTCGCCTTAATGAGTCTGTTTTTCTTTCCTTTCTTTTTTCTGTCTTTACTTTTCCTTTTCTTTCATTTTCCTTTTCTTTCTTCCTTTCTTCCTTTTTACCCTTTCTTGTCCTTTCTTTCTTTTAAAAATTACAACACTATCAATAAAAGATAATCCATACATCAAATTGTTATGGGGCTCAGGGGAACTTGAATGCATATAAAATGTTTTGTATATTCTAGATGCTACGCAAATGCTAGTAATTATTTGTTATTCTGACTTCTCATAGTTGCTCTTTTCACCAAATCACTCTTCTCAGTTCTATCAAAAGCTGTCCTTAATAGTGCCTCATAAATTTATATATAGTTGCCACTGTTCTGTATGAGAGGTTATGTTTTACCTCTTGCCGTGGCTGTTAGGAAGCTCCAAGTCCAATTTAAAACATATATTTGCTGATTGCAAAGAGGATTATAATACGTATCTTTAACCTGCTTTTATTTTATTTTTTTAACTAATCTCTCATTTTTAATCTATTGTTTTATTTTTTTGCAGTAAGCATACATACAAAATCACCTTAAATGGAGTATCAAAAAATACATAGAACAATAACTACATAATAATAATGATTAAATCAGAGAAAACTTTAAAAAAGCATTATGAATTTTTATACATCTGACTTCTTATGGAAGTGAAATTTTATTTGCTCTTAAATGTAATTTAATTCAATAATAGCAAACATTTATTGAATGCCCACACAATGCAAGGAAAACAGGGTGTTACTAAAAAGGAAAGGCAGATCCCTAGCAAAAAAATTATAATCAAATTTTGAAAATCATACAGATGTAAAGTGTTAGATGTAAGAAGTTTGACAAGTATCAAGATTACACAAGAAGGCATGGCACAAGGGCTGGTCATATAACAAATGAGCACTGCTGAGAAATAAAAATATATATCCCAGTTTACCTCCTTCATCTCATTCAAATCAGAAGCATCCCAATTCATATTATCATCTCCCATTTTTGTGTCTGATAAAATTGACATGATGAAAGGAGGATGTCACTTTATTTAGAATTCGAAGACCTGAGGGTCATCACATAGATGTATGAATTTAAGCAAATAATTTCTCCAGTTTCCAGATCTGTCAAATGAAATCAGGATCTCAAGTTCCTTTAAGCTGTAAGGTGTCTATCTCAGAAGTAACTTCAGCTCACCTCTCTCAAGTGATCAATTATAATTACTCAAAAATAAATTTTTCACTTTATTCATGAAAGTTGCTAAATAGATGATGAGTAGATTTCTTTAATGTCTCAGATACCTACCTATTAATATAATATTTAGGAGACATGCTGGAAAATTATCTTATCAAGCATAAAGAGTGCTAGAGCTGGAAGCAGCCCCAGCATTAAGCAAGACCTATCCTTTCATTTTACACATGAGGAAACTGAGGCTCAGAGGGAATGAGGGACTAGCACATAGTCAAACTCTTAATTGCAGGGCTGGTGACTGAAGGTTTTCAATACTTAATATGGTATCTGTCCATTCATAGAAATCTAGTTTCTGGATAAAAGGGAGGTAGAAACCTCTTTTACTCTGTTCTTGGAAGACTATACATCAATAACTGTTTGAGGGACAAAGGCTATATTGATTAGGATTTTGTTGCAGACAATAGGAACATTCTATCAGGTTTAAGAAAGGGGTGTATTACTAGGTATTAGGTGGCTTGGAAACCAGTTGGAAGGGCTGGATGAACAGGCTCTAGGTGGGGCTCCAAGGAACCACTCCCAGGTCCCAGACTCACCCCACGTTTGCCATGCTCAGGAAATCTGGCCACTGCAATGGGAAATTCCCACATACAGGAGCTATGATCACAGAGTCACACTACCTCTGCCCCAGCCCTGCCTCTTTCCCCTCCATTCCAAGTTCAAGGGGAACTAAAATCCAGAACACTAAACAAAAGGGAATCTGGATAGGGAGTGTTTAGCTTTCCTGACTCTACAGTAAAAGATGACTCTTGAGAAGGAGATCGAAAAAGATAAGACAATTCAGATCATTTGCCAAAAATCCTAAGGGCAGTAGATAACAGGATTAGGTGACTCAAACGATATCATAGGACGAATAATATAAGACAGGGATGACAAATAGATTTCATCTTGTCAGCCAACTGTAGCTAATTGGCTGCCAAAAACATAAAATTGAGAAAGATTTTGAGGAAAGCCTGGAGACTGTTTAGTGATGTTTGCCAGAAGACCAGGCATGGAGCAATCTGAGTTGTATGAATGCCACACATGTCCCATATCAGCTGCTGCCTGACCAGCTTGGTTGGCAGATTACTTCAGAATGCCTGTGGCACTCTTGTTATTGTTGTTGTTAAATCATAGTTTGATTTATTTATTTGCATGATAATGATGATGATGATACCTTATTGACTAAAGCAAGCTATATAAATTATTTGCAGTTTTAATCATCTCTACACTCTGCACAGTACTAGATATACATTAAATAAGTTTCCATTGATTTGATTTTAAAATCCCAATCATTTTATCAACAAATATTAGTGTTCACTTCCCACAAAATAATATCTATGTCATGGTGTCAGATTTAGTGAGATTCAAGTTTTTAAGGAGCCTCTCCAACTCTCCTTTTTAAAAAGAACCTAATTTTCATGTTTCCAGAACCCTAGGTTTACCTTAAACAACTTAGAAGGTGTCCTTGCTCATGGACTGTGGACTCAGTTTATTACTTTGGGCCCCTCTAGTTTTCTATGTTCTTATCATCACTTCTGATCTTGAGCTCCTGGGTTCATTGTGCTAATACTTATTGTTAAAGATAACTTTGCTCTGAGAGTATGCAGACAAGCATCACATAGAATAGATATTCTCTGTGTTGGGGATGTTGATTTATGATTCTGCACATTTGTTTTAATCTTGCACAGAAAGGCTGCCTGTTTCCTGAGAAAAATACAGGCGGGTGTTTCACGTGACTACTTGCTAACCTGCATGACCCAATCTAAGTAGGGCAAAGACAAAAATCACATTTGTAGGAGAAGAAGAATCTGGGCTGGCCCACTTTTGATGATTGCTAATGGCTCACCTTTGATAACTTCATGGAGAAGAGTTCCCAAATTTGGGGGAACATTGGTAAAGGTGAGAATGAGCACATGTGTCTGTAGAATGCAGGGGTGGACATTAGTAAAACCATTCATTCAGTAAATTATATTGTGTTTATTGAAAATTTCTTATGCACTATGCTAGGTCGTGATGCTATGGAAATCTCAAGATGCTTTTGGTCATTATGGAGTCAAACAGACAGACGCTATAAAAAGGTGAAAGCGCAGTCAATGAACTGTGAGTGAGCCATGATGAGGTTTCCTGAGGGAGACAGAGAAGCCCTTGGGTGGATGACAGAGGAGGAAAAGTTAACGCACACTTCCTTGGCTGTAAATAAAGATGGACTTTTTGTTTGTTTGTGTATTTTGAGACAGGGTCTCACATGGTCTCACTCTATCACCCAGGCTGGAGTAGAGTGGCATCTTCATAGCTCACTGCAGACTCCAATTCCTGGGCTCAAGCGATCCTCCTGCCTCAGCCTCCTGAGTAGCTGGGACTACAGGCTCACACCACCATGCTGGATAATTTTTTAAATTTTTTGTAGAGACAGGGTCTCACTATTGCCCAGGCTGGTCTCGAACTCTTGGCTTCGAGCAATCCTCCCACTTTGTCCTCCCAAAGTGCTAGGACTGCAGGTGTGAGCCACCTTGCCTGTCTGAAAGGCTGTTAAGTAAAACCAAGATTCAAATCCACACTTCACCATGTAACCTTGGCAAAGGCTATGGCTTGTGCCCCGCCTCCCTTCAAATTCATATGTTGAAACCTAATCCTCAAATGCTGGTATTAAGAGGTGAGGAATTTGGGAGGTGATTAAGTCATATGGGGTCTACTCTCATGGATGTGATTAGTGTCCTTATAAAGAGAGGCCTGAAGGAGCCCTGCTCCATCAGGTAAGGATGCAGGAAGGTATTATTTAGGAGGAACAGGTCCTCACCAGACAACAAATTTACTGGAGTCTTGATCTTGGAGTTCCCAGGCTCCTGAACTGTGAGCACTAAATTCTGTTGTTGATAAATTACCCAGTCTAAGGTATTTTTGTTATAGCAGCCTAAATGAAGTAAGACAGCAAGTTACACAATTTCAGAGTCCTCATTTCCTAGGACTGCTGTAGCATTCAATCAATAATTAATATTTTGGGTCTGGTATAAAATTATTATGACAGATCAGTAATTCAAAAGTTGTATGAAGTCAAGTGTTGGGAAAAGTTATATTTTTTATTATTATAAATCATTTATAGTAGTAAATCAGTCTCTTAACAGTTCTGCACCTTACATGGTTTCTTAAAGATTTTGAATGTATAGTTTTTGATTCAGCAAAATTTACTCTTGTCTTTTAATTACTAGATAGTAAAATTCTATGATTCAGAAGATGGTGGCCAAGGATGAATAGAAGTAATAATAACTTTAGTACTTATATTTTAATAATTTAATCCTAAGAAACAGAATCATTGTTATTATATAAAAGAATTTTGAGATGATAATGAATATGTAATTTTAAATCTGAATAAATTAAATGCTCTTTACTCTTTGAATATTTAAATTCACGAAAATGAAATGCCTAGCTATAATCTCTTCCCTTTTTTCTTTCTTTCTTTTTTTGTGAATCACCATCATTTTGAGAAAAAAGTACCTTGAAATAGATTGTAGTTGAAATACATAATATTATAATCTCTATTTCTTTTACTTTGAAGTTTATCTAGGTAAATAATAAAAGCAGAGTTACAGCTTTTCATTTTTCTTATTAAGAAAAGTGTTTGTAGTGGGGTCAGATTTTTCACTGATAATCATTCTTTTATCAGTGCTTTATCAACATATCATTTATAAACATATCATTTATATTTATTGAGTGCCTGCTCTGTGCCAGGCACCATGTTACATAGAGGAGATATAACAGTAATCAAAACATACGTTTGTTATTGTTGCTGGAGAAAGGCCAAGTTTGCTCTTTAAAGAATGCATTTTATATCTAAAAAAGGAAAGAAGATGTAAAAAAAAAATAAAATAAAATAAAAAGGAAAGAAAGAAAGATACCTGGGTCCTTCATAGTAAACACTTGACTGATATGTTTTAAAATCTATTGTGGTATCATCAACTGCTTGAGTAAACTCAAATTTTTCTCCTCCGATTTCCTTCCTTTCTTTCATCAGGAAGGTAAATTAATTAACTCTATTAAGCAAAGTAGTACAGACCCAACACTCAAATGAATAGAATAGTGTTAGTCAGGTCTCAATTATATAGAAATCTACCTTTAAGCAGAAGTAGATAACATCTATTCAGAACAGGTGTATGAGTATGTGTATGAGAATGCATGGAGGGGTATAGTATTCAGTCTTTTGTTAAGAAGGAAATGACATGACCAGAAGCTGCTGCTTCTAGTTTGAGATGTTAAAAAAAAAGAAGGTATACTTAATCATGTTTAGAGGATCAAACTTTTTCTCTGTAGTATTAATTTAGTATTAATTCTAATCATTTTGCAAGGATTATGGAATAATTTATCTAATATTTCTACCAAATTTTTTAAATTCTTAGAATTTTCCAGATCAATAAAGTATTAGTCAACTTGGGCTTTTATAAAATACCACAGACTAGGCAGCTTAAATAACTTATTTTCACAGTTTTGGAGGCCAGCATTGTTGATTTTTGGTGAGGGCTCTCTTCCTGGCTTATGGACAGCAGCCTTCTTACTGTGTCCCTATGTGATCCCTCCAATGTGCATGTGTGGAGGTAGAGAGAGGGAAAGAGAAAAGGATAGCTCAAGCTCTCTTGTGCCTCGTCTTATAAGGACACTAATCCTATCAGATTCTAACCTCATGACCTCCTTTAACATTAATCACTTCCTTAGAGGCCCCATCTTCAAATATAGCTACACTGGAAGGGTCAGGGCTTCAACATATGAATTTGGGGGAGACACCACCAAATAGATACCCATTCCACCTTAGAATGGTATTCTATAAAAGAGTGTGGATATTTTGAAATGGAGGATGGAAAAAAATTAAGTAAAAACAACAGAGAAAGTACAGTAGCAAAGTCATGCACCCTGCATTTCATGTTCCTTTTCTCCTTGAGCATTTCAGCATTAAATTGGTTTGGGGAAGTCAAGTTGGTTTTGTAAGAATCCTGGAGCAAAAGGCTGTGATTGCATTATAACCGTGGAATTTGATTCAGAGGCCATAATCTCATTGGCTTCCATATCGCCTGCCTCTCTATTGCTTACAAAAGCTCAGTCTGTGAACCTACAAAGGGGGGAAAATCTCTAATGGCATCACACTTGCCTGTGCAGAGTATTGATTGCATCAACTTGGAGTTAAATTACCACCAAAAATCTAGTTAGATCTCTCCTCAGTGGCTTGGGGATTTTGATTGCAGGATGACTGTGAGTGGAATGTTTTCCAATATCAAAGAACAGCAATGGGGATTAAAAGGAACTCAGGCTTATTCATTCTGTCCAGAAATAATGACCAGAATGAAATATCCCACAGCAGAGGCATCAAATGAACCTCTTGGCAAGTTTTTCACTTTCTACTCATCATCGTGACTCAATGTCAAGGGAAAAGGCAAAAGGTTAAAAAGACTAAGGAGCTAAGATAATAGGAAGGTACACTAGCTAACAGCTGTAGAGCTTCCCAGTAAGAAAGACATTTAGCTTCCCCTCTCTACAGAGAAAGAGTCAGTATTTTCTTTGGTGGCAGAAAAAAATCTTTGCATCATACAATTAATAAACCAGGTTGGCAGAAAGTCCAAAGGACTTCATCTCTGCTATAAAGAGTCTATTAGAGTAATAGGTAGATGTATTGGTACTATTTTTTTAAACTAGTAGAAGCATAATACTTTCCATTCAGGACTTTTAAGGTGCTGCAAAAACCACTGTGACTATGTTTCAGTATTTGCAATGGATTTTTTCAAGTGGCCTAAATCTCAACCTCTTTCTTCTAAACAGTCAATATGACCATATTCTCATTTATTCAGGAGGATTGTGAGGAATAGTAGGAGAAAGGCCACATTTATGTGAAGTCATGTGCTCATAAAATCACTACACCTACCAACTGTGTGACCCATGGGGAATTGCTCCCTGTCTCTGGCCTTCACTTGCAGCCATACAAAGGGGTGGGAAGGATGCAAAGAGAGGATGCAGTGAAAGGGTCTGACACACTGCCTGGAATGTATTCTATAAAAGCCCCTAACTTCCTTCCTGTCAGAAAAAGGATTCAGTTGGTAAATTGATAAGTTCCTAATAATTTATATATTCCTCTTCCTGGGGATATCACCTTTATTATTGTTCTTATTATTATTTTTAATCTCAGGAGAAAACAAAGGGAGACATCTCCAATAATGAAGTTTCAAACAACAGTGATCTTGGTATTTTTGAAAAAGACATTAAAAAAGGTTTCCTGATTCCACTCAAATAATATTGGCCTGCTCTTCCTTGGGAGACTTCCAGGCCTGTCTCTCAAAGGGCCACATCCAGAACTGTGTGCTTAAGCAAAGCTGCACCAGGCAGAAAGGCTCTTTCCCACAGAATGCGATGCCTTTTATTGGCAGCTGCCACACTGCAGAAGTGCAATGAAGACTCTCCCACCCCGGGGTGGGGGGGGGGCAGGCGGTATGTCCCCTCTCCAGAATAAGAGCCCATTCAAAGCTTTCATGGAAGACGGGAGCAGAGGTGATAGCTGAGCTGTTGGACTTGCAAAGTCCAGCCTGGTATTTGACTCAGGGAAATGCTGGTTTAATTAATTGAAAAATAAAGGTTACTGTCAAATCCAACTAGAAATGAAGGACCTTGGTCAATATTTATTGAATTTGCTTTTCTGAGCTTTTCAGCCTACCAATATTACATTGACTCAAACTCTTTTCCACTTATTACCTGTTTCTAAGATAAGTTCAGATTTAGCCAGTAACTTGGCAATATTGCAAATGAATAAAGTCAAATTCTGGAGCAGAAAAGTGAACTGTCGGTTACTTCTAGAATTCTGGTGTTGTCTCACAAACAGGAGTTATGAACCTTCTTCATATTTTATGTCTATCCTTCTTTAATATGTGTTTTTACAGACCTTCTATATCCCCACAAAATCCCTAGAAAAGAGAAAAGTCAAGAGTTTACCATTCCATTTTCCAAATGTGTAAATTGAGGCTCAGAGAGATTGAAATAGACCATGCTATTAATCAGTGCCTAAGGTGGAAGTGGGATCCAAGTTTATTGAGCATTTCCCAACAGGCTGGTCCTCTTAGGATCAAATTCAGGGGACGGCATATAGAGATTTGATGAGAAACAGCTTAGGTTATAGGACATGGTGTGTAGTTAACCCAGTATCTGCACATGGTAAGTGTTCAGTACATATTTGCCATTATTAATGTCAGTGGTTGATTATTGTTATTGTTGTTGTGATTCTTTCTCCCCATCCCAGAGGGAACTGGAATAAAGTTAAGAGACATTCTTGTCTTTTGAGGCTTCTCTATTTTGAGGTTATTTTTATCAGCAGCAATAATCATTTGCATACAGAGAAATGGCTGAATCTATAGAGCAGGCCAGGTACAAGGATGAAATGATAAAGAATCATCTCAAGTTTTCAAGGAGCTTACCTCCAGCTGGTGACTTGTGAGAGCATCGTGTCTAAAAACAGCACGCAGAATAGCATGGGTTAGTGCCAAGTAGCACGAGTTAGAGAGACTTGATAATAGAGAACGTGGACTTTGAACTGATCTCTCGAGACTCGAGGCAGCTTGAAGGAGCAGAGAAGAGATGCCGGGTACCTCCGAAAAAGCTCAGAGAAGAGGTTGCTCATGGCTCTCAGCGTCGTTTATCCAGTGTGTCAAAAGATATACCCTCCAAAGTAGACTTACCCTCCAAAATTCTTATTCAATACATCTGGTTAGAATCCTATTATTTTTACATGAAACAAATTCTGCAGTACAGCAAACCACAGCTGAGAACCACTGCTGTTGGCAATGGGGGACCACAGATTATTTTTGATTAGTACTAATTCACACCAACAGATTTAACTTCATAAAGTTAGTCAAATGCTCACTAAGACACAGTCCTAATATGTAATAAGTATAATAAATACCCAAAGGGAGAAAAGGATGAAGAGTAGAAAGAAGAGTAAGAAAAGATGCAACTGTTTTCCTTTCCATCTATCAACTTGTGCCATGCTGAGAGTATGAGATTCTAATATCTATGCCTCGGGAGATCACTAGTTCGTCTGGCAGTGATATTCTGCTGCACTCAGTCAGGTATCCACACTCCTAACCATACTTATAGGCCCAGGATGATCTAATTTAGGTCAACCTTGCCTACCTCATCTCCTACCTTCTTTGTTCACTGCCTTCCAGCCACCCAGGCCTTCTCTCTGCCCCTCACATGCCTCAGCTCATTCTCACCTTCATGCATTCACATTGCCTGGAAAGCTCTTTCCCCATGTCTACACAAGGCTTCTTGTCCTTAAGGTCTCAGCTGAATTTTCATTTCAGAAGAGCCACCCAACCATAAGCCGAACCCTTCAGTAACTGTTTCTCAAGGCACTTATTTCTACCCCAAGGAGTCCTGGTCATATGTTTCCTTTTCCATGTGTTTCCCTCTCCACCACCACCACTAGAACATAAGCTAAACAAGGTCAGGACCCATCGTGGCCAAAATAACTAGAGCAATGTCTTCCATATAGAAAATGCGCAATAACTGTTTAATGAGTAGATGGATACTGTCAATAGCAACCTCCTCCCCACTTTTGTCCTCTCCCTCTTCTCCTAATTCTTTAAAAAAAAAAAAAAGGCTGTCCACTTCTAGCCTGTCATCTGTTCAGCTGAGCTCATGCCCCCAAATCTAACACCATCTGAAATAAACCCAGTGATCTCAGGCTGCCTGGGCTCTGTAACAGTGGAAACATGTCGGGAAGTCCCTGGGGACCCATCCATTTTAAGAGCTCTTCTGAGATTTAAAGGAGAAAGGATTCTTTTTTTGGCAAGCAGTCTGAGAATTAGGTTACATTCTAAATTAAGTAGGGCAAAATTTGTCATATATGGCCCAGTTCTGTACCTATAATTCCTGCATACTCACAAACACACACACACACACTCTTTAAGGGTCAAGTTGTAATGGTTTGGTTTGACATAATAGCAAACACATTTGTTTGCACAAAGCTTTGACATTAATAAAGTGCATTTACAGGTATTATCACATTTTATACCAAGAAGGAAGCAAGGGAGTTGTGAGTATCCCCGTTGTACTGGTATGGAAACAAAGGCCCAGGGGGGTTCAAGATAGTGCTGAACGTTACACAGCTGAATCCGGACCCTGGAATCTAAACTGTGCCCTGCCATGACACATTCTGGAAAGGCACTTGATTAAGGGTCAGTTTTCCTCCCTAAAAAACGAGGGGATTGAGTGATCTCCACGGCAGTGCTTCACAAACGTCACTGTGTCAACAGATCACCTGGGGTTCTTGTTAGACTGCAGTCCTGAGTCCATAGGTGTGGATAGGCCCACTGTTTGCATCTTTAACAGTTATTCACGTCTCCCAAGTGATGTCCAAGCTACTGGTTCATGGACCACACTCTGGAAACTGAGGCATTAGAGCTAAACGGACTTTTGATGGGCCAAGAACTGCTGAGGTTCAAAGGCATGTGAAGAGATGCTCTAATGAACGGCAGCTCTGAGACTCAGATTGTACTCCCAGGTGCATTCTTATTTGGGCTGGGATCATTGGAGAAGCTACTAAGTCTGATTGAGCTGATTCATGGGGGTTTTAAGTATATCTGAGAGAGACAACAAATGACTGTGGCTTAGCAGGGAAGAGGGGAGTTGGTAAACAAGTACCCTGAAAACAGAAATTTGAATTTCCCAGAAGTAGGTGGCATTTTTACATATGAGTTAGTGACTAGCTATTGTTGCCACAGCTTCTTGGCACCTAAAGCACAGATTAATTTTAGGATGACGGCAGAGGGGGGGCTATCTGGTAGCAGATGGAGAGCCTGAGGCTTAGGTAGGTGCCTGGTTTTCCTGAAGCCAGACAAAGCCTGGGGTAAGCAACCAGGCAAACCTGCAAAACTTTTTATCTCTGCCACAATGAATACAGAGAGCATTGTCACAGTGGAAGAGCCTCTGCGGATTTGCATTTGAGAAGAAACTGTCTGGGCTGATGAAGAGAAGATAAATCCTGATATTTTCATTTTTCATCATCTAGTGAAGCACAAGTGGATTTTCCATTATGCCTTGTCAGGACCAGAATCCTTAGTCAATGAGGGGTGTGTAATCATCTCTGATTGCCCGCTAGTCACCGGGAATACAATGGACAGGGCTGCTTCCGAGTGGCTGATCAGTCCTCAGTCTATGGAATGCAGTTGCAGCCACTTTCAAAGTGTCTCTGTTCTCCTCAAGACCGCAGACTAGATAGAAGTCACGCTCAGCATAGACATGGAACTGCCCCTCTAGAGCACACGGGGTGGCCAGAGGTTCCCTTGCAAGGCCACTGCAGCTGAGAATGATGGAGCACGTTCAATGTAGGGTTGGGTTGGGGGCCATTGTTAGTGTGTGCGTACACAGGAACGGAGTTGGACTCTGGTCTTATTTTCACACATTTGATCATAAGCACCCAATGAATTAGGTATGATTATTTCCATTTTTTAAAGAAGATGGAAGAAACTCAGTCTCAGGTGAAGCAATTGGTCAAAGCATTTTATGATAACCTTGATTCACTCTACGAATCTTTTTCCTATTTTAGATTATCAGAATCAACCTTTCCATTCATCTTTCTGGCATTCATATTCTTCCCAGGACTCGCAGAAATATGTCCCTTCCACATTTGATGCTAGCCCGGACTACACATCAAAATACCAAATAACTTGACAGAACAGAGGAAATAATGCCTTGCTGAGCTAGTACAGGATCTGCATGCTTACCCCTTATCACAAAGCCGATTCTGTTTTCTTTTATAGTGACATTACTGTCCTTCTTTAGTCCTGCAGTGACAGGTAGAGGGGAACACAGGCTGACAAATCAGACACCTGGGGTTTGAATGCCACCTCAGCAGCTTATTAATTGCATGGCCATTAACAATTCATTTTTCCTCTCTGAGCTCAGTTTCTTCCTCCATAAAATGGGGTGAGCAATCCATCTTGGGACTATTAGGAGGATTAAATGTAAATTGTGTGGAATAGTCCCTGGCCCATAACAAGCACTGGGCAACATAATGAGCATTTAACAAAAAAAGCTGCAGTGGGCAGCAAATAAGTGGCAGTAAATTGCAGAGCAGGGATTTTAAACCCAGCTCTTAACTATTAAAATATTGCTTCTGCCACAAATGGTAGCTTCAGCTATTAATAGATACTCAACATTCATAAGAAGAGAACACAGCCTTATAGGATGCCACTGGTTGGCTTGCATGCTGCTGCTTTCTAAGAGCGTTTGTAACTGAAGCTCCACAGACCAATATCTTGGCAGCCTCTCATCTTCCAAAGAACAGACACCAGCATAACATTACTGATGTTCTCATCAAATATGTTTGGTTGGTTATATTTTGAAGCACTTGTAATACTAAATATCAACATAAAATGACTAAATAAATAATTGTAGGTTGAACCCCCAAAATAAATGCAATGCTTACATTTATACATTCTACAACTATACTTCAGGATTTTATTATTTTGATAAATGCATTTCTTAATCAAACACACTGATCCTGATTCATGGTTGAAATCAACAACCTCAAGGCAAAATATATAAGCTCCTCAGAAAGAATAAAATAGCAGGAATTAGCTTTTATTATAGACCTAACACCCCTTTGAACAAGTTATTTAATCCTCCCTGAGCTTCAGTTTCCTTATCTGGGCACTGTGGGCAGTAATGGCCATATATCATAGGAGTGTGATGGAGACCAAAGGAGCTAATACACATGAAGCACCAGCCCTTAGTATGCCCTCAATAAAGGGTAAGCATTGAAGTTACTTCTGTGGTTGTATTGGCCTTAGGGATCCTCAAGGATGCCATATTGCATGGACTTTGGGTCAGAAAAACTACATTAACAGTTTATTAGCTGAGAGATCGGGCTGAATTCCATCCGTTTCCTTAATCCAGAGGAACTGCTTTATCTGGATCATGGCGGTAGTTCAGTCTGCCTTGTAGGTTGATTAAGATGGGGATCTGAGATGGCTTCTATCTTGTGGCTTGCCCGGTGCCCAGGATGTAACTCTTAGCTCTGCCCTCACTCATGCGCCCACCCATCACAGCAGCGGTCAGGGAGCACAGCCTGCGATAATCATGTGTTCGCTCCCTCTCTTCGGTGAGGTTTGTTCTTAAATATTACCTCTTCAGAGAAGCTTTAACCGCCCACCTATTATTATATAGTATAGTGAGCGGTCAGGGAAAAAGCTATCTCCGTATCTAACTTTCTTCCTGGCACGTTATATTATTGGACATCACATTATACTATAATTTCCCTATTTTAAGTCTTCCACTGCTAGAATTTAACCTATTTTGTTCACTCTCTTTCCTCAGTGTCTAGAACAGTGCTTGGGCCATAACAGATCCTCAATACATACAGCGTGGTCGTGTTTTCAAATCTGCCTAGAGTCAGGTCTGCACAAACCAAAATACTTCTGGGCTTATCGAAAAGGTTAATTGTGGTTGATTCAAATGAAGGATGAAAGTTCACTATAATCTTTTTCTCATCTTTTTGTACACTGGACAAATAATAAAATATTTCTACCTCCCTCTCTAGAACATGTATTCATTCCTGTTTTTTTAGTGAGTTCTATTTCAAAACTAATAACAATGACATTTTAAATACAAGAATACATAACATTCTTTAAAATCGTTAACCTTTCTGTATGACATTTCATTGGATGTCTAATTAGCAGTAACATTTTGTTGTTTGCCGTCTTAAACTTAACAGGCCCATAAGCCTCGAAAAACCAACCTTGCTTAAACAATCAGTCACCATAATGAGAATTTCTATCTTTAAAAGTTCCTCTCCTTTTGTCCTCCTTCTCCATCCCTTTGGCAACAGAACGCTCCATTTGTGACTTTCTGTCTGTGCTAGCTTTTCTATTAAGAAATAGAATATTTCTCTTTTATAACTTTTGCTATTGGGTGCTTTTTTTGGCCAATTAAGAAAAGTTCATCCAATTTCTACTTTCATATAGTCAAGAAAAAAGTTTGGTAACTGGTCCAACACAGCAGAAATAAATTCATTACAAAAGCAGAAAAAATAATTTCATATCATACTTGCTTTCATTTTGAGAAGCCCTCTTTTTATATATTATTACAAATTAGCCTGCAAATAATTAAACATTCAAACATTTATTTAGTTCTTTTAGGCTTTCCTATTCAGTACTTGCATGTCAACTTTAATGGGTAAAAAGGAAAAACAAAATTATTATTTCAGGTATTTTAAATGTATTAATCCATATAAACTCAAAACAATTCTGTATAATAGCACTGTTATTTACATTTTAAAAAGAACATGAAATGAGGTACATAGTGGTTGAGAAATTTGCTCAGTATCACACAGCCATTCAGTGGCTGCTAATGGAATCCATCCAGCGTGTCCATCTCTAAGCCCATGTTTGTTCCACAGCCTTTCCCTACCTTCCTACAACAGGGGTTCAGCTGGTGTCCATGTTCCCTTCTAATGATTAGTGTTGGGTGGAAGCAGAACAACATGGACAAAGGTAGGTCAAAGACTGATGAAAGAAATAATGATAAGAATAATCCTCTGGATCAACAATTGTGGCCTGGATAAAATTCCTGGTTGAAAAAAATGTCTCAATTAGATGAAAATCCAAAGAAGTTATTTTCTGAAAAATTTTATTTTCCTAAGAAATGAACAGCAGTTGGAATATCCCTTACAGGCTGTGACTGCACAATACATTTATTTTAAAGTTTCATGTTCTGAATGTTTGAAACAAAGATCTGAAGAAAGATCCCTTTAATTTCATCGATCTCTGAACGTGAAAACCACGTTGTATCCCTATTTCTCATGGGCACAATAAAATTAAAAGGGAATCACTCCCTCATGGTCAGCTTATTTTTTTAAATGACTATTTTGTGAAGATGGGGGGACCACCTAGAGAAATTAGATACAGCCACCTCCCTCAAAGAGCTCTTGTGTTTGGGGAGACAAACACAAAAGTAAACAAATATGAAACAGTTAAGTGACAGCTATAATGGGGAAAGTCAGAGAAGCTTCTAAACATATTTCAGAGCTAAAACTAGCAATATTTGGTGATTAATTGAAAATGAGGTTAGGGATGGTCAAAGATGACTCCAGATTTACAGTACAGGGGACTGGGGAGAAAGTGGTACATTCAATTCAGATAAGCAAAATATGTATGATATTTAGGGGAGAAGATCATGGATTCAAAGTTTAACATCTAGCAATGATGGAAGCATGTGAAATCTAGGAGAATCTGCCTAGCAGGCTGTTAGATGAGCAAGTTTCAGCATGGAGATAGCAAATGGGAATGAGGGATTTGAAAGCCATCACTCCAGGAAACATGTAGAGTGAGATCAAGGAGAACATAATGCATTAAATTAACATTTAAGGGTGAGGAAGGATAAGAAGGAATGGTGAGAGATTTAAAGTGACATAACAGGAAAGCTTAGAGATTCTAGAATTTCCACCGTGCCAAATGCAACAGAACAGTTCAATAAAAAGAGAGGTGAGGATAAGTCATTGAATTTGAAAATTAGAGGATCATAGACGAGTGTATGAAAAACTGTTTTGCTAAAGGGTAAAAATCATTTCTAGTTGGTTGAATGGTGAATGAGAAATGGGGAACTAGAGAAATCAGCATAAAATAATATTTCAAAAACTTCCATATAAAGATTAGGAGAAAGAGGTTGAAGTATAGCACTCAGGGTAGAAGTCTTCAGAGGCACGTGCAGCTTTTGTTTGTTTGGGGTTGGACTAAGTCACGTGTCAGTAAAGAGAGGGACTAGAGAGATTGTTCTATAGAATTGGAGAATATATAAGGGGTTGTAGGGGTGTCTCTTTGTTTTGCTCTTATGATGAAATAAATGTGAGTCCCAGACATCTCAATGGACGGGCTTTGATGGGGAGGCAAGTTGGACGAATTGATGAAGCTGGGAGGGCATAGTCTAGGCAAGAGTTTAGAGGTGGCTGTCTAATGAAAGAGTGGGAGGAACTAGTTTTGCTCAGTGACGGAGGACAGTACAGATGAGAGATATGGTCAGAAATGTCTGCTCTTAATTATTGTAAGTTAAAGTCTGGTCCTTGAGATGCCTCGGCTGGTCAAGGATACTTGCCATCAACACAGGATAGCGGTAACGACTGATGCAAAGGATCAGTGGTGACCTTGGTTATTACGTGGTGACAAATACAAAAAGCACATCAAAAGCTCCATTTAGCATTCAAGGTGACATTTACGTGATTTCTGTCTCTTGGCAACTTAAAGATATGTGTTTGTGAGAAACTTTATTCTTGCTTGGTTGCCTATTTTTGTTGTTGTTGTTGTAATTTAAAATTGATAACCACCAAACAGGATAGAGTTACCTGTTCTAGCTTTTTAAAAATCTTTGTGTGGTACCTTTGAGGAAAAAAAAATAGAATTATTTATCTTTAAAAAATTAGAGTTAAAAATGTTAATTGAAGAAAGAAAGATTAAACCTATGGCTTCTCTTTAGCAATCTGCATAAATAATCGTGGCCTAATTATTTATCTATGGGATGCCCTGAGCAGACTTACGCTAGGTTGTAAATAAAGAGTAGTCTTACCACGTGAGGGGCAGGTGGCTTCATCCAAGATAGGTCCCAACCTTACTAAAAGTCAGGGCCATGTGAAAACTTTTTGAAGTCTTAAGAATTGAAAAGGTTTGTGTGCTTCCCTCTTATGTAATGAAAATCAACTCTAAATGATAAAATAGAGGCAAGAATGTCAAATGGCATTCTGATTTTCCTATGATGATCACACGAATGCTTTCTCTTCCCCTTCCAAGTCAAATATCAAATTCTTTCAAAAGATTCTGCGGGGTCACCTTTTGCTAGTGCCCTAAAATGTGCTTATAAGATGATCCAGCACTGGGTGAAGATCTTCCCCACAAGTCATGCAAATAGTCACGCACGCTAGACAAGTGTTTTAGCTCCAAGCCAGCCCTTTCCCCCAAGGAGGCTTTCCGCTGTCTTCTTTCCTTTCATGGTGCCAAAGCTGTACTAGAAAGCAGAGCAGACACTAAGGAAATGACACCTTTTTCCTCTAGCCAACAGATCAGTGCACTAATCTGCCTGCCTAAGATCTTGCCAGACAGTTCAAAGGTCCTGCAGTAGCCACAGGGCAGACTCGCAGGGATAACTATTATTCATGTGTGCCATGTGTACTCTGTCTTCAATAACTGTGGTTTTATTACAAGCCATTTTTCAGGTACAAGCCTTGGGCTAAATTTTATTCTATTTTACTTGGCAGTGGGTGGGAAATGGTAAGGAACTAAAAAATAAACAAGAGACACATTTTTCTATCCGGTTGCTGATAGACTAGCTCAGGATGGAGACATATGCAAATAATATCAGAAATGAAGGAGATGGATGGGATAAGGAGAGTATTTACACTCTGGGTATGAACATTATCAACCTCTGCCTAATAGATTAGAATGTTGGGATTTTTTTTTCATACCTGCTAGAGTACTGGGCTCAGAGAAGGTGTTCAATAAATATTTGTAGAAGGAGTGAAATTTATTGTTGATTTATAGATAGATAGATTCATGTATCAATATATCTTCATGAGCGATGAAATCTTTAGGACAAGACTTTTTTAAAAAATAAATCTTTGTAATGTCAATACCAGGTACGTGAAAGATCGAGAAGAATGGTTGTTAAATAAATGAATAATCAGAGCAATCGCCTCTCAACCCTATTCCCACACTGTGGTCATGTTAGGTCATCCCACCTGAGTCTAAAGGGTGGAGATCTGGCAAGATGGAAAGAGCAATTCTTCAATCTTGTTACAGGCTCAGGACTGACTTTATCCTGGGCAGCATCTTTTCCTTTAGCACCACTTCCTCTTCTATCGAAAGATTACAAGGGGTGGCAATCCTTGTTAAGTTAATTCTTAGAATAATAATTCTAAAAAGTGGGTATTGTTAACTCCAATTTATAGGTGAGAAAACTGTATCTTGTGTATGGTCAACGATCTTGCAGGAAAGAAACTTAAGCTCTTATGTTCCAGTTTTCTCCTTTATAATATGGGAATCAGAGCACCTCCATCATAAGGATAGTTATATGCATTAAAAATTACCCATATAAAATACCTAAACAGTTTTGGATGTGTTGTTGGTGCTCATGAAAGAGATGGGGGGTGATGATAATGCAGCCGAAGCTGGCTAGCAAGTAGCAGCTAGTTTCATGGCTGGTTTATTGAAAGCATCAATGTGGTAGGAAAGGAACTGACATTATGAAAAAGGCCTTTGGAATCCACAGAAAAGATTTTTGAGTCCTGAGACCTTCTTTAGGAGCATCTGCTAAGAAAAACTGTGTGAAATTTCTATTTGCTTGTAAGGGAAATTATATAATAATTTATCTAAGATATTAGAGAGTTATTAAGGGATGTCATACAAAGAAGTGACATGATAAGATTGTTTTTGTTAGAAATTCCCTCTAAGGCAGCGTAGAGAATGAAAGTAGAGCAGGGCACATTGGCTCACACCTCTAATCCCAGCAACTCAGGAGGCCGAGGAGGAGGGATCACTTATGGCCAAGAGTTGGAGGTTACAGTGAGCTATGATCGTCTCACCCCTGCACTCCAGCCTGGGTGACAGAATGAGACCCTGTCTCTAAGGAAAAGAGAGAGAGAGAGAGAGAGAGAGAGAGAGAGAGAGAGAGAGAGAATGCGAGGTGGATAAATAACTTGGACAGAAATAAGAATGGCTTAAATAAAGGCAGTAGAATTAGGTATAGAGATGTCCTCATAGATATTTGGGAGGTAGGATTGGCAGGATTTAGAGTTTGTTAGGACATGGAGATATAATAGTTTGAGTGGGAGCTTCTAGCTGAGGAACAGGATTTTGCAAGTGCTTGGAAGCTGGGTTTAAGAGATGATTATGATGACTTCATTTTTGGACATGTTGAGTTTGAGGTGCCTATGAGCTATTTAGATAAAGCTATCCCACTTACTTCTTCATCCTCTCCATGGATCTCTGTAACCAGAATTCCTTAGTCTCTCTCATGGGAAGAATAGTGTCTCCCAAAATGTATGTCCACACAGAACCTGTGAATGTGACCTTATCTGGAAGTAGGGTCTTTGCAGATGTAATCAAGATAAGATGAAGTCATACTGGATCTTAAATCCAATGACTTCCCTCAAGAGAAATCTGGAGACACAGAGGTATGGAGAGAAAAGGGCACACACAGGGAACAAGGACATGTGAAGATGGAGGCAGAGAGTAGAGTGATGTTGCTCAGAGCCAAAGAATGCCTGAAGTCACTAGAAGCTGGAAGAGGCAAAGAATGATTCTCTGTTAGAGCCTTTGAAAGGAATATGGCCCTGTCAACACCCTGATCTCAGATTTCTGGCCTCCAGAACTATGAGAGAACAAATTGCAGTTGTCTTAAGTCACCAAGAGTATGGTAATTGGTTATGGCAGCTCTAGCAACATAATACAGCCTCTTTCCTAGTTCTCCATAGCACTTAGGGCCATTCAATAAACTATGTTTTTTTTTGTGTGTGTTTTATACATTTCTTTACACTAGAAGTTATGCTCCATGATGATAGACATTTTTATCTTTTTAAAAAATCTGCTGTTGTATCTGCAATGCCTGCATAGTGTGTAGATTAAAGAGAGAAGCAAGTCAATGACAGAACTCCGGAGAATATTAATACTTAAATTTAAGGGTGCGTGAAATAATTGGAACCCAAGAACAGATTGGGAAAGAACAGCCAAGTATGCAAAAGAGGAAAACCAGGAGCATGTGGTGTCGATGAATCAAGAGAGGGGAGAAATTCAAGAAGGGAATAGTTTCCAGTGGCACATGATATGGAATGATCTGTAAATTGAGGATAGATATGGAAAGTCTTAACGAACCTTGAGAGAGAAATCCACAGGTGAGGTGGCCACCATGCTATGTGACAGCAGGTTGGAGAACACATTGTTTTGTTTTGCTGAAATGTAGGAAAGTATTAAGTATGTGTGCACGTGTGTATGTGGGGAAGGAAAACATGGACAGGAGGAAATTGGAGGAAGCAGAATTATCTTAGGAACTTTAGTTTCACCTTAAATTTTGACCAATTACATCATAACTTCCTAGATTTGCCTTCTACAATTTTCATCATTTATATAGGAAATGTCTTTTTTGTGCATGTTTTTCATACTTATTTCAACAAAGTGCTTGCTTCTGATCCTTCAGATGACAAAATATATACCAAAATATTTTTTTTTTACTTCAATGCACACTTGCAAATAGAAGTGGAGAAATATATAACATTGTTTGAGAAGAGCTCATGGATAGGATGACAAACCATTCAGTTTGTCTGGGATTGAGGGTTTTCCCAGGACATGGGACTTTGCTACAATCCCAGGAGATGCTGGACAAACCAGAACAGGTAGCCACTTTACTCGTGAGCATTAAGGAAATAATTTCAATTCAGGACTGGCAAAATCTCTTTCTGTTTTTCTGCCTTTGTTAGCTAGACATGGTATCTAAAGGGAAAGATGAAAATGAAGAGTTAAATCAATATAATTTTAGCTTAAAGTAACAATTGTCTGGGTTAACATTTTGAACATTTACTAATGTTGGATGTACCAGATTTTACTCTGAAATTGTTTTAAAATATAATGAATTGTGGATAATCACAAGTCAAAGTGCGATATACTTGAATCTACATAGTAATAATCCAACTTCTGGTAGAGTTAGGTACTCCTTCTGTGGTTTCCCACAGTATTCTAAATAACTTGGAATATTGTAACTATCAGTTTGTGTTTTATTGTCTATTTACTTGCATGCATCTTTCACTAAAACAGGAGATTTCATGAAAGAATTGTATGTTTACTAGGTATTTAACAAATACTGGTAGAATTAGCTATTAATAGTTTCTAATCTGTATTTTTATAAACAATACTTCCAATACTTAAGTTATAAGGATTTCTCTAAATTCCAGTGAGGCAAATACATGATTTTTAAAAACAAAGCCTATATGTTGCCATATTAATGAACTATATATTAGCCTGATGATTTTTCTCCTTTGTTCATTTATATTAATTTATGTCAGAGCAAAAATTTTTTAATTCACTTATATTAAGATCTTAAAAAACTCAAAATTGAATCTCTACTTAAGCATATTTTGGCAAGTAAACATTTTTAAGATAAATTTTATTTCATATAGTAGAGGTTTATGACATTTTTTTTATTTCAGCATATTACGGGGGTACAAATGTTTAGGTTACATATATTGCTCTTGCCCCCCCGCCCCGAGTCAGAGCTTCAAGCGTGTCCATCCCCCAGACAGTATGCACTGCACCCATTACTTTTGTATATACTGATCCCCTCCTCCCTCCCTCCCATCTGCCCAACACACAATGAATGTTATTACTATATGTGCCCTTAAGTGTTGATCAGTTAATACCAATTTGATGGTGAGTACATGTGGTGCTTGTTTTTCCATTCTTGGGATACTTCACTTAGTAGAATGGATTCCAGTGGGGTACATATAGATAGTGAAATGGTTACTATAGTGAATCAAATTAACTCAGTTATCATCTCACATAGTTACATTTTGGGGAGAGAAACAAGAGCAGGTAAAATCTACTTATTTAACAAAAATCCTTATTATAATACAACATAATTTTATTAACTATTGTCCTCATGTTGTATATTAGATATCTAGACTCATTCATCTTAGATATCTGCTACTTTCTATCCTTTGACCTATATCTCTCCATTTCCTTCCCCTGTAACCGCTGTTTTATTTTCAATCTCTGTATATGTGACTTTTTTTTATTTTTTAAGATTCCACATATAAGTACCACCATGCAATATAGTCACACACTGCATATGATGTTTTTGGTCAACGACACACCACATATACAATAGTGGTCCTATAAGATTATAATGCCATATTTTTACTATACTTATTCTATGTTTAGATATGCTTATACATTCAAATATTTAACATTGTGTTACAATTGCTTGTAGTATTCTGTACAGTAACATGCTGTATAGATTTGTATCCTGGAAGCAATAGGTTTTACCATATAGTCTTGGTGTGTAGTAGGCTATACCACCTGGCTTTATGTTAAGTACACTCTATGATGTTCACACAATGATGAAACCACCTAATGACACATTTCTCAGCCCATATCCTTGTCATTAACTAATGTACAACTGTATTTTTCTTTTTGTGTCTGGTTTATTTCACTTAGCATAATGTCCTCCAGGTTCATCTATGTAGTGGCAAATGGCAGGATCTCCTTCTTCTTTGAAGGCCGAATAATATTACATACGTGTGTGTGTGTGTGTGTGTGTGTGTATACATTTTGTATATACATTCATCCAACAACTGACAGTTTGTTTGCATAGCTTGCCTATTGTGAATAATGCTACAATAAACACAGGAATGTAGATGTGTTTATGAGGTGGTGATTTCATCTCCTTTGGGTATATACTCAAAAGGGGGATTGCTGGGTGATGTGGTAACTCTAATTTCTTTAAGAACCTCCATACTGTTTTCCTTAATGGCTGCACCAATCTATATTCCCACCAACAGTGCAGTAGGTTTCCCTTTTCTTCACACCCTCATCAACAGTTACTGCTTGTCTTTTTGATAATAGCCACCCTAAATGGATGTGAGTTGATATCTTACAGTGGTTTTAATTTGTATTTCTCTGATGATTAGTGGCATTGAATATCTTTTCATGTTCTGGCGGCCATTCTTATGTCTTCTTTGGCAAATTGTAATTCAGGTCCTTTGCCTAATTTTTAATTTGGGCTATTTATTTTTCTACTATGTAATTGTAAGAGTTCTTTATAAATTTTGGATAATAACCTCTTATCACATATGTGGTTTGCAATTTCTTTCCCCCTTCCATAGGTTGCCTTTTCATTTCATTGTTTCCTTTGCTGTGCAGAGCTTTTTAGTTTGGTGCAATCCATTTATTTACTTTTGATTTTGTAGCTTGAGCTTTTGATGTGATATTTAAAAATCATTTCCAAGGCCAATGTCAAAGTTTTCCTTTGTGTTCTCACATGGGAGTTTTAAGGTTTCCAGCCTTATATTTATGTCTTTTATCTATTTTGAGTTGATTTTTGTGTCTGATATAAGATAAGGGTCCAATTTTATTCTTTTGTCTGTGGAAATCCAATGTTCCCACCATTTATTGAAAAGACTATACTTGCCCCACTGTGTCATCTCGTGCCCTTGTCAAAAATTAGTTGACCATGTATGTTTAGATTTATTTCTTGGCTCTCTATTCTGTTCCATTGGTCTATTTTTCTGTTTTCATGCCATTATCATATTTTTTTTGATAATTATAGCTTCATAATATAATTTTAAATCAGGGAGTGTGATACCTCAAACTTTATTTTTCTTTCTCAGTGTTGCTTTGGCTATTTGGAGTTCTTTTGTGGCTTCATACAAATTTTAGGGGTTTTTTTTCTATTTCTGTGAAGAAAGTTATTGGAATTTTGATAGGGATTGCACTGAATCTATATATTGCTTTGAGTAGAATCTACATTTTAACAATATTAATTCTTTTGATTTATGAACACAGGATATATTCCCATGTATGTTGTCTTCAATTTTTTCATCAATATTTTGTAGTTATCAGTGTACAAATCTTTCACTTCCTTGGTTAAATTTATTTCTAAGTATTTTATTTTTTATGCTATCATAAATAGATTTTTAGAATGTATTTTTCACTTAGGTCATTATTTGTGCATTAAAATGCTACTGATTTTCTCATGTTGATTTTTTTCCTGCAACTTTACTGAATTGTTTTATTGTCCTAACAGTTTTTTTTTTTTGTAGCATCTTTAGGATTTTCTGCATATGGAATCATGTCATCTGCAAGTAAAGATAATTTCACTTTTTTTCTTTCTAATTTCAATGCTTTTTATTTTTTTTTTTCTTCCTGCTTTTGCTGGTATTCTACTACTATATTGAATAAAAGTGGTGAGAGTGGGCATCCCTGCTTTGTATTGGATCTTAGTGAAAAAGCTTTCAATTGTTTCCCATTGATTATAATGTTAGTTGTGGGTTTTTCATAAATGGCCTTTATTATGTTGAGAAATTTTCCTTTTATACCTGAACTATTAAGAGTTTTTATCAAGAAAGATGTTGAACTTTGTCAAATACTTTTTCTGCATCAATTGAAATAATCATGTGTTTTTTATCTTTCATTCTGTTAATGTGGTATATCACATTGATTGATTTGCGTATGTTAATTGGCCTTTCATGCTAGGGATAAATCCCACTTGGTCATGATGCATAATCTTTTTGATGCATTATTGAATTTTGTTTGCTAATATTTTATTGAGGATTTTTGCATCAATGTTCATCAGAGATATTGGCCTATAGTTTTCTCTTTTTGCTCTGTCCTTGTCTGGCTTTGGTATCAAGGTGATACAGGACTCATAAAACATGTTTGGAAGTATTCCTTCTAGCTCTAGTTTTTGGAAAAATTTAAGAAGTATTGCTAATACTTCTTTAAATGTTTGGTAGAATTAAGCCATGGAGGCATCTGGTTCTTAGCTTTTCTTTGTTGAAAGGTTTTTAATTACTACTTCTATCTCTCTTGCTCTCTTTTAATGAGCTCTTCAAGCTTTCTGTATTTTCTTGATTCCACATTGCTAAGTTTATTAATATTTTCCTAGGAATTTATCCATTTTCTCTAGGTTATCCAATGTGTTGGCATATAATTGTTGATAATAGTCCCTTATGATCATTTTTCTTTCTGATATAAATGTTTCCACTTTAACTTCTCATATTATTTATTTGAGTCTTCCCTTTTTCTTTCCTTAGTCTAGCTGGGAGTTGTCTATTTTATTTACTTTTCAAACAAGCAACTCTTGGTTTTAGTAATTTTTTTCTGTTTTATTTGTTCCCTATTTGATCTTTTTTTTTCTGATCTGTGTTATTTCCTTCCTTCTCCTAACTTTGGGCTCAGTTTGTTCTTTTTTTAGTTCTTTGAAGAATAATGTTAGGCTATTTATTTAAGATCTTTCTTCTTTTTAATGTAGTCATTTACTTCTATAAACTTCCCTTTTAGAACTGTTTTTGCAGAATCTGATAGGTTTTAATATATTGTTTCTATTGTCATTCGTCACAATATATATTTTTATGTCTCATTTGATACCTTCTTTGACTCATTGATTGTTCAGGAGCATGTTATTTAATTCCACATATTTGCAAATTTTCCAAGGTTCCCCAGTTATCAATTTCTATTTTCATATCATAGTATGTCAACTTTGATAAGAAGAATAAAGTACAAAGAAACTGGTGCTATCTTAGAAAATCTGTATTGTTCTGTTTATATGATCAATGAATAGCCCATGTAAGGATAATACAATCTATAGATTATATATAACTTTATAAATGTTATAAAAATGCCATATTTTAAAGCATACTCTGAAAAAATTCCATTTCTTTGAACATATCTTATGTCTTTTATTATTCTTCTTTTTGTTCAGTTACACACAGACACAAACACAGACACACACAAAGTAATTTGCTTTTATTCTAATATTTCTTTCTATTGTTCCCCTTAGAACTGAATAAACTAATCCCCTGAAACAAATCGTACCTTCAATTATTAACAAGCCCTAGAAACAATAGACATTTTAATATAACAATGCTTAGACAAATAATAGTTCAAAAGTACGCTGTTGCATTTTGTCAAGCTTTAAAAATATACTTTTAAAAATCTAGATAAGTGTAGCTTTTTAAATGAAAGTGTAACTATTCAGTTGTTTACAACTACAATGTTATAAGAACATTATGACTAAATCCCACACATGTTTTAATTTAAACTACAATAAATACTGAAAACAAATAGCTAGAATTCATCTCGAATCTTCTTCCAGAAGTGAACATGCTATCAAAACATATATATATTTTTGCCTTTCTTTTTTTTGGTAAAGCTACACCATGAAGGGATTAATGTTGGATCAAGAAAATATCTTTTTACTTTTGATCACCTATTTTCAAATTTCAAAGAACTGCAAATGCAAACCATTATCGTCCTCAAAATATTTTAAGATAAAGACAAATATCCTTGAATTCTAAATATTGTAATCTTGCCAGTTACATGCACTATAATAGCTGTAAAGAAAACAGCAATTTAAATATTTTATTCCCACACACTTCTTTCTCCTTTTCTGCTCACTAAAATAATCACTCACTTTCTTGGATAGAGGCCATCTAACCACAGTCCTAAAATAAAACTGGCAAGAATATCTTAAGAAAAATACAATAAGCTATCATGATACTAATTATTGATTTTGTAATTTCTTGCTTTGTTTAGAGAGGTGTGAGAATTTATTTTTGGCTGTGCAATTATATCCAGTGTCCAAAACCTAAATTATCTGACCAGGAGAAACTGAATTGAAAACACAAATACCATATGATAATAAGAAATCCAAGAGAAGCTTTTCTAAATTCAGTAATGTCCAAGTTCAGTATGTCAGAAGGATTCATGTTGAAACTCAGTTGTGAAAAGGATCAAGGCCCTGCAAGTATGCCTCAGTTTACCAAATCTCAAAACACTAAGCTCTGAACTTACAGGATGAATGACTTAAAAAGTGAAGTTTATAAACAGAGTTCTGCAGAGGTTGATTTTAAACTGCAAACTCTGATGTATAGAAAGCACAGGAACACAATATAAGCAACACTTCACAGAAGCACAGCTGAAGTTGTCTGGCAATATACAAGAGGTTTAAAATCACTCTGTTCAGCATGTGATGAATACTGTGATGAGGAGCAAAATCAAAAAGGAAGGCAAGCAGACAATATAATTAATCTACAGATTGTCCAACCTTTTACCTCCGTCTGCCCAGAGAAGGGCACTATATCCCTGCCATAATCTCTGCACCTGTCACCTGTCAAGTTTCCTTTTAGAAAGCATCACAAAGACAGCAAAAGGCCAGGCATCTTTTTCAATCAAATGTCCTCAGGCATTGTGTAGAAAAGAGTCAATGCAGCAGGTTTGAAATGGCTATGCATAGATAGGCCTTCTTGCGAGGCTGACCCTTGTCTGGGCATCTGGGAACTTAGATTTTGGGAGGATTCACATTATTCCCTAACAGTGGTTCACAATATACAAAAAAATATGGTTTATACTGACAACCTGATTTCCTTCTGGGAGTCTGAAATCTTGGTAGATCCTAGGCAGAGAGTACCTGTGTGACCAGTTCCCAATAAAAACCTTGAGCACAGTGTTTCTAATGAGCTTTCCTCATGGACAACAGTTAAAGGTGTTAGAACAACTTGTTGCCGTGGGAATTAAGTGAATTCTATGTCACTCCATGGAAAAAAAGTTATTGGAAGCTTGCACCTGATTTCTTCTGGACTTTGTCCCATGTGCCTTTTTCCTTTGCTGATTTTGTTCTGTATCCTTTTGCCATGTAATAAATCATAGCCAGGTAATAAATCCTTGCCATGATTATGGCTATGCGCTACATCTTGTGAATCCTTCTAGCAAATCACTGAACTTGGGGGAGGTATTTAGAACTCCTGACACAGATATCTATTGCATATAATAAATTAGCCTCTCTCTTATGCATCCGGCATGGTACTAGCTTTGTCGTATTCTTAAGAGAACTGAAAGTCATTTCAATCATTTTAACATCATTTTAACGTTTCAAAAATTATTTTTTGAACAATTTAAAGCACAATAGGTGTGGATGCCCGTGTACTGAAGGCACACAAAGCTTGAAGCAGGCATTACTAACCCAACTGAAAGGTAAAGAAACAGACTTAAAACATTTACCATAAGCTGGTCTCTGTCTGTGACACTAGACTATGAGCTACTGGAAAGCAAAATTTTTCCCCACTCATACATTTTCAATGTCTAGAGCATCCTTACCATGTGATTGCATTAAAGAATGAATGAATGAGTGCGTTAAAGTTAACTTTACAGTTTCAGCAAGATGTTGGTCGTGGAGCTGGGACTCAAACCCATGCCTTTCTAATCCCAAATCAATGCTTTCCATTATTCCAAACTGCTAAGCACATTGACATATGTATTAATATTTATTAATGAGGGAATTATAGCATAGAGAGGCTTAGAAACTGGTCCAAAGTCATTCATTCATTCAACATTTATTTTGACTCACTATGTTCCAGGATTGTGCTAGGCCATGGGATATAGGATTTTTTTTTGTTGTTGTTGTTGTTGAAAAATAGTCAAAGAGAAAAATGTCTTATATTGCAATCTAATAAAAATGTATGAAAAGAACATACATTTTTGTTCTGGAGGATTCTCCAGTAGAACTGGAGGATTCTCTGACTATATAAACACCTAAACTAGTGTTTGAAAGAAATCATGGTCATCACTAAGTTTGTCTGATACAAAGTTTGTGCTCAGACTCAGCACAACCATTCAGAGGACTTCCACTTTTGGCCTTACTAATCCGAGGTGTTTCTGGTAGTGAAAATGGATGCAGGTTTTCCACACTGAAGCAACGGCCTAGAAGTATTAAAACATAATAGGGACTGTTTCATGCTCTCAATCAAAACAAGGTAATTTGGTGTCAAGTACAAAGCTTCAAGAATGTTTAGTCTAGTGGTTAGCCATGAATGCCCCACTAATGCAAGCCATACATATTCTAAGTTCATTAGGGATGTATCAATCATTTTAGCATATCCCAGAGCCATAATTATTTCAAACCTAAAATGGAAAAACAATGAATCATATGTTAAGTGCTCACTATGTGCTAGGAGCTAAACAGTGAAGAATAAGATGCAATATTTGATCTTGACACGCAATTGAGTACATGACAAAACATCATAAAACAACAAATATGTTGAATACATTGGAGTGTAATTGGAGTGCATTGAACTCTGAAAGGAAAAATTTTAAATACAATGTTATAGAGGAATGAATTAGATAGGGCTAGACACTCTCCATTCTCTTTTCTTCCTCACTAACAGAATACCAATTTTAATTGGGGCAGTAATGTACCTAGAAAACTCTCCAGCATTCAGGCATTCTTGCCAATTAAGGATGGCCATGCGATACAACTGTGAACAATAAGCTACAGGTAGAATTTCCAGAAGAGCTATTGCTTTCCTAAGGAAGAGAGGAAGAATAAGAAAGAGAAGAGGAGGTAGAGGAGGAGAAGGGAGAGAGAAACGCTCTGTTGGCACATGTTTTTGCCTTTCAGTCTTCTGCTCCTTTCTGAATGCAATGTTGATATGATGCTGGAGGTCTGGTAGCCATCTTTGAGCATGAGAAAGAAAGCCACAGATTAACCTGACAAACAGAACACTTAAATTGGACCATCTACTTCTGAACATTTCTGTTTTGTAGAAATAAATGCTTATTTGGTTTAGTCACTATAGTTCACAGGAAGCTGGAAACTAGTCCTAACTTGTATATTGACAGTTTCTTAGTGTGTAAACTTCTTCATTCAAAATGCTATTCCAATACTGTCCCTCAATAAAGCCATCTTAGAGTCACTGTTACATATTATGAAGTAGGTACTTATGAGTATTTTTTGATGCTTCTATACAACTGTGTGCAATGAAAAATCTGGACAAGTTTCCACAAAGAGAATACTGTTGATTCAATATACATTGCAGATATTCCATTTACAAAACAGGAAAAAAAATGACAAGAAACTGATAGGAGTGGTGTAACAATTCACAAGCTGACACAACAATTGAGTTCCTTGAGTGAATTTTAAATTTGTTTGAAATATCACCATGTAGCCTGTCTGCTTATGGTGTTAGCTCAGTGCAAAGTGTGAATTGAGGTATTTTCTCTTGCAAGAAAATGAGAAAAATAAAGATACAACTGGTGACTGAAATATAAAAAGAACTTTTTAGCAAACACGCCAAGACTTCTACATGATTTTTAGCCTTTAATGAGATGACCTTGAAAAACTGTTATCTGATTCTGGCAATAGTCTTTTTTAGCTGAAAAGACTGACAGTCTTTTGACCAATTTTCCCCTTTGAAATTATCTACAGAGCCAGTTTTACAAGCCATGAAGAAAAATACATCTTCTTACTTTGTTGTCACACTCAAAAAAAAAAATCTTCTCACAAGTTTCACTACGGACCGTAAAATATTACACTGTTTTTTAAGGTTTTTGGAGATGGCTGAGGGGATATTTGTTATACCAGGAGAACATAAATTGAAAAATAAATTCTATAAGCAATATTTTTTAAAAGCATTTAGCACATTTGAAAGAATTCCATATCTTGGACCATGGAAATCTTCCAAGAAATATTTCCCAGTAGTTTTCTTGGTTGATTATTCCATATTGTATACTTTAATAGTACTTGATAGTTTCTAAGAACTTTTCCGTATTTATCATTTACTTTTCATGACTAATATTATTTTATAAATAAAGAAATTGGTTCATAGATATTAAGTAAATTTACTGTATTAATCAAGGTTCTCCAGAGAAACAGAACCAATAAGAAATAGATAGCAGATAGACAGATGATAGGTAGTTAGCTACACTGTTTTGGAGGGCTAGAAGTCCCACCACCTGAAAACTGAAGAATCAGGAAAGCCATTACTATAATTCAGTTCAAGTCTGAAGGTCTGAGGAGCTTCACTGTCCAAGGGCAGGATAAGATGGATGTTTTAGCTCAAAAAGAGAGAGAGAGAGAGAGAGAGAGAGAGAGAGAGAGAGAAAATTTGCTCTTCCTCCACCTTTATGTTCTATTCATACTCTCAATGGATTGGATGATGTTCACCATCTTGGTGAGGGTGACTGTTCTTTACTCAGTCTGTTCATCTCTTCTGAAAACACCCTGACAGACATATCCAGAAATAATGACTGACCGGCTACCTGGGCATCCCTTAGCCCAGTCAAGCTGACACATAAAATTAACCATCACAGTTACCAAGGTCCTAAAACTAATAACATAAATATAAATAAAAATGTATATATATAACATAGTTATAAATCCAGGGTTGGAATGTGAATCTCTTGCATTCAAGTCTACACTGTTCTTTAACCAATGTTTCTTTCTCCTTTTTTCCCCTCACATTTTCTAAAATTAATTTTGAGCAAGTATTTATGCCCTTGCAAATTTTTAATTGATATCTAAAATATTTTCATCATAATTTTAATTACTGTAGTTCTGGATGCTATAAATCTAGCGTACTTTAAATAAAGCATAACATATGTTTCATTTATCTTTTAAATGTATTAAGTTGAATCTAACTGCTATAGAAAATGAATACCCATCACATATCCATTATTTTTATTAAGAGCTAAAAATGTTCTTTTTTTCCACATTGTCTAGAGAAATTTATCTAAATGTAATATACATGTATTTTTATGGTTGAAAGTATTTTACTCATTGTGCTATCATGTATCTGTGGAAGAAAAATATGTATATGAATTGCAATTTAGTTTGGAAAAGTTTTCTGTGACTATAAGGGATAAATTATTTTAAATCTTCAATTCAGTTTTGTAACAAACAAACAAGTCCACAATTTATCAAAATCTTAATTTATTCTGAATTTTCAAAATAATTTAAACAAAAGAACAAAATTTTATTAGAATGTTATCTCTTAATTTACATTTCCATAAAAGACCCATTAACAGAATAAGAAAAGATTCACCATCAGTTATGTTTCTCCTCTATATTCTGTTGGATACAAGTACAGAAACTTGTGTTCACATAAATAGTAACGATGAGTGAACTAGTATATAGTATTTGCTGAGTATGGGTCCAAGTGTTTGATATTTTATTTAACTCATTTGTTTTTTACTATGTAGCCCTATGAGCTAAGTAGGATTCTTAGCATTCCTTCTGTATAATTTTCACATTTAGAAATTTTTAAATATTTGCATTTACATTTGTTATTTTCATCTCCCTGAACTTTAATTTCTTTGTCTGTAAAATGGTATGATAATGTTAGTTACCTAACTTACAGAGTTACTGTGATAGTTAAATGAGTTAATATGTTTAAAGTACCTAGCTATTAGCACATAAAAGTGAGAAAATTTAGACACAGAAAAGTTGACAAATTGCCCATGGTCACACAGGTAAGAAAGTAGCTGAGCATGAATTTCACCAGAATATAGCTCTATATGGCCCCTATAAATTGCAGCAAATATATTGGAAAGGAATGAGTTTTGTTAAAATCATGTTATAGTTCTTGGAACTCCTTCCAATTTATTTGCCAAAAAATAACACAGAGATTTATTATAAAAATTATTTTTGATGCTCTACAAGCTAAAAACTTGATTATGTCCTCTATCAATTTTGTTAATAGCAAAGAATTAGAAATTAAATTTGAAAAGATGTGTTACCCCAGGAATTAGCAACCAACTAGAGAATGATATATGATGTTGTCCCTATATTTGACACTCTGGAAAACTTTACACTCATATAATATAATATGGTATTATATTAATACCATAGTAGGTTTCTAAAATGGGCACGAGATGTGATTTTGTTTTTCTTTTTCAATGGAGAATTGGTTTATGAAAGAAAATATATGAAATTGATTCTTTTAACATTGCCTGTACTCCCTATAGATTATTTGTGTCTACCTTCTTGCTCTACACAACCACACAATTTTCTGTGTGTGGAAATTGATGAGATAGAATATAATATGAATTGGTTTTTTGCATCTTATTTATTCCAGGTTGTGCCTCTCAATGGGAAAAAAAGTAACAATGGCTCATGCTTCATTTCCAAAGGCCTCCTGTTCTTGCACAGATAGAAATGACTTTGTATTAAAATGTTACATCCTAGATGTGGTCTATATCATATATAGATTATTAAATAGCTCGAAATGTCCTACAGGGGTCTTGCCTATTTCCCTAGTATATTTCTAATATAACATATTGATAAGAAAGGAGAAAATCACATTCTTTTCTAGATTAAAAATAATCAACATTATCATTAGGTAATAGAGAAAAAGATTCTCCTAAATATGCTACTAAAATGAGATTTCCTCAAAATGAGCACAATTATGTAAGAGACGGAATGCATAGAGTAATGATCCCTGTATCATTATTTGTCTGTAGAAGGTATATCTATGTTAACTCCTCCCCAAACCTACATTTATCGGTCTGTTCCTTAAAACTACCACTGGGAATCAAGACATCTAGTAGATATATAATAAAACAACTAATTATACTTAAAAGGTAGATTATTTAGAGATAACCTATAATATAGACAATTCCAGTGAGAATTTCAGTGAGTTAATCTGTAATGGTCTCTTCCATTTTACACACTAATATAATTATCTGACTACTGCACTCTTGCTAAGTTAGAAGATATTAAAATAAAAAATCTACTCATTTCAAATATTCTGAGAATTCTAAAGGGATAATTTTAGAGAATATCAGAATATTATCCAGATATACTGTCCAACATTCTAGGAAAATTATGTATCAAAACAAGGTTATAGTAAAATTACATTTTGACTAAGTTATCAGGTTTGCATTTCATTAGAAATTTTAAGCATATTTAATAATTAGAAGACTACTAGACCATTTAATAATTAACAATTAAGGAAATTTAATAAGCTTTGTTTTTCAGTACTGCCTCTCCTAATGGATGTGTGTTGACTATAAATATGTTGCAATATTTATATTTACTATAAATATATAGTTGTATATAAATATGTCAAGGGTCAGACATATGTTTTAGCAGAACTATTCACAGATGACTCAAGGGAGACAGTGGTTATTGTCTTTGTGATTCTGGTGTCCATTTATTTATATCATAATTTTTGGCCTAAAGAGATTATCAAAAGTCTCATGACAAACATGCTAGAGATATTCATTCATTAATATTCAACTTTTAAACATCTCTCACAGACTTTCAACAGTTGTTTTTAGAAATTCAACAAAACTTATTCACTATTGCTTTTATTTCCAAAGCATAACCTGCTCCATGTAGAACCATACTCACACACAAAAAAATATTGTACAGTGAGCAACTGAATGTATTTGTAATCACAGTCTTTCATAATTCAAATTGTCCAGTTCTGTCTTTTAATTAAATAATAGATATTGACCATCTGCAGTAGATAGTCCATAAATGTTAAAATTCAGAATAGCTTTGTTTCTAAATATAAATTTCAGTATTTTAATGGTTGTATTTAACGAAATGTAACATGACATAGTAAACGAAGAGTCCGACACTTATTACAATGTGCCCTTGCATAACTGACTCAAATTCTCTGAGCTTTTCTTCCCTTATCTACATACCTACCTATTTCACAGGGTTATTGTGTGACCCTAATCAGAAAATGTATTTGAATGTACTGTGAGAATTTTAAAGCATTTTAACTGTGGTCATCGTGGACCCATGGTGTATCTCTTTTGATTCAAAATTTGCAAAGTGCAGCCAAAGCAACCTTCTATATATTACTCTCCACGCTCTCATTGCACCCTCAACAACCCTGTCTTCCCAGCTTTTAAACCTTGGTGTTACCTTAGATTCCTCTCTCTGCAATCCAGTCAATTTTGCCTCGGAAACACCTCTTGTCTCTGGTACTCTTATGTTTTCCCATCGCCAGCACCTTTGTTCAGCTCTTCATCAACTCACACCTGGGCTATGGAAACACCACTTGTCTAGCATTGTTGTTTCCAGTTTGTTTGGTTTTTTCTTTTATTTAAATTATTTCTCTATACTGAGGAAAGGCTTATCTTTTTGAAAATGCAAGTGGACCAAGGTCATTCTCAGTTACTCTGAGAGATCAAGCTTTTTTTTATTTCTGCATATTATGGGGGTACAAATGTTTAAGTTACGTGTGTTGCCCTTGCCCTCTCCCCCACTCAGAGTTTCAAGCGTGTCCATCCCCCACAGGGTGCACATTGCACTCATTATGTATGTATATACCCATCCCCTCCTCCCCTCCCATCTGCCCGACATCCCATAAATGTTATTCCTATATGCCCACTTAGGTGTTGATCAGTTAATACCAATTTGATGGTGAGTACATGTGGTGGCATCAAGTCTTATATCATGTATGTTCCATATAAATATGACAAGACCTAATTCCAGTCTATATACTGCCTCTCCCAGTGTGTATCTTTTGCCCCAGCTACCTTGAACAGCTACTGTTAAATATGCCTGTTCATGATTTTAAGCCTATGCTCTGTTGTCCACTCCATGCAGAAAGTTTGTAATGTGACCAAATTGTGTAAAGAAAGAAAAAGAGAAATACTGCACTTTAAAATTATTATTAATGCTATTGTACAAGTCTTAATCATTTCAAAATCTTGGCCAGACATACAATGAAATAGATTTTTGCCCCTAGTCTCTATCTGTAAGACTATCTAGGAATTGTCTGGTATGTCATTCAACCTACCAGAATTAAAGAATCTTATGAAATGAATGGTTTTAAAAACTGAATAACTTTGGCAAAATAGAATTTTCTCCCACAGATCTCTTATAAATTGCCTTTAATTGCATATAATTTGATATTATAAATTTCAATGCATGAAAATTACATTCTGAAATAATTTAATTACTTAAGAATGGTGTGATAATACTGCAATATAAATTTTTTATAATTCTCTTATTTAATATAGCCTAAAGCCCTTTAATAAACATTTCTGTGACAGAAATAAGTAGAGAGCAGTTTCTTTTTTGACTTCGAAGCAAGGGCCTAAAAAGGAAAGAGGATCTTTAGCTACCAATATCGAGCTATGTGCAAGCCAGAAATTGGATCTCTGAGGCCAGTTCTACCAAAGTTTGGTGGTGTATGAATGGAGTCAGAGATAATAAGAACACTTTAAAAAAATACATGTATTAAGTGTCTCCCATGTACTAAGTGCTTTCTCATTTGACCCCCCAAAAATACATATTTATGTTCATATTTATTTTAATATGGAAATCATAAGAGTGAGAAAACAGCAAGGACTCTTCCAACATCACACTGCTCCCCTCCCAAGGCTATAGAGCTAAGAGTCCTCCACCATTCACACCTATCAGTTGAATGCCTGCCATGCTCCTGGTTTGGTACTGGGGGTCTGGAATGCAAATGCTCAGAACACCAGAGACCATGCTTTCTAAGGGCTAATGTCTACTGGATTGAAACTCAGGTCTACCTGGCTTTTTTCCACTGCAACAACTGAATAGGGCATGTCAAACTGTAAAACATGACACAACTCTTATTGCTATGTTTATTATTATTACTATTATGATCTTTGCCTCTGACACCTACCCTGCTATATTAATCCTAATCACCTTGACTTTATCATTTTGTGCAATAGAAAAATGAAGACAGTAGATGAAAAGTAGAGATGTTTTGCTGACCATGGGACCTTTACAGCTGGATGCCCTGCCTAAGGGCCCTTGTTGTATGTTAGCACCTTAGCAAAAGGCAGCTTTAGCATGCAATACCTGTGCCACAGATTATATCTTATTCATACTTAGGCTATTTGCCATTGACTTTTTCGCTCACAGATTTGGTTTTCCCAACTGTTTAGACTTCCCTGTGGAAGTCTAGATTGAGTCTGGACTTGGATGTACAGTCCCTGATTTCGATGTAAAGTGCATTCTTGGGTGAGAGACCACTTCCTCCAATTCTAAACCCATGGCATCCTAAAGAAGGAGGAGAGGAAGAGAAGAGGATGGCAGGTGAGATGGCTCTGGTTAGACCGCAAGCTCCAGGAGGGCAGGAAACATAGCTGTCTGGTTGACTGCTGAATTTCAGCACCCAGCAGAGCATCTGGAATCTGGTAGGAATTTAATAAATATGTGTTGAGAGGTAGGGCAACAAGAACCACAGAGGGTTCAGGATTATGGAGTACTTTTCGTCTTCTCAGAGAAAATAAAATAAGAATCCCTCAAAAAATATTAAAAGAAAAAGGATATACTTGGTTCAACATCAATCCACATCAAAAAAGTTTGATCTGTTGCTGTATTAGTACCTGTGACTTCTTTTACTATCAGAGAACCAATTATCATCAAGTATGTGAAGAGTTCTTCATTCATACTTAAAATAAAGCAGAATATAGACCCAGAGTGCAAAACAGAAGTAGTATGCTGAATAGCTTCCCAGTGGAGAGGTTGTGAAGCCCTGGAACATTTTACAGAGGAAACTTCTGTCAAATTATCACCCCCATCTGTTTGACAGTTTAGCAGAGTAGTCCTGTCTGTAGGCAACGGCAGAGATGATCTTTTCAACATCTCTTTCAACTTTGTGACTTACTGATTTTGAACAATTCATCCCAACATAAATAATACACAAAGAAGAATAATTCCACCAGAAATGTTTCAGTACTTTTGCCTTTAATAACGCTCAAGACTTTCTTTGGAAAGGAAGAAAACTAAAATTAAAAGGTCTTACTTGCACAAAACTAGAGCTATGTCATGTGAAAATTAGCCCCAGTCCTGAGGGATGGCCAAGTCGGGCATGTTAAGACAAAAAGGCTCCAACATGGCAGTCTCCTTCACATACCTATAATTTACTGGGTTTTAGTCAAATGTGTTCACTTGCTGGCTACAACAGATTTTCATAGAAGAATTATACTTTATCTCCATTTTCTTTATGGACAATGTTTCTAATTGGTGTAAGATTGTTTGGATTCAGGGAGTTATTGAGCAGATCACTCCCAAATTTCTTCACAGGACATTGAGAGTTTTCTTTTGCCTAATAGAAGGCAAAGATGGAGTTCTACATTAATTCATTTTTTATACAACCATCAAATATTTCTGAGATCTTATTACTACATGCACTATGCTCAGGAGAAAATCAAAACATGGTTTTTGCCTTCCAGGAGCAACTAGTCTAAGAGATGGTTCTCATTCCTAGAGTATGTAGAAAAAAATAACATTTAGAATTAAAATTATGAAATTTTTCAGAAATTTCATATGAAAGCCAGCATTCTCCCATGCTCATAAACCTCCCACCTAGGAATGGTCTTTGTGTCACTGAAATGGTTGAAAGGTTGGTATCCAGTGTTGGGTTATCATCTTTAGACTTTCCAAGACCTCCTGATCACTCTCAAATACTAATTTTTAAAACATACTATTCTCACCACCATCAACAACAGCAATAATATTTAGCATCTCCTATATACTATGCATTGTGCTTGGTATTTTCCAAATACTATCTCTAATTGTCACAACAAACCTACAAATGGGTACTATTCCTGGTTTAAAAATTGAGACTCATAGAGATTAGATGTGACTAAAATCATATCTTAAAGGTATCAGTGCCAGGATTCAAATTCCAACTTAGCCAATTTTGGAAACCGTGCACTTTCTACTGGACCATTCTGCTTTTTCAGAAACTGCAAGTTTATCACAGACCTGCTTCCAACTATCCTTCTCTTCTGTCCTGCTCTAGTACAAACCCTCACTAACATTTATATGTACTGCATTAGTTTACTAAGACTGCCTAATTAAGTACCACAGACTGGGTAGCTTAAACAACAGAAATTGCAGTTCTAGAGACCAGAAATCCGAGATCAAAGTGTCAGCAGAGATAGCATCCTCTGAGGACTGTGAGTGAGGGTCTATTTCAGGCCTCGTCCTTAGCTTATGGATGGCTGTCCTCTTCCTATGTCTCGTGATATCATCTTCTCTCTATGTATTTCTCTTTGTCCAAATTCTACCTTTTTATAAAGATGCTATTCATACTGGATTAGGGCCCACCCAAATGACCCTACTTTAATTTCATCACCTCTGTAAAGACCTATCTTCAAATAAGGTCACACTATGAAACAGTGCGGGGTAGGGGTTCAACATTTGAATATTGAGAGAGTAAGGGGAGCCAAAATTCAATTCATAACATCTTCATTCTGGTAGAAATCTAGCAACTCATATATCGTCCTCTATTCCATCTATCTTGGACACTACCAGATATCTTAAATGCTACCAGAGCGAGCATTTTAAACCACACACCTAAGCCCAGCTTGATTCCCTTTAAAAATCTTCAAGGGTTCCTCACTGCTAGCAGATAAAGCCTGAACCACAGGCCTGACAAACACAGGATTTCATAATGGGATCAGAGAGCAGGTGTCCACCTTCATCTCCCATACTCTTCTGTCACACGCTCTATGCAAATATCTGGTAGAGAAATGGAGATTTCCATTTTACAATTTTTTATTATGTCTTGTTATTGGGAAATAGATTTTATAGTATGATTTTACCCACCTGTAATTTTACCCACTTTTTAAAGATGAATCTACTGAGATATGGAGAGGTAATGCTTTGCCTGTGATTGCTCTCCTTGTTTAAGATCATATGGTAAAGTACATCAAAGATTCAACAGGACATGGCATTTATCTCTATTCAGATATTTATAAGTATTTGTGAGTTTGTCTTTCTCACCAAACTATGACTTTTCTGCCAAACCTTCTCAACCCAGGGCTTGCCATAGTGTTCGGCATATAATAAGCACTCAATACATGTTTTTAAATTAAAATAAATCAAGTATTCTGAAACCAAATCACACAATACTCTGTAAAAACATAAATGAAAATGATGTCATTTAAATGTCTGAGTGTGAGCAGAAGGACGAGTCTTTTTTTGATTCACTCATTTATTACTAGACACTGTTCCAGGTGCTGAGTTGAATGATAAGTAAGACAAGGACAAAATACCCTCTCTCTTGGGGCTTATATTCCAGTAGAGGAGAGAGTCAAAATAAATAAGTGAACAAAAGAAAAGCCTAATTTTTGATATAATATAGTGTTATGAAGAAAACAAGCCAGGACAATACGATAAAGAATGACTTGGGGAAAGGAAGGAGCGATAGAACTTTGAAGGGTGTTTAAGCAATGTCTCTTTAAGGAACCAGCTACTCACCAATTTGAGAGCAGATCATCCCAGAGAGAAGTAAGAGCAGGGGCAATGCCCTGTGTCAGGAGACAGATAGAGCATCCAATAAGTTGAAAGAGTGTTGAAGAGACCAGCATTTAAAAGAAGGAAGGATTTGTGTAGGTGAACCTTTACCAATAAGCAGGGCTTATGATTATCCTCCTAAGAGCAATGGAACGCCACTGAAAAGGTTAGATTTAATTCGGAGTGAGGGTGGGTTTTAATCAGTTTTGTGTTTCAGAAATACCCTACTGAGACCTGTGAAGTCATCATAAATTGTCCTTTAATCCTTTCCCCAATGTCCCAGTCATGGTCCACTTCTTTTATTCTTTCTCAAAAGCCCTGTTTCCTTTCTTTCAGGACATTGTCCCATTTGTGGTTATATATTCATTAATGTGAATAAGTCACCTGCTCCTACTAGACTGTAAGTTTCCCGAGAGCAGGACCAGGTCTGGTCTTTCTTCAATGTTAGGGTAAAGCAGTTTAGCACAAGAGGTGCTTGATGCATTTCTTTCTTTCTTTCTTTCTTTTTTTTTATGCATTTCTTAAAACAATGAAGAGATATTTAAAGAACTACCTGTAGGACCACTCTAGGGGAAAGAGTTGAAGCAGTAGTTATTTGTTAAATATAAATGATAAACATAAGATGGTCAATGGTAGAAGAACCAAAAAATAAAACATAAAAAGGAAAAGGAGAGGGAGAGAAAGTAAGTTGGAAAGGAGGGGAGAAGAAGGAAGAAAAAGAAATGAGTGTCATAATGAAATTGATGCAAAAACAGTTTGGTTTAGGACACTGGAGAAGCTAACCATATCAGAGGTTATTAGAAAAAGGTTCCTCCATTATGGGTTTTACTTAACTGGTTGCTGCAGGACAGTTAAGACTCAAAACAAATGTCTTTGATAGCTGAACAGCCATGCTTTCTGTGAGCAAAACTTTGCCCCAGGGGAGGGAAAAAAGATTTTTGCAAGTTTAAACTAGATTTCTATTTAGCTAACATAAGCTGCATCCCGAACATAATGTGATTATAAGTAATATTATTTCTGATTTTTTGAGTGGATGCTAGGGGCTACCAATTAAAATGAACTTCTAAAATCTCTTGAACTTATCTATTCATGGAAAATTCATTTTCCCTTCCCCACTGTTTCACTCTTCTCTTTCATAATGCTTCTATTTTTCCTCCTGGGTTGCATGCAGAGACCACATATATATTTTCTATTAGTGGGAAAATTAACTGAAAATCTCATGAGAGAACTAGGAAACATCACCACCATTGTACAGTATGTGTCTAGTGTACTATGACAACTACAAAGAGGAAAACACTCCCAAAAAGCCACTCTGGCGTTATGTAGACAGGAAATGTTGGTGGTCAGAGAGCTTTTTTGGACAGGAATAATCAGGAGAGCCCTGAAAGAGCTGGGAGGACATTTTTATAAGAGAGGTGATTTTGAGCAGAGGTGGACAGAGCTGATTGTGGTATGACCCCAAAGCACCTTGATGGATGGTAGGACTGGGAGAACACTGGAAATTGAACTCATTCATCCTTTCCCCAAAACTGTCTCCCTCAGGAAGAAACTCAAGAATATACATTTTGGAGCATAACAAAATTTCTCCTCCTCTCCCAGCCATATAAGAAAAGAACCCAAAATGGGAGAATTTAAAAATTCAGTTTGAAAAGGCCTTTAAATTCCAATGTGCCCCAGGAAATTTTTTATTTCTGGCTTTAAACAAACATTTAATACATTCATTCTTTGCAATGTGAAACTGAGAGAAAACACTTTATTATTCTTCTGTGTACATAAGACAAAATTAGAGTGATGGTTGGCAATGACAAGTCTGTGCTAAATATTATATTTTTAATCATGAAATAGTTACTTCTTTACTGACTAGTAAATCCAGTACTATTCTGTTTTAAATCTATTATATGTTTATATGTATGTGCATATATATCTATATACACACATATAATGCATATGTATTTTCTTCTTTGTTCAACATTAGACAACATCAAATCCTTTATTAAACAATGAAGAAAATTCATAGTGCCCTAGAGTAGCTTAAAGCTAATTTCATTAGAATGCTATTTGAGAAAAATCTACTGAGTGTATAGGCATTTTCTTCATTTTTAAGAAAAAAAATTAATATGTTGTATTAATTGATATATTTTTAACATGCTGCTTATAAAGCCATATAAATAAAAAAATTCTCCTTTAGTTACTTTTGCCAAATCTGAAAATATATACCTCAAGGTAAAATTTTTCATGGTTTTAATTCTCTTTCTGGAACTTATCCTCCCTTAAAAATAAGTAATGAGCCACTTTCTCATCTTGCTTTGCACTCCTGCTGTGTAGATAGGAGAGTGAACTTCAAAAAGCATTGCTTATGGCTCAGTTGCAAGGGCTGGTGTACAGGACAAGAAACTTAACTCATTTGAGTATAATATTTTCTTTCCTGGAGTATATAAGAAAAATACTCATGTAGAGAATAAATAGCATTTGTTGGCACTTTAAAAAATAAATGTCATGCCAGAGTATTATCAGCTGATGAGTAAAACAGTCATTTGGAGAGAGAACACTTCAGGATAGGGAACCAGGTACCACAGAACTTTGTTTTTCTTCCCAGATTCTCTTACTGCTAGGATGTCTAAACAGTCTTTCAGGCATTCAAAAATTCCAAGACTATTCAGAGAACTACTGTCTCTTAGAACTTTCTATTAATTTCCAAAGCCTCTAGTACAAAGGCAAGTTTCTTTCTTTTTATGGTCACTTAAGCAAATGTATGTTTTAGAAGAAGCAAATTGCAACATGCTTGGTATGTTGTTCAACTAACTAGGCTTCTACCAAGGATCAGAACCCACCATCTTGTCCATTTCTACACTATTTGGTCAAAGATATCATTATCAGACTATATTTGAGTTGTTGACCCTGAAGAGGCATGGTGTGACTCTAATTAGACCAATCATTCAGAAACAACAATTATCTAAATGCCTGTAGTGATGGAGAGTAGGGTACGATGCTAAAGAGACATAGCAAATAATAATAATGTCTTTGTGTGGAATGTTGTAACAAAATGCCATAAACTGGGTGGATTTTAAACAAAAGAAAGATATTTCTCACAGTTCTGGAGTCTGGGAAGTGCAAGATCAAGGCTCCAGAAATTTGGTGTCTGGTGAAGGCCATCTTCTTGCTGTATCTTCACATGCAAAAAGGATGAGGCAGCTCTCTGGGGTCTCTTTTATGAGGGTGCCTTATGACCTAATCACCCATCAAAGTCCCTATCTCCTAATATCATTACCTTGGGATTAGGATTTGAAGATATGAATCTTTCATGGGGTGGGGGACAAAAACATTCAGTCTATAGCAATAATAGGTATAGCATAGCAATTGCTTTAATAATATTAGTATATTATAAGTACTTATTGAATGCCTGATACTGTTGCAAGTGCTTTGCAATATTAATATTTACAACCCTTCTAGCTGGGCATATTATTATCACCATTTTACAGATAAGGAAATTGAGGCCCAGTGAGACTAAGTCACTTGACCACAATCATGCAGCTAGAGAGAAAATTTGAGAAACGCATTCTGTTTCTACAACCCAGCTGCTTAACTTCTACACTAAAGTGGCTAGAATTTTAAGCTTCAGTAGTGTAATTGGGGAAGGAGTGCTGGAAGTAGCCTTAGGAATGAGGAAGGTTTGCATAAATAAGCTGATAACATAAATTTCACCATTTTTAAATATACAATTTAGCTAATTCTAGAACATCTTTATCACCCCAAAAAGAAACTCTATGCCCATCAGCAGACACTCCCCATTGTCCCTTCCCCTCAGCTCCTGGTAAATAACTTTATATCTTTATGGATTTGCCTATTCTGGACATTTCATGTAAGTGGAATCATACAATATATGGCATCATGTGTCTGGCTTTTTCACCTAGTGTAATGTTTTCAAGATCCATGTGTGCTATAGCACATAGCACTATGCATTCTTTTTTATGACTGAATAATATTCTCTTGTATGAATATACGACATTTTGTTTATCCACTTATCAGTGATGGGCATTCCATTTTTTGGCTATTATGAATACTGCTTCTATGAACATTCATGTACAAGTTTTGTGTGAACATATAATTTCACTTTTCTTGGGTATATACTTAGGATTGAAATTGCTGGGCCATATGGTAACTCTATGTTTGACATTTTGAATAAATTCCAAAATGTTTTCCAAACAGGCTGCACCATTTTACATTCTCGCCAGAAGTAATGAGGGTTCTGATAGCTTCATGTCTTCACCAATTACTAATTATTGTTCTACTTTTTTATTATATTCACATTAGTGAGTGTGAAATGGTATCTCATTGTGGTTTTGATTTGAACTTCCCTAATGACTAATGATTTTGAGCATCTTTTCAGATGCTTATCAGCCATTTGCACATCTTCTTTGGATAAATGTCTATTCAAATCTCTTTCCCATTTTTAAAATTGGGTTGTCTTTTTATCATCAAAATGTAATAGGTCTTTATATTAATATATTCTGGATACTAGACTCTTACCAGATATATGAGCTGCAAAACATTTTCCCATTCTGTGTGTTGTCTCTTCCATTCTTGATGCTATCCTTGGAAGCACGGAAGTTTCAAATTTTTATAATGTTCAATTTATTTGGTTTTATTTTTTGGGTGATTGTGTTTTTATTATTACATATAAGATAACTAATTTAAGTCCAGAAAGATTTACATCTATATTTTTTCAAAGGGTTTTTTTCATTTTAGCACTTACATTTAGGTTTTAAATTCATCTGGAGTTAATTTTGCATATGATATGAATTGTGGACCCAAATGCATTCTTTTGTATGTGGTTATCCAATTGCTCCAGGACCATTTATTGAAGAGACTATTCTTCTCCCCATTGAATTGTCTTGGTTTTGTTGTAAAAGAAAAACAAAACAAAACAGTTGACCACAAATGTATGGGCTTATTTCTGGACTCTTAATTTTATTGCATTTATCTATATGTCTATCCTAAGGCCATTACCACACAATCTTGATTACTATATCTCTGTACTAAGTTTTGAAATTGGGAAGTGAGTCTTTCAACTTTGTTTTTGTTTATCCAGATTTTTTGGAGTGATTCTAGGTCCCTCACATTTTCATTTGAATTTTAAGATCAGCTTGTCAATATCTGCAAAAAAGGAAAACCTTCTGGGAATTTGATAGAGATTGTATTTAATCTGTAAATCAATTTGGAGTATATCACCATCTTAAAAATATTGTCTTTAATCTATGAAAATATTTTTAGTTATTTAGGTGTCCTCTAATTTCTTTCAACAATGTTTCATAGTTATTATAAAGTCTTCCACTTCTATTATTAAACTTATTTTAAGCGTGTTATTCTTTTTGATGCTATTGTAAATGAATTTTTTATTTCATTTTTGGATCATTCATTGCAAGTGTATAGAAATGCAATTGATTTCTGCATATTGATCTTGTGTCCTACAACCTTGCTGAACTCATTTAATATCTCTATTACTTTTTGTGGATTACTTAGGACTTTCTATATGCAAGATTATGTTGTCTACAAATAGAGATCATTTTACTTCTTCATTTCCAATCTGGAACAGTCTGAGTTTTTAAACATACGTAGGATTTAACCCAATCTGCCTTATTATAACCAGATTAGTGCCAAATTGTGAAGGCACTAGCTTGGGAAAGTGTGTGGCAAAAGATGAGACCTGATGAGTAAATAAGGGGCAAAATTGGGAAGAGCCTTATTACTAAGCAGAGGAGTACAGAGGAAGCACTGATGCATTGTGAGCTGGGTTAAAATGTGATCAGATTATTGCTTCAGAAATTTCAATCTGGTGTTCACATGGGCAATTAATTGAAGGAAATTTCCTCTATAAGGATTCCCAGTTTTCTGGTTTGTGCAACTTGGGGGATAGTAGAGTCATTCACAAATCTGTTTGATGAGCTTATAAACTTGTTTATGGATTCTTGGAATAGAAAAATGTTAGAATTTATTTCCTGAGTTAGAGTATGAATCCAATGAGTGAAAGCCATTTCTACACTGATTTATTTTTAACAAAGATAAGGAAAAGTCTCAGTTAATCACTGCCAAGCTAGGTCATCAAAACATTAGGAACGGTGGCTCACGCCTGTAATCCTAGCACTCTGGGAGACCGAGGCGGGTGGATAGCTCAAGGTCAGGAGTTCGAAACCAGCCTGACCAAGAGCGAGACCCCGTCTCTAAAAAAAAAAAAAAAAAAAAAAACATTAGGAAAATAGTAGAACCATGCAATACAGCCTCACTGCACACATCTTTTGAAATGAGTCTTGGGAACAGAAAATACTGAAGTTGCCAACTATTACCAGAAATTTACCCACCCTCCTCTCCTTTGTATATAATCTTTGAAAACTAATTTAACACATCTCAAGGTATCAGACATAGTAAAATAAAGTCAACCTATCTTTACCCACCCCCTTAGTAGAGTTCCCTCTACTCTGTAAGATATGTAAGTATGGTTCTTGAAATGAACCATGGAAACTGAATACCACGAGCAGAGTAAGTGCTGAAAGAAAACATTACATTTATCTGGGCACTTATTTAATCATATTCATAATAGTAATTATGTCACAGTGTAACTTGGTCAAAAAATAAGGTTATTTTTATAAACAAAAATAATTTGTCATTTTCAAACAAGCCATTTCATTGTTTAGTAAGAATAAAAGGTAGCCCTGTGAAAAACTGACAGAGAATTCTGCTAAAACAAATCCAGTTTTCTGTTTCACTTTTTTTCCTCATCAATCTGATGTGTCTTTCTCTTAAATCAGAAATATCATTTCCACTGGAGGTCACTTTTTTCTCATTTTGGGTAAAAGTCTTCATTGTGAGTTTCACAGACTATTAAAGATTAAATATCTTATTTAATCTGCAGGGGGAAAAAATCAAGTTCTCATGCTAAAGGGGGAGGAAAAGCTTCACTTAATAACCAGGTCCGATGACTGTCCCTAGGAGCTGTGTCACACTCAGAGGAGTCTGAACCAGGCAAGAGGATCAAGACAAAAACAACTGTATCTTTAGTGCCACGTAATCAGATTGCTTCCCACACAGTAAGAGGAGGAGAGTTTTGTTGGAGATCATTATGTTGGAACACAGAGTTATTCATGGATATAGATAATTTGAGCGAAACACTGCAACTCCTGGATAAAAGGACTAGGGAGATGTTAGAATTTGGGAAAGGGAAAAAGAAGTAGACAACTTTCTCCTGAAATTTTATTTAGGCTTGTTCTACTTCATGTCTTCTTTGAGACATAGATTGTGGTCACTATTCTTGCCATATTTAGCCCCAATGTTTTACTCTCCTAACCCTGGAGTGATGTTGAAGGAGGCTAGGCAGAAAACAGAAGAAGAAGTGAATTAGGCACAGTGTGGTAGATCTGAGGGGTGATGATGCTTGAAAGGGCCTAGTTTGACTTGACCGTGTGCTATTAATAAAAGGTGTACATGATGAGCAAAAGCCTCCTCCCCTAATGTAACACACACATGCACACACATACACAATCATACACAAATTTTAAAAAAAATGAGTCTTTCCTGGGCTAAGTTTACTACTCTAAAGTGAAGTGAGCCAGTAGGAAAAACACAAGTCAATTAATAAGGAAGGAAATCATGATCATAATGTAGCATTAGAAAGACAAACCCAGCAGTCTTATCTCATAGGTATTAGGTAATAATGAAGTCTCAGTTAAGAATATTTGATGCTGAATGGAAGAATAGGCACCACATGTACTTGCCATCAAATTGGCACTAACTGATCAACACTAAGGTATTCACACAGTAGTAATACTCTTTGGGGTTGAGGGGTTCAGGGTGGGTAAACTCATAACTAATGCATGCGGTGAGCGTTGTATGGGGGAAAGGGCACGCCTCAAATCATGGTTTGGGTGTGGCAAAGTCATAAGATGTAACCAAAATGTTTGTACCCCCATAATATCCTGAAATAAAAAAAAATAAAAAAAAGAATCTTTGTAAATTACAATGGTTGAAAACCTGCCTACTGGCTGCTTAAACCTACAGGAGTTTATTTTTCTTACTTACTTACTTTCTTACTTACAAACCTAGAGGTAAGAAATTATTGTTGGCACTGATTAGTGGCTCAATAATGTCAGGGCTAGCATCTCTGGGAATCTTCCCGCCTTTCCCTCATGGCTGTAAGATAAACACAGTGGCTCAATTACACCTACACTCCAGACAAGTAAGAAGGTAGGGATGTGCTGGTTATGCCTGTCATTTTATCATAAAAGCACAAGATTCCACCCTCCCATGACAAAAATTAAGGAAATGTTGTTAAGCATCTCATTGCCCCAGTTGTATCCCTTCACTAGTCCTGAATAGAAGGAAGACAAAAGATGTGAGTATTAACTTTTTCCAATCGTTACAGTGCAGGCAGGCAAGGGAAAAGAAGGTTGAAATAGGTATGCATTAACATGGCCAAAGTAATGTGTCCCAAATAACAGAATGACTGAGGGGAGCACATGAGAATGTTTGTTTCTGGCATTCATGGGCCCCGAGCTCCCTAATGGGAACATCTATTGGACTGCTTACAGGGGTTGACAGTCCGTGTTCTGTTTGGCCTTATATAAGCAATATAGTGGAAAGTTGTGTATATTATAAAATATCAAGCTCCAAGGGCAGAGAGCAACAGTGCTAATGTATAGCCAATTTTATCATTAACTGGATGTTTAATAATGGGAAGTATTATATATTGAGTTACAAGGGCCATACATATCTTGTATATAATTTTATACACTCTAATATGCTCTATGAAATAGTACTCTATGGGAAGCAGTGAAGAAAGCACAGCGAAAGAACAGTGAAGAAAAACACAAAAATAAAATAACAAAACTTTAAAAGTCCTACAGTTCAAAGACAACCACTAGTAACATTTTGGTGTATGCTTTTCTAGTCTGTTCTATGACCAAACTATTCATAGCCTAATTATTCATTTAGCAATCGATTGAGAGCATTTTCCCATGTTAGTATGCATTTTTCTATAACAGAATATTTAATGGCTGTGTATCATTTTTGTCATCTGGAGTTACCATAATTAATTCGACCAATCCCTAATTTTAGGACATGAGGGTATTTCCACTTGTCAGCTGTCACAATTTGTTGTTGTTAATGTTATTAATATTATGCTCAATAATAAGAGTAACTAATATTTATGAGGTGTTTACCAAGCAATGAGCACTAAGTTTACTATTTTTGATTATATAATTGAAGCTCTCAAAGAACTAAATTAGGCAAGTACTATTTTTATCCTTGCTCTCCCTATGAGGAAACTGAGTTTTAGCAGCATTAAGTAGTGTGCCCAAGCCACACAACTCTATGTTGAGTTCCACAAATGGCAGCTATTATAAGATAATTATGATCAACTCTACAAAGTAATAGGAATATCAGGAAAAACATCACTGAGGAGATGTCGGTAGAACCTGGTCTCAATTGCAAAATTATTCCTGACCTGTTCTCTGTTGAAAATGGTAGATTGTAGGTTGCTTCAAATGAATCTTAATTCATCCATTTTAGAGGAATTCTTACCTGCTTTACAATAAGTGAATATTAGAGGGCAGCTTCAAGACATGTAAGGAAACAAATCTGAATCAATTTTCAGCATAGTTAATAGTCTGAGATGAGTGTAATAACAGTAGTTAGCATTCAAGCTATTAGACTTTCAGAAAGAATAAGAGGCTACCCAATAGAGATAGAACAGTTACATTTAATTTAGTTTATTAGATTAATACCTGCATTTGGTAATCAAAAGATATTACACAAATGTACAGTACTCTGCCTCAGGAATTTCTTTTATCAGAACAGAGGTTTTATGATTAAATATCCACGAGGAACTAGCTAAAAAATGTTGATGGTTGATAACAGTTCAGTTGTTCAAGGAGATTTGATTTTTTTAAAAGTTCTTAATTTCTAATTAGAGCACAAAAAAAGAAAATCTGAAGCAAATAATCAGTCATATACATAAATTATAAGACCAATTTCTCTTAAATTCCCAATGAATTTGCTTTTTAACAAATTATGTATTTCCTACCTAAAGTAGTCAATAGCAGAGTTCAGTCAGCACAACTATATCTGTTATTGTCACTGTGGTTATATACAATATCACAATTGTATTTTCAGTTTTAAATGCATTTCCATATTTATTATTTCATTTGATTCTCCATGATAATCCCATGAGGTAGGTAGATTTTGTACAGATTTAAGGAGATAAGTTCAATAACTAAACCAAAGTTGCAAATCTAGCAGTCAGTAGTAGAGTTACAGCTTCTAAATTTTCGTTTAAAACTTTTAGACAAATATATATTAGTTAGCCCAAAAAATCATATTAAGGATTCTTTTAATTTCCAAAATGCCATAAATTTCCTCAGTTTTAACCTGTGTTAACATTTAAAGCTTGCTTTCCATTATCATAAACCTCAAGGGTAAAGTTTTTTTGGGGGGGCGGTTTCTGGTTCCAGAATTTTGTGGTATCTGTGTGTCTTTTGAAATAAATGGGTTCTTACTGGCTTTTCATGACTTCTGAGGTAGCATGATTTTCTTACTAATCAAAGACTACAAACATACTCATTAAACCAATTATATGCTGAGTGCCTACTACTACTGTGTGGCAGAAACTGTTCTAGACATTGAAAATTCTGCAATAGACACATCATAACAATCTGCTCTCCTGGCACTTCCAAAACTTAACTCAATGCTCTCAACCTCACAAATCCTACTGGCCTTTCACTTTTCTCTGTCTCCAGTGATGGTTCCTCTCCATACCTCCCAGAAACATTTAATTATCCTTTTCCTTCATCCTATAGATCCATGAAGTCTCACTACTGTACATAATGATGATGGTCTAAACCTGGAATGGAAGAATGTGTAGGTTGTTTATAGGTGAAGGAGTAGATAGAAGATAGAGAGAATACATTATGTATTGGCTGTAAAGTTCAAAATATGTTTGGGAGGTGAAAAGCAGCCCTATGAGAATATAAGAATAGGGAAGAGACATCTGGGAAGGGAGGATTGAAAAATGGGTAAGGTCTAAATACTGGATGACTTTCAATGTCATACAAAGAAATTTGGACTTTATCTAATAGACAATGGGAGCAGTAGAAAGTTTTGACTGCTCTCTCTTGAATCTTCTATGTCTAGTGGAGTTCCTGGCATAACCAACATGCAGAAACATGTGTGGCCTGAATCAGTGAATGAATGTGGACTTTTTGTTGGAACTATGCTTTGGAAAGACTGGCTAATGGAAGGGTGAGACATAGATGAGTCTTGGTGACTAGTTGTAATACTATTGTAATAATTCAGTCAAGAAGGAGAAAGGGACTGATAGGGGAGGGGCCACATGGACCCTCTGAAGACCAAAGAACATTAACATATTCCACTTGCCACCACCCCAGTGAATAATGTTGAGGAGCAACTCCCATAAGCACAGTTGATAGTCATTGGTCCCATCAGCAATCAGCAAACATTTATTGAAATCCACCTGCTACGAGTTCAATTGTATCCCTCAAAATTCATCTGTTGAAACCCTAAACCTCAGACTGTGACTATATTTGGAATCAGGGCCTTTAAAAAGGTAATTAAGGTCATTGAGGTGAGACCCTATCAGGGGTGGAGAACCTGTAGCCTTGAGGCCACATGTAGCCTTCTATACCCTTGAGTGTGGCCTTTTGACTGAATCCAATTTTTACATAACAAATCCTTTAAATAAAGGATGATATAACTGGTGTCCTTACAAAAAGAGAAAGAGATACCAGGAAGACACAAACACAAAGAAAAGGCCATGAGAGGAAAGGCCAGTGAGAAAAGGTCATCTGCAAGACAAAAAGAGAGGTCTCAGCAGAAACCAAAGGTGATGGAACCTTGATCTTGCATGTCCATCCCCCAGAACAGGGAGAAAATACATTTCTGTTGTTCAAGCCACCTAGTCTGTGTTGTTTTGTTAGGGATGCCCTAACAAACTAATACACCCCCTATATGTAGAATGTCATTCCAACCAGTGGAACTTTTTTTTAAGTTCTAATAATATCACCATCACCTGATGATGTCTTAGAGTTAGGCTGAAAAATGCCTTTGTCAAACACCTTCCAAAAACAACTCCTATTCTTACTCCTATTTCTACTCCCCTGCCTGCTCTTCTTCCTCCTCCTTCTTCTAAATACATCTTCTGAATACTGTCTTTTTACTGCTAATTCCTCACATAATTAAGGATAAATAGGAATAAAATTATAACCTCATAAATTTGTTTAGACAGAAAGGAAATTGAATTTGAAATGAGTTCCTGCATAAATTTCATAAAATTTAAAATATTGGTATTAAATAGTATTATTAATAGTTAAATGCTAATTAGGGATAGAAAAAAAAACAGTAGAGGCTTAATTAAATTAGCATTTTGTTAAGAACTCTCCAATCAAGAGTGCTAACTAAATAGATAAGTTATTTCAATGCTGTGCACCTGCTAGGTATATTTTGCATGAATTTTTTAAAAATCTGTAGTAAAGTTGTTCTCTGATATATTTGAGCACACACTGTAAAAAAGAGAGATAATATGGAAATCATACTGTTTAATTATTTGTGTTCATAAAAATTCTAGAAGGCTTCTGAATCATCAATGAATAATTGACAAATAGTTCCAAAATGAATGCTTTTACACCTGTAGGACTTTGCTAGGGTTTTGAAACATGTATAGTATTAAATCAATGTCACTAAATCAATAATAGCCATAACATCAGGTCTATATGATCAATTTCTCTGGAATCTTGAATCTCAACTCTGGGTGACACAAGCTTGACCATGACAGCAAAGAGTTATTCTATTAGAGAAGGGTAACAAGTCAGTCACATAAAGAAATGTAGAATGTTCCATATTTAGTTAATTCAGTTCTCTATTCACTTTTCACTCTTAGGGCTGAAGAATGATAGAATTCTAACTGAGAAGGAAATTAGCTCAGTGGGTAAATGCCATTCTTTAAAGCATTGCTTCTATAAATCTTTGGCAAACTGAGAGGAGCCCATCAAGAAGAGCTAGGCACCACCTGCTGTAGTTAATTTAAAATTGATAATCTAATAAAGTGGGACTGCAAGGATGGCTTCAGAGAAGGGAGGGACTGATGACAGTCTGCTCAAGTAAGCAGCTCAGGCAATTAAAGGTATTGCCAGTTTGTCATTAATTTCCTAGGTAAGTTCCAGGCTTTTCTTTATTTAGCTAACCTGCATTGATTTATGAGAGGCCACATACCTTTGGTGTGTCTTAGGTAGTATCTACATAGCAGCCTGTTTAAAGACATCCTTTTCCCACAGTACCTGCCTGTCACTGACCAGTTAGTACATCATGTGCCAGATACTAGGCAAGTAATTTTTAAGAGTCCTGGCCCCAGTGACAGATTATAAGGGTTCAAATCTTGGCTCTACCACTCACTGAGTGATTTGGGCAGGCCGTTTAACACCTCTGTGGGGCTCAATGTCCTTGTATATAGACAGGGGTGAAGATAATGCCTTCCTCATGAGGTATGTTGTGCAGATTAAGTGAATATAAGGAAAGTTCTCAGAAGAATGCCGATCACATAGGCATTTATCACTAATAAATTGTTGTTGTTGTTGTTGTTAATAGACTCATTTAATCCTTATGAATCATTATTTCCCTCCATGGGTTTTTTTTAAGTGCTTCCTAGGAGCCAAACAATGGAGATACAACAAGAGCAAACCAGGCATGGCCCACTGCTCAAGGAGCTTGTTTTGGGAGCGAAAGACAGACAAAAAAATGAAACGGGAAGAAGTATTGACCCATTTCTCAGACTCACTTGTTTAGATCATAGGTTCTATTTCCAGGTACCACTTATATAGTTAAAAGTGAATAAAATAAAAGATGAAACAAAATTAGCTTAAAAAATTTAAAAGGTGATGAAAATGGAATTCAAACCAGAAATAAATAAAAACTAATTCAAATAAGAGCAATTTAAGTGGTTAGAACTTAAAGGTTTTTTTTAAAAAAAAAAGGCCTGGTCTTGACAAGAACAGTAAATATAAGGTGGAAATGATCCATGATAAATGATGATATATAAGCTATAATAACTGAAAGAGGAATAAAAGAATAAGGCTGAACTTTAAGCATATGATGAAATATATTGCAAAATGATTAAAAACTAGGCAAAAGAAATAGACTCAAATAAAGAATGAAAGGATAAAATAAAACTCTATATGATATGATAACATATAAGCAATTTATTAGTAAAAAATAAGCAACAAAAGATAAAATGAAAACAAATAAAATGTCAAAGAAGTTAAAGAGATAGTTTTAAAAATAAGGAGAGGCAGTTATATCTAGCGTTAGCTAAGAAAAAAAGAAGCCACAAGTGAAAGAATCTGTAGATGAAAACATGCATCAAGTACTTTGTAATAATTTGAATTTAATCCTCAGCTTTTTAAAAAATATTCAGTTTTACTTCCTAAATAAATTCTCCATTTGAAAATCAAAGTTTTACCTTGGGGAATCTGGGAAAAGTCTGTGGCCTATAATTTATATCTTTAAAGTCCATGGTGAAGGAAAAAGATTGCTTCCCTGTCCCTGAGCTAAGTTAAGCATGTGGCCATGGAAAAAGAGGAGGACATTGAGCAAACCCGGCTAAGAAGAAGAACAGATTTAAATCCCCATAGAGGCACTCATTGGCTCTGTTAATACTTGCCCTGTGAAAATTAATGGAAGATTGCAAATGTCAAATTAAATAATGATGCAAAATAAATATCTACAGAAAGATAGGGGATTGTTGTTCAGTAGAAAAAAGAAGGGTTAAGATACTTCACTTAAATTTCCTTTTGCGTTGTTAAATTCCTTGTATGCCTTTGAGAGTTTACAGCGTTTTGGGATCCTTACTCTCAGCCTTTCTTTTAAGAATTTGTTAGTTCTGTATAGAATAATGATTCTGCATGCAGGAACAGCACACTGGTATTGGCCTCATATATTTTTACCCTAGTGGTTTATGATATCTAATTTTAATTGCACATCGCACATATTGAGGCTAGGAAATTCTTCCCATATGAGAAACAATGGCACAATATGAACGTAAAAGAAATCATCTCTGTTAAATGCATCTTTAAAAAACCATTTTCCATGTTCCCTGTTTTACTCAGAACAAAAGTTGGATCTTCATACTCTGCCTCTGCATGTACCAGAGACAACACAGCCAGTTGATTAATTCTCAATTCCTTATTTTAAAATACCTGGATGCATCAGCAGGCTGGAGCTGGAGGACTAAACTGAGTACACTGTGGCTCCTTGTTTTCAGCTAACCCTGCTATAATCAGCTCCTTTTCTGGGACTCAAGTATTGCAGCCTTCTGCAGCTTCCAGCACCCTTTTCCAGACCACCTCTCCTCTATCCTCTTGTCTCCAAGACCCCTGAAGAAGAGAACTTATCTGAGCCACTTCTTGGTTGTTTCACAGTTTAAGAATAATATTTCAAAGTTTATCAAACCCTAGTGGGGCCAGACTTGCAGGTTCCAAAATGGGAGAGTTCAAGTCACCCATTACCTTATAATTTTGGCCTCTTAGAATCAAAATATAAACAAAATTGAGTGATCGCTAAGGTAAAAAGTCTAGAAAATGTGTCAAGGGTTCCTTCTGGGATAATTCGCTGGAAGTTCACAATGACCTTGTGCCAGCCACAGAATCAAAGGTAACGTGAAGTGAGTCTCTGTGATAATATTCAAAGTATTGACTCAGTGAAGACCCAAGAGAAACTCATTATTTAGCTTTCTTGGTAAGATGGATAGCTAGAGTGAACCTCTGTTGCATACCATATTTAAAATATGAGCATTACTGCATGCTCACTCATTTCATTTGACCTTCACAACAACCTTCTGAGGTTAGTGTGTTTAACATACTTATTTATAAATCAGAAACAGAAGCTTAAAGAGTTAAGTGCTCTCAAAGTCACACAGTAAGATGCAAAACCAGGATTCAGAGTCTATAATCTTAACCTATACTATCTGGGTATCATTGGTGCTATTAATATTTAAATCTGATTTTTGCTTTGAGAAGATTCATAGAATGGCAGTTTATTCTTATGACAGGGCCCTCTACTTATCCCTCATTCATAATACATTGAGATAAGAGTCTAAAAACAGAGGCATTCCAGATGACTAATATGGCATGATATATATGGTGCTTTTCACAATTTAATGTGCATACAAATCACCTGAAGATCTTATTAAAATGCAAATTCTGATTCAGTAGCTCAGGGGTGGGTCCAAAGATTCTGCATTTCTAACAAGCATACAAGATAAGGCTGTCTGAGTATGACATTTTAGATAGCAAGGACATAAAGGGAAAAAGTAACCCAGTGAGAGAGGACCTGGTAAAGAAAGAGTCTCAGCTAGACTCTACATTTTCTAGGCTTCCTAAATTTTCTCATTTGTGAAATATGAACTATAATACCAAACATGCTTATCTCATAAGATTGCTTTCTTTTCATGATCAAATTGGATAGTGCTTTGTAAAGTGCTCGAAAACAAATCAACATGTCATGTGTTGCTGTCATCATTAATATAAATCTCAAACTTCTTTCAGTTCAATGTCCCAAAGCCTCCATAGAAATTCAGATCTATCTTCGATATAAATGCATTTATCAGACAAATTGTTCTGCTCTGTTCTATGTATATGTGGTTCTGAGATCATATTGAATGTGTGTACTCATCAAGAGAATAAGATAGGATCATAATTTTCCTTATCCAGGAAGTCATTTTCAGAAGCTTGCTATAAAATTTTAGCCTGAGAGCACAATATTGCTTTCTCTCTGTAAGGATATCTTATCTCAATTTTATACCTTCAGTCTCTTCCTTTTTGTGATCTGAGAGTGTTTTAACAGCACTATTTTCTCCAATCATTAAAGTTTGTTGACAATGCTGGACTCCTTTCTCCCTTCTCCAATTCCCATTAACTAGTATCCTAACATAAGAAAGCCACCAGGTAAGGGTGAGCTCTGCAAGTTTTCAAGGCTCTGCTTTCTGAATGTCCTTGTCTCCTAGTGACAGATAAGTTTGCCAGGATCTGGCATTGTAGATTGTCCCAGTGAAATGCTAATTGTTTTGGGGAACCTTGAAAAAAGTCATGGTTTATTTATAAAGAGGAGCCTCCCTCTGTCTTTTGAAATTCAACCAACATTGATTCATTTGTTTAACAGATATGTCTTGAATAGTCAAGGGTAGGCATTTTGCATGACACCGGGGAACACAAAGATGAATGATACATAGATAGTATACGGGTGGCTTTGGCATTCCAACGAGGAGGTTCATATGCATATTTCCTTAGTTTTTAGACTTCTGATCTTGGGTAAGCCAAAATGTTCCTGGAGTCAGTTCCTGTATAAATGATTCTTATAAAGCTTATATATGACAGCATTTATAATGTGCTTTTTTCAATGTTTAGTCATAGCAGATTTCTAAAATACAATGGTTTTTGGTTTCCTAAGCAACCCTATATTACATTTCGTGGAGATCTGGATGAGCCGGAGAATGTGATAGATCCAAGGCAGTGTAACAAGTTCTGCAAGACAGAGATAGGCACAGGATCAGCTCCTGGGGTGAGGTAATGTTTAAAACTATTTTGTTTTCTGCCTAAAAAGTTCACCTTTTCTGAAATAACACCCTAGGACCCCTGGGGAAAGCATCAGTGAGAATTTAATGAGTCCTATACATCAACGGAAATTTGTAGAATTGAATTGAGTGATGCTAGGATTTTCAGGATTAAAACTTTAGTTCTACTGTGTTTTAGGACAAAATCTAGTCAGAGTGAATTATACAGGGATCATGTTTTATTTGAAGAACATGTTCTTGAAGACTCAAATAATTTAAGATCTTAATGGATTTTTCCCATAAGGCTAATAGCGATGGCCAGAGTTCATTTACAAGCTTTAAGGGATATTACCTTAGAGCAATATCCTAAACATCTTACCGTTCATCCACTGGCCAGCTTTGAAGTCATGATACTCTTATAATAAAAGGTAATAAATATTTGAGTATTGTACTATTTTCAAGTTTGCAAATAATGTGAGACTTTATTAAATATGACACTATTCCAAATTTGCATATAAAATATGACTTTAATTTGTGTAACTCCAAAGAGTTCTGTTAGGCAATATTTTGGTGTGGTCCAGATAGATGTATCAGAAAACATCTATCAACTTGTCATGGCATTAAATTTCTTCATCAGGACATAGCCCCTTAGCTGCTATGATAAATGACAAATTTCAACATTAGATTTTCCTGGCTCAGTTTCTAATAAATAAAAACGTTGAGCAGCAGGCAAAGCTGCATGTTTTCAAGGACAATATTTCACATTGTGTGCCAGCCCAAAGAATTAGTTACTAAAAATCAAATTAGCAGGAAGAGCTCCTCATATCCATTTTAGGGACATTGATTTGTTGTCCTTGATTTTTCTGTTGTGCTGATAGAGGATTTAGAATTAAAGGATTAGGGATTTTTCCACCCACACTGTTGAATTGAATATGATTTATTCTGTACCCACATTGATATAATTTATAGATAACCTTTGTACATCAACATGCACAGTTAACAATATTATAACTAGTAAGCTTTGAATATTTCAATAAATTTGATGAGTTAGAAATCTGTATTTATGTTATTTTTTAACTTTCAAGAATGTACAAATGTCTCTCTTGCACTAAGAAATGCAGAACTCAGTTTGACTCCGTAGCTATTTGTGGAAGAGTATAGGAAAAGTTACCTAAAATCTCTGAGGTATTAGGTTAAGTATAAAATGGAAATCATACCCAGATTGCAAAGTTGTTGTAAAAATGAGTGATAACATATGTAAAATGCCTAGTACACTGCCTAGCCTGCAATAGGTACAAAATTATTGGTAGTTACATTGAGATAGTTGTTTTTATGTAAAAATCAGTGAACATTAACCACATACCTACAGTTTATGTTTATTTATTCAGCATATTTTTAGGCTTTGGATAGAATGCAGTAAAAGCACAAAAATCCCTGCCCTCAAGGAATTTACTATCTTATGGAGACAGGCAATCAACATACAAAGAAATAAAGTGTGTTGTGCATTAATAATAACAGGTGCTATATATAGGGCTACCAAATGTCCTGATATGTGTGGGAATAATGAAATGCTAATTTTATGTCATTATTAATAGCACCCCCTTCATTCTCAGTGTTGTTTCAGGTTGGATAATAAGTTATGTAGTTAACCACATTACTTTGCTAGGTCTATGTTCTGAGTCAAGGTTCTCCAGAGAAATAGAATCAATAGACTATATGTCTTTGTACATATATATGGAGAGTGAGAGAGAGAGCGAGATACTTATTATGGGAATTGACTTACATGATTATGGATGCCAACAAGTCCCATGTATGCCATCTGCAAGCTGGAGGCCAGGAGAGCTGGTGGTATAATCCAGCTGGAGTCTGAAAGGGGGCACTGGTGTAAATTCTGGATTCTGAAGTCCTGAGAACCAGGAATGCCAATGTCTAAGGGCAAGAGAAGAGGGATGTGCCAGCTCAAGAATACATGGAATTTGACCTTTCTCTGCCTTGATACTCCAGCTCTCAAGGGATTAGATGATATCCAATCTGGTGAAGGTGGATCACACCCACACAGACACACATAGAAATGTTTTACCAACTATTTGGGCATCCCTTAGCCCAGTCAAGTTGACAAATAAAATTAACCATCACAGGCTGCCATAACAAAATACCACAGACTGGGTGGCTCAAACAACAGAATTCATGGTTTCATAGTTCTGGAAGGTGAACATACAAGATCAGGGGGTCAACAGGTTTAGTTTCCCCTGAGGCCTCTCCCTTGGCTTTCCGATGGCTATCTTCTCACTGAGTTCTCACCTGGCCTTTTCTCTGTGCTTTCTCTTGTGTATGCCTAGTATCTCTTCCTGTTTTTGTAAGGAAACCAGTCGTATTGGACTAGGGCCTCATTTTAATTTAATTACCTCTTTGAAGACTTTATCTCAAAATACATACTGAAGTACTGGAGTTGGGTTCACTATATGAATGTGAGGGAAGACAATTTAGCCCATAACATATATTAATCTGTGGGGTAAAATAAAGCAGGACTAGAGAGTGGTTTTGTGAGGATTCAGTTTAAAGTAGGATGTTGAGAGAAGGCCTCACTGAGATGGTAACACTGGAGCAGAGACCTGAAAGAGGTTTGGGAGTGGTCTTGAAAGTTTTTGAAATAAGACATTTCAGACACAGTGACCAGCAAGGGGCAAGGGCAGAATTAGGACAGTAAAATAGGACATGAGACAGACAGATGAGACTGAGGGAGTGTGTATGCTATTTTGGCCATTGTAGGGAATTTGGCTGTTAATCTCAGTGATGTGAAATCATCTGATAGTAAATATGCAATTAATTAATTAATTGAAACACAAACTGGAAGACACTGTTTTTAGTTTAGTTCTTTGACAATGCTTAGCTTCAACTGAGATTTACCTAATCCTAAAAGTGCGGAATATAGAACATGCCAATTCTAAAGGTGGAAATCCACTCAATTGTAGTTCGTAGTTGACTATTTTCCTCGGATGAGTTTGCTTGATAGCAATTTGCAAAAACCACCAGTACTAATAAGCAGTCATCATAAATGTAGCATTATGTCTTTTTGGGGACTCATTGTATTAAGACGACGTTCTATATAACATAGGGAATGAATATGTGGCCATGGTTTAATTTTATTTTCTCCAGTATTTTTGAAAATCTGTTAATTAATGTATCTTTTAGTTTCCTAGGGAAGCTGCAACTGATTTCCACAAACTGGATGGCTTAAAGCAAGAGAAATGTACTCTCTTACAGTTTAGGAGACCAGGAGTCTTAATTAAGGTGTCAGCAGAGTTGGCTCTTTTTGGAGGCTCTGAGGAAGAGTCTAGTCCTTGCCTGTCTCCTAACTTCTGGTAGTTTGCTGGAAATCCTTGGTATTCCTCAGCTTTTAGGTGGCTTCTCTCCAGTCTTTGCCTCTGTGTTCAGGTGGCCTTCCTGCTGTGTGTGTGTCCTCTCATCTCATAAGATACCAGTCATTGTACATGGAGACCACCCTAATCTGGTTTACATAAATCTTAACTAATTACATTTGCAAAGATTCTATTTCCAAATAAGGGCACATTCTGAAGTTCCAGGTAAACATGAATTTTTGAAGAATACAATGGGACCCAGTACAATCCACATTGAAATAACCAGAAGAGAATAAAAATGTTAAGTTCCTATAGGAACCATGCAGCTAATATCAATGAGTTAAGTGAGCCAAGATGAACAGCAATAGACTAGTCTGTTAGTGCTGGGTGTGATAGGAAATAGAGGGCACTGTGGCAAACTGAAAATGCATGTCCTGTTTTAAAGGGAGAGCTCCTCACCAGACCCATCCAAGTGTGGCCATATAGGAACACAGACACATGAAGAGTTGACCAGTCTTCCAATTTCTAGTGAGAAGCCAGAAAGCCAAATTTTTAAGTAAAATATATGTATTTTTAATTGTTGGTTCAATTAGTTAAAACAACCTAATTTGAGTGAACGAAAAGGCTCCAAATCTAGCCCACCAGGAATCAGTTTGCAACATCAAAGCTACCAAACTACAGTTCTTATTTGCATCAGATTAGCCCAGAACAGAACAATGGTTCTCAAGTTTGGCTTCCCATTTGAATCACCTGATTCAATGGTCTGAAGTGATCAGGCATGCTAATTAATCTTTTAATCCACCCTGGTGATTCTAATGAGCAATCAGAGTCAAGTAATGGTATTCATGAGATTGTAAATGCTTAGGTTCATTAAATATCTTATTTGATTTTCATCCCAGGTGCCTAGCACAGGGTCTACTTTATAATATGCTCCCTACATACTTATTGGTTAAATAAATGAGCAGATAATTTTATAGAATAAATATATTGTTATAAGATGAAGATTGAATACCATGATCCAAAAGGACTTAAAGGAAAGTAGTATCTCACATGGCAAGTTATAATGTATTACATGTTATTTCTTCTGGCATTTGAAGTATTTTGCAGAAACAATTACTTCATTCATCTCCTAACTTCCTTGAGATTAGTAAGTGTCATGTATTATTAGTCACATTTTTTAGATGAAGAAGTTGAATCTCTTAGTGCAGCTTTCTCTTCAACTGCATTATTACTTTTTAATACTACCAGGAATTTGATGGATATCCTAAAGAAAATGGAATTAGAAGCAGCATTTCTAGCAGAGGAATTCAGGAAACCAAGTTTTCAGGACTATATTCAAGATTGGATGAGTTAAGAAGCCTCACTGAAAAGGCGGAGAAGGAAATAAAAACCATGCCATGAAATGAAACAAATATCCTGCAGCTCAACCTACACAATTAGACACATGCAATAAGTGAAGTGATCTATTTTATGAAGCCATTGTTAGTGCAGCATAGAAGTTGAATGCCAGACCCAGGAGTTACCGTGTTTCCCCGAAAATAAGACAAGGTCTTATATTTATTTTTCCTCAAGAAGAAACCCTAGGGCTTATTTTCAGAGGATGTGTTATTTTCCTCTCAAAGCCTCAGCTTGCAGCACACACAGGATGGCTGGGACCTGACAGGGGGGGCCGACCTTGTTGGTGGGGGTTCTGACACCTTTCCAGTCATCTCTGGGATAGTAGCTGTCACAATGGGGCAGATGAGAAGGGCTGCTCATCTTCTTTACCACTCTGTGACGAAATGCACGGGTTGTGCAGATACGCTGCGTAGCCACGCCCATCACTAGGTCTTATTTTTGGGGTAGGGTTTGCATTGCGCAAATGCTTAGAAATCCTGCTACGGCTTATTTTATGGGTCTTATTTTCAGGAAAACACAATAGACAGATGGACAAGTATTAATACTTACTGACACTGCTACTTATAAACTGCATGCATTGCTTTACCTTTAATTTCCTCACTGTAATTTGGCTTTCATAATATTGCCTGCCACAGGTGTGGCTCTTGGGAAGGTTAAAATGATATAATCCATGTAAAGTACTTGGCACATAGAAAGTTCTTTTTGTTATTGTTGAGAGCATTATTTATCTGCATCTTTCCTTAGGGTAAGATCACTGTCAAGGTGAAATTTAGAGGAGTTTCTTGTTCTATTGTTTAAGTCATTCCCGGCTCTGTTGTTAATCCTTCCTCATTAGATTGTAAATTTCACAAGAGCAGGGACTTGTTTTTGCTAGCACTAAGTAGGTGCTCAATTCATATTGTTAAATAAAACATTACGTTAAGATTACATCACTCCGCTGCTCAAAAATCCTCCATTTTCTCCCTATTTCACTCTGAGTAGAAGCCAAAGTTCTTATAATGGACTGTGAGATTCTATAGGATTTTTTACCAAGAGAAGCTAAATAAAATGAACAAAAGAAACAAGTGAGTTTTTTTTTAAGTCTTTTAAAAATGTCATTAAAAGAATAGTGATCAGGTGATTGGCCAATCACAAAATGAAAAGGGTCACCTAGGCTGTGCTAAGAATCTACACTACTTACTATGGGTGAGGTTGGAGGAGCAGAAAGATTCATTACATAATAAACACTCTGTTTGACAAGAAAATAAACTTTATAATCCTGAATCAATAAAAATCAATTTATATATTATATTTGTGGTCTCTGGCTATCAGAAGAATCAACCTCAGTCAAGTGTAGTTAGCTTTTTCATTTTAAAGACATGATTGACTTATCCCAAAGGAAAATTTGACATTTATAATGCTTGATTATTAAAAATGCTTAAAATTTAAAAATTATAAAAATAAACATGAGTTATTTGTGTTAGCTTGAAGAAAGTAAGCAGTATGCTAGGATTTAGGTTTGACTCATATTTATAATAGAAATATTATTAAAGAGGCAATAATGGAGATGGAGATTTGAGTGTGAGGGATGTTTTACTGCTGCTATATGAAAAAAGATATAGGTGTCATTTTTGAAATATTCCTTTTTGCTTTGGCTTCTGAGCCTTAAACACATCTTTCCCAGCATTCACTTAGTAAGGGAGGAGAACATTATCTAGCCAGCAGCTGTGTCTATGTAACCTCATTTAAACCTCCTAACCACCCCAGGCAACAGCAAGCCTGGCATTATTATTATTTCCATATACAAGTGAGATCAAAGAGGCTCAGTGAATTTATTTTTCCAAAGTCTTACAAACAAAAAAAATGGCAGAGCTTAGATTCAAACTGGTTCTTTCTAACCCCAAAGTTCCAAATCTTTCTTCCATAAATGTTATCTTTAACATGCCCTCAAAGATTTACATTTTAGCTCCCTATTTCATCTTTCCTACTAATTACACCTATTTTTAAAATACCATTTTTAAAATGAATTTGCACCATTTATATTGTTTACAATGTAATAAAATAGTCATTTGGCCAATGACTATATATTAAGTTTGTGAGAACAGACCACGCTAGTTGCTAATATAGTATGACCATATAATTTGCCATCTAAACCAAAACATATTGCAGCTCAAAAAGGGGGTTCTGAGAGATAGGGTGTTGCAACAACTCTCATAAACTAGCAATGTCTTGGAAAAGGGAGAACCTATCACTCTTCTTACAGGGAATTCCACATAATTTATAAACTCCCACACAAAAGATATCCCCATATATAGTTCTGGCAATTCATTCAGAGGAGCAAAGGAAAATTGGGCTTCAACGATGAATCTTAAAAGATTCCAAAGAAGACCAATGCCTTTTCCAAGTGGTTGTTTTCTCCTAGTACACACTGGCTAGTTCTTCCAGGAGAGCAAGGCAGTAATATGGGTAATCACAAGTACTTACTACTGGCTTTGGAACGCATTCTATTTTTTGACCACCCTGTTGTTTACTGACATTTGCCCAGGATGACTTACAATAATTATTCTGTATTCAGTAGGCTAAAGCTCTCTCTAAATGCACGATCAACACCAAGGGAGGAAGATCAAATAGGACTCTGCCTCCACTGAGAGGGAGACTGAGTCAGTAGCAGAGAGACATAGAAAGAGCAGAAAAAGACAAAGGAAAGGCACAAATAGAAACAGAATGACAAAGAGACAGAGAGAGACATGGTACCATAGAAACTCAGAGACAGAGAAGAATAGAGAGACAGAAAGACAAAAATAGAAACAGAGGGACAAAGACTAAGAACGAGACAGAGGGAGCTAGAGAAGCCGAAGACAGAGACCACGAGACTGAGAGGCTGACAGACTGGCATGCATTTTATGAGGAACAGGTGTCTCTAATTAGTCATATTTATTCCATTTGCATTTGGAATCGGTAGATTATTTTCAGCAAATTCAAGTATCTTCTGGCTGCCTCCTTCTGAACTAACTGATAGACAAGATAACTGTTTTACAATCAGGCAAAACAAAACAGGTCAATTTTCTGCCTACGAAATGTATAAAGCTACTAAATGAAGCCTGGGTATCTTCCCCCTCCTATTTAGTCACCAACACTGTGGCAACCTTTCTTAACAGTGAAGTTTGGAGTTGACTGCAAGAGGGTCTGGCAGCAATTTTCAGCAAGCTTTCTTACCAGAGTATGAACCCCAAGTCATCTAGGGTCCTGTATTTTCAGGAATGAATCTGGAAATACAAATACAAAATGAACTCTGTGTGTATGTGAGTGTGTGTGTGTGTGTGTGTTTATGTGTCTGTGGATTTATGAGCTGTAAGCCCATTTAAAAAATAGACATCCTGGCAGTTAAGTTCACATTTGCAACTAGTGAAAAAAGTACTTCCTACCCCAGTGTCCATATCGCTGCTAATGAATCAGCTTGTCACTGATTAAAAGGGGACATAGGGAGGATGACAGTGCCTCCGAAACTCCTGGTGATTTCTGTCATAGTTATTGATCCATGGGAAGGCACTATGTCTGTCAAAACATTATTAGCCATTTTCTTCCACAGGCTTAAGATCTAGGAAGAAAAACACTGTCCGTAGTTTAGAAGCACAAAATGGAAGCTGCACAGAGCTGTGAATTATGGAGTAGGTGCCTTTATTTCCAAGCCATGCATGGGAAATAAGTTTTTGCTATCAGCTGTACTGCAAAAAAGGAGGAAGATAAGCATAGTTCTCATTATGGTGAAATGACCACTTTTATTAACATCATTGGTACTTGTGGAATTCATAATTAATGGCCCATCACTCAGCACTGAAACCTGACATTTACATGTGATGGCATTTCTTATGTAACAGAAAAAGCAGCCAGTGAAGAATGACCACTTGCATATACCACTACTGAGATTTGCATGGTCAGAAAAATGGAGCAATCAACATGATGATGGGCTGATTTGTTTTCAGTAATGTCAGACATTGTAAGATTTAAAAAAAAAAAAAAGAAAAAGAAAAAACTTTCCCACTGGTTTTAATGCATTTTCATTCAATTATAACACAATTAAAGGGACATACATATTTGTACAATTTTTATTCTCTTTTTGTATTGCTTTGTTTTATGGTTTTTGAAGTGTCTAGTATATTAGTAGTTTGGTTTGACTTCTGGATGCAGGGATATGGGAGTTGACTTAATTTTGAATCCAAATATTCAAATACAATTGTGCATACATTTGTGAATAGATACAATACATTTGTGAAAAGATCATTGGACTCAATGGTTTATATAGCCAATTAATTTAAGATAATCTGTCCATTATAGGTGACAATAAATATTAATTTAGTAAATTAATGCAGGAGTGATAATCACTCCACAAATACCTATTAATACCTAATGTATGTAACACGTTGTGCAAAATAGGGTAAGATACTTTCTCGTCTCGTGTAGGTGTTTCTGCTCAAATGTATCTTCAACCCTTCCCAGGACATTATATTTAAAACTACAAGTCTTCCCCACCCCACCTCCCACCCTTGGCCACCAAAGAAGTCTCTAGTTCCCATCCCTGCTTTCTATCTGACATACTTTATATTTTGCTATTTATTTTTGTTTATTATTTTTTCTTACCCAACTATAGAATAGACTTTTTTTGGTCTGGTTTATTCAGTGCATTGTTTCCAGCACCTGGGATAGTGCCTAGCACATAGCTGACACTCAACTAATGTTTTTTGAATGAATGAATGAATAAACAAACAGAATCCTCCCCTCAAGGAATTCAGGGTTTAGTGAGAGAAAGTGACAAATCAATCCTGCAATGTAATAGGTGTTGAGATAGATGTAAATGGTTAGATTCTCAAGATCAAAGCCTTTTTCCTACACGACCACTATATATCTACAGTTCTGCAAAGAACATCATTCATAATGTTTATAATATATATGTTATGATAAATGCTTTTTGAATATATAAATAAATATTTGTGAGCTGAAAAGTCATCTTTCAAAGGGTCTTTAGTGTCTGTAGGGGTAAATATCCAATATATTAAGACACTTTGGTGGTTGGCTTAAATTCATCATCAATTTTCTTTTAGCCTTATTGGCTGGGGAATGCAGTCCCACTCCCTTAATGCTGGCAATATCATCCTCAGCAGAGTGCCTTCACACACAGCTATCCATCTAGGGTGTGAGGAAGAGACTGCTTCACACCCTATGAGGAAACACATTATGCAAATCCTAAATTCTAAATGCATCTGCTAATTATAGACAAGTAGCTAATCTACCTGTTCCGAGACCATGACATAAGATATATAGTCTGATTTCATGCTTTCAGTAGATACTGATTGAACAGTTTATATATTAAGCACTGAACAAAGTAATGAGAATAAAGTAATGAACAAGAAAGATACAGTTTCTAATTTAATGATATGGTTCAGTATAACCAACCATTTAATTATGTATTTTCTACTCATCCCATCTAGTTTTTGCTCCTCTGTTTCTCTGTTTCTGACTTCTTTTGAGTTAATTAAATATTTCAGGTATTCCATTTTAATTTCTCTATTGGAGTTTTGACTATACCTTCTTATATTATTTTAATTGTTTCCCTATAATATATAGATTTCAATATGTCTCCTTCATTTCTTATAGACTACTTTGAGTTCCTATTATAGCTTCGAATTTCACTGATTCATATTGTATTGTTCAAATTCCATTGATGCTTCCCAAATCTTTATGTTATTATTGTCAGAAATTTTACATTTACAAATATAATAAACTCCAACATACTTTTTTGTTTTAAATAAAGAAAATAAGAGAGGAAATATAGTTATTTTATATTCATTTACATATTTTCAATTTCCAGTGCTCCTTATTTCTCTCTGTAGATACAAGTTTCCATAGTATGTCATTTCCCTTCAGCCTAAGGAAATTCCTTTCTTTAACATTTCTTATAATGCAATTCTATTAGTTATGAACTACCACAACTTTAGTTTAACTCAAAATATATTTATTTCACCTTCAGTTTCAAAATCATAGATAGAATACTGCGTTGATAGTCTTTGCATTCCCCTAAGAACTTTAAGGATGTCATTCCATTATTTCTCTGATGGGAAAGCATTTTTATGTTATTGTATTCCACATACATGTGTCCTTTTCTTCTGCTTTCATTTTAAAGATTTTTCTCATTTTCAACTTTCAGCAGTTTGACCATGATGTAGCTACATGTGATTCTTCTTGTATTTATCTTGCTCTGGTTTCAACAAGTTTCATTGATGTTTTTAAATAAATGTGGAATATTTTGGTCATTTTTTTCTTCATAGTTTTCTCTTTTCTCTCATCTGGTTCTCCAAATATATTTATATCGGATTTCGTATGTCACACAGATGACTAAGGGTCTATTTTTTTATTTATTTTTCTAAATATTATTCAGATTTATTTATTTTGATCTCTAGTCAAGCTCATAACACTTTCATCAGTAATCCTAGATATGCTAAGTCCATTTAATGAAGGTTGTCTGTTTGCTCTGTTGATTATTTCCCTAGCTGTGCAGAAGCTTTTTAATTTTAATCAAGTCCCATTTTTTATAGTTGTTGTTGCTATAATTGCCATTGGAGTATTCTTCATAAATTCTTTGCCTAGGCCGATATCTAGAAGAGTTTTTTCAACATTTTCTTCTAGAATTCTTATGTTTTCATGTCTTACATTTAAGTCTTTTATCCATTTGAATTAATTTTTGTGAGTGGTGAGAGATATGGATCCGGTTTCATTCTTCTGCATGCAGCTATCTTATTCTCTCAGCACCTCTTGAATAGGGCTTCTTTTCCCCATTGTATGTTGTTGGCTGCTTTGTCAAAGATCAATTGGCTCTATATGGATAGTTTTATATCTGGGTTCTCTTTTTACATTGGTCTATATCTCTGTTTTTGTGCCAATACCATACTATTTTGTTTACTATAGCCTTGTAGTATAGTTTGAAGTCTGCTAATATGATGCCTACAGATTTGTACTTTTTGCTTAAGATTGCTTTGTCTATTTAAGCTCTTTTCTGGTTCCAAATTCCAATGTGTAAAAATTTTTTTTCTACATATGTGATATATGACATTGGTATTTTGATGGGAATTGCTTTGAATCTGTAAATCACTTTGGGTAGTATGGACATTTGAACAATGTTGATTCTGCCAATCCATGAGCTTGATATGTTTTCCCCTTTGTGTCATATGTGATTTCTTTCCTCAGTGTTTCATAGTTCTCTTTGTAGAGATCTTTCACCTCCTTAGTTAAATATATTCCTAGGTATTTTATTTTCTTTGTGGCTATTGTTGATGGTATTGAGTCTTTGATTTGACTCTCAGCTAATATTCTTTTTTTGTTGTGCCCTTTCCTAGCTTTGGTATCAACGTGATACTGGCTTCATAGAATGAGTTGGGGAGGATTCCCTCCTTGATATTATGGAATTATTTCTGCAGTATGAGTACCAGCTCTTCATTGTAGGTCTGGTGAAATTTTGTTGTGAATCCATCTGGTCTGGGGCTTTTTTTGTTAAATATGAAACTCAAATAAATTTAATGACCCGACAATGTTATTCAGCTTATAGAAGCAAAATAGGGTCTAAAATCTTAATTCTAACTCCTAATTATAATTGAAAACATGTATACCTTACCAAATTAGGAATGGGGTGGAGGATAACATAAATATCTGTGAGTACTTGGGAAGCTGGAAGCTCCCTCCCCCATACCCAGGCCTAAGAGTCCTGACAACTGTCATAGAGATTGTGCTTGGCAGATACCAGAATTTATAGACAAAACTGGAAATAAAGCAACTGTCAATATTTCTTGAGTGTCGGCCGTGTGCCAGTTTTAGGGATATTTGTAGAGTTTGGATAGATGTGAAGAAGTCAGATCTAAAGCAAAGAATCTGGGTAAAAGGTAAACTAAAATTCTTGTCCTTTGATAGAGGGCTCAGAGAAGATCCTCTCTCTAATTCCTTATCAGAATAAGGTCTCAGTCCACAACAGGGTTTGATACCCAGAACACTAGGACGTGATGTTGGAACAATAAGGAAGCAGAGAAGTAGGTCCTTCTTCCTTCAGGCAAGTTGAAGACAAAACAGGGAAAGTTTGCCAGGGGAAAATGTGTTTGAACTGAGTTATAAAGGATACATAGAGTTAAGGAAGTTGGTAATTGGTGAACAGCTGACTAGATTGAGGAAACAGACATACGGTGCCATGGAGGTTTGAAATGGCATAATGGAGGGAGCAGAATACCTGCTTGGGGAGCTAAAGAAAAACCCTAATACCTCAGAGAAGTTTACAAAGGAGAAAGTATTTAGATGATGCACCCTTCTAGATATGAAGCAGAAAGATGCAAAGTATAGAGTCTGCTTTATGTAAAGCAGATTTATTTTACAATTTGAAAGCTTACTTAGATACTAATCTAGGAAATGAAATTGGATCTTATCTAGATATCCAAATGGAATATATTCACTCCTTTGTCAGACATTTATTAACCTTCCATTATGTGCCGCACCCTCAACCAGCCCTTGTGATATCAAGTGAAGGTGATATTTCACACCGCATGAGTGTCCAGACCAGAGGAAGGCCAGCTTTGTGAGTTTCAGCAAAGGCAGCAAGGGTAGAGTGGCCATTGGTTGACACTATTGGGTAGGTGGTTGAAAATGCTATCAGAGAGTAAGGCTTGATCCTTAATAGGAAGTATGGGTGTTTCCTAAAGGATAACATGAAGGTTTTAGAGGACATTTAAGCAGGGGGATAATCTGATTTGATTTATATATTTACTACTTCATTTTGTCACTGCCCCTCACCTCCACAATCCCACACACATAAGCATTTTGGCCAATAGACACTCGTGGTGGGTGGAACAGCCCCAAATGGAAATAGATCATTAGTCTTGTAGCTGGGACTATTGTATTATTCCAACTTTTGATCCAGATGACTCACTGAAGCAAAAATCGCAATCAATGGAGGTTTATTCATCCAAAGTTGAGGACGTGCCTGGGAAAAACACACAGGAACCACAGACAGACCTGTGGTTGTTTTTCTGAAGATTAATTTGGGGAATTTGGAAGCTTCAGCATTTAAAGGCAGAGAGAAAGAAAAAAAGCAGACCCGCCCCCCTAGTCCAGGCAAAATAGTGATGTTCTATATCTTCATGAGGCCCAAGAAATCTACAACCTGCATTTTATGTAAGATAATGGGACTGTTAGAAGAGAAAATGGGAGTGAAGGAAGCATCAATTATGTAGATGTCCCTGGGTAGGTGGAAGAATGTCTGATAAACTTGTAATTATTAGTGTGGACTCTTTAGTTTTCGGTGCTAGACATAGGCTGTGGACCTAAAGTTACAATTTGCATGTTCTTGATTTGTGGAAGGCCAGTAAGGAATTTCCTTAATGAATGATCTGTGGGGGAGTCCTTCACAGTTACCTGAGGCTTTTACCTTTTCTTTTGCATAAGAAGTTGGGGGTGAGGTGTGTGAGGGGGGACTGGAGGAGTCCCTGAGATTTTGACTTTCTTTTTATAGAACATTGGAATTATAAAGTAGGAAAAAAAACAAGTGATATGTTTTCCAGGTTTATATTATAAAAATGGTGGAACGTCGATTTAAATTGTTTTCTGGGTGTTGCTTTAACCACTTGGATACCAGCATCGACTGTAGCCAACAGCCAAAAGCTTTTACTTTTATCTCTGCAGTTGCAGTGTGTACGTTCAGCTAATAAGTTACTACGAATCTGTGACCTTTTAACAAGTCCTTAGTAAGAGTTATTATAGTTATTTTCCTAAAGCTGGCTGTAAAGTAAAACAAGCTTTCAGTGCTTTAAAGCTTTCCTCATCGCACAAGAGCAAAACGGGTTCGTTGTCAATGCACAGCACAAACTATTGTGGGGACTATGAGTGTGGGCTGTGGGCAAGGTTTCGTGGCCAGTGAGCGCGGTACCGAAGTGGTTAAGTTTTGAGACCTTCCATACTGATTTGGGGGAGGCAATACATGTTAACATGCACATTCAGGCTTCTGAGACCTCAGAGTGGGTAAGTTGGTGATAAATTGGATAGCTGGCCCCTGACACCAAAAGTTATTTCAGCAGTTTGCTACCTTGTCCACACAGCCACTATTAATTTTTCTTGAGTCTTCTCCAACCTTTCGAAGTCACAGATACCGCTCTGTCTATTTCTAGGTTAATGTTTTACAAAAATACTTTGCTTCTTTTTTGGAATTACTCTGCTTAAATAAGTTCCATTCATGAATGTCCATATGGAAAAAATGTGAAAGATTGTCACATCTCTGGGCATGTCAACGTATGCTAATGAAGTTGCATATCAAGGACATTCATTTTCTCACTTTCAGGAAGGCAAAGGTACTAACACATGATTGCAGTGTGAATGATTTATACAGAAGGAGCATCAGTCTCCTTCTGTAATCAAAGATGGGGAGCAATAAGAACAGAACATTGTCATGTGGACCCTTAAATGCTGGTTTGAATATTGAAATTTTCATCCAGTTAACTCTTTTAATGATACTTGTTTTACCCCTGATCTGTATGGACCAAAATAAGTGACCAAATTTTACTTTTGCTATTCAACACATATACTTTCATGATTCTGTTTTCACTCGCTAAACCTGATCTCTAATGCAATATAAGGAAAAGATTAACAACAACAACAAAAAAACTTAAGTAAGTAGAAAAACAGAAACACAAGGATTTTTACTTCGTTTTGGGGTCCCAACCCACTGCCTGTGATTACCAGATGGGCTGGCTGCTTCCCCTGTCCTCCCTGCCTGGCTTCTCTGATAAACCCCTGCAGCATGGCCAGTTTCTCTCTGCAGGCAGCATTAACGGAACTGATCATGTATCTTCTAGGTTTCCTCTACGCTCAGAACAGCACCAAGCGCAGCATTAAAGAGCGGCTCATGAAGCTCTTACCCTGCTCAGCTGCTAAAACGTCGTCTCCTGCTATTCAAAGCAAGTTTGTTTTTTTTTTAACCCCCAAAACTGTTTGCTTGTTTTGTTTGTTTAGGTCTGCATGCATGGCAGTTCTCTGCTTCTAAAAAGAATCAATATATTATATTCCGCAAAACCAACTCTATTGATGTACTCATGTTTACCCAAATACCCAGGAGAACTTTGGGGCAGTTATGAGGCATTTCCCACTTGGCAGCCTGACAGCACAGTGTTAGTGACAGGAGCCTGTGCTTCTAAGCATTGAGGCATTTTTGTTTGATCCTGAGGGGTGGCGATTAGACTCAAGTTATTCTCAGGATGTCTATGCCTAACTTGTTAGTAGAGTGGCTGGACACTTTAATCATATGGCCTTGTAAATTTCTTGACTCTCAAGCACTGGGTGTGTAATTTAGATACTGTCAAACCGCGGAAATATAGTACAATTAGAAAAAATACTACAAAGCATAAAACATTTAAATAAATGTGACTTTTCTTCTTTGTTCCCTCTTTCTCTGTATCATTCAGGATTCTCTAGAAAAGCAAACCAATACATACATACTTAGACACATAAATGCATATAGTTATACGTAGATACACACACACACACACACATATATACACTCACAAATGTATATGTAAAGGGATTTATTTGAAGGAACTGGCTAGGGGGCTGCCACTTGCAAAATTCATAGGGTAGATTGGCAGCTAGAAACTCAGGAAGGATTTGATGCTGCAGTCTTGAGGCAAAATTTCTTCTCCAAGAAGCCTCAGTTTTTGTTAGGGACTTCAACTGATTAGATGAGGCTCACCCACATTATTCAGGATAATCTACCCTTTATCTAATGTCAACTGATTATAGGCATTAAACACATCTACAAAATACCTTCACACCAACATGTAGATTAGTATCTGATTAAATAACTATGTATGATAGCCCATATAAAAAGATAATCCATCTTTTTCTCTCCAATTTTGTGGCATTCATCCTTAAGGAGCAGAAAATACAGGTTATCTAAACAAAAATTCCCCAATTTATTTTCTAAAGGTGATATTTGTAATTTATAATGTACATTTACAAATATTCCATGTGTACATTCTTTCATACACAATTTTTTTTCAAGCATCAAAGAACTCCTAGAATCAGAGAAGGTGGTGTCCCCTTTACTAGTAAGGAAATGGAATGTTCAAAAGTGAGGTGAAATACCTTAAGTTTGGTGCTATCATTCATATCTCCACCACTGTCTTTATAGTCTGCCACATTATTTTTTAGGACTTAAGGATTCCATTGTGAATGCCCTAGCATTTCACTAGTCTTAGCAACACAAGTGGAGAAAATATGGAAAGAACCTCAAAAAACCCATACATCCAGTGAAAAGTCCCAGAATAGAATAGCAATTTGTTTCAATGGCACTGACCATTGAATCTTATAAGATTTAATTAATTCACTTATTTAGTCAACAAATATTTATTATATGTCAGTTCCTGCTCCTTGTGCTGGGGGGACAGGGCAGTAAATAAAACAGATTAAACAAAACAAAACAAAACAAAAAACCCTGTTTCACTAGAGCTTACATTACATTCTGCGGAAAGAAGGAGCAAGACAAAATAACTTTTATTAGTAATAATCCATACACAAGAAAATTAAAATTATGGTCAAGATACATTGCTTTGATTTTTTTTTCATTGTACACACAGGCACCGCATCTCGCAAACAAAACAGAACTTGTCATCAGCAACCTAGATGGCCATAATCCAGAAAAATGCCGGAGCCCTAATCCCACATGATACTGAAGCTGCCGGCAATTTTATTGCCACTATTTGTCAGCGAATGTTGGTTATTAGAGTCATTACTTTCCTCCTTTCAAGTTGGAATCAAAATTGCCAATTTACCAGATATTTACTGAAAACATAGTCATTTGTACAATGTGGACAGGTAAAATGTAACTTCCAAATGGATCTGTATATTCACTTGCTGAAGAATAAAATTGTCATGTCCTGTTAGCCCTCTTCCTGCAGCCATAGGGGGTAAAGCCAAATAAATGTTCACAGAGGATGCAATGCAATTTTCAACTAAGTGTGAGAAAAAAAGTATATTTCTTGAGAGGCAAAAAATAAAATAAAATAGAAGATACTAAAATAATGATCAGAATGACTCTAAATACTAATGGGATTTTACAGAACTGGCTGATACTGGCCTACTCTAGACTTGGCCAGTGATTTGTGGACCCCATAAAGTCTGCAAACATAAAACTCTTTTTTCCCCACTAACTGCCACTTTCCCCAGTAACCATCGATCACAGAAAGCTCCAGCACTTAAAAGTAGTCTACCTAAAAAGAAGAGCACACTAATTCCATTACTACATCAGTAAGGTGATTTTGTTAACACTCTGTTCATAATCTGAGCCCTAAACAATGGGGCACAAAATTGAAAACATGTTTTGGGAACATGGGGCAAGGAGAAGGCGGGTACAGCCAAGTACCAGAGTGGCAGAGGACCCTGGGCTCCCAGGAGGAAAGGTGGGCACACAGAGAACCCTAGGGTGAGTCCTGGCTTGACTGGGGTGGCTCTAGGCTTGAATGACCTATACAGTCACTAAAGGAAGTTTCTCCACCAGATCCCATAATGCTCCAAAACTGGCTGAAAGTCAGTTTAGTAAAGGGTCAATACTCATTCTAAATTTTATTTTATTTTTCCAGGAAGGCATATAAGGAAGGGCTCTTCATGGCAGGAATCTGAGACTTATCAATAATATGTAAATAACAAAAGAAAAGAAATAAATTTTCTGCAGAAAAGCCCAGACTCTTCCTGAATTAGGGAGCACTTAGATTTCCAGAATCAAAGAACCTCAGAGCTGGAAGGGAACATAAGAAGACATCTAGCCCCGCTTCACATCCACTCTATGTCTCCCCTGGTCATCCCAGAGTCATATTGCTTCTTCAGGAAGCCGCCAGTCTGGTCATTATAACATTTAAGGAGCATTCTTCATTACACTGAGCCCAAATTGGCTTTCCTTTTAAATTCCAACCATATTGGTCAACATCCCACCCTTAAGAGCAATATGGAATGAATCTGCTCCTTCTTGCATAGGACAGCCCTCCTCCTCCTCCTCCTCCTCCTCCTCCTCCTCCTCCTCCTTCTCCTCCTCTTCCTCCTCCTCTTCCTCCTCCTCCTCCTTCTCCTCTTCCAGAGTTGGGAAGTGAGTGGTTACCAAAGTCACTCATGTTCAGGGCAGTTGATTTGAAAAGTGCAAGAAAGATAAGAAACCTCACACAGCATACACCCAACAAAATATATAATCTGCTACCTTGAAGTAACTAAAAATCATTAGTAATTTTTTATCAATATATGTACATTAATGAGATCATGTATGTACCAAATTTTTATATTTTTTGACATGATGTACTTTTATAAATATTAACCCTGTTATTAAAACTTTTTATAAACATCATTTTTAATGAGAAGCTTAATATTACATTGCATAGCTACAGTATATTGTATTTGACCCCATTCCCTGGTTTTGGATATTTAAATTATCTTCCCCTTTACTTCCCCTGGTCAATATATATAGCACTGTGATAAATGATTCTGTGTATATATTTATGCATGCATTTTCTATGCATGCTTTTTAAATTTTTCTCTTAAATTTTGAATTACTAGATGAAAGAACTGATTTATCTGAATGCAAGTTTCCCAATATATATTAGAAAATTGTTTTTCAAATTGGCCTTCTTTTATATTTTTTAACACAGCATATATATTACCTCTTGAGTCTTTTGTTACATAGACTTAATATTCTCGATACTTGGATATTATATATTTTTATAGTCATTTGTTAAATGCAGACTTGAATATTAGTTCTGCTGTGTGTGCCTCAAATGAAAGCATTAAAAGAAGTAGCACATGACAAAGACTTTCTGCATGAAGAACCATAGGCATTCTTAAATTTTTGAAAATTAAATGTATTTCTTATCTTTAATCAAAGACAAAAATTGTAAGCTGCAAAATCCTGTGTGAAACCACATGTCTTGACTGTGATGTTTGAGAAGACTGTCAGACAAATGTCAAAAAGTTCCACTGCCTTGAGAAGGTGTTGGGGAACAACACGCATGGCTTTGAGGAAAAGGAGGTGACAGATTCACACAATAGCCAGTGGCCTTCTCCAATCGAGCCATGTGGCTGGTGATTGAAAAAAAGTAATAAATACACTATAATGCGAATTAATTTAGGTTTTGGAGTATCTTCCACCAAACAATAATAATTCCCCCAAAGAGTGAGAAATGGGATGGGGACAGGGACTGGTGACACCGGGGCTAAGGACTGCTTTATTCAAGTTTTTGGCCTATCTCACTGTCCCCGAGGCAGCCAATTGCCCACTGCTCTTTGAACATCTATCCCAGGATACTGATGAAAATACAGCCAAAGGTAGTAACCTAATCACCACTGCTCAGAACCACTCGCTCTGAGTCTCTTAGATCATTCATTGGCATCAATAGCTGCCCAGTAGCTGAAATCAGATCCTTCCCTCCACTTTCTGATCCCCCCTACCCACCACCTTATTCGTTACTAAACTCTGGTCAATTTTCTCTCCGAAATATCTTTTAAATTCTCTTTTCCTTTATAGTCTTGTTCTCTGGCTCTGGTTCAGATACTCATTATCTCTTCCAGGAACTGTTGAAAGAGGCAAAGGGAAGGTTTTGGGCTTTTGTATCCTCCTGGCATGTGTTTGAATTCCTGTTGTGCCTCTTACTAAACAAAATGACTGAAGTTATTTAGGTAAATTCTCTGTCCCTTAGTTTTTTAATTAGTCATTCATTCCACAATACGGTTTCGTTTCAAGAGACCCTGGGCGCAGGCATGAGACTAGGCACTGGCTTTCTAGTGGGGAGTAAAACACGATCAATTCTCTGCCCTTGTCTTGTGGAGCTTACATGGGAAAAGAGATAATAATCATGAAAACAAAGATAATCTCCAGAAGTGATGACTATTATAGAGGAAGTCAACCTGTGATAATATGCTGGACAGTGAATATAGGTAGAGGAGCTATTTTGACTGGATCAGGGACAGTCTCATTGATGAGGTGATGTTTGAGACCCTAAAACAAGAAAAAGCCAATAATGTGAGGGTCTGGAGAGAGAGAGTTCCATTAAGAAGGAATGGAACATAGCTTGTTAGAGATATAAAAAGAAAGATCATTCTGATCATCAGGAAAAAATGGGTTGTCGTGTGGATTAACTAAGGTAATTCATGCAAAGTACTTAGTATATGAAACATCCTGAGTGTGAATATATGACAAATATTAACTCAATTGGTATCCTCAACCTCATGAGGTAGGAAGACAGAATGACTAAAAAAAACAGAGGCACAGAGAAATAAAACAACTTCTTCGATTAACAGAGCTAGGATTCTGACTCCAAAGTGTCTTCATCGCTTTGTCAAGCTGAACTGCACAGATCACCTCTGACAGTGATTGAGGAAGACCTTGTGTAGGTCTATCATAGTAGCTCTTTCTCATAACGTGAACCTTCAAATTGAAAAGAAACATGGGAAAACACTAGATCTGGCCTTTTGCCTTCAAGAAGGTAGGTTTTACATCCCCGTTTCACAATTGAGACTACAGTGGCCTAGAAAGGTTGTAATGATTTGTGTAGAATCCTACAACTGAGAAATTGAATAAACAAAACTCTATACCCCAAGTCCCCTTAGTTCAGTGGTACAGATACTCTTACTGAATGACTGCAAGATATGGGACTGTCACATCCATAGAAGACTTACTGGCAAAATTCAAGGAGAAGATGAAGGAAAATTTCATGGGGCTGTGGCATACAGGAGAGCCCACTGGACTAGGTATTGTCTAAGGAAATAATCATCCTGTTTTAAGTGTTATAAATAAAGTAATATAGCATATTACAATAATAGTAGTAATGATAATAGCCTACTATAAGAAATATACTCTGTTTTATATGTGAGGAATCTGAGAGCTAGAAAAGGGAGATGATTTGTTCAAAATCACAAAGCTGTTACCAAAAAAAAATCTGGGATAAGAAACTCAACTCCAAGTCCAGTATTTTTCAAAACTAACATCCTGTGATTATATACCAGTCAAAGTCCAGGAAGAAAACATAAAGCACATTTAAATGGGGCAATGGAGGACAGTTTAATGAAGGAACTGTTTGCAAAGGTATAAACAGGGTTTCTATAGCCAACAAATCTGGTGAAGCATCCAGTGTCAGCAAGGGTGAAAATTATCATTTCTAGATTGACAGTTACCAGGGGGTGGAGCAAGCCATGCTATAGCTGTAACTATAAGAGAGGGCTTCCCAACAGGGGCTCTGTTTCTTGTAAGAGAAATACAGCCATTGTCAAACCACCAGGGAGGGAGCCCAAAGAATAAATACCACTGTCTCTCTTTCTTCCTCTTCCTCCTCTCCGTTGTCCAAACCCAATGGGAAGCATAAGGGCAAGAAGTCCACATGATATTGTCCATAGAGGTCAGCCTCCCAGACCTATAGCTGCATTTAGAAGGGTGAAGAGTATCCCCACAGTCCAGATAAAGAAAATGTTTCCCAGATTTTGTACATCTTGGGAGCCAGGAGTTGGGATCTATAGAATCAGTGACAATTCTCAGTCAGTGACATTGCTCCTCTTCTTGTAAAATTTATTCCCAGGTCTATTACATCCTGGAGGCTGACAACTAACTCACAAAGTATATTGACATTGAATAGATATTTATAGGATTAAGGAACTTAACTAGCTACTTTATGGATGGCTTAGTGTCAAGAAATTTCTAGCTACTTATACTCTATATAAACACAAATACTTTTTCTTTAAAAAATAAATGCTATCAAGTCTATCCTCAATAGATTATTCTGAGTAATTCACTTTATCTCTCTATGCCCCAGTTCTTTTATCTAAAGAATAAATTAATCATTTTCCCTATTTATTCAAAGGACATTATGGTAAAAAAAAGGTTACTTGCTAGATAATGGTCAAGAACTAATGCAGAACATAAAACATTCAACACTTGATTATATGTATACACATTTTTATTTAAATTTGACTCATAATAACAGCTACTCAGTCATATCTCAGTGCTCTCATTTAATCAAAATAATTGATTCACTAAATTAAAGCTTCATTCCAGGGGTTTTTGTTTTTGATTTGAGCAGAAATGAGAGAATGAGTGCAACAAGGTTACTGTGAGACTAGACTACTCATGACCAATAAGCCACCATTAGCACATTGCCTCACATAATTGCAAAACATAATTTCCTAACTGTATTTCATAGTTTTGGTGTCAAATATAGCATAACATTTCAGTGTGTTTTGTTTTTCCTGGCTGAATATTGATCATAGAAAGTTTTAGATGCCTCTCTTGGCAGAGAAACCATGAGCATTTGGCTGATGGAGGATTTGTTTGCAAAAAGTGACTTGAACTGCCAACGTGCTGCCAATTAAAAATACAACAGTAATCTCCTGGAAATCCAAAAAAAAAAAAAATTTAACCTTCTGACAATTAATTAATCTCATGCTAACTCCTTGGTGAATTTGGCTAATGGCTCTTACCTGGGCATGCTGTCAGGAAAATCTTTGGAGGAACAGAGGCATAACCCATGAAGGTTTATAAATTTAAGTTTTACAAACCTTAAGTGGCTTGCCCAAAGTCACATAAGTATTTAGTGATAAATGGAAAGTTGGACATTTTTTTCCTGGTCCATGATGTATCTACCAGTAATATTCATTAAATCATGAATGGGTCTTAGTATAGGAGAGCTAGAGGCAAGAGTTCCAAAACCACTGTTTCCTGTTGGCAGGTTTAATGAATTGCACTTCAATATGGCAGACAGTTATGAAGCATTAACTATTTGAAAGGTGATAGTACCAGGGGAACACACAGATCACTATGAGAAAACTGACATTGTACTGAAATAAACAGACACATACATGTTAATAGATCACTTGGATATAGTGAATATAAGTAAAATGCAGTGGGAAGGAATTCGAGATGCATTAGAATTAAGAAGATAAGTGTGATAACTCTGGGACTAGCCATTCTGGTTCAAAAACTGGTTCTGTGACTAACTAGCTATAGAAACTTTAGGTAAGTTGCTTACCCTTTCTGGGCTTTAATTTCATCATCTGTCTAGTGGAAATAATAATAGTAAATATCCTATAAGTTGGCTCAAAGGATTAAATGACCAAGAGAAGTGTTGTTTAGAAGAGTGACTGGCTAGTAAGTGGTCAATAAATGTTAGATGCTCTTGCTATTATTCTACTGCTACTACAATGATCATGACTGTTGTAGTCACACATGAAATGGAATCTCACCTAGGTGCATTTCACAAAGGGGTAATATTTCAGCTGGGCCGTTTGAAGAAGAATCACCATTTCATCAAAGGGAGGAAAAGAAAGAGGAAAAGTCTAGGTACTTGAAAGGATAAAGCTTAAGACAGTCAGGAGAGGCAAGAAGTAAGGAAGAGAAACAGCCAGAAAGGTGAGCTGGGCCAGATTTTTAGGGACCTTACAACCAGAACCAGGCTGGATGTACACTGCAGAGAGGCAATGGGGATTTTAAGTGAGATTGTTAAGTTGGGGATTCATTCCCTGTCTTGACTAGGGTCAGGGATGGTTAGAGTCAGCCAAGAGTAGGGAGAATGGACACAAGTCCCATTTTAAGAGGGTTAATGGTGAACTTGCGGTCACAGAAAAGACTAGGAAAGGGTTAAGAACAACCCTGGAAGACAAGACACAGCCAGGGTGTCAAAACTATCAACAAAACTTAGTGGGGCACTGATTTTTGAATCAAGACCAACTGAAACTCAGAGTGATAAAATCACACAAAAATAAATCAGAAGGCAGCAAAATTGTTGAGGGAGAAAAGGAAAGAAGTTGTAAAAATCGGTGGTAAAACCGCTTAGAAAGTCTATGCAAGAGATAACATTAACAGCTAAATTTTATTGAGCACAACACTATTCTACTCCCAAACAAGTATTGCTAATATTTCCTGCAAGCCTATGAGGTACAGTTATAATCCCCACTTAGAATAGAAAACTGAACAAAGAAATTAAATCACTAACCCAGAATCTCACAATTACATATCAAAGCAGGGATTTGACCTTACATACTGTAATACCAGAGCTTAGGGTCTTCACCACCAGACTACCCTGCGTGCAAGAGAAGACAAAGGCCTAAATATACAGCAGTCACAGTGGAAGGGGGAGGACAAATTTGAAACACATGTTGAAGGTGTGTGTAATTGACAATATTGGAAAACAATTGTTGGTATTGAGTGAATGAAAGATAGTGAATGAAAGATAGTGAATGAAAGAGACAAAATAATTCCACCAAAAGGATAATGGTGACCTTGATCAAGATAACTAGTGGAGAAGGAAGACCATGAAAATAAGTTAAGGAAAGATAATAGTTTTATTTTAGACACTTTGGCTCACAGTGCCTAAAGAAAAGTGCCTGAACTATGTAAAGAACACAAGTCATTCTTGAAACAAGCTTTAAACAACTTTGTTGTTGACTATCTTTGTTCTTGTTGTGTATCTTTTATTTTTTTATTTTTTCAGATTACCTATATGATGAAATATTTTGCTTCTCACTGGATTCTTTCACTATTTTTGTTACTGTTAATTTGGGCTCAAATAGGTAGAGTGATGACTATTTACAAAAAAAAAATTGAGTAGAATATTAGATAAATAAAAGAATTCTAATTTTTCTTTTATTAATACTTTCATGATTGGTCACCACTGTAGCTTCTAATGGAAGTTATATATATTTATTTTCCATTTGCATTGACCTAAGAAGTAATATTTAGGATAAACATGAACCCGGTCAATGAGTCTGGTTTCTGCTGAAATGGGAACCTGATACTTCAGGCAGACTCAATTTTCCACTCCACCAGGTCTATTAAATACAGAGCATTGCAATGTTATCTGCTTAGATTGCAGGGTTAAAGAGTAGCCTTTTTACTTTCAAATTGACTTCTTGCCAAGGGATTTGGAGCAGCAAGTGTGATGGGCAGCAGTTCTTTACATTGGCCCCTCTTTGCTTGCAAGATATCATTAAAAACAATTAAACAAAAAAGAATAACTAAAGTTCTGGCAATCAACTGACAGAGAAAACCTTATTTCCCTTTCATCAGACCGTTCTCATTTGAGACTTTGAAACTTTAGATTGACTCTGCTTGAAGGTAGACGTATTCTCCAGTGAGTATTCCTGAAGGTAGTAAAAAATCACATTTATTTCAGTCACAGTGTAAAATTGACAAATGCTTTAGGGGAGCAGATGTTAGAAGGATTGGCAGCAAAATCATCATACAATAGCAGTAAGATTGCATGTGGTGCACCGTGAAAAAATTCTTTAATACATTATTCCATTTCATCTTCAGAGTTATTGTTCAAGTGTTACTATTCTCACCATTTTACACAGAAAGAGATTGAGAATTTGAGGTTTTAGTGACTTGTCCCAAATTATATAGCTACTAAGCGGCAGAGCTAGGACTCAAGCCCAGGTTATTCAGTCATTTGAAAAATGTTTATCTATACCTGCTACATGGCAGGCATCATCCTAGGTGCCAGTGATGCAACCGTGAGCAAGCCAGACATGGATCCAGCCCACGTGATCTCACAGTCTAACCGGGGAGACCAGGCAGAGCCCGTGCAATAAATCCCCATGCTTTGGTTCTTCATAGTATTTTTCCAGGTTCTCTGAGATCACTTCCAACTCTTTTCACTTTATAATGCTGAGGGTGGTTTTATGATTTTTGCCATGACTGCCACATCCCGGTCACATCAAGATGAGTGTAGGCATCATTATTTAGGTGGTATGATTATATCCAAGCTGCTCCCAGACTCAGAGGAAAAATGAGCTCAAAGAGAGACACTACCTTTCCATGGACAAATATTTCAAGACATAAATATGTAAAGACCATGTGGAAATTGTGTCTGTGTTCAATGAGTGTTAAATATAACAATACAGCTCAGTTGTTTTCTTGTTGAACACCACCATGGGCAGGAAGGTCTGAGACATGCTCCCATGGGACAGTGTACCCACCAGGAAAAGTGTTAATAATTCTTAGAAACTGAGTAATTTCAAGGCTGGTCCTATCTTGGTCTTTCCTACTTTGGAGTCCTTGTCACTCCATGGTCCTTCTAAGTTTTTAAATTTATTCCTTTATTTAATAAAAGAATTACTATTTTTTGTTAACATTTACTCCTTTAGTGATCTCATTGAGTTTCATGGTCTTAACTATTAACTTATATGGTACTAACTCTGACGTTTACATCTTCAGCCTAGACTGTGTTTGTCAACTCCAGAACCACGTGTCCTTCTGCCCACTCGATATCCCCACTCAGTTGTCCAATTAGTGACTCTTCCACAAGAATTTCAGGTCCATGTGAAAAAGGACTTTATCTTTTTTGTTCATTCCAGTGTCTACTGTGCCTCGAACAGTGCCTGGCTCATAACAGGCACTCAGTGAATATTTAATGAATAAATTATCTCTGATGTCCAAACTATGCTGGATATTCATGGTGACATGATAACCGAGGTGGATCTCTTGCCTCCAAATGTTCACGTAACAGAGGAAATGACAGTTATTCAAAGAGGTCATTGATATAGAAAGCAGCCAGAACCAACAACAAAGACACATGCTGCATGGAAGTCTGGAGAGGCCTCTCCTTAGTCAAGCCTCTTGCCTGTTGGTATCAACTTTAGAGAATATAGACAGAAAAGGATAAGGAGGAAGAAAGACAAGTTCATGTGGAGGAGATAGTATAAGCAAAAACATAAAAGGCAACAATTTAGGCTTCATTCAGGGAATAGAGAACTGTCTAGGATATTAGATCATAAGGTGTGTGGGAGGAAATGACAGGCTATAAACCTTGGTTATTGTCTAAAAGTCTAAAATTCCATTCCAAAAAAATGGCCCTTCTTCTCTTATCAATACCATACTGGAAGAGTATAAAAGGCCCAAGGGGGCTGTGGCTTATAATGGATCCCACTATGAGTAATTCATCTGTGCACAGTCCCTATAAAAATAAGCAGCTTGGTACAATTTTTAGGGCAAGGACTTTGGCAACTGACAAAATTACTCCTGCTGTGTGTCTTTAGACAAGTTATACAACCTCCCTGTACCTCAATCTATCCATCTTACATGGGCAAAATAATACTAATTTCAAAAGACTTATTAATAAGACTTATTAATAAGTACATGACATAATAATTAATATATTAAACATTATGTGCCAGGCACTATTTTAAATGTTTTGTACACATTATTTCCTTTCATCCTCCTGACAACATTTTGCAATAGGTCCTGTAGTTGTCCCCTTTCTATTGATGAAGAAACTAAAGCACAGAGAGACTAAGCACCTTGCCCAAGCTCACACAACTAGCAAGTGTCAGAAAAAGAATTCAAACTCAAGAATTGTTGCTCCAGAGCTCTCACTCCTCAAGATTCTATTAATACAATGATGCCTCATTTGAGAAGCATGCAATAATTATTAATAATCATAATTGCTGCCATTTCTTGTTTAATTACCATATGCCAATAAGTAATTCAATATTTCAGAATAACTTTCTGAAATTGATACAAATATTATCTTTAGTTTATAGATCTTTAAATTGAGGCTTGGCAAGGTTAAACACATTGTCCAGTGCCAGAGTTAGGAAATAGACCCAGGAAAAAATAGAAATTTGGAACAACTGAACAATTTGCCAGCATTAGTGCTCCCAGGCACTGTCCTGCTTATTATGTTAAGGGTGACATTAGATATTGCTGTACATAACTCTAATACTGCTACAAATAATAACAACACTATCACTGAGTGTTTACTATGTGCCAGACACATGTACTATCTCATTTAAAGCCCACAGTCACCCTATTCTACAATATTAGGTACTATTTTATGTCCATTTTTATGCCATTAAACATGTGAAGGAAGTAAGGCTTATAGAGTTTTAAAACTTATTTGAGCAACACAATAAATGTCCAGCTGATGTTTAGACTAAGCAGTCTAACTTTCTCCGAACCAAGAAACAAGCTTAAAAGTAGAAGCAACATAACAAAACCCAGATTGCTGCTCAATTTTCCCATTCTGTTTTAAACATAGCCATGATGGATAAATATTCTGTGGCAGCATATTATTGCCATCACTGATAATAGCTCCAAATCATCCCCTAATATGCCACCAGAAATTTAGTATTACTAAGCTTTTCAAGCTCTTTCTAACTCCTTAGATAATTGATTCCATCTGTTTACTGCCTACTTTCTAAAGTAGCACAGTAACATCTTATGACTGGGGCATGATATTTTGCATAAATATATTTCTGTATGTTTATTCCTTTACAGTAAATTTTCAGTGAAAAATTTTTAAATGTTATTGTATATGTTTAATTTGTACAACATGAGGCTTTGATATACATATAGATGGTGAAATGGTTGTTACAGTCAAGCAAATTAACATATTCATCATCTCACACAGTTACTATTTTGAGTATGTGGCAAGAGCACCTAAAATCTATTATTTCAGCAAAAATCTCAAGTGTAAAACAATATTGTCTATAGCCTTCACTTACATTAGATCTCTAGACTTTTTCATCTTATGTATCTGTTACTTTGTATCCTTTGACTTACATCTCCCCAATTTCTTCCCCTCCAAACCGCTGTTTTATTCTCTATCTTTGTGTACTTTTTTTTTTTAGATTCCACATATAAGTGAGATCACGCAGTATTATTTTTTCTCTGTGTGGCTTATTTCACTTAGCATAATGTCCTCCAGGTTCATCTGTGTTGTGGCAAATGACAAGATCCCTTCCTTTTTTAAGGCTGAATAATATTCTGTTGTATATACACCACAGTTTCTTTATCCATTCATCAAGCGATGGACACTTAGGTTATTTCCATATTTGGGCTACTGTGAATAGTGCTGTGATTTTCAATTAACAATTTTTTTAAATGTGTCACTTCTCTGTCACCTTCTGAAGTAAGCATATTAAGTAAAGATTACGGATCAAAAGTTAGTCACTGACTTTTTATCGTTACTATTTCCTCTGATATGCTTATGACCTTTTTCAACTTTATATTCCCTCCTTTGTTCTCAGGCAATTAGCTGTCACTTCTACATGTTAGGATCAGGAAGCTTGAGTTTAAATCCTGACTCCACAACTTCCTATTTCTGTCCTTTATAAGTTATGTCATTCCTTCCAACACTGATTTCCTCATCTGTAAAAGCAGAATGACAATATTGAAGAATAATCACATTGCTTAGATATAATAATGAAAGTCAAAATAATTGTGTTTACGACAAAGAACCAGCAATCAAAGTTCGGTGGTATTCCTGTGGCTCATGGACTCCTGCTCATTTACTCCCCTCCTTCCCCATCCGCACCTTCTTCTGATGTGGAGTCAGAAGCTTATTAAACCATGGATACAGTAGTGATGCGGTCACTCTTATTTATAAAGGACATGGTGACAGGCATTGGCAAAGTGCTGCAGCATTTTGACTAGGATTCAAGGAGACCAGGGTTTAGGCCCAGTTCTGCCACTGAAGCTAAGGCTCTGTATTTGGATACGAATTTACAGTTAAGGGACTGGATTCAAGGCAACGTTCAATTCTAACATAACTCTATTTTCTGCTTGGAGCTCTTTTGCTACTAATTTTCTGTTTCTTATTTGAGTGTGTGATTTCTAGATAAATGGGACATCATTCTCTCTCTCTCTCCTGTTCTAGGGAAGGCAGAATAGCAGAATAGTTAATTACATGAATCCTGGAACAAGAACTCCCAGAGTTACTGTGTTACTGTACTACTGTGTGACCCTGGGCAAGTTACTTAAACTCTCTGTGCCAGGGTCTTCATCCGTAGAACAGGAATATAGCATTCATATTATACTGATGGGGATTTTTATGAGTTAATATATGTAAAGTGCTTCCACACAGAAAATACTATGAAAAGTAGTTCTTAATATTAGATTTTTAGGACAAAAGGAGAAAATCTATCAAAGTTCAAGAGAAACTCCTTTCTTAGGGCATTTTTAATTTAGTGAACTCATCTGAGCTATCTTTCTTCATCTCTCTCCATGTTTCAATACTTTAGAAAATTTTTCTTTTTGATCATAATCCCTCTCATGTTTTGCCTTTCCTGACTAGAATATCAATCTTTTTTGGTCTGTCTTTCAATAGAAATTCAATCACATTCTTTTGTTTCCTTCTCCCCACCTCCTTACCCCTCTGCCCCCCACCACCAGCATTTCTATTGTGAATTTTCTCTTTGTGTGTTATGATTGGCAATATAATTTTTATTTCTCTCCTTTGCCAAAAATCAATTAAGACCCTACCGCCTAAAAAATAATAGCTTCTATTGTAAGGGGCCATTCATGACTTGCTGTACTAATAAGATGGATTAATGCTGATAATAAGCACTTCAATTAGGTGATTATTTTTAAAAATCTAACATTGTTGAAGAGTTATTTATGTTTATAAATAAGGTAGAGACAATCCATTCATAAGCGTTGTGAGAAATAGCTCCAACAGTTCATCTCTAGGTTGTTATATTTTATAAGTGATTGAATTCACTCATGAAATTGCAAAGCAATTCAAGTTCTTCTGGAATGGAAATTGCAATGTCATTGCCAACAACCACCTGTAATAGAAGGCGTTCAAAATAATTGGCCATTTTGAAACTACTTTTCATTTTCAATGTGACATATGAATATTAAACAGGATAAAGTACCAACTATAAGAGGTTTGTGGTTTTTTTTTTTTTTTTTTTTTTTTTTTTTTTTAGTCCTAACATACTTTCAGGGTCAGGGTTGCAGAAACACAAGTCAGACTAACTTAAACACTGGGGTGCCAATTGTTCAGGATGGTCTGGGATTCCTGCTGTGTTTCAGATGGATGGATTGCTTTCTACTCGCAGGCTGCATGTGATCAGCTTGGAATTAATTATTCATATGCTCTCCACGTGCACCTTAAAATAGCTCTTGGTGGGTGGATGGGTGAACAGTTGTGAAGACAGAAAATCAAGGGAGTCCCAGGCCTTGAGATAAAAGCATTTAAATTTGTCAAAGTTTAAAGAGTTGCTTACAGGACCTGGCCCAGGTTTGAACTCTCCATCCAGGGAAGTCAAATGATGGAAGAGGAATTGAAAGAGGAAGAGGAAAGAGAGGTTTGGGGCAGATCCTGACTCCCTCCCCCACCTCACTCCTCAGCTCTGCAGCTACCTGAATGTGAACAAATTCCTCCCCCCTCCCCAAACTGTTTTCTCAGCTCATTATCATGCCAACCTCCCTGAGCATTGTGAGCAGTGGAACTTAGGAATGGAATGCTGAGTATCTGAGCATCCTGTCCACCATCTGCCTGCAAGTTTTTCAAGTAGAAAGGGAAAGGAAGGGAGGAAAGAAATTATATCAGTGCCATGAAAAATAGCTTTGGAAATCTTCCTCCAGGCAGCTTTATCTTTGTCCTGATGTGTCAGACTTGAACATTAATCAAACAACAGCATCACTTCTTTATTCCAAAGGTTCTTGGGGTAGTTTCCAATGCAATGGTGGAGAATCTTCCAGCATTGGAAACCCTCCTCCAATACCTGCAGCTGGACCAAGCTACTAAATATTTAATAATATGTAACATATCATTAGAAGGAAATCAACTTCATCATGATGTTATTGCCATACCAATCAAGTCACTATTAGACCGATGTAATCAAAGGTAAACATTAGGGGTGAAGACTCAGAGGGTATTTTTATAAATGAGACAAAGCAGCATAAGTCAAGCGGCCTGAAGCTTTGTCTAGATAAATCAATTTCAGCTCAAATTGAATTTTAAAATTATAGGTACTTACAATCTTTTTATAATGAAAAATGGGCACATTTATTTATTTATTTTAAATCTTTAGAAATTTATTTTAAAAAGCCTGTACAGCCATATGGTTCAAAAGTCAAAGGATACATAAAAAAGGACTCAGTGGCATTGCTGAAGTCCCCTTTGGTCCCTGTCCCTCTAGCTATCCAGTTCCTCTCCTTAGAAGCAACCGCTCTATTAGCTTCTTGGGTATCCTTCCCGGGCACATTTATTTTTAAAGAAGGGTCATATTGTGTTTAGAAATAGGACTCCCTGTAGATATACCCACTACCCTTGGAATGCTTCAAATGGTTATTCTTTTATTTTATTGGGCACTTTTAGCTTCTGACCAGTCTAGCCAGTATTCTGGTAGGACCTGTGCTATGATGGGTAAGGACTCAACTCTTTGTGTATGGCCTGAGTTCTGAATCAGCGTCCTCAAAAGAGTGACATGATTCTTCATAAAATGATTTGATTTCTGCATTAGAAGCCTTGTGTACAAACAGATGTCTTCAGAAGGCAGGACTCACACTCATATTTGTTTGTAAAGGACGATGTTCTGTAGTAATGTTCTGGAGGGTAGGGGTTTGATCTCAGAGTCAAATTTGCATAATTATAAGTTGAGTTGTAATAGCTTCTATTGTATTTTAAGAGAAGTTGTGAGACAGGGGAGAACGATGCTTATTTTTAAAACTCATTCTGTTTTTCCCAAATGATTTGAATTCCAATTTCTAGCCCAATTGTGTCATGGCCTGAGGGGACTGTTGACTCAGACATAGGACAACCTTGGCCCTGAGAGACTTAAATCTAAGGAACAAAGAACAAAGAGAGACAGCCAGGAAGCTCAAAAGTGTTGGGGTTTGGGAATTTGTTGTCCGATTAAAATTAAACCTGTTAGAAGATACATGAATTAAAATACTATTTGCATTTAGCTTATCTCAGGATGCAAATGCAGCATTCGAATTAGCTCCTGAGCGAGATGCCTGAGCGGTTGCACTGGGGCAGAGCCTGGAGACTGTTCAGGAGGTTCCGGTTTTTGTTCCAGACAAACCACTCAGCCTTCCCGAATCTAAATATCCCAGTGGTAAAATGCAGAGAAAAAAACCCACTTTCTGTGTTCTTCCCAGCTCTCAGATCCCATCACTTCTGTACCTTATTCTACCACCCGTTTCTTTAACAGCACAGCTTTGTCCGCCATCCTGGTGACCTCAAAATGCCCGGGGGACGTTTCCGCTGGAAGGAAATTGAGGCATTGGAGGTTCAGTGGCCTAGTGGCTTGTGGTTTAAAATGTTTTATCCCCTGGGATTTTGAATCAAAAACTATAACTGTTACCATCTCTCAAAATAGCATATTGACTAAGCTCAGGATCTTTGGTGTCGAAAAGCCAGGGGTCAAATCCCAGCTCTGTCACTCACTAGCTGTGTGACGTTGAATAAGTTATTGAAGTTCAGTGTTTCCCAGTTTACACCTTGTAAAATCAAGGCAACAATGGCTATCTCACTGAACTTCTGTCAGCATTGAAATGAGATAAAATACAACCAGGCTTAGAGCAAAGGTTCACTATAGGCTGGTGGTTTTTATTAAGAATTTTTTTAATAGAAGGAATGGCCTTTATTGGTTACAGTGAGCAGTGGAAGAGGAGGGGATACGACAGCTCCTGCTCCGGGGGTGGCATTAACAGCCTTGGTCATCATCCTCCAAAAGTATATTAACAATCTCAGCATAATGCTTACAAACCTAAATTTTGGGGTGGTGAAAACACCTCTCTGATCCATCAGTAGTTAGCCACTGATCTTGGGTGAATTAGTTTAAGCCAAGTTACTTAGACTCTCCAAGCCTCAGTTTCCTCATCTATAAAAAGGGGATGATAATCCCTCTCTGGATGGGTGTTATGAAAATTAATTGATATAATTAGCTAGCAAACTGTCCAGAACTCACTGGGAAAACTCTGTGAACAAGACCTGCTTTTATTAGTATTGTATGCCATTGGAATATAGGTGGATGGATTAGTTTATTAGAACTGGTCAAACAAAATACCACACACTGGGTGGCTCAACCTACAGAAATTATTTTCTCCAGTGCTAAAGGCTGGAAGTCCAAGGTCAAGGGACCAGCAGGATATTGTCTTCTTACTGTATCCTTGGCCTTTCCTCTGTGAGCCCACATCCCTGGTGTGTCTTCCTTGTCTCATAAGGACAAATGTCCTACTCAATCGGGGTCCTATTTTTATGACCTCATTCAACCATAACTACTTCCTTAAAGCCCTAGTTCCAAATACAGTCATATTGAGAGTTAGACCTTCAATTCAATTTGGGGGGACACAAAGGACCAGCAGTCAGACTGCAGTAGATTAAGGGAAAAGCAAGATGTTGGACATGGACCCAATGGATATAGTCACCTTATCTGAGAAGTTTGACAGTATAGGAGAGAAGAGAAGTGGTCATTATTTTTACCATTATTATTTCTAATGACTTTGAAAGAGAGAGTGTAGCAATGTGGAAAGAACATAAACTGTGGTATCAAACACTTGGGCGTAAATCCTGTCTCCATCTTTTTTTCCATGTGACATCTGGCCATGCATTTCTTCACTTCTATGAGATTGTCTGCATGTACGTGAAAAATGGACAATCATACTTCATGGTAGGGGTTATTGTGACGATTAGAATAATGCCAATACGACACCTAGCCCATTCTCTTGGCATATAGCAGGAGCTCAGTAAATGTTGGGTACTGTATTAAAATCCCCTAAAACGCATGCTCTTGAAAGGTGGCTGAGTCACAACATGAATTCAGAGTCCTGTGTGGAGTCACGCTGTGCTCCCCACAGAGTTTGCCTCCAGGAATCAGAGTTGATTGGGTTTGGTGGTGATGCTTTTTAAATTTATCATATGCTGGTGATTGCTGATGATTTCAGGTATGTTTTTAGAGCCTGTCAGCCTCCTAGAAATAGAAACAGCCCTTTGGCAGGTAGGAGTCATTAAGAAGTAAGGTACCAGACAGCTGGAAAAACAAAAGAGCCCGCATGCAGACACGTCAAGTGCGGTACTTTTTGAATATTGCATGTGATGATCATCCTATCACACACATACTTAATTCAATTACGCTGATCCTCCAGCCCCGTGCCTTTTCTTCAGACTTGGCATCTGTGGAGGAAGAAATCTGTGGGTAGTGTGGCTCAGACTGCTGTGCAGTACGAAGGTCGAGAGGTTAATGTGCTGTTTTGTTTCTTTCCGGTAGAAGAGTCACTAGGTCTAGACAAGGTTACGCTATGATTGAAAGACTGCTCAGAAAATCTAATTACAATTCTCTCTACTTTTGCCTATGCTGTGTTTCTCGGAACACTGAAGAGAGAACACAGTGATTCTAAAGAAGACATTTAAGGTCCACCAACAACCTGCAAACTTCAGTTTGAAAACTATTTCCCTAGAGGGCAGCTGAAGTTCAAGGGGCTCCAGAGGAATGGAAACTTGAGCAGCAACATCATTTATTAGCCAAATCATTCTCGACCGACGGTGGTGTATCAGACTCCGTGTTAGGTCCAGAAGATATACAGATATGTAAGACACTGGTCCTGTCTTCAAGGAATTCACAATGGAGAAAACAAACATGAACCCATCATAAGGTTTTGCTATACCTGCTGTATAAGATGTAGGGTGTGGAAACTCTGACCAGGAAGTCATCCGTTCTACATCATGGGACAATCCAGAAAGGCTTCAGAGAGGAGGCTCTAATAATTAAATAGGGTCATAAAAGATATATACATTTTAACAGGTAGAAAAGGAAAGAACATTTTGGGTTGAAGAAATTATACTATAAATGATTCCAAAGAAGCTTACATCAGACATTTGTCAAGAAATCAGAATTGTTCTATCTGATGTTATCTACTTACATTAGCTCTGTTGCATGGCATTTATTTCTGCATTGGCAAATACAATAATATAACATAGTTCACATCATCTCATCAACAGCAATGTCTAAAGAGCAACATTTTTCTTCATCCTCTCTGTATCTCAGGACCCATCGAGTAGAATCAACCTACTTGTTCAAATGAAGGAGAAAATTGAAGGAGCCCCATTTTGGCTATTTTTATTTTCCCTCTAAAGCACAGCCTGGGATCAATTTCTTAATGTCTAGTTGGCCTTTTCCCATCTACATTTTAGCTCTTCCCACAACGTTAGGTGCACATTTATTTACATTTTCATCAATTTTATTTTTGTTAGCTCAGTTATTCTTGGCCTTCCCATCTCTTTATGTCTTTTTCTATTATTTCTTGTCCATCCAACACTGTTCTAAAGCTTTTCCATGTCACTGTTTCCAAATAAATTATTATAATGTGAAAAGTATAAAACAAATATTTGCTTTTATCTCCTATTACTCATTTCACAAATACAGCCATTCCAAGTATTTGTTTTGTCACTGTTATTGGCTTTTTGTAAACTCCTTGATGGTAGTCATTAGGACATGTCAAGATGAAAGATCTGCTGCCCTTCTTTTCCTTGCTAAGTGAGAGCTCTGGTCCCTCAATGCTCTCAGTGAGGCAGGACAGTACCTAGGTGCAGATGTTAGCAAGAGGTAGCACTATTCGTGTCAAAAATGGTTTGACTTTGGCAAAAATGATTACATTTATAATTGACCCATGGGACAAGGGATTGGAGGTCCTGGTGGCTCTGGGACCAGAAAACCTGAGAAGTGACTATTTTCCTTAGACTTTCCACTCTGAGTCTAGAATCTGTAGGCAAGAGATGGGATATATTAATAAAGGAGAGGGCCACAGTTTCATACTGAGACTAGATGTTTCTGTTCCGCATGAGTTCCTCATCTGAGGTGTGGACAGATTTACACAGCAAGGAAAATTCTCTTAGGCCTCTACCTGACCCCACTGCAAAGAAGCTAGGCTAAGGGATACAATCTTTTGAGATACAAGCACCCAGACCCTAACATATCCCCAAACTTTTTAAGTTGTGCTACATGACCTCAGAGCAAATGTGAAGATATTACCAGATGTTACCTGGGGGACGAAAAGGTTCTATTAACAAATACCTTTGGAGTCAATTGGGTTAAGCAAAATACACAAAGTTAAACAGGATTTTTTGTCACAGACCCTCTCAAATCTGTGTATAAATATTTCAATGTTTTGTTCCAAAAGTATGTTAAAGTTTAAAGATTTCCCAAACATATAATTCTTTTTGCATAAAGTGTCCTTGAGAAATTACTGTTTAAATAGAATTCAGAAAGCAAAGCACAACATTTTAGCTTATCTATAGCTATGGGCTCTATTGGCTACAAAATGGGGCCTAAACAGAAGATCCCATAGGCCCCCCATCCACCTAGTGTGCACTTATAAAACTAGGTTTATGCCCATCAAACTGTCTGCTGGTTCTTCTACCCATGTAAGCACCTGATCTGAGCATTGTACTTGTAGCCCCAGGCAAAATACCTTGATTTCGATGGAATACTTGGACAGTATAGCAGAGTTCCGTCTGGTAGTTGCATGATACATAGGATGATGCCAATTGTTATTAAACAACAATTCCATTTTTATAACTAGTATTTAGTAGATACACACAAATTTGAGACTGGATTGTTGGTGATTTTTTTTTACATGTTTCAAACTGTACTATAAAAATGCTAGAATTTCAATGTTTATATTAATAAGTAGAATGTGCAAAAAAATATGTAGAAGTATCTTAGCTTAAAACTGTTAAATTTGGGAAATGTAAGGACCATTATTGACATTGTGAGGATTTTTCCTCTGTGGACAAATCATGTGTATCTAGCAATGTTTTCTTCCATTTTCCTGTGTTGCTGTGTATAGCATTGGTGAGCGGTGACCCGCCTTAAGACCCTTTTCTGGTTTGCTCCACAGACAGCGTGGAAGATGAGCTGGAGATGGCCACCGTCAGGCACCGGCCTGAGGCCCTGGAGCTTCTGGAAGCCCAGAGCAAATTCACCAAGAAAGAGCTTCAGATTCTCTACAGAGGATTTAAGAACGTAAGAACTTTCTTTTTTACTTTACCTTCACACAGTTCTCAAAGGAGCATTGAGAAGTGAGAAGGGAAGTGGGAAGATATACTGTTCTCTGAGAGTCCCATCATCTGTGCATTTCATACTGATCCTCCCTAGATATGTACACAGTCGATGTCCATTTGGACTTTGATTCACTTTGGCACACCAATCCTGGTACAACATAGTCACCAGCAAGGATGGGTAATGAAAAAGGTTTACTCAGGTCAATTCTTAGTTGGTATTTTTTTTCTTATTTAGCTATAATGACATCATTTAAATAAGCTCTGATTGTTTCTTGTTATTTTAACTATAGTCTGGTGCTTGACTTAAGTCTTGAACATAGGTGGAGACCCATAAAGAAACCTATTGCCTGCACTGGAGAAAAATGACTATAAGTTCTGTAGTCTGTAAAGGACCATGCTGCCAATGACTCTAAACCATAAGTGTCTGTGGCTCGGCTCTGTGTCTGGTTCTCTGTGATCCAAGTATGCACATGGCCCCCCTCCTTGGAGAATCATCTTCAAAAGTGATGACAGCCCATGCATACCAAAGGGTGAGGGTGAGAGAGAGTGAGTGAATCCAGGCAGTTTGTGAGGCACACTCTCTTACTCAATGTGGTATGAACTTAGTAGTAAGCTAGATGCTGCAGGTTATTCAAAAGCCAGAGAAGATACACTTCGGTCCTCAAGGAGCTCATAGTCTAAATAGGGAGAGAAGACTTGCACTCATGAATCTATTTAAAAACAATTCATCCTTAAAAGTATCAAGTGTTTTTATATCAACTGGCATACATGCTCCAACGTATATTTTGTTCTCATACATATGGAAAGCAAAATAGCTATAGGTGCCTCTGGAGATCCAAATTAAATTACTTTGATCTCTTCCCAAACCCACCCACTAAGAGCCCCAATTCCATGGCATGTAGAAGTCTATAGTGTCCAAAGATTTCTGCTAAATCTGGCCTCTTCAAATCTGACTACTTCAACTGCTGCCTTTGTCCAACCTCATGCAGACCATGCCTCTTCTTTGGAATCCACAACAAAAAATTTACTCAGAGAATTTGTAACTCTAGTTGACTCTGCAGAATATATTTATAGGATTTCATCATACATAATGCACACAAGCTCCTGTCATCTCTGTGACTGAATGGGGTCTCTCTCCCATTTCTTCTCACCCTACTCCTTGCTCTGGGCTTTCTAAATTTTTCTCCTTCTATTATGCAGAGTACCTGTCTTTCTTCTTGAAGACATAGTCTTCTGCAAACATGTAGGCCTTTGTGGTGGTAGACCAGGGAGTGTGAGGGAGGTTCTGATGGAAATGGGTGCTCACCACATACAGGCCTCTGATTAAAAGGAATTTTTGTGGGTAATGTATCAAGAGAATACACAGATATAAACATGCATACAGAGAAAAGAACTTTGACAACTAGCTTAGAAAGTTGTTATGTTCATTCTGCAATGGTTCCAGGCTTCAGAGAAAGTGAGTTTTTACAATGAAACAGCTGCAATGACCCCTGGCAGTAGGAAACCTCTGGGCAGCAAGGACTGGAAGGAAAGGAGGTGTAGGAGACCGAGCCTTGGCCAAAAGTCAGTGCTAAGAGGAGGTTAATCACAGAACAAAACTTCAAATGTGTTCACATGAACATCTAAACTTCTTTGCTGTAATTCAGAGATCCATTAATAATCAAACATTTTTTCCTTGTTAACATTGGATCATGCATCAAATACAAAATGGTGTCACGTACAGGAGAACTTAATCCAACCTCTCAGCATCCCTGTGTTCCTCGACTGCTACTATGTTATTATTCCACTGCCTTCACTGTAGGGTCTCTCCATTTGGGGTTGGGCTGCCTTTCATCCCATTTGTTGCAAACTGGAATCATGATTATTGCCATCATTAACCTTTGGAGCTAGCATCTCTGCAGTGTGTCTTATACAAGTGGCACTTCACAATAAATTGCCAGGCTCCCGAGTCTGCATTCATTGCTTACTTTTGTTTTGTTTTTCTCCTTTGCCTACGTGTCCTCTCATTTTTCATTTCTACGCTTCCCCTCTTTTACCAACCTCTTTTCTGTTTCTTTTTGCTACCCTTATTACCCCACCTCTTATTTATTCACTCTTCGTCTCTACCCTTCTTTCTTTACCACTTTTGTCTTTTCTCCTTGTCAATGCTTGAATCCTCTCTTTCAGCTCTTCCCCTTCCTCCTCTCTCCCTATATTTTTTTCTTCTCTCTCCTTACTGCTTTCTGTTTATCTCCTGCCTCACCCAGCCCCATGAGATAAATTTTCATCAGACCTGCATGTGCCCAAAGCCTATTTTATATACTTCTTTAATAGAAAGGACTACACAGTTTGCTGAGAAAATATTAATCGACATCTCTGATAAATCAAACAAGAGTGGCCTTTTAATTTTGATTTCCCCCTAGTCAAATGTACAACTTCAATAAATGTGCCCGGAAGCATAGCAAGAGAGACACTAAAGCAGGTCAGCAGCACAGCACGCATTTTCAGGATGGCAGCGATCCGCCCCAGCCTCCATCAGAGAAAGCAAACCAACTGCCCTTGGTTTCCTGAACACCAATTATCTCAAAGCCCTTAAGATCAAAAAGCATTTCCCTGGAAACAGTTGGCATATTCATTTTTAATGAAACCTTTTAAAACTCTCCATATTTTGATTAAAAGGATAAACCAGTCATCAACATCTTAAAATAGTCACACTTGTATGAAAGTGGTTCAACATGGCCAGGCCCCCCTGCAAGTGAAGATTACCAGCACACTCCCAGTACTTTCCCATATGCTATCCCTTAGAGCATTCCCTCTCGTTTTCTTTCTTTCTTTTTTTATTTCAAAGTATTACAGGGATACCACTGTTTTTGGTTACCTGGTCCGTCACCCAGATGGTGTTCATTGTACCAGGTAGAGAATGTGAGAAAGGGAAGATAGTGAGAGAAAATCTCCTCCCTTCACCCTGTCTTACTGAGTCACCCATACATTTTTATTTCTCTTACCGTATGCTGGGCTGGTTCTCCCAAAGTGGGCAGCTGATAGAGATGGAGAAGAATACAGTGCAGTGTTTCTCCACCACTAGTGAGCCTCGGAGTCACCTATAGGGCTGGTTAAGATGCAGATTTCTGGGCCCCATCCTGAAAGATTATGACTCAATAGTATGGGATTAAATCACAGAATCTGCATTTCTTTTAAGTTCCCAGGTGATGCTAACACCACTGGTCTGGCGACCACACTTTGAGAATCGCTAGTGTAACGGACACATCATACACGTCCTACGCTGTGGTGTCACTTGAGTCATATCTTACCTGTTTGGGAAGCTTCTTCTGACTCAGATCTGTGTCTCTTTGTCTATAAACTGGGATAATGATGTCTACATTGCATTCTTTTAGACATAAATATGATAACATGAAGTTCAACAAAAAGAAGTTTTTCTTATATGGCCCTGAATGGTCAGCTTCAGTTGTGTGTTCCATTAAAGTGGGGCAGTCATGGTTGGCCTACATACCTCCAAGGCAGTGTTTTGAGTATTGGACTACATAATTATATATTAGAAAAGATGCAGAAAGATATAAAGTATTATCTACGGATCAGCAGTCTCAAACTTAAATGGATGTTGGAATCAACTGGGGAGCTTTAAAAGTTAAAAATAGTGGGTACTATGCTTGGTGATTCCGATGTAATTGCTCTGGAAAAAAAAGCTTAAGCATTAGGACTTATAAATCTCTTCAGGTAATTTTTTTTTAATTTTTTTTTTATTTCAGCATATTACGGGGGTACAAATATTACGGTTATGTATATTGCCCACGCCTCCCTCCCCCCTCGAGGCAGAGCCTCAAGCATGACCATACCCCATACGTTGCACATCTTACTCATTATGTTTGTATAATGTGCAGCCAAAATTGAGAAACATTGAACTAGATGTATAGATTATAAGATACTTCTATCACAAAAGGAATCTACCTAATTGTGATGAGTCCTCTAATGTCAAATACCAGTGACTAGACTGGCTGCATTGGAACCTCATGAGGTCCTTGGTGGGTGGTGTGTATGTGTGTGTGTATGTGTGTGTGTGTGTGTGTGTGTGCGCATGTGTAGGGTTTGTGGCTGTAACAGATCTCACCTATGATGATTTTGATTCAATTAAGTCTGGAGTGATGCTCAGGAATCCTTTAAAAAAATTCTCAACTCCTTAATTTTTAAGAAATTTCATGTTATAACAGACAATGAATAGAAAGCCACATCTGAGAACCACTGACCTAGAAGGTCATACAAGTATCTATATACATAGTTCATAATCTTGCTTTGCTGTTCTCTTTCAAAACCAATTATAACTTCAGTTCAATTTTAGGTGGTTGTAAATGGTCTACTGGGGCATTAAGTTTTAATATATGGGGATGCCTCTCTGGCATTTCCTTTCATAAATTAATAATTTATAGCCTATTCTTCCCATTTTTAAGGTACAGGATGAGAGATAGATAGTCGCAAGTAGTTAGACCCTCTAGGCTTCAAACACCTGGCTCATTTTTCTTTTGAATTTTTCCCTGTTTCCTTTTCTTTCACTGCTTTGAATTATAATAGGTCAATGAATCTGTTAGAATCAGATATATCTGTAAGGCATCATTTTAATACTTGTTAATGTCCTTTTTACCTAAAAATGTCATTACTATGTTTTGTACCTAAAAAATAAAGATGTCTGTATTAGTTTTCTATTGCCTTCTAACGATTTGTCACATACTTAGAGGCTTAAAAAAATCCATTCATTATTTCACAGTTTCAAGGATCAGGGGTGCAGAAACAACCTAGTTGGGACCTGGGATTGGAGTCTCACAGGGCCACAACCAAGGTATAGGTTGGGCTGCATTTCTTTCTGGAGCCCGGGGTCCTCTTCTAAGCTCACTTGGTTGTTGGCAGAATTCAATTCCTTGTGATTGAACAAGTGAGATCCCTCCTGCTGGCTGCCAACCTGGGGCCACTCAGCTCCCAGAAGCCGCCTGTTGTCCCTTTCCATGCGTGCCACTCACAGGCTCTTCATCATATAGCAACTCCCTTTTCCAAAGCCAGCAAGGGAGATGCTCTCTGGTCTGCTAAGGCACGGTCTTACAGAACATAGCATCCTCATGGGCGTGACATCGCATCCCATCACCTTTGCATATCTCAGCACGCAAAGCGAGATGTTAAAAGGTCTGACTCACTGAGGGTCACCACAGCCTGTGTCCATCACAGCGGGGTTTGTGTGGAGCAAAGCTGCCGAGTTTGCTCCGCAGTCACAGCTCAAGCACAGTTCATCACACCCTCAGTTTTTGGCCTGTAATCCACACATCTCCTTGGGGATTTCACCAAGAACAGCACCAAACTCTTCCTTGATTTCTGCAGGAGTTTTGATGTGGCCAGAGGAACCAGCAGGAGGTGAGAGTTGTTTAATGGGGCTTTTCCACCCCATGCAAAGTCTTCTGCACTAAGGCCTTTAAGAGTTGATGAAGGGTACTGAGGATGAAATTATAGGGATCTATAATTTCTATAGTTTTTGACAAAGTACATTTACATAAAAAGCACAAAGTCTCACTTATGGTGGGGAGGAAGAGAGGGGGAGTTTAGCACATGCATGGGAAAGAGTGGGCTAGAGTGGTTAGGACAGGGAAATATGCTGCTAATTGCATAAGGCAATTGCTCTTTTGTCATGAGCCCTCAGAGTTATTCTTGGGGAAGTATTTCATAAAACTGTGTCGACCTTCAATAAGTCACTTCATCCCTGCCAGCTTCTGTCTCCCTGTCAGCAAATTAGGGATTAAGATGTTCCCTTCCAATCATGAAGAGGGGTGGGTAATAACTGGTTTTGTTCAGCTCTTGAAAGACTCAGATAAAAGAGCTTCCGTAAGTGCAAAGTATTACTCATGTACTTTAGAATTAAGGTATAAGAGTGTAGTTAAAAGTTATTTCCTTTGCCCTCGCAGAGTTTTCTGTTGAGCTTCCAACAAGCAGGGCTTTCTGAGGAGAAGATTGTCTATAGGGGTAAGCAGTTAGCACAATCCCCCTTCTGACTTCCAAGGACTAGTATAGCACAAGTGTTCTTTTGGCTCAAACCTTACAATTACCGTTTCCTACCTTGGGCAGGTGAGTTAGCTTCTCTGGACATGAAATTATCCTTTGAAGATATGAGATATTAATATCCACGTAGAAAAGAAGATAAATGAGGAGGCCGGGCGTGGTGGCTCACGCCTGTAATCCTAGCACTCTGGGAGGCCGAGGCGGGTGGATAGCTCAAGGTCAGGAGTTCGAAACCAGCCTGACCAAGAGCGAGACCCCGTCTCTAAAAAAAAAAAAAAAAAAAGAAGATAAATGAGGAACGGTTTAGATAATATCTTTGATATAACAGTGTTGTCAATGGATATTAGAGCCCTTCAGTCCTTTCCTCTCACTCTTTTAAGTACAACGGTAACTAAAATTCATAATGAAGACTCAGTGATGCCATCTTAAGCATTAGTTTATGTTAAATATATATTTGGATGCTTCTTAGTTTGTGTCTTTTTTATTTTACACTGATAAATGTCATGCTGTACATTTAAAATCAATACGGAGGGATATAAATTGAATATTGAAGTGTCCTAGCTAAACTTCTATACCTACCTTGCTAGAGATAACCATTATTAGTTTTCTTCTTTATTTTCACAGATATATTTTACATACACACATTTGTGTGTGTGTAGGGATTCTTTTGATATAAATAGGTTGATAACACATGTATCCTACAAATTATCTTTACTTACCCATTAGCAATTGGTTATGAACATTGAATTTGATTTTTAAACAACCACTACATCAGAGTTGGCCAAAAGTTAGTCCCATGTTGTCGGACACTTTGACCCTGACCTGAGAGATGGTCCAGGGGGTTGGCACACCAACCACTCAGCGTCCCTTGCTTGCTGGGGGGTCCCTGTGTGGAAGGTGCCACTGCTACACTGCCCTGCTGCTCCACCTTTGTTCTCAAGAGGAACTTTCCCTTGAAAGGCAGTAGTAACTCTTCTTCACACCACTGGTCACTACCCCTGTGCACCCCAAGAAAACTAAAGAAGAAAAGGAAAATGAAAATGAACTGAGGACCCTTATATCTGCTTAATCTATGAGCTTCCTAAAGAGTGTGTCCCAAGCCTGATTCATCTTGGCATTTTCCACACCTAATTCTAGGTATCCGGTTGAATTGCTCAGTACCTGATTTGGGAATGAAAGGACAGGGCCCTAATCACAGACAAAAGTCATCCTGCATCATCCACATAATGCCTAGCTCTTAAAATAGCTTTTACTTTCATTAAGTGAAATTTGTATGCAGTATTTGTAACTCATCATCTTTGCCTCCTAAACCTGTCTTTTTTTAGTAAATGTTACCTTCATTTAGGCAGTCACCTAGAAACCTGGTTGTCTTTCTGGACTCCTCCCTCAGAACCCCCTGCATCTAATTAATCTCCAAGCTTGGCCAATCCTCCAGTCGTATCTCTCTCACCTGCCTCTGCCTCCCACATGCTGCTGTCATTTCTCACCTGGATGACCACAATGGCTCAGGCTCCTCACCTCCAGTTTCGTCTTACTCTGAACCATTCTCCTTAGTGCACGTGAAGGAGTCTTTCTAAAGAACTAATCAGAATTAATCAGTCTCTACTTAAAACCAACTAATGGCTTTCCATTGCCATTAGAAGAGAGACTCAATAATCTTATACATCTATCCAGAAAATATTTGTTAAGCCCCTGTTATAAGCCAGACCCTGAGTCAGGTTTTCTCTGTAATGCAGTGACCCAACTAACCCTTGACCAGCCAGCCCTGACCAACTAGCCCTTGACCAGCCAGCTTGCTTACTTTTCCAGCCTCACTTCTCACTATTGCCTATTGACTCTGCTCCAGCCGTGAGGAACAGCCTGCAGCTGTTGCTCATCCCTCTGAGGAGTCTTGGCCTGTACTTTTCCTCCTGCAGGAAATGCTATTCTCCACAGCTCCCTTCTCCTTCATCATGCAGACTTCAACACCTTCTCCACATTTAGGCTTAGACTTTCTGTAAATATTTTTTTTCATCATTTATTCTCCGAGTGCTGAGTTTGGCCCCACCACCGTACTAGGTATTTAGGATACACTGATTAGAAAAAAAGATGGGTAATTTCTCTTGGAGCTTATACTCCAGTGGAGGGGGTAGTGAAAAAGGAGACAATAAACAAAGACATAATTAAATAAGGAAACATCTGGTGGTGATAGAAGGATGATGACATTTGTTACATAGAAGCAGAGCAGAGAGCTTCTTTAGCTGGGGTTGGTGGACAAGGGAAGGTGGTATTATTGCATTGTGCCTAGAATGTCGAGAAGGACACAGCCATGTGAAGGAAGGGAAAGGCCATTCTAGGCAGACAGAACAGCCAAAAACCCTGAGGCAGGAGTGAGGCAAGTTGGGCTGGAACCTGGAACATCGTTTTTATTTTGTTTTAAGGGTATTGAGAAGCTACTGGTTTTTAAAAGCTCAGATACAATATATAGCAGTGTTTTTTTTTTTTAAAGATGACTCTAGAATGCTATTATAAGTAAAATGGAGTGTAGAAGGCCAAAGTAAAATAAGGAGATTCTCTAAAAAGCTGGTTTGAGAAAGTCAGGAAAGAAATGTAGCTTAGACCAGGGTGGTAGCAGTAGAGGAAAGAAAGGATGGGGTAGGATAGATGTAGAAGTTTGAGCTGAGTGGATATCTTGATGGATTGAAAGGGCGAGGGAACTAAGGAACCAAAACTATCTCACAAGCTTTTGGGTTGAAAGAATTATATATGGAAATGCTTTCTCTGACATCTCAGAGTAAGTTTGGAGACCCTCCTCCGTGCTCCCCATCATGGTACTTACTTGGGGTTTCTTCTTTGCTTGTTGATTCCTCCCCTATTCCTTAAGCTCCCGGAGGGCAGGGGCTTCACCTTCTTTTCCACACTATCCTCAGCCCTTTAGACTATATCTTGTACATAACAGGTAATCAATAAATATTTACAAATGAATGAATAACTCCAAAGAAAAAGGTCAAAGGCCAGTTCAATAAAATGTTTTATCTTCTCTCACTTTCTTCTTTTTTTCATTCCCTTCACATCTACCCAGTAAAATCAAAAAGCTGTTAATTCTCTCCTTGAAAACTAATCTAATGATAGGGGAAGTGAAAGAGCATGATTCTTTTAGTAAAAGAGCTACACACAATAGGTTACCATATTTTATTGGGTTTATCAAGTACTACTCACATATTTTAAGAGCAGTTTCAACTGGTGACAAGGAACTTCTTTTGCTTCTATTGCAAGAGTTTTCATTGGTAGGTTATCCATGCCCCATATTGCTCATCAAATATTGTTCCAGCAAATGGGTAATAGCATCTCTGTGGCTTAAGAATCCCCTTCACCTTTGCAACATATTTCACAGTTTGGGAGAAAGAGATTGGGGTGGTGGGATCCAGTACGTCCCCATATGTATTTGTCAGAGTTTGCTCACTGCTGCAACACACAGCTCCAATAATTTATTGACTTAAAACAACAAAAATTTGTCATCTCTTAATCTATATGGGTCAGTTGGGGACAGGATAGGAGCTCTTTTCAACCTTTTTATTGAGGACACTCCTTCATTCCTTGGTTCCAATCTTGCCTATGGTGTCTGTGTCCACCACTGTTTCATCTGCATCTGGCTTCAGTTGAGAGAAGAGAGAGAACAATGAAGACTTTTTGGGGCATTTGATGGACCTGTCCTGGAGTGACAGACACTTCACTGGTCAGAACTCAGTCATATGGCCTCACCTGATTTCAAGGGAGGCTGAGAAATATGGTATTCCTATGTGCTCAGGTAGAACATACAATTCTATTTTCTTCAATTGAGAGAATGGCATGGAGAAAAGATATGTTGAAGGTTCCCAAGATTATTCCCAGGATTGATGATTTGCTAAGAGGACTTATAGGACTCAGTATATAGTCATACTCGTGGTTATTATTTATTACAAAAAAAAATGATGCAAAGCAAAAATCTGCAAAGGGAAAAGGCACATGAAGCAATGATTAGAGGAAGCCTGAGGCAAGCTTTCAAGAGTCCTTGCTTAGTGGACACACACAGGATATGCTTAATTCCCCTGGTATTGAGTCATTATGATAACACTTGTGAAATGCTATCTAGCAAGGAAGCCCATTGGGCATCTAGTGCCTAGTATGCACCCAAATTCCAGACACCAAGAAGCAAAGAAGCTGTTCCACATAAACCATATTGTTGGCACAGTTTGGTCACAGTGAGCCATTCAATTCAGAGAATGGTGGACACTCATTCAAAATTCAAATTCCCAAATGCTAGCTCAGTGTCAGCTTTACAAGCAGGCCCTTCTAAGGACAGCCGTCTCAGGCTGGCCATCTTAACTCTTTTCTGTACAAAAGTGGACATATTTTTTAGAATAATTTGTAATGTAATTAGATTTCAGTTCTGGCTACCCTTGGGCAAGATACTTCACCTCCCTGGGCTTCATTTATGTCATTTGCAAAATTGGAGAAATAGCATCTCACAGGTGCTCTGCAAAGATAATGTAAATCACAGAGAGCAGAACCTGTCTCATAACATTGAAAATGTAGCTGTTATTATTATTATTACTATTATCACTTTTAGCCCATTGTTGTCATACTACTATGCTGAATTGTGTCATTAACTAGAAGTTCTATCTTACAGTTTCTTTGTCAAAGTTTGTGACTCAAACGTTGATTCACATTTTATATAACAAAGCCCCCCTCCAAAAAAAGTTAGAAAATACAGATTAGTTCTTAGCCTTATTAAGAGTAGCTCAAGGACAAATTTAGAAATCATGTGCTTTGTTATGGTTGTTTTTATTCTGTCCCTTGAATTCCTTGAGAAACTAACATAATAGGTCTCAGAATGATCCCTTCACTGGGATTTTGTGAAAATCAAAAAAGATAGCATAATTTGTGATGCTTTAAAGATGTAACATGACATAGAAATATAGGTATTTTGTAAAACCACTCATGTAAAGGCAACCCTTAAATAAAGTAAAAAATCACTAGAAGCATTTTTAAAGACTCCAAGATTCTTTATCCATTCATCTACAACCATCCTGTGATTAAGATCAAATTTGAGTCTTCTCTCAAGTCACAGTTGGTTTGGTCCTGGCTGACAGGGCAGTTCTTTCCATCAGGACATCATTCAGGGACCCAGCTTCCTTCCAACTCTCCCTTGGCTAGAGAACTTTTACCTTCTGTGCTGTGTAAACTGGGTCCCTATCATGTTCAAGTTCTGAGGGAGGTGAAATAGTCACAGCACATGGGCAAGTGAGTTGTCTTCATTTCGAGATAACACAAAGACTATACACATCACTTTTATTCACAATGGCTCAAACTTAGTCACATGGACCCCCCCAGCTCTGGTGAAAGATAGGAAATGTGCTCTCTGGCTGAACAGCAATGTATGAATTACAAAACAGAAACTAGATTTGGGGAACAACTAGCAACTCTGATGAAGTCAATACAACCTTCTTCTACTTGATTTTTCTGGTTCATGTTCCTAAAGATTTTCTCAGATTCAGTTAATCCTCCTAAGTCATTTTTGTAGTCTGAAAGCAATGTATCAACTGATACTTCAAACTCAAATATCACTTGAAGGATTGAAGAATCAGCATTAAAAACAATAAGTTTCCATCTTATGAATGCTATAGGTTTCCTACTTCCCTTAGCACTGTACCTCAGAATTGAATACACACCAAGTTCAAAAGCAGCTTTATTCAAGAAGGCTTGTTAATATAATTTGCTGTGCATAGAACTCGGTCTTCCCAGCACAGACCCCACACACAGTGTAGTAGTAAGACTGTTGTGTGGATCAACTTTGACAGCATGATTCCCTCTCATTCTTTGTGGAAGAACTAATTGGTTCACAAAAATGTATCACTGAGAGCCCAATAAATAATTTCTTTTTAATTCAGTAACATGTTTCATAAAGAGCCTGCTGTGAAATTTTGGAAGTTTTGTGGCTAAAACTAAAAGCAAATCTGGGTCACCATTCATCACTGCAAGTTGCTGGCAGTGAACTTACTCTATAAAATCAGATCATTTTCCATTTTTTTACAAGCCCCACTTAAATATGTTCATTAATAGAAGTCTAATTGGCAGTTATTCCAGTGATCCTGGCAAACATTCAAATATTCATTAAAATAAAATAAGTTGCCTAAACTTTGGAAGTCTTTTCAATGCTATATTTGGGCTGAGTGTATTAGACTATTAAGGTCCTCTTAAATCTGTGTTGATTAATTTAATACAACGTAAATACAAAGGGGGAGAATGTGTCAAAGGAAAACGTGAAAAAAATCAGGGTGTTTTTTTTCATCTATTCACATTCTAACAACTCTTGCTTAACATTTGGTATTCTAACTCCCATACAATTTAGAAGATTGGACCCAAACTTCTCATCTCAAGCTCTTCCTCTTTGTTAATCCTTTCCATAGACACATATGAAACACCAACTACTTGTTCAGTATTTAATATTTACCAAGAACTTTGCTACCATTGGATACATATTGACAAAATAAAAGGGAACTGTCCTCAACTCATAGACTAAACTTAGAGTCTAGTGGAAGAAGTGGAAAATTAGTAAGTAAGCAAATAAACACTTAAGGGAAAATTATGGTACATTCAATGAAGAAAAAGGACAGAACTCTGAAAGAAACTCATGTGGGCACTGTAGACCTAGGAAGGTATGATGATAAATTTTATGTCTCAACTAGGCTATGCTATGGTGCCCAGTTGTTTGATCAAATACTAGCTTAGATGTTACTGTAAAGGTATTTTGTAGCAGTGATTAACATCAATAATCAGTTTACTTTAAGTAAATCAGATTACCCTTGATAATGTGAGTGGGACTCATCCAATCAATTGAAGGCCTTAAGAGCAAAAACTGTGGTTTCCCAGAAAAGAAAGAATTCTGCCTTGACTATAATGTAGAAATCCTGCTTTTTGGATGACTTTCTGTCCCTGTCCCAGTGCCATGATATTCCAGCATTTCCCAGCACCTTTTCATGAGGTCTCAACAACAGCCTTGTCCACAGGCTATTTTCTATTTTTTTTTTTTTTTACATTATTTAAAAAAATCACTTGTGGAGTTGAGTTTCTGGCTTCTTCTGGTCTTAGGGCCTGTTGTTTCCTGGGACACACTTTTCCTGCTGTTTGGTGTGGAAGGTCCCTTCTCATGCTTCCAATGCCATCTTAAATATTGCCTCCCCGAGCACGTGTCCATGTAGGTCAAAGCCCTGCTGTACCTAGTTTGTTCCTTTCTTGGCATTTATCATTATCTGTAATAATCAATTAGCTTGTTTACTGTACTCCAAGATGGGAGATAAATGAGTGCAGAGTTGCTGCAGGCCGGCTTATCCACATGTACCCAGTATCCAGTATTTTTCCTGGCTCATGGTTGGTTCTCAATAGGTACTTGTTGCTTGAATAAATGAAAGCGTTCAAGATATCTCGAATAGCTTCCTCCCTGAATAACCTTGAAAAGGGTTAGGGGTTCTGTGCAAAGGGCCCCGGTAACTAAATTTAGGCCTCAGGGAATTTTTCCTGACTCTAACTCTTACCGCCATAATCCAGTCAACCTGCTCTGGTATCTGTGGTTTCAGCCTTGGCTTCTGTTCTGCACTTTCAGTTGAACTCTCTGTGCAAGTCCAGTTTCTGGAGCCCCTCATGAGCTGCCTGCCCCGCATTCTGGGACCCCAAGACCCGCAGCCCTGGGCAGGATGCTCCTTGCCCTTTGCCACATGCTCAGTTTAGGGATATTTCTGTGGTTCTGCTTGTCTGCAAAAAAGAGAAAATAAAAAAAGCAGCTTTGAAACAAAAAGATTCAAAGGTTAAGGAAACAATGCTTCTGTCTTCAAATGTTTTAGAAACTAATTATAAAATAGCTTATGGAATTATTGAAGTTAAAATGAACACAGAGTCTAAAAATCAGCCTGCAAAGCCCTAAGAAACACTTTCAAAGCACCATTTGTGAACCTATTAGCTTCACTGTAAGTGAGTGCGATAAGAGACTAGCACCTTCAAGAAAAGAGTTAATATTTGCATCAATCTGACCAAACCATTACCTTGTAGATTATTTTGTATAAAGAACAAATTTATATGCCAAATACCATGTAAGAGAAATGGGTGGAAATATATTAGGGTTAATAAATTATGAGAAATTTCAGGAGCAGGAAGGCAAAGCTGGATAACTGGTAGGGGGCAAAATATGACCCATAAAGATTTTGATAATCATCATCGAAACATCATAAAGGGAAAAGAGAGAAGAGAGAACCATGCCACCACATGAGGTATATTATTAATATGTTAATATTAATGTATATTAATGTATAACATGCACTATATACATTATCATGAAGTACTTTCTTATACACAGTTGGTTATATCACTTCAAAGCCACATTAAGAGGAATATTAACATTTAGCAAAACAGGAAACCAAGAGCAAAGCATTTGTGAGACTGACCCAGAATCACAAGCGATTTGGTGACAGAACGAGGACCTAGTCATCGTTCTGGCTCTTGACACAGTTCCATTTTGCAGTAGCAGCCTCTACTTGCTATGCAGAACACTTTAAACAATGTAATCCACAAATAGTAAAAGAAAGCATGCCTTTAAAATCACTGAGGCACCTCAAAGGACCATTTCACTAGAGTAAATAATGTTACCCCAGAAGACTAACTTGTTGTCCTTTTTAAAAGCCCCTTCCTTCTGTTGTTCGAAGATCCTTGGTTAGCAAAGAGAACTGTGAGCTAAAATATCACCTACCAAATCTTTCAAGCTGAGGGCCTTATTTTAAGCATTCAAATAGGTCAACAAAGAAATAAGCAAAACCATTTTCTTCTGAATTGATATTTAAACCATTGTAGGTAGGCCAATGTACAACCTAATTTCTATTTTCATTTTTAATATGCAACCTATTGATCTGCAAAATATCCTGAAGGAAACTTGCATGAGACATGCACATAATAGGACCAATAAAATATACATTATGTATTCCAAAACATTGAGAAAAGATAAAATTAAATTTAACACAAATTAGGCCAAGAGAATTACTGCTATTTGGCATCACAATTATTCTTTAATACCTCAGAAGTCAAGTACTCAGCTTTTCTTTGTACTGGCTTTGCATAAAAGGGCCAATGACATTTCCTTCTATTTTTTTAATTCTTTTTCAGTCCCCTTAGTGCAGTTCCTGGACACAGCACTTCAATTCCATGCAGTTATCTAGTTATTCAGTCTCCCTACCTTTCTAACTCATTATACCTTGTTTTGTCTGATAAAGAGATTATAAAAAATATTTGTTAAAATATCTCAAGAAAGGAAGAACAAAAAATGATCCAAGCAGCAATTTAGTGCCAATCACAAGAAAGTAAATAGCATAATTTCTGCAGCTAAAATCAAAGTTGGATCTTCTCACCACAAACGTGGTCCACTATGAAGCTCTTCGTGGAAAAAAAAATTACCAAACACTATTTGAAATAGCTGATTTCCAAGAAAAGATATGATTAGTCCCTTTGTGGTTTATTGTTACAGCTTGTGGCCTGTAATTATGTTAGGCCTCTGAGTCCCCATATGTTGGCCACAGTGGTTGGGGGTGGATGGGGGTGGGCCATAATATTCTTCATGGAACTAATAGTAGATTAAACATGTTTTAAGCCACCACACACGACTGAGCAATTCACTGCTTGTCAGCAGCAGAATCAAGGCACCATGTAATCTGTGCAATGAAGCGAATGCTAATAATGTTTACTTGGTTTCTTCTGAAACTTCACATAAAATCTCATATTAGTTCCCTAATGGAAAGCAAGCCTATTACTGAACACACTTTGTATTATCATTAATAAGTGTTACTGATTTATTGAACAGATTATATTTATTGTAACAGAATGGAAGCATGTAGTTAATTATCAGTTTTTCTAATTAATTAGTTTTTTTGTGTGTGGCTAGAAAATTCTTCAGTGGATCATAACACTCTCTACTAGAGTTGGATGAAGGTGGTGTTCAAGAAGTCAGGCCATCTCCTTCTGTCTAACTGTATGTTTGTACCTATTAACCAACCCCTCTTTACCCCCCTGCAGAACCCATGTACTGACTTCATGCATTACTAGAACCGTACACATGGGGAGGACGCATGCAAAGAGAATTGAGACCTAAGAGCCACTTAATCCTGGATTCCAATCCCAGCTCTGACACAAGTCATTCTACTCTAGGAAACTTCCTGAATCTCAACTTCTTTATTTGTAAATGGGGATAATATTATCCACTTCGCAGTATTGGTGGGGATATCTAAAAGAAATAAGATATAAACAGAGACTTATCTATGTGGTAGATACTGATGTTGAGTTACTAAGTCCTTCCATTAATCAATACAACAACGAACAAAAATGTTCCATGCTAACACACTTTTGTTCTTGTGATGAAGGCAAATTATACAATCACAGCTCTCTTAAGACACCTTTGAGATCAGGTAACCCCACCCTCTCCATATTTTACAGATCCGAATCCCAAAGTCCTGACCTATGTGATAATTATTTGTCCTGAAGTAAAGTTAACTTAAGTCTCTGCCTTCTTTGCTATTAGAACCTGTTGTCTGCCTTTCAATCTAGGGTTCTTTCTACTACACCAAACTGTCTTTGGAATTCTAAGGCCTCTTGTCCAACCATATACCAAATCACGAAATCTTCAGCCAGCAATTCACACATATTCATTGAGCTTCTGCAGAAGATATAACTTTGATAAACACTTGGGATATGGATAATAAGCAAATAAACGTGATTCTTGCCCTACAGAAGTAAAGGAACTCTATAACTTGATTTATCTATCTATTTATCTACATTTTTCTACATTGGTATATATCCTGGACTAGCTATCACATGCATGGCATTTTTTGCTGGAGGAATCATAACATCAGGAGGTTTAGAAACTTCCCTAGGTCATATAGCTAATTAGTAGCTGAGACAGAATCATAACAGACAATTCTGAGTTCCAATCTCAAAATTCAAGCCTAGGATCCCAATAAGAACACACAGAAGATATTTTAAAAGAGAGAGAGACAGAAAATAAATCAAAAAGATCTTGGTCCTAAACAAAGGGAATTTTCAGCTCTTTTACAAGCCAACTCAGTAGAACCAGAATTCATAGTTCTTTGATTTAGCAAATCTGGCTGGAGGTTAGCAGGTATTTGTCACACAGGTGCCACATGAAGGTCCAGATTACATGCAAAGGAGTTTACATGATAGGAAAGCAGCCTAACATCAGGGTAAAGAGCCAGACTGGAGTTAGATTCCCTGGGTTTACATCCTGATTCTGCTACTTACCACAAACTTTAAGATGTCATTTAGTCTCTTTGTATCTCAGTTCCTATTCCGAGATGACTCTGACCTTTTTGTCTAAACAATCAGAAGAATGGATTGACATTCTGAAATGGGGAATGAGGACAGAAGGAGGACCACATTTGGAGAGCATTATTGGGAGCCCCATCTTGTCTGGGGACCTAGGGTGTCTTTTAGACATCCAAGAAGAGTTGTGAAGTGGGTAGTGGCATATATATGTCTAGAGTTCAAGGGAAAAGTTTAGGCTGGGAATTAAATACTAGTGACATCAGTATCTAGACCATATTTATCTCTATGAGACTAGATGAGATCATCATATTTTGCTGATATGGTCAGATTGATGTTTTAGAAATATATCACTCTGACAGAGCAGAGTGAGAGGAATGAGACTAGAGGTATTAGATCAGCTTGAAACTTACAGCAGTGGTTCAAGCTAGTGATTATCGAGGATGATAAACAATAGCAATAACCATGCTAATAACAAAAATGAATTATACAGAGGAATATAATACCAGTTAAAATAAATATATAGCAAAAATGATACAAGGGCCAGGCCCCTTTCTCTTATTTTGTTGCCTGAAAGTAAGGATGGCAGAGATTAGTTTGTCTCTCTTGGAATTTGTGTCACTGGCCCCACAGGGGAAGACTGGGGCCCATAATAAACTTAGAGAAGACAAATTTCACAATATTTTAACGAGGGACCTCTGCCCATTTTTAGAATATCTTCTCCAATCCCATATTAACTTTGTCTTTACTCTACCTATGCCATCATCAGCACAATCCACATCCCATAGTGAAATGCCAGCAGCAGTAACAAAAGAGGCTGTAAGGGAGATTTCTGACACATTCTTTAGGGTATTTTCTCCTTTCTAGCAAGTTTGAACATGTGAAAAATCTGTTTCTCCGATTTCGCAGCACTCTCTTCTTTCAAGTGATTATTTATGATTCTTTATTCCTTGTGCCCAGCATTCCTACATCAAAAATCATTTATAGGTATGGGGTGAGGGTACAGATGCGCACTTGTGTGTGAGTATGAAAATTCAATGAACAGTGTGCATAAGAAAATACAGAATGGAATAGAGGAACCTGGAACACACTTTGCTTAGAAAAGAGAGGGAATAAAAGAGAGACTGGGTGACTCAGCTTTGGAGAATGTGTTGGAGTTCCAGTTGGAAAGCAGAAGTGAGAGTTGAATGGACAGCGTCAACTGTCAACTACCTTTCAGGGTAGGTGGTTCCCATTGTATTTAACTATCAGGCTTCCCTACGTGACTTCATATTATTCTCCCTACAAGAATATGGATCTTCTCACAGAATTCATTGAACTGGCAACATTTGACTTTCTGTAGATTATTAAAGTTTTAGATTTGTGAACTTTCCAACAAATGTGCAGAATCTATTATCAAGGCATGGGGAAATTGCAGTTTCCAATTCCTTTCATTTCCCAAATTATACAGTGTAAAAACAGAGAAAAATCAGTATCTATAGTGAGATCTTGGCCTAAATGTTATATATCACAACATGTATTAGAAGCCAATGATATTAGCAGGTTATTTTATTATTCTAACATATAAGAGTACAGTCTCACTGGCTAGGTATTTTTCTTGAGTCATTCATTTGTACATGTCATATTTCATTCCATCAAAAGATGTAGATGTGTTGTTCTCTATTGTTTTGGGTGGGGGAGGATGTTTTATTTTGTTTTGTGAATTCCAGATGGAAAGACTTTCCTGTAGCATGAAACAGGTTCAGCTGTGCTCTAAGTACACTAACAGCCTTATTTGAAGGGTGACACTATCTGTGAAAAAAATATAAAGCTCTGAATAATGGCTGATGGATCTCCATCTCCACATTGCCTGTCTGTCCTATGACTTCAACTTAGCTCCTATGAGCTTCAGCACTCATTTCAGGTAATGATCACTGCATAAACTATGCCCAAATTTAGTAAGTTAAAACAACAGGAAAGCATAGAGATTAGGATCCAAGTGCTCTGGATTCATATTGCAGAGTCTCATCATTTTGCAAATTGGACAAGTCTTGGCTGGGAAGTTTCTCTCCTGCGTGTGATGTCTGGGGCAGTGAGAATCTCCAAGGTGGCTTTTCCACTCACAAATCAATTCCTCAGATGAGATGGCTGGAACAGCTGGGATCTGGTTGAGAATATCTCTCTCATGATCTCTGCGCATGGCTGGAGTTTTGTGCTGCATTGTTTCTTACCAAAATTCATATGTTGAAGTCCCAACACTCAGTACCTCAGAAAGTAGCCATGTTTGAAGAAAAAGTTAAAGAGGTGTTTAAGTTAAAATGAGGCCATCAGGATGGGACTGTAATACAGTATAGCCTGCGTCCTTATAAGAAAAGAAAGAAACCCCAGGTATGTGTGTGCACAGAGGGATGACCATGGGAGGAGGTAGTCAGAGGGTGGCCATCTGTAAGCCAAGGAGAGAGGCCTCAGAGGAAACCAACCCTGACAGCAGTTTCATCTCAGACTTCCAGTTTTTAGAACTATAAGAAAATCAATTTATGTTGTTTAAGCCAAAGAGTCTGTGGTATTTTGTTATGGCAACCATAGCAAACTAATATAGCTAGCTTGGGTTTTTCTCATAGCGTGGTGACCTCAGAAGAGTTGAACAGCTTGCATGGTAGCTGGCTTCTAAGAGAGAACTGGAAATCCACCAGTGCTTGTAACGCTAGGCCTGGGACTGGCATAACGTCATTTCTGTTGTATTCTGTTGACCAGAGCAACTCAGAGTTCTGCCCAGCTTCAAGGGAAGAGGAAATAGATTCCACCTCTTGCTGTGTGCAGTGGAACAGTGCACTCCCAGGGAGAGATGGACTTGATGGCAGCCATCTTTGGAGATTGTTTAGCACAGGCTCTATTCAAAACCCACATTTCTTTTCAGCCCCTCTACTAAAAAATCTGTCCCTTTCACTGTTAGAAAACTTTGTTTCCTGCTTGAGTGAGAACATTGATGCCATCTAGTGTTATAACCCACAAATTTCCACTACTTTGCTAAAAATTCTATCACATGGTATTATCCGTTATTTCTTTTGCTCTTTTCCTCCAGGCTTTAATAAAGAAGAATTTTCTTCCTAGTCAAAGTTAATTCTTGCACCTGAGCCCTGGAATGTCCTTCATTTCTGGACATTTTTCTTCAGTCATCATGCTCTCTTGTGTATCATAAACTGTTCATTTTCTGTAAGCTCCTTACTCTCAGCCTATAAATAGGCACGTCTCTCCTGGTCCTAAAGTTCGGCCTCATGTTAGTCTAAAGTTTCCTAAAATATGCTCTACCATAGTATTCCCCTTCTCCTCTGCTCAACAAATCTTTTTGGAAGTGTGGTTTACCCTCACCATCTCTGCATGATTACCTAGGATTAGTTTCTCAGCTCTCTACAATATACTTTCTATCTATAACATAACACTCCACTGAAACTACTCTGAATAAGGTGTTTTATAAAAGCTTCCTATTTAAAAATATAATAGAACATTTTTAGTATTTACCTACTTGGATATTTCAAAGCATAAAATAGATACTCCCTGCCCCACATCTATTGTCTACTCCTTTGGTTTCTCCGGTGTCCTATCTGCCTCTGTATTTGAGAATGTTTTCATCTTCAAGGTTTTTTTTCCTACACACAGTCTGTAAGCATTTCTGTTCTTTAGGGTTCTGTCCTTGATCAATTGTTCTCTTCAATTTTCATTCTCCCAAGAGGAGAAAACTCATCATTTCCCACCTATTCTAGTAAATCCCAAGTTAGTATTTTTAGCCCTCACCTCTCACTCCAGCCCTGTCTCCCATCATCTGCTAGTCATGTCTGCCAAGCTCTGGCACAGATCTTTGAAATTCAGTATCACCAAAACTAAACATCCTATTTTCCACACGCCAAAGCTACATTTTCTTCTACATTCTCTATTAGTTGAGGATCATGATCATCTACCCAGAGAAATTTGGGATTGTCTTTGACTCCTTCTTTTCTGTAGTGATCCATATCCAATCAGCCATCAAGTTCTGTCAGATTTTTTCCAACACTTTCTCAAATCTTTTTCCTCCCCTTAATCCCAGTCCTACTGTGTTTCCCCAAAAATAAGACAGGGTCTTATATTTATTTTTCCTCAAGAAGATGCTCTAGGGCTTATTTTCAGGGGATGTGTTATTTTTTTAAAGTACGGTACAACAATCTACATTTATTCAAATATAGTTAAGTTGTCTTCTTCTGGAACATCATCATAACTCTCCAAATCCCAAAGTCCATCCTGAATTTCTTGCAACTCTATTTCCTTTAGAACCATTGGCCCCAATCTCTCATGTCGAGCAATAGAGCTCTCATGGGGCAGATGAGAAGGGCTGCTCATCTTCTTTACCACTCTGCAATGAAATGCATGGGTTGTGCAGATACACTGCATAGCCACGCCCATCACTAGGTCTTATTTTCGGTGTAGGGCTTATATTGTGCAAATGCTTAGAAATCCTGCTAGGGCTTATTTTATGGGTAAGTCTTATTTTTGGGTAAACATGGTACATTCCGTAGTTCATGCCTACATCGTCTCTTGTGTGAAGTAGTCAGTAATGTTCTATCAGTCCATAATCTATTCCCTAATCAATCTATTCTTCATCTCACTACCAGATCTTACAAGTAAGATGTAAAAATTGCCCAGGTCATTTCTTTATTGAAATTAACTTTTACCAACTCTATTTGCTGTCAATGAGACTAAATTTCTTAAGTCCTTGAGCCAAGACATACTATCTGCTTCTGAAGTTTACCCTGGTAAACCATTGAGGAATGAGAGGAAATACTAGTGAAAGTTTGAGTCCAACATACTGTCAGAAATAAAATACCCCTCAGTTCACATTCTTATATTTTGCTTTAAAACAAGCTAACATCCCCAGAGCATATGGAATCCAAAAGTCAATCATTTTAAACAGAGGGTGTAACCACATTTGGGGTAAAGATATATTTAATTGTGTATTAGTAGTTCTTGAGAACTGATTTAGCTGTGGTTACATATGCTTTGTTTATGTATTAGGTAGTAATAGGAAGGGAAAAGCAATTATGAGAAGCAGGTGACATATGACAATCCTTCAATGCTACCTATTCTGGAACATTCTGTCTCCAAAGTAATTATACCATGCAACTACAAGATCCCAAAAGGAACACAAAAGCCATAAATACTGAAGAATCACATTTTCACTTCATATGCAAATTTGCAATTCTAAGCCATGCTACTTTTTGTACTTTCTTGGTCTAAATTTCATTTTAAGCAAATTAAATTTACTTTAGGATGCAGTTTTATAACGGAAGAAGCAATTAATTTTGCCAATGGTGAGAGTCAGCAAAAAGTCTATAAAGATCGTTTATATATATAAACGAATGTCTCTCGCGTAACACTTTCTTACAGTTTACAAATGTCTCTGGCATAGCATTGTCTTTGTGCTAGCCCTTTGGGCACTTTATTTAAAGTGCTTAACTGTATAATTATGTTCAACCATAGTGTTCAAATTGTCTTATATTAATATGCACAACACCACCATGAGATAGATACCATTATTATCAATTTTACAGATGAGGAAATTGAAACAGAGATTAATGGTGTTCCCCAAGAACACACAGGTAGGAGGTGGCAGTGCTGCAGTTCAAGCTCAAGCTGTCAGTCCAGAAGCCATACTCCTCTTAACCATTATCCCATGCTACCTGCACTCTCAAATTTATCACCTGCTTTCCATTTCCACTCCCTCTACTCAGTTTCAAGGCTTTGGTTATTGCAATACCATAGTAAGCTTCTCTATTTATAGTCTCATTGTCATCAGTGCATCCACTACACTTTGTCAAAGTGATCTGGTTTTTGTCAGTTTTAAATGCTATAAAGAAATACCATAGATAAGGTGGTTAAACAACAGAAATGCATTTCTCACAGTTCTAGAGGATGGGAAATTAGAGATAAAAGTGTCAGCAGATCTAGTGTCTCCTGAGAGCCTACTTCCTGGTTCATACGTCATATGTCACTAACTTCCAGACTGTTTTCTTCTCTTTAAATCTTCACATGGTGGTGAGCAAAGAGGAAGCAAGCTCTCTGTGTCTTTTTATGTAGGCGTTAATCCTATTCATGAGGGTTTCACCCTCAGGACCTAATTACCTCCCAAAGGTCCCACTTCCAAATACTATCACATTGGGGGTTAGGATTTCAACATATAAATTTTGGAAAGACATAAACATTCAGTCCTCATAACATTACCTTCATAAATAACAAATCTATTATTAATACCAGCTCTGCTTAAATTCTCCAATGGCTTCCTAGTCTTTCGTTTAAATAAAATTTAAATTCCTTGGCATGACAGTCAAGGCCCTTCAGGATTTGGCCTTTTCCTGCATTACCATTCTCATTCCCTGACACTCTGCACCTCATATTCTTTGCTCTACTCATAAAGGACAAAGTACCTAGCATGTTCCTGCTACTATGACAAAATACCTTAGACTGAGTAATGTATAAATAATTGAAATTTGTTTCTCACAGTTCTGGAGGCTGGGAAGTCCAAGATCAGAACACTGGCAGATTTGGTGTCTGGTGGGGGCTGCTCTCTGCTTCCAAGATGGCGCCTTGTTGCTGCATCCTCCAGAGGGGACGAGCCCTGTGTCCTCACGTGGTGGAAGAAACAGAAGGGCAAAGAGCCTAGGGAACTTCTTTTTTTTAATTTGGAAAACATTTTGTTAAATTTAATTTAAATACCTAGGGAGCTTCTTCAACCTCTTCTATAAGAGCACTAATTTCATTCATAAGGGTGAAGCACTCTCGACTAAATCACTACCCCAAAGGCCCCACCTGTTAATACTATCACATTGGACTGGTTTTGACATATGAATTTTGTAGGGACACATGCATTCAAACCATAACTTTCCACCATTGGCCTCCCAAAACCTATTTCCTTCTTACATACAAAAAGCATTCATTCATTCTATTCCAACAGCCCCAAGAGTCTTAACTTGTTCCAACACCAACTCAAAAGTCTAAATTCCAGAATTTCATCTAAATATCCTCTAAATCAAATATGGGTAAGACTCCATGTGCAATTTATCCTGAGGCAATTTGTTTTCCAGCTATGAACCTATAAAATCCACCAACTTAATTGCTCACAAAATACAATGCTGGGACAGGCATAGGATAGATATCTATGTTCTTTTGCCAGCTTTGTAACTTGATTCTTTTACCTCAGGAACTCCTTTTATCATTCCATGTCTCCAATATCTGTGAAGTCCTACCTGCCCTTCCCCATTCTACCAGTTTTTGCACCTCTCTTATGGCATGGTTACAGTGAATAGTTGGTTTATTTGTCCATTTCTCTACCATACTGTTAGGTCAGGTGCTGTGTCCTTTCATTCTTAGGTCTTTAGTTCTCAATGAATTTAAACTGATAAATTGGTAGATCAGCAGAGCGTAATTTGAGTGCTAGCTCTGTCAGTTATTAACAGTGTAACTTTGTTGTCTTACCTGTAAAATAAGATAATGGTAGTCCTTATGTATATCGTAAATTCTTTGTGAGGATTAAATGAGATAATATATAGAGAATGATTAGCATAGTGCCTGCCACATATAAATATGCAAAAATGTCAGATTGCATTCTTATTTTTATTCTGGAATATTTAACATCATAGTGTTCATGAAAATACCATGCATAGTGTTCTTTGAGTCTGAATCTTATTTTGAATAAAAGTTATAATCCCAATATGTATCTATAGTACACTGAATTTTATTTCCCTATGGATGAACTCAAGCCTATTGGATTAATGTCATAATTTACAGAAAAGCTAGTGGAGTTCTTCCAGCTGTGAGTACCAACTAGTTCCCTCACTACAGCACTACACACATTCCTCCACCCAGGCTCAGTATTTGGAACAATTTTGAAAAACACCCCTTAGCACATAGAGAAGCTATACTCTCATTAGACAGCCACTTATGTCAGGAGGATTTCAGAGCCTCAAAGTCCCCCAAGAATGGCACAATTATGAGAGCTGAGCCAATGCACTGACAACACACACCAAGGAATAGAGTCAGTTTCTTCTGAAGATGGTTGCTTTTCTTCTGATAACTTTAGCTGAGAGTTTCATCATATTTACTAGAATATTCTGTGTTAACTGAATATAATATTTTGTGACTGCCATTTTGGGTTAAAAGCACAAGAATTTGGGTTAAAAGCACTACCCTACTCTACTGGCCTTCTTGCTATCCTATTGTTATTAATAGGATATCTTTTTTTTATTTTTTTTGAGGGACTCCTCTTTTAGTTTCACCACTTACTTACCTATTTGACATTAGAAACATACTTTTAACACCTCTGAACCTCAGATTCCCCATCTCTGTAGCTGGGTGTGTAATGTCTCTCATGACGCATTAAGATCATTAGAAATCAACATGTCAAGTATCTTGTATAGTGGAAGCCATATAACCTGTGCCCAATCCATGGTGCTCAATAGCAGTAGGTATCATTTATTTTCAGTTAATCCTATGACCATCAACTTATCATGAATCCATAAGTATGAATCTAGAGTAATTTCTTTTTTCTTTTCACAATTCATATTATTGGTTTTCTGACAATTATGAGGACTGAGCTGCTCCTAATTTGTCATACACTCTTGCTCAGTGCTCAAAGGAGTTAAGCAATGTTCACATCCCATGCTCCACAGAGTTACTGGATGGAGAGAGAAAAACTTTTCAAAGACAATGGCTAATTATACAACAAATATCATAATTTAGTTTTAGATTTTAAAATCCATAGTAATTGCATTATCTTATTTATATATGTATTCAGACATTCAGTAAATATTGAACAATAGCCAGGCAGGTCAAAAGAGGGCCCAAAAGAGCTTGTAACCAAGGCGGGGGAGAGAAAAAAATGGTAAAATAGTAAAATGAGCTACCATGATAAATGGCAATAAGGCTCTAGGAAAAGTAGAATGGAGAAATGTGAAGAATTAAGCTAGCCGGGCAGGGTGAGAGGAATGAAAAGGGGACCTGGGGAAGGTGATACTTCAATCAGGAATTAAAAGATGAGGTATCACTCCCTAGACAAGGAGGAGACATTGCAGGCTTTGAGGTGCACCTGACCAGGCATAGCACAGAGGGAGCAGCATGCAGTTGGGTTTCAGAAGAGAGTTGTGCTCATGATGAGAAAAGTCCAGTAGCAGCTAAAGAGGATATCAATATCAGAATAGCATGGGTTTTAGGTGCAAAATAGAGATTACAAAAATTTGTCCTAAAGGCAGGATTTAAAATCTGCCTAAAAACCTGGCTTCAGTTAAAGGACTTCACTTCCCTTAGAGGTAAAGTTTAGGCTAATTCTGCAAGTTCAGTGGTGTCTCAGAAATTACTAACATTCAAATTCCTAACCAACACATGTAAACTGTGTTTTATGCAGTCTCCTGTGAACCCTCCTTCCTCTCCTATAGATTGGTTGAAGCTTTGTGACCTTATTTTCTCACCAAAACACTTCCCTGACCTAATAGTGTTGGTTCATTTTTGGAATGAATAAAATATTGACTATATTGACTTGTTTCCTTCTCCATTAAACTCCTTTGAATGCCTCTAAATTACAACCTTCTATACAATTGACCTGAGCATCAAAGCATGGATTTTTGTTTCTGCATAGAATTATTTAGACAATCCAATGTCCGAGTCCCCCAGGCCAACACAAATTCAGTTTCCAAAAGAAACAGAGAATGACTGACTGAGCGTCAGAGCTGCCCCTTTGGTAAGAAAAGATGAAATCCATTCTGAAATCCTGATTATTAGGTCTATGCCAACCTACAAAAATGTCAAAGGGTTTATATAACCTCCACAGTTTTTTCAGTTTTGCTTAAAACTTTCAAGTTGCAAAAATTACATTTATTTTCAAAAGGTAAAATCTTACTTACCTTGGATGTGGAACTACTGAGTTACTAAGTCTTCAAGATGAGAGAACTGCCAGAGTCTTCAGCTCTTCCTCTGGGAGCTACTCAGTCTCCTTTGGAAACATTTCCCCAGCTCAATTATACTAGCAAATTGTAATGATGCGGAGTTAGGCTTTGCAGCCAGATACCTGCCGGAGATGGGGAAATTTGCTGTAATATTTCATGATGCTGGAGGGGTCTTCTGTTTTGCCCCCATCTGCTTCTCACAGAGCTGCCTTTGTTGGAAAGTGTCTCCACTGTCCTTTGCTTTTTTGCCAGCCACAGCTCTGAAGAGGAAGCAGTTTTCCCCTAGAGCGATCACTCCACCTTCTCAGAAAGGAGTAGGTGAAAATTCAACCGTCAAGCATCTTGAGAAAAGCTCTACCTTCTACTCAGAGATTTTCAAGAGCTCATTGAAATTTTCTGGATGCTCATTGAACAGAACTATCCATATGTGTCAGAGTAGTGTGATTTTAAAACCTTCAGAAAGTTATTTGACCTTGCAAAAGCTCTTGCATCTCACCGCTAAAATTAGAAAATTATGACTAACACACAATATTGTTTTTCCGTGGCGGTTGGTAATTGTTATCATCGAAATGTTTATTATTTGTATCATTAATGTTGATATAATAAATATCTTCCACTGGACAATATCCAACATTTCATACATGAGTTGGTCCATGTTTTGACTGTAAGAGTTTGAAGTTTTTTAAAAGTCAGTACCTCCAGAAGGGGTTTGCATTGGTGTAACAGTTTCCCAGGCTTGCTGCCAGCTGAGATAAGGCTCTGTGGGCTTGGGGGGAGTGTATTATTAATATATAACCACCATGGCAGCAAATGGGGCAGAGGATTCTTAACACCACTTTATAACTTAGAGGTTTTGTTACCTAGGTCACTGAATTTACCTTCCTGACTTCAGCAGGCCTCCTGTGAAATCTGAGTCATATAAGACATTATAAGCCTAAAGGTTGAGGTCATTTCTTCCCTTAGTGGTACAATAGTTGACATAAAACATGCTCTTACATGGCAGCTGCCATTATGCTCAATAGTGGTAGACATCATTAGTTTTTAAAATTAATTCTTTGAACATCAATGCATTAGTGAATATATGAAAATGTATGAAGATAGAATTTCCCTACTTTTCCTCATGATTCAAATGATCCATTTTCTTACAGTTTTGAGGAATAATTATCAGCTGCTAAGTTGGAATGAAAAGTTAGGCTGGTATAGGAGAGATTCCAATAATAATTATGATGTTAATAATCTAATGATAGCAATAATAATAATAAGTACCATTCATTAAAGCTTGTTGTTTGGTCCAGATTATGTGGATTTAAGGAATTTAAACTAGTCTAGGCAAGAGAGAAAAGGGCAGAGGACAAGGAGGAAGAGGGAGAGGGAGAGAGATTTATCAGATTGACAAAGGGTATTTCATGGAACTCAAAAGCAGAAAGTAGAACTGAACATCAGTAGACATTAAGATCCAAAATTGGAAAACTCTCAGGAATGAAGATTGATATTTCTGGACCCATGTTGTTTTTGTTTTTTCTACATCTCTGAGGTCATCACTGAGAAATAATTTCTCCAGATGGTTCTACAACTCCCCCTTGCTCAAACACGGAGAGAGACAACTGGTGTCACTGATTTCCAAATCCAGATGTCCCAATAAGCAAAGCAACTTGGCTGATCTTGTGATGGCCATCAGGGAAGGGGCAGCAGTTATTAATACAAAAAAGGCTACAGAGGCTTTTGCTTATGAATTGGGCGGTGGAGGCGCAATCACAGTCTTGAGTTAATTTGTCCCAGGTCAATTAACTAATGAGAGGCAGAATAAACCCAGGTCTGTCTAGCACCCAAGTTCCTACTATTTCCTTGAGCTTTGTTGCTCTGCAGTTAAAGTGATCTAACACAGTGCTCTCGGTGACTCAGGGCTGCCGTTAGGGGGACACAGTGATGAGTGACTCATGTGAAGCAAAGATCTTACCTGAGAACCACATGAAGGGACAGCAATGAAATAAGAAGGCCTTTGGGAGAAATAGCAATTCTTTGCCTCTCCCGTGAGGTGGCTTCAGACAAGCCCTAAAGGTCAGTCAGTGTTTCTCAAATATTAATACACACGTGAATCACCTGAGGTCTTGTCAAAAGGCAGATCCTGCTTCAGTTCTCCTGGGATGAGGCCTGAGAGTTTGCATTATTAACAAACTCACAGGTGACACTGATACTGCAAATCCTGTCCAGGACTGTATTATGTGGATGAGGTTTTAGGAAAAAGTACTAGGGAAATTGAAGCAGCAAGAATTCTCATGGTTTCCTGGACCTTCCCCACGGCTGCACAGATGGAGGTTACTTGGTGGCTCACGCCTCCACATTTGCCTCTCCACCCAGTCCTGTGACAAGATGAACTACAACTTCAGTAGTTTGGTGGAGCAGCTAAGTAAAAAAGCATGTGCCAGTTAAAAAATTGTTGGCAAATAATCCATGGGTACTGCCAGAAGACAATTTATTTGGAATTTGTCTTGTTAAGATACACAGGATCTTATATGTCAGAAATTTCTTTTTTTTTTCTTAACTCAACTTTGGAAAAACTTACTAGTATGCATAGTGGGAATTTTTATACATCTTGCTGATTAAATATATATACATGTATGTGTGTATACATATACAATATATATATACACACACACATATATAGTACTCAGTAATCATTATTTGACATTATTTCTGATGTGTGTGAGTTTCTTAAGTGTTCCCCTGCCCAGCTTGGACAGGAGCTCAGGGTCTAATTACCACGACCACATTTGTTGAGTGCTTAAAATATGTTGGATACCATGTAAAATAAATTACATGTGTTATCTCATTTTATCCTGACAAGAACCTAAACGCTAGGTGTTAATTTGACTTCCATTGTTTGCAAAGATGAAACTGAGGCTAAAACATATGAGGTGGCGAAGCGCTGCCCAGTACTATCTAACACTGATTCCACTCTTTCATCAAACATTTGAACTCTGCCCTGATTCCCCCAGCAACACCCTTGTTCCTTTGACTTCCTGTTGTTGGTGCGTTCCAGGACCCACCCTTAACTCATCCTCAGCCCAGACTTTCTCCTCTTCTGCCCCTTCATAGCAAGGTTAAAAATGATGCAAAGCCATTCTGGCCACACCCAGTACCACTTCTACTGTTATCGTCCTTTGGATTCTTTCATTAGCGTCCTGCCATTCCCAGGATCTTCAGTGGTAGCTCCCGATATTTTCTACACAGCCCAATCCCAAATCCCAGGTGTGCCTCCATCCCTCTTAGCAGATGACTTCCTATTTAATGAAAAGATGGAGACAAAGTTTCCTAATGTCACTTACATATACTTCAAACCGAAATATCAGAAAACTAAAATGGTTGTGATTTAAACAATGAGGAGTATAAATCTCTCCCCAAATATGAAATTGAAGATTAGCAGTCCCAGAGATACTGCACTGCCTCAATGTTATTGTTAGATGCAGATTTCTCTTCCTCTTTCATCCGTAGCATTTAGCTTGGATCCTTAGGCTTCCACCGCATGGTTATAGGATAGTTCTCTTATTCCAAGCATCATGACTTTATGCTACCAATTTCAAGGAAGGAAATTTATATATCATGAAGCAAAATACTTCCCAGGAGTAATCTCAGAGGAAAACTTAATATATATTTTGTCCAAATTTGATCATTTGCCCACCTCCAAACCAATCTCCAACAGAGGAGAATGGGGTAGCCGTGCTGAGCTTAAATCAATCATAGTTCATCCTCTGGGATTTGGGGAGGGACCAGCCTTCCCTTAGAACCATCAACAAAATGTCTAAACTTGGGCTCTTCTCCTGGTGTTATATGACTTCTGGGTGGGAAACCTAGGGTGTCTAACTTTTTTCCCTCATTGCTGCTTCTCTCTTTCCCCTGCTGCTTCCTCCCAGCCTCAAAGGCACCATGTGGAGCCACTGTCCTCTTCAGCATTCTGGTCTCTTCCTTCTATCACCAGATTCCCTACCTCAGCAGCCCTCCGGGTCCCACTTCTGCTCTTTTTCTCTTTGCCTCAGCAATGATCACTTCTCCAGTTTTCAGCTTCTCTTTCATCTTTTCCTTCAAATATACTCCAGTCTTCCCTACAAAGAATTAATCACAGCAAAAGCAAAACAAAACAAAAATAGCTTTCCCTTAGTCTTTGATATCTACCAGCTGCTATCTTAGCTCTTTCATTTCACAAACATCACCCAAAAAGTAATCAATACTCTGTACTTTCATTTTCTCACTGCTGACTCATATATTTCTGTAGAGTCTGGCTTCTGTCTCACCCGTGGGTGGGGGGAGCAACAGCATCAAACTCTGATCCAATCTAAAGGTCTTTCTCTCAGGGTCTATTGTATTCTGGGAGCTTTCTCCTTCCTTGGTCCCTATAGCTCTTCAAAATTCTGCGTCTGTCCAGCCCCAGCCTGCCCACCTCAGCCACTTCTCTCACTCCTCCAGCTCTGTCTCATTCATTGGATTTTCTTCCACTAGATTATAAGCAACTTGAGAAAAGGGAACAGGTCTGGTGGAGAAGAAAGAAGAATCAAGGGTATAGCTCAGGTTTCTGCTTTCTCAGGGATCATAAGGTAAGGTGCAAAGAAAGACAAATAGGTTGAGTTTGGGGAGAAACTGAGGTTTTAGGTGTCTCAGGGATATTCAGGTAGAGACGGCTAATAACCAGTTGAATGCATGGGTCAAGAGAGATATCTGGTCTCCATCTATCAATTTGGGAATCATCAGCAAAGAGATGATAATCAATGCCATGGGAGCAAATGGAATAATTGAAGGAAAGAGCACAGAGTGAGAAGACAAGAGAGCTCAGGCCAAAGCCCCAAAGAGCAAAAACATCAAGAGTTAGACAAAGAAGAGATTGGAAAATAAAATGGAATTACCTAGGAAGTCGGGAAAAAACAAGGAGAGTGTGGTGTCATGGTTTAAGAAGGAGGAAGTGGTCACCAGTGCCAAATGCTATCAAGAAGCCAAGGAGTATAACCTCCAAAAAGATCCTATTGGATTTAGTGACATAGGCCACTGCGGACCTTGATGAGAGAGCAGTTTCAAGCAAGTAGTGGAAGCAGATTGGCGTAGGTGGAAAGATAAGTGGGAGGTGGGAAAATGGAGATAGTTGAGTGTAGGCTACTCTTTTGATAAGTTCATAGAAAAGGGAAGAGAGGGAAGTGGTTAGGGAGGGAGAATTCCTGGTAATTGTTTATTTGTTTTTAGATGGAAGAGACCTGAGTATGTTTAGATGCAGATGACAAGGAGCAAGGATGGATTCCTAGACTTAGTGGCAAGAAGTCAAGAGCTTCCCCTTCAGTGGCTTCTGTTTACTCTGTGAAGTAGAGGCAGGGTTATCTGCAGGTTAGGGGAGAGATGGAGAAGGTGGGGGTTTGAGGGGAGGAGAGAAGGCTTGAAACGGCTTATGTGGAGAAGAGGAGAGTGAGCTGACTAGTAGGATTGTGGGTCGGCATCGAGAGTCTGGTAGAAGTTGAAAATGCTGGCTTCATAGTAGCACAAACTTGTGAGCTTGCATAGTTTTCTCTAGCAGTGCTTAGCTGCCTGGATGTAGGCATGGAAAAAGTGGGCAGTCGGACTGATCCAAGGTTGGGATGTTGCCAGGCAGGTGCAACAAACCTGGAAACTGAGGCTATTGGTAAGAGAGTGATGAAGTAGAAGACCATGAGGTCTGGTCTGAGCAGAGTGAGGAGTATAAGAGACTGATCCTCTATGAGACAAGCCCTAGGAAAACTCTGGAACATGTGGAGAGGCTTCTGGAAAAGAAAGTGAAGGACGAGGGGAGGGAGGAAGACCTGAGATAGGCTGGAAGGGCAGGTTTGGGAGGTTGAGCCCAGAGACAACTATATGGGACCAAATAGGGGTGGGAAAGGCAGGCTGAGGGGGAATTTTTAAGTAGCAGAAGGCTGGGATCGTGTCTTATTCTTCATTATTACTTGCGTGACGTGTGGTGCAGAATTTTAGCTCGATCCCTCATCTGTTGGAAAATTTCTTTACTGGTCTCCTTGACTCCTCTCCTCCCTCTCTAAAACATCCTGTTACCAGAATTATAATCCTAAAAGTACAGATATAGTCACATTGGTTCCTTATTTAAAGACACAAATTCCTTAGTACAGATTCAAGTTCTTTCACAAAACAACCCAAACTCACTTTCCAACTTGAAGTCCTTCTATTCTGTCTCCCTTATACACTCACACTCACATACTACTGGTATCAGAAACACCTGGGAACACTTGCTTAAAATGAAATTCCTAGGTCACACCCAAGACTACCTTAATCAGAATCATCTGGATTCTCCTGGGCTGCATATGTATATTTTTAACACGCATCTAAGGCAACCCTAAAATGCACACTGAAGGTCTGATCTGATAGCCTTATATCACACTTAATAAGTAAACCTGATAAGTAAACCCCTATTTTTTCACATTCTAAGCATTTATTATATCCAATTATGTATTGTTTCCTCTATGGAAATGGGACAAGGACATCTCTAGGGTAGAGTTGAGAACTGGACCAAGTATCACTAGACCAGACAGGCTTATAGAAAAGAGTTTCCCTAGTAACAACTTAACTCACCTGAAGGAGAGTTAGCATCCTTGCTTTGACTATCTCTAGTTGCCTTGGTGGCATCACTGGTGATGCCAGCCACAGGTGGACACTTGGTGTACATCCAAATGTGTTGAGTTCATTTCCTTTACCCACATTATATGTGTCGGCCATCTTTATGGATGCTGCGGTCCCAGCACTCTGATTTATTTCCCAAATACCTGAAAGCACCAAATGCTATGAAATTTAACAAGCACACAGCTGCATTTAAGGAAAGCATGCCAAGGTTCTAGTTAAAATTTGATTTGAAAGTTTTATAAAAGTTTACAAAAGGCAAATCCAGAAGCTTTGTTTAAAAAAATTATTTATCATCTCATATACTTAAAAAATTTGCTATTTCTATGACAAGAAGCAATCTATCTTATTTATTCTTGTTGGGGGTGAATTCTCCACATTCACCCCTACCCCAGTTTGAATTCTTTCCATTCATCTTGGTAACCTATTTATGAAATAAAATATTATGAGATTATGACACAATATCTATACCCATATAATGAATGAAACTGAGTGATACATTGTAAACAGCATCAGGGTTAGCTAGGAAGATGGTCAAAATTCCAGATGTGGCTATAGTCATCTTTTCATACAGACATAGTTTTATTCTTAGTCTCTCTCTCTCTCTCTCTCTCTCTCTCTCTCTCTCTGGCTCTTTCTCCCTCTCACTCTCTCTTGTCCTCTCCTGCCCCTAACTTTTCCATTAATCCCCCTTCCCTCTCTCTTTTTCCATTGACTCAGACAAATAAATCCACTAAAACACATTGCCTTTCATATTGTCTCTGATCTGAGGTCATAGAGAAAAGACTCAAAATGAAAATAGAAATCAAATCAGATCCATAAATGGATGCCAGAGAGGACGATAAAATACAGGACAAAAAGACTGGTCCAAGCATCTCATTTTCTCCACAAAATGACTTCAGCCTGAACAATGGTTCACTTTTGCAGTCTTTGCTCTCCAGTGACAACACAATGGGGAAAATAGTTTCAAGTGATGACCTGTCTCTGCTGAGCTCTAGAGAAAAGCAGACTAGCCCCAGTTGCCAAGTTGTTGCAGTTGGTCATAGACATCAGCGTGCTCGCCTTGGCCTGAGCGAGTCATGCCAAGTTCACACAGGTTCATGTCCAAGGAAGCACTGCTGAAGAAATCAGGTTTCTCTGACTTTGCTTCTGAGTACCTGTCCTACCAGCACACCTGTCAGCACTACAGCAGGAAGGGGCCTCTGCATGTCTCAATTAGGGGTCAGAGCTGAGTTTCAACCTGCTGTAGAATAGGAGGGTAAGAACAAACAGTGGACACACAGGTGGACTCCTGAGATGAGCTGCAGCTGCATGCCACCTGGGAGCAAGCCAAACTTTGAAAGGTTTCATGCGTTTAGATGTCTGCCGAAAAAAACTTATATGAAATTGCAAGAGGGTAAGTTTATTACTTAAAACATTCCTGATAATAGGAAAGCAGGATACTGTACCCTATAAATTGAAATTCCTCCTGATAATGCAATTGATGGCCAGGGAAGGTAGAAAATATATACCAGGTCATTGAGAATTTAATAACTTATTCCAAGAGTGAAGAGATAGGGAGAGACTGACGTCTATATCTAAGCAGAGAAGCTCCAGAATGGAAGTTCCTCCAGGGCTAAACTTGCACTTTATAGTTTGTACTATGGCCTGTCAGAGCATGAAGGGATTTAAGGAGTTCAAACAACAACAACAAAAACATTCCCCAAAGCCTCCACGTGTTCCCCTATCCTTACCCTAATTCCCTCTAACCCCACCCACCATTCACAGGCTGAATGGCACAAGGTTACATATGTGATTTCCAGTTCTTACATTTCTTCTTCTTAAAAAAGTCACCTGTTCTCAGTCTATTAGCGTGGTTCCCAATTCCCCGTGATTTCCAGAGAGTATATTATTACTAGCACTGGAGATATTAGGCAACTAAGTAAGTGCATATGAGTTTGCCACCTGTGAAGGCCTTTAATAGCTGTACTAGAGACACAAGTTGATTTAGCTCAAGGTGTGCTGAGACTAGCAGGCGTGGAATAACAGCTGTGTCTTCACTCCATCACTGGACTGGACTCTGAAAATACAAAGAACAACATCCCTTGACCCTAAAGAGCACATCAATTTTTCTGAGAGTAACAGACAAGTTAAGTAAACAGTTATGGTAGATCAATTATTGACAGCTGATTAAAAAATCTAAGCCAAATAGAGCTTCCAGAAAAAGTTGTGCATGCAGAGGTGGAGATGGGGTTGAGTAGCTCCAAATGGTGATTCTCTCTTAATTAGTTCACTTTAAGTAATTGATTAGGACCTGATAGAACCTAGAGTATAGTGGACCTTTAATCAATAATGGGAAAATCCTCAATCCATCCAGCATATATAACTGCTACTCCTTCAACAAACAGCAAGAGTGGGTTTCTCAAGACACTTATAAGAGGAGCACTTAGGCTTTGGCACCCCCATCTAATTATATTAACCAAACTAGCATACAGTGTGCCAAGTCAGACAACTCTTGACAGTTACTAATAAAATGTAAATTACTGCTTCTAAATAAATAAATGCAAATAATTATGTTCTTTTAAAGCACAAAGATTAATGAATGTACTGATCATTCTCTTCAAAGAGCTACATATCATGGCCTCTAACTAAACATAGCAGAGATTTCATCTAGGCAGCCACTGACATGAATGTCATTGCTAGGTTGTGATTTCTGATGTGTCCTTTGTCATTTCTGCATTATGAGAACAGAAGAGCTGTCTCAAATAGTGGATCTGTTTGTTGCCTTCATGGTATCATAAAGTGACTTCATTCATACGTTTGATCTGATCCCCAGAACTTCACATTGCCACGCATCCAGTTGCATGTTGTGCTCTTCTATAGTGATAACATAAAATGGGTATGAAGTCAGCTGTCAACATCAAAACGTTGGCCATTAGTTGTGCAGCAGGTTGTTTGTTCACATGTTGAACAGTTTTTCCAAAAGAAAGGAAAAAGGGAGATTAGCCCTAAAGACATTCAGTCTCTCCATACTTCCAGAGTCTACAATCTAGCCTTTCATGAAGCCAGATCAAGCCAAATACCTGATGTAAATTCTAAGGTTCTCAAAAAATTGCCTTAACTGAATTGCATTTTGGCATGTTGTCATCAGTTCCATGTATTGTAGGCAGGCCAGTGAGGACATCGTTATCTTCTACAGCGTCCTCTTTACAACTATCCTGAGAGTAATTTCTGTCTGGTTTTAGTACCAAGAATGGTTGCGCTACTCCCATGCAATGGTCTGTTTGTGCTTTTATCTCACGAATATTGGACAATGAGGAACTGACCACATTTTCCATCAGATAAAGATGTGTTTTCCTCACTGCTTTATGAAAAAGTATTCCCAAGTGTACTGAATCTTTCTAAAAGATTGTGCTTTCATTTCATTATAACTTTTTTTAAAAAAAGATATAAGGATATTCTAGGACAAGGATCAGAAACTTTTCCTATAAAAGGGCCAGAACTAAGCATTTTAGACTTTGTGAGCCACACAGGTCTCTGTTGCATATTTTTTTTCAACATTTAAAATTGTAAAAACCACTCTTAACTCATGGGTCTTCCAAAAATAGAGGTACACTGGACTTGACCCACAGGCTGCAATTTGCCAGTCCCTGTGGTAGGATCACTGGATGACCTCTTTTTTTTTTTCACAGTCTACCAATTTATTTTTAAATTTTTCTCTGAAAAATTATTTCTGACTAGGTAAGTTAATTACATAAGTAAATACAGTCAGCTCTCTGTAAGAGTGGCTTCTGCATTAGCAGATTCAACCAACTGCAGATCTAAAATATTCAGAAAAATTACAATAAAAGATAATACAAACAAAAAATGAAGCATAACCTCCCACTAGCATTTACATTGTACTAGGTATTATAATTAACCTAGAGATGATTTAAAGTACACGGGAAAGCATGCACAGGTTAAATGCAAATACCATGCTATTTTATATAAGAGGCTTGATGAGCATCTGTGGATTTTGGTATCTGCCAGGGTTCCAGAACTAACTTTCCACAGACAGGAAGGGACACCTGGATAAACACTTCCCAGTGCCATTTTCACTTAAAAACATATTTTAAAAACAATTTTGTGATTTCTACAGTCAAAATATCATGACAATCTCTTTTATAAGGTGGATGACCTCTTATTTCTGAAAACTGCCGTGTGATCACAGGGTCTTCGCACTGGTCTTTGTAGGAATGTTCATGTTGGTGTCAAGTTGTTCTGGCCAATGTCATAAAGGCAACTCTACAAATGAAGGTTTCACAGTTGTTCAAAAAGTGATGAGAGAATTAACTCAGTACACAGCCCACAGTGATGGTAGAACTATGAAAACTCAGAAGGATGTGGGTTTGTTCCATATGGGGTGGAATTCTCTTCCACATTTGATTGTGAATGAAGTCTGTTACATATTCATATTGTAAGGGGCAATTTTCTCCCAGCAAAATGGCAGTATGTATCATATTGAATGAATGTTATTAGTTGGATATCAATTGGCTCTGTAATTATATGTTTAGTTTGCTAGTTTGATTTGGTCTTATACCTGCGCAAGAGCATTACAGACTCCATAACTGTGCCCCTTGGTTCAAACCCTAATTCTGCTACTTACTACCTAGATGTTCGCATGTAAGTTACCTAAGATTAACTAATTATATATATATATGTGTGTGTGTGTTGTGTGTGTGTATAAATATATATATATATACTTCTTAGAAAAGATCATGCAACTTTCACCATATACCTTGTTCATTTATACTTACTTGAGTAAGGAATAATACAAATATTTGAAAACACATAGAAAGGAATCAAGATAAAACTGTACCTTTAAAAAGCTTCCGTACATCTCTCAAAGTTAAGAAAAACTGGAATAGTTGTTAAGATATGTATTTTATCTTCATACCTCAGTTCTTATTTATTTCAAGCCTTGATTTTGTTCTTTTAGAAGAATTCTTTACCCCATATCACCCGTTTCCCCATTACACACATCCAAGTACCCTATGAAAAATGTGTTTTAAGTTTTAAACTTATTTTTAGGTAGCAAACATAAAACATGGTCACGGCAACAAATCAAGTCCCACCTCCAGAGTTTATGATGCATTAGTCTGGGGTGAGGCTGCAAATGTGCATTTCTCACAAGTCCACGGACTTATGTACACTGCTGGTGCAGACACAATGCTTTGAGAACCACTGGGTGAGAGCAATGGTGGTAAAGATAGAAAAAAACAAAAACAGGTTTGAGTGCCAAGTGAGTGAGAAAGAAGGGGATGAACAGAGCAGAAGGATCCAGAGCCAAGTCCTCGGTCCTCACATCTGACTCTGTGACACACAGTCACTGAGGGAGGGAAGGTAAGAGAAGGAATATTTGCCATATATTAAAACTGATAAGGCAGATAATTGTTTTTATAGGTAAGACAAGGTGTCGGACTAATAATAAAGCTAAAGAAGTCAGTATAAGAGACAGAAGCCACACAGACGAATGAGAGGGAAAATGTGAAAATGAGAAGAAATGAAGGCTCAGAATGGAAGTAAAGTTAACACTAACAGATATTTTGAATAAAATAATTCTAATAATTCTTCAAAACTATACTCACAAAGGACAATATATGGTGTCCGTTCTCTGCTTAAAATAGAGATGTGGGATCTAATACAGAAACAAAATCAAATTAGTTAATTATTTACTGAAGTGCCACATAGAACTTATAAATAATTTTCTTTTTTAATTTCAGAATATTATGGGAGTACAAACATTTTGGTTACATATAATGCTTTGCCTCACTCACCCAAGCCAGGGCTACAAGTGTGCCCTTCCCCCATACAGTGGGCTCCACATCCACTAGTTATGAGTTTACCCCCCCCACCCTTCCCCACCTCACCGGCACCCAATGAATATTACTACCATACGAGCACCTAAGTGTTGATCAGTTAGTACCAATTTTATGATGAGCACATGTGGTGCTTGTTTTTCCATTCTTGAGATACCTCACTTCAAAGGATGGGTTCAAGCTCTAACCAGGATAATGTAAGAGGTGCTAGTTCACCATTGTTTCTTATAGTTGAGTAGTACTCCATGGTATACACATACCACATTTTATTAATCCACTCATGGATTGACAGGCACTTGGGTTGTTTCCTCATCTTTGCAATTGTGGACTGTGCTGCCATAAACATTCAAGTGCAGATGACTTTTTTTTTTTTTTTTTTTTTTTGAGATAGTCTTGCTCTGTCGCCTGGGCTAGAATGCAGTGCTAGATTTTGTGATTATTGTTTTCTTCATTTTTTTATAGTTTTGAAACATATATATACATCCTAAATAGTATATGGTTAGTTTTGTATATTTTTAACTCCATGAAAATTGAATCATTCTTATGTGATTTGCACTTTTTTGCTTAATGTTATATTTATAATATTGATCCATATGTATCATTGCTATGGACTAAATTATGTCCCTCCCCAAATTCATATGTTGAAGTCCTAAATACCAGGGGCCTCAGAATTTGACCTTATTTGGAAATAGGGCCATTGCAGATGTAATTGGTTACAACGAGGTTATACTAGAGTACCATAGGCCTCTAATCCAACATGACCAGAACCCTTATAAAAATGGAAAATTTGGACACAGAGACAGACACACAGGGAGAACTCCATGTGAAGAGATGCAGGCGAAAGGAATGCCTGAAGCTACCAGAAGCTAAGAGAGAAGCCGGGAATAGGTTTCTCCCTAGAGTCTTCAGAGGGAACATGGCCCTGCCAACATCTTGATTTTGGAATTCTGGCTTGAAAAATTTTGAGACTATAGATTTCTGTTATTCTAAGCTACACGGTTTATAGCACTTTGTTGTGGCAGCTCCCAGGAAACAAATGAAAGAAACAAACTGTTACAAAAAGTAAAGGCAAAATTAGAAGACCTGTAAGAAAAGAAAGCTATTACTGACCACATGGTAAGGAGCACTGAGGACTTCAAAAAGAAAAGTGAACAAAATAAAATGATAATAAAAGAACTTGTTTTTAGAAAGATATTAGAGGGAGAAAATGATAAAAATGTAGGACAGGCAAAGAATACATTAAAGCAAGCCCCAGAAAGGAAGAGAGAAATAATGGAACATAATTAGTATGTAAAGATGCAATTCAGGAAAACAGTCTTGAGATAGCAGATGATGTAAATCTATCTACTGAAAGAGCATACCATGCCTCAGGAAAAATTGATTCACAGAGTCAACATTAAAACATATGCTAGTCTATTTACATGACTTCAAGAAAAAAAAATAATCTTTTGAGCAGCCAGCCAACCTTAAAAAAGCATTATTGAATCAGGAAAGGAGGAAAAACACAAATCCATTCAGCCCAAATGTTTTGTACAACTCTAAGGAAAGAAATGTTTAAGCGATAGGAAGATTTTAACCAAGTAAGAAGAATCAAAGACAGGTTTATAGGGTTTGTCTATGCATTACAAGGGTCTGTTTGTGGTCTCATCAAAAGTTAGCAAAAATGACATTTATTGGTAAAGAAATTGGAGGAAAAATTTCTCCAGTAAGCCAGATGTTTCATAAATCAATTCTTCTATGTTTAATGTTGCAGAAAGTTTCAAATAATTTTTCATAAATAAGGGCAAATATTGCTATGTTCACAAACCCAATCCCGACCATAAATCCCATATAGGAAAAGGAAAGAAAAAAAATTATTGCTGAGGAGATGACAGATGATGTGTTTGAACAGTTACCAAACTGGGCAAAACTAGGCTAATGGAAGGAGAGTATCAAAAGAAAGAGGGAACTTTAATATGAGGAGGCACAGATGGTATTTTCTGCCCAGTACTTTCCTGGTCTCTGAGAACTGCCTGTCGCCCATCATTCCCCATCCTCGTAGCTCCAGCAGGAGCTCCATGGTTCTTACCTGAACCACCTCTACTCATTTCCCAGAAGCATGTGGGTTACAGACCCAAACCAGACCAATCAGAGCCCTTCTTGGGAAATTTTGGAGTCAGGATCTAGAATCTGTTCTTGCTATTGGTAGAAACTGTCAATTTATGATCTCTGGAACTGTGTCAGCCATCTTTCCACCACATGGGTGAAGCCAGTCTGGAATGAGAGAGAATGAAGCCTAATATCAGAGAAAGGTACAGATGAGGTTCTCCCATTCTAGATGACTTTCACAGTTTTTGATCTAGTTGTTCCTGACACCCAGCCATAAACCTGCCCTTTTTGTAATTGCTTTATTTCATAATCCGTAAACCAATAAACTCCCCCTTTTCCTAAGCTATACTAAGGTAAGTTCCTGACACCAATGAGTTCTGATTAGTGCATTCCAAGTAGAGAGAGAGATGATAACAAAAGGTGCCTTCTTGAGGGAAAGAAGTGTTTGATAAACAGTGTGGAAAGGGCTACTAGAGAAGCAGACGATTTGGAGAAAGAGGAGATAAATGAAGATAACAAGATATTAGGTAAAGATACCCCAAGATCATAAATGTATGTGTTGATTTTAGAAGGAAAAGGACAATATTACACATATTTTTATTGCATGTGTGTGTGTATGTGTGTATGCGTGTGTGCGTGTGTGTGTGTATGCGTGTGTGTGTGTATGCATGTGTGTGTGTGTAGGAGCTTCTAGTTGGCCATCTTGCTGATGTCACTCCAAGGAAATTTCAACAAGCCTGTGAGACAACCAAAATAATTAGATGGAAACACTGTCCTTTACTTCCCTCATCTTCAGATATGGGCAACAACTACAGCTTTTCCACAAGTCCTACCAAGCTTTCTAAATGAGTCACAGTACTACATATTGATTTGTATTAAGTTTTCCCATCTTTCAAAATGTCTCCATGATCTGTATTTGATAATGTTTAGAGAGAGTGAATGGCATTATATTCTAGTATTCTGATGACATAATCTTTAGGATAGAGGTCATAAAATTGAGTTACTTATTAAAAACTCCTGATAAATATTAGAGCCAGGCACATACTAGGCCCTTAATGAATGCATTCAGAAATGAATGGAGAAAGGAACCAATGAATTAATGAAATAATAAACAAAACACTTTGGGTAGGAGCCAAGTCATATGTATTAGTTCTCTCTTCCTACACCACAAATTATCACCAATTCAGGGGCTAAGAACGACATCCATTTACTAATTGGCAGTTGTGGAGGTCAAGTCCAGCAGGGCATGGCTGGGTTCTTTGCCAAGGGAATCACAAAGCCAAAATCTAGGTAAAGGCAAGGCTGATTTCTTTTCTGGAGACTATAAGGGAAAATCTACTTCTGACATTATTCTTCTTGGCAGATTTTAGTTCCCTGTGATTGTATTATTGAGTTTCCTATTTCCCTGTTGACTTACAGCCAGGGAATGCTCTTAGATCCTGGAACACTGCACACATTCCTTGCCACCCTGCCCCTCCATCCTTAAACCAGAAATGGTGATTCAGATTCTTCACCTGCTTCCCATTTCTGACTTTGTCTTCTGCCATCAGTTAGAGAAAATGTTCTACTTCTAAAGGTCTCATGTGATTGGGTCAGGCCCATCCAAATAAACTCTTAAGGTCAACTGTACCATGTAACATTTCTTAATCACAGAGTAAAGTTTATCAAATTCACATTCCCAGGGATTATGCAGGGCATATACATCTGGTGATGGGAAATCTTGGGGACTATCCTGTCATCCTTTTTCTAGCACACCATGGAAGACCCTGTTGCAGTGTGGACTTCAGGGTGTGACATTATACTGCTCTCTCTGAAGTCACAATTTGATATTCTTGGGCCTACCTGATTAGTATGTTGAAAGACCCTAGAGTTCAAAACCAATGGATTAGTTTTTTTCTCCTTTGTGATTTTAAAATAAATTTTCTGACTTTGCATCTGTGTACTTATGAAAAAGCTTCTATAACAGCTGGAAAAATCCTATTACCTACCTCCACTAAATGAGTAGAATACAAATGTAGAAAAAAAAACAGTAAATATCCCCTTAGACAAATTTGGTGACACTTGAGACCTTTCTAGCTTGTAGCACTGAAATTGAATTTTTATATTCATTGTAAAAGTTGGCAAAGGGAAATATTATTGCACAGCCTTTCTTCATATGTTCTATATTTGAACAATAGAGATCATTTCAAGACTTACTCCAGAGAAATGGAAAATATAGAACTGTTATTTATTTTAGAATTTTGCATTTGCACAAAGCACTGGGTTCTTTGAACACAGATATTATTATAATAACTGTGTATTGAAAAAGTTTAGTATTCAGGTAATCAACTTATGATATAATCTGGATTATGTCCATCTATCACTATTCATTGTATTTGTTTCATTATATTCATTAAAACCATTTTCATTTGGGGCCCAAAACTTTTGAAGTTTTTATTTCTTAATTATTTCCATCTTTTTTGCTTACTGTGCAACTTGAAGTCTTCAACACAGAAGTATTTATTTTAGTTCAAGGAAGTGGTAAAAGAAAGCAATAAAAATGCTTTGTCTGCTTTTAAAGACAGATATAGATGATAAGTTTTACATGGAGTTATCATTAGACAAGGTGAAAAGTTAGGCAGGGTCAGCCTCATATGTGTTCCCTTGGCACCCAATATTCAGCCCAACAGGCCAACGCATCACACATACTACTTCATTAAATCACCTCCCATTCCTGTGAAGTATTATTACCCAAAATATTTGGTTTAAGAACCAGGTCTGGCTCCTTCCAGCTGGGTAACATTAGACAAGTGCTTGACTACTTCAAGATTCAGAATAATTTAAGAGACAGAGTGAATATTAAGTTAATAAATATATACCAAATCAGATTTTTACTAATTTGAATGAAAAAATACATTCTTAACAGTAAGCTGATAAATTTTATCTCTAGAGTAATAATCCTTAGGATCAAAGAAGAAAAACACATGACACATATTCTTAGTCTTTATTTCAGCTCTTTGCATGTATGTACTCATTTAATTCTCACAACTCAATGATGTAGATGCTAATATTATACCAACATTATGAATTTTAATAATGCATGTGTGAAGGTAATTTAAAGAATCAATCATGCATATGTGTGTGTGTATGTTTACAATGTCATTATTTATAAAACATTAGTTAGAAGACTGATACAATTTTCTGCTATAGTGTTGGAACTGCCTTTGTGTGAATTATCTTGTGAAAAATAAAAAGAACCTCAGCAACAGATTGGAAACAATGAAAAAGAGCTAGCATTTGTTGGACGCTTGCAATGGATAAGCACTGTGACAAGTGTTTTGTTAATGCTATATCATTTAACTTCTATACGAGTAGTATTATTTAGAATTCCTAAAAAAAATGTCAAAGTTATAGAATAGGCTATTTGAAAGAGGGCAGATAACAATGTAACTATTAATTAGCCCATATTCTGAAACTGGCATGCCAGGTTATGAATGACCCAAAAGAGAATCAAGATGAAACCTTTACAGGGACTTCAAATTTAAGAAAGTAGATATGCTGACTTGGGTCACCGGGTCAAGAATACTAAAGCTGTGACTCAGAGAAAGAATGTGGTGCTGAGAATAATAATGGAAAATCAGCAAACAAAAAAAAATTAGAATGCAAACTAGGACGTAGTTACTGATATGAATGAAAAAAATCTTAAGAATTGCTACATTATTTAGTGCTAAGGACTTCCAATATATTTTTATAGATTTGTATCCACTTGAATTTTTACAGCCACATTATGAGTAGTTATTGATGCCTCATTTCGCAGAAGATATAATAAAGTCATCTATCCAGAATCACATATCTAATAAGATCTTTCTTCTATTCTGTCTTCCCATAAACAAGATGTCTCTTCTTTTGATGATTCAATAGCTGATCACAAAAATAATTCAGACAGTCTCACTTTCTATTCAGCATGTGAATATTATAAGTTATGGGGGAAATATTTCTTCTTCTTTCACCCTCTTTTCCCCAACTTATCACAATCAACTAACTGGATAAACTAAAGCTCAATGTGGTTGATTTTAAGCTGGAAATTAGCGTCAAAGTCCCATCCAAAAGGTTGAGATATCAGAAATGGATTTTCAAGTAATTATTAACAAGTTTCTACTTTCTTGAGGATCTACATTAACCAAATCTAGTTTTTGTAAGAGAATCGTTAACACCTTTTTCTCAAGTTTTTTAAAGAACATTTTGAAGAAATGAAAATCAGATGTCCCACTGGGAAAATGTGCAGAGCAGTGTTGTGTGTTGTTAGATCGTGTAAAGACTAGCATATGACTTTCACAATGTTGCTCTGAATGAGCTAAGCCATACTTTCCCAATTTGTATGCCAGTACAACATGAATACATGTGTAGCTTAAAGAATTTTTGTTAGACAAATACCATATAACCCACACAGAGATCAAGAAATAGAACTTTACCAGAATCTAGAAGTTATTCTCAATGATAAATCATTCCTTCCATCTTAGAGTTATTTAATGCCCTAACTTTCAAGGTGATCTCTTCTTTGCTTTGATTTACAGTTTCATACCCAAATATGTATAAACAATACAGTTTACTATTGCCTATGTGTATTTTTACATAAATGTAATTATAAGCTGGGCACAGTGTCTCATGTCTATAATTTCAGCTACTCAGGAGGCTGAGGTAACAGGATCACTTGAGGTTAGGAGTTCAATCAACCTGGGCAACATAGCAAGACCCTGTCTCTAAAAAAAATTAAAAGAAAATAAAAAAATAAAAATAATGAATAAATAAATAAATGTATTATACAGTATGTAATTTTATTAATTTTACTGATATATGTTAATAACTGACATACAGTAAACTACACATCTTTAAAATGTGTACTTTGAATGTTTTGATGTGTCTACATCTCCATTCATAAAATCATCAATGCAACCAAGATAATGAAATACTGTCACTCAAGAATTTCTCCATGTTTGTAATTCTTCACTGGGTCCCCTCTTGGCCAATCCCATTCCTAGGCAACCATTGATCTACATTCTGTCAATATGGACTAATCTGCATCTCCTAAAATTGTATAAAATTAGAATCTCAATTTTTCACTCAGCCTAAATCTTTTTAAATTCATTCATGTTGTTTTGTGTATCATTTTGTGTTGCTGAGTATTATTCCATTGTAGGCATACACCACAATTTGTTTATATACTCATCTGGTAATGAACATTTGGGATGTTTTTAATTTAAAGATATTACAAATAATACTACTATGAACATTCATGTACAGGCCTTCATACGGACATATGCTATCTTTTCTCTTAGTTAAATGTATAAAAGTTCAGTGTCTGGATCACAGAGTTTCTTAAGATATTGTCAAACTACTTTATGAAGTGCTGATAGTCTGTTTTATTCCCATTAGTAGTACATGATAGTTTTATCTGATCCATATCCTTACCAACATATAGAATATTTAGCTCAAGTTGGTAGATTGTATTGCTCAAGTGTTCTATATCCTACTGAATTTCTTCCTAAATTTCTATTAATCACTGAGATAAGTAGGTTGAAATTTATGACTGTAATTTAAATGTGTTTATTTCTCCTTGTAATTTTATCAGATTTTGTCTCATATATTTTGAAACAATATTATTAGGTACATAAATATTTAAGATGGTTGTGTGCTCTTGATATATTCATACTTTGTCATTAAAAAAGGTCTATCTTCACTATAGTTAATGTTATTTGCTTTGAAATCTATTAATACTTTGTCTAATATTAGCCACTTCAACTTTGTTTTGACTAATGTTGAATGGTATAGTTTGTCCATCCTTTTACTTTTAATATAATCATGCTTCTATCTTTATAGTAGATTGGTAGTATAAATTGGGTCTTGTTTTTTTATTTAACCTGACAATCTTTGCCTTCCATTTATGATGTTTATACCATTGACATATGAGATGGTTATTGATATGGCTGGGTTTAAATATGTCCTTTTGCTATTTGCTTAGAAACAGAACCAATAGCATGTATGTAGATGTATATATAGAAATTTATTTGGGGAAATTGGCTCACATGACTGTGTAGGTTAATAAGTCCCATCTTAATATTTAGGGACTGAATACAAGTGTTTATTTGGCTCATAATTTTGTGAGTCAGCTGAACAGTTCTGCTTTCGATGGCTGAGTTGACATCTGGATTTCAATGTTAACTAGATTTGGCTCATCTAGAATGGTGTCTCATAAATATCTGATAGTTGACAAGTTGTCAGCCAAGAAAACTAGCCTGGCTTCTCAACATGGCAGTAGTAGATGTCCTAAGAGCAATAAAAGAGGGCAAGACACAATGCTCTATGCTTTCCAAGCCTCTGATTGCAGCAGTTTTGTGATTGGTCAAAGAAATTCACATGGCCAAACCCAGCATAAATGTGGAAGGGGACTTCCTAAGGGCCTGGATTCAGGAAGGAGAGAAATTCACACTGTTTTTTGCAATCTAATACTTCTGGTTAGTGTTAATTTGAAATCATAAACATAAATATTCCTACACTACCTTCAAAAAGTTTTATTGTTTTGCCTTTACCTGGAATATCTTTCTTTCTTTTTTCTTTTTTTTTTTTTTTTTGATCCTGTGAAGGTGTTCATTTTCTTTGTTTCTCTTATACTTGTTATCTAAGATAAATATTAAATATGTGAATTCTGTGTCTCTTAGAGATTTCTTAGATTATAAAAATTCTGTTAGAAATATTTATTGATAGATGTGGTTCTTAAGCTAGTGCAGCATTGTTTTAGCAAAAGAGTTTTTACCATGAAGAAATAAATATTGTTATAGCATTCTTGAAGAGGTGGGAGTTAGGGAGAGGCTCCTTTTATCTTTTTTTCACCCGAGGCTATAGCTTTATAACTGCAATAGACAGACAGGATCTGTCTACCTAGTCTAAGCACAAAACTATAATAACACATGTGGAAGTTTTCTTTATTGTTGTTCTTGTTTGATTGACTGCTTAACTTGAGAATTTAGTATGAAAATGAGTGGATTTCTTGAGAAGGGCTTAATGAACACTATGGAAAGAGCCCTAATGCATGGCTTATTATTCATTAGCTGAAGCCTGGATAGAGACAAAATATTTTGCCCAAGGATCAGGAAATTCTCATATCAACACCTTCTTTTTACTCAACTATCATACTCTTAATTTAAATCCTTATGCATCCCTTTTTTTTTCATGAATGAGAAGATATATTGTTCCATTTTTGTTTGCTCTGAATTCACCAACTATTTACTGAATTGTCTTTGGGGTTTCTTTTTCTCCTTTTCTTGATAATTTCACTGGCCTATTCCTTTTTTATTTAATCAGACCCTTATTACTTTTTGTATAAGGTGAATAGTTTTTGTTTATACACTCATTAAAGTTTTTTGTGAACATGTACTATTTATAACACCATTTTTTTGGAGTCTCTGGTTTCCCTCAATATCATCTATGAAATGCTGAATTCCTACCCATTCTACTGTGCTGAGACTGACTCTTGTATTTATTTTCTCAGAGCTGAATCTGCCTCAGGGGACCTGAGACCCACATGTTCTCTGCTTATCTTCCACTATGCAGTACAGTGATAAGCTGGCCTATAGTCCACTCTTTTTGGTAGAAAGAGTGTTTGTTGATTGAGATCCAAGCTATCTCTCATTAAATATAAGAACAGCAATCATGATGTGTCCTAGATAATATTTTTTAAAATATTTTGCCTAATGTACTTCAGAGTTTTACTTTTAACATAACATTTTCTTTGTCATGTGGTTTATATATTTATGTAGTTATATGCACATCTGTTCCTCGGTCTCTTGTAGTTTATGGTTCCTTCATTAATTCATTCAAAACATTAACTAGCCTGTCACTTGTTAGGCACTATGCTAAATGCAGGAATACAGTAGTGAACATGATATGCAAAGAAGTTCCTTTCCCCGTAGAGTTTACAATCTAGTGAGCTATATACATAGATGAGCTATCACAATACTAAGTGAAAAGTGTTTAAGGGAAGAATATATTAATAATACTGCAGAAGGAAGTATATAGTAAAACCCCTATAAATAAGAGTATAGGAAAAATAAATATTGCTTTACAGAATGGTGCATTGATTATATAAGATATAATCAGATAGTAAAACCTTCTTAAATAAGGAAATATAATTGGACACTTAGGCAATTATCTCATAAAGAATACATGGTTGCTTTTCAAAGAAAAAAGATCCCAAGTGAAAATTTCCATTAAAAACAAATTATGCTAGAAACAAAAGTAAATGATTTTTAAACAATTTGAACATTTAAAGCTTAAAGGTGAATTATGGCTAACATTCATGGAACTACTAATGACCTAAATGCTCAAAAATCAATAAAATGTATTTAAAATTGTGAACAATGGTTATTGACTCGGCAGGAATTAGAATTTGGGTAGCAAATTAATCATCACATAAGAATCTTACACTAAAAGTTAATGCACTTAAATGTATGTAGAGATACATACTTATCTAGGTTCATTCCAAAAAGGTTTTTCATTAAGCACTTTAAGAGTGCTGCAAAATAAAATCAATATGAGAAGAGCAAGAGGAAAATATGCTAAAAAGAAAATTAAATTTCAGGCAGAAAAGAAAATCTTTAAATATAAAATAGCATTTAATACTCTCATACAGCATTCCTCAGACAGCAACTCCAGACTGCTCAAATAAACTATTTTTATCTGAATAAAACTGTCCAAAAAATAAATTGCTGGTAGTGAATTGGTTGGGAGATGTGGGCATTTGAAAGGGAATTTATAGATGTAAATGTCATTATTATTATGAAAGATGAAAACTGCCTTTCCAGATGTAAAATGTGAGGAAGGATAGATATTACAGTTTGACCATTTCCAGTTGCTTGTATCTAAACTGTCTGCCTATGCATCAACATTTCACAAGGGCTCCTTTGCCAATTGTACAATAAGTAGATCTCTAGACCAGCACCCCTCCCAGTGAGTCTCTAAGCAGTATTTACAACTATGAATAATTGCCCTTAAAAACAACTTACATGAAGATAGTACCTTAGAGCTTACAAAATATTTATACTTCTTTTCAGTCACCCTGTCTGGTAGAAGGGAGATATTTTATTAGGCCCAACTTTTGTTGACAAAACAGATGCTATGACAGTAAAGGAATTGTTCTAGGCTGTGTAATGGATAAGGAAGAGGTAAAGAACAGTAAAATATCCTGATTTCTAGACTAACAGTGTTTCCTCTCTAACAAATGATACCTTTTCTCTCAACCCATCCACTACATTCCCAAAGCCTGAGAAAAACGCTTGCAAGAAATTGCCAATCACTGGAGATATTAGAAATCACAGTGTGCATTCTAGATAAGCAAGAAATGATCTTTTTTATTTTTGCAACTTTTATAAGGGAACAGGATGTAAACTTACTGAGGTAATATTGTTGATAGTGATGTTGATTTTCTTGTTTTTATAATAAAGGTGTTATATGTTTCTAACTATAAAACTAATTAATACTCTTTATAGAAATATGGGAAAATATAGAAGATTATAATGAAGAAAATTTAAAATTGCTAATTACATTCTATCCTTTATTGTTAGTTTATTTTTAAAAAACAGCCAAAGTCTTGGCATTTTAACAAACTCTTCCAAAACTCACATTAAATATATGTAAAATATATTGCCTCCATTGTGCTCTGAAATTGTCTCACTCAACTTAAAACCAGAATATCTTGAGAAATGTGCATATTATCAAACAAACTTCCAGAGATCTGAGTTAATTGCCAGGTGTATCAGCACACATCATCAGAGATAATTGATTTTGGACAATGTTCCCCCTCCATCTGGGAACACTAATTCCATCTTCCTAAGTGGTATCTGCTGAGCTATTTGACAAGCAAGTGGATTATAAATCTATTCCCACGGTTGGCAGTGGTTGTCAAAGAAGCATTCAGTAGCAAAAAAGAAAAGTAGGGATGTGTTTGTATTTATTAATCTGTAGAAGAAGCAGTGGGCATTAACACAGGTAAGAGTTGGTCCTACCTACCTGTCCATTCTCATTGGCTGATAGTTGCCTTGCCCATTCTTCTTGCCTTACTTCTACCTCTTTCCCCATCCTGATCCTCTGCTGGTGTGGGATGCTTTGTTAGCTCTGCCTTACAGTTGAGAAACAGGTGATTAAAAGTAGTCCAATAGTGCTTCTTCTCTGCCAGGCTGCATCTCTTCCTAATGATGTATATCCCAGACTCTGGGCTGGGGAAAGGGAAGGACATTCAGAAAATCCTATTTGCTTTTGCAGGTGGTGTTCCTTATGCTGGAATGTTCTTCCTTTATTTCCAAATCTGGTAAATTTCTAACAAACCTTCGGCATTTTCTTCCCTACAAATCTTTCCTCATATCCCAGCCCTTAATGCTCCCCTCCCTAGTACAGAGTCAGCACTCCTTCTGTGATGGACCATAATGCCCACATCACACTGTTTTATCATGATTCATCTGTGCATCTTTCCTCTCCATTGGATTGTGAGCCCACTGAGAACAAGCAATATGTCTGGCACATTTTTAGATCCCATGTGCCAGCACACCCACCCTACACATTCCATAACTTTGTGTAGAATAAATAATTGTTTGTATAATGAAAGAGTAAAAGAAAGAAGAGGGTAAGTCAGAAAAATGAAGGAGACAATGAAAAAAGGAAGAAAAGAAGGAAGGAATTTTTTTAAATAATTATATGTACTTCTCAAATGAGAGTCCTAAATTTGGCTACTCAGGTAGTCTAATAACCACAAATATAAAGAATATTATTTCCCAGTTGTTTGAGGAAGAAGGAAAGAGGTCTTTAAACCTGGTAATCACTTTTTTCTTCATTGATTTCTGTCTTTCACCGCATAGTTTAGGCAAATAAACACTGGGCTAAGAGTAGAGAAATGGCTTCTCTTCTTGTTCTGTCAAGATATGACCTGAAGCAGAACATTTAACATCTTTTGCCTCAGTTTCCTTGTATTAAAAATGAGGCACTTGAATATGATGGGCCTTTCCAACTCAAGCAAATTAATGTCCTAGGATTAATCATCAGTTATTTGAACAATGAATTGGTTAGAAATTAGAAATTCTACTCTAAGGTGGCTAAAAAAAATAATGAACTCATTTAGGAGAGACAGCCTTGGATTGTTTTAGGACACAAATGTCTGAATGTGAGTTTTATCTCCTACTAAACATAAAGAGTAAAGTGGATAAACCCTGAGACACCTCAGAATCTCCTGACAGGCACTAAGGGGCCAGGAGCAGGAAAGGGGCTGCCCCCCTTTCACCGTTGTATTCTCAATGGCTTGCCCAGTTTCAGACATAGGGTAGGGGCTCAAAAAAAGGCAGGATGGGGGTGGTTGATGGAATGGATCCTTTGTGGTTTCCCAATAATAAAACTCAGACTCTTACTTAGCACATAATGGAAAGAATTAAGAGGTATCTGAATCTGGGCATGATGGTGGCTCATACCTATAATCTCAGCACTTTGGGAGCCCAAGGTAACAGGATCACTTGAGGCCAGGAGTTCAAGACCAGCGAGAGCAAGAGTGAGACCCTGTCTCTACTAAAAATAGAAAAAATTAGCCAGGCAGGGTAGTATGCACTGTACTCCCGGCTACTTGGGAGGTTGAGGCAGTAGGATCACTTGAGCCCAGGAGTTTAAGGTTGCTGTGAGCTATGATGACGCCACTGCACTCTAGCCTGGGCAACAGGGTAAGACCTAGTCTCGAGAAAAAAAAAAATTAAGAAGTCTTTGAATTTCTATTAAACAGAATCTTATTTTTATATCATCCCCGATTTATTTATCCATATTAAACCATTATATTTCTGTATTCCTCATTAATGGCTGTACTAGGGCCACAGCTCACTGTTCTTTCAACTTTTGCTTCTCAAAGAAATTTCATCATATCATATAATTGTTAGGTTGCAACTGGAAGTAAATTCAAATTTTTCATCTTACTCATTTATTTGTGTCTGGCTTACAGTAGGGGTTTAATAGCGATCTGGTGAATAGATTTGATTTGAATGAGCAAGAACAACTGTGAAATTAAATTATCTTGAAATTTCAAATGTTCTTGCAGATCAATTTGGGTTTTTGTTTTTTGGATTTTTTGGCACCATTTCAGCTTCCTGCTCATCTTTGAAATAATGCTCTAAATCTCATATTTTTCTTATTGTAAAGATAAAGTTTGTAAAATAAACTAATATATCCTTTCTTATGCCTGGGGTCACAGATTGAAATGATAAATAAGAAAAATAGGAATTCTCCCTCATTTATCTGGTTGATCTCTCCCAAAGCATCTAAACACACCAAGAAAAACAAAACTACATTTATTCCTTTGTAGCCATCCTGTAAAGAACAAAGAGCAAGAAAAGAATACCATCCTCATATAAATTAGGATATTTTGGAGTACATGTAACAAAAGCCCCATTCAAAGCACCTTAATTTAAAAAGGTTTGGTGTCCCATATACCTAAGATAGCAGTACCTATAGCATCAGGCATGGCTGGATCAGGACCACAACAATAGCATGGGGATGCTTTCTCTCTCCCACTCTCCCTTTCTCAGCCCTGATAGCTCCAGCAAGGAAGGATCTGGTTTTAGTAACATGACACACCTGAGCCAATCATCGTGGCCTGGGGGATGGAGAATTGTTCTTGGACGAGCCTGCGTTACTGAGCTAGTGCTGTGGCCAGGGAAAATTGTGGGTATCAAGATTGAAAGACCCACCAGTTATCATGTGAAATGGGGGACTGGTACTTTCTAAAGCAAAGAAAATTGTGAAGCAGAACCCAGCCCCAGAACCCAGCCTCATATTATTACCTCCAGAGTTATTGTCTCATACTCATTCAAGACTTTGGTCTCTGACTTTAAAATCTTTGTTCACTGGCCTGACAGGAGCATCCATGAAGCTGACCTACCTAACAGCCAGCCACCTGAGTTTCAGTGTTTCTTGACTTTTTAAGCGCTGTTATTTTCTTTTCCACTCCACTTTTCACTGAAATGGCCATAACTTGGACCTCATCATTACCTGAAACTGCTGAATTCCTGACATCTTAAATTACAGCTCACCCTTTTGACCACAACTTTCTACCCATTTATCTGCCTTGAGCCCTCAATCCCACTACATCCTACTGGTTGGCTTTATGAACTAGACCTTTGGTAACACCAGCCCTTCCTTAGTCTCACCAGTTCCATACTAATCTGTACTATATGGCTGATCTCCAGAAACACCCTTCAACGACCCTACTTCCTTAACCTTGTCCTGTGATCATGCCTGTATTAGTTTCCTTATGCTGCTGTAACAAAATGCTGCAAACCGAGAGGCTTACAGCAATAAAAATTTAATTTCTCACAGGCTGGAGGTCAAAAGTTGAAAATCAGTATTACTGAGCCAAAATCAAGGTGTCAGCAAGGCATGCTTCCTCCAGAGGCTTCAGGGGAAAACCTGTTCCTTGCCTCTTTCAGCTTCTTGTGGGAGTCAACATTCCTTGGCTTGTGGCTGCACCACTCCCATTTTCAAGGTCGCATCTTCAAATATCTCTCTGCTCCATCTTCTTATCCCTCCTCCTCTGTATGTATATCACATCTCTTTGTCCCTCTCTTGTAAGAACAATTGGGGTGGCATGTAGGCCCCACTCAGATAATCCAGGATAATCTTCCTCTGTCAAGATCCTTAAATTACTTACATACACAAAAATTGGTTTGGCCATGTAAAGTAACATTTGCAGGTTCCCGGGATTAGATTATAGATATCTTCCTAGAGACTGTTTTTCAGCCTATCACAATACCTGCATGGTAAAAGCCAAACTTTGACTCAGGCCATAATCTGTTTTACCCTTCTCTACTACTCTCTGGGGTGGGGGTTGGCAGAGGGGAACAGATGCATGAGAGTCACCACTAATTCACAATTTTCACACTCAACTTGATAGTCTTCTTACTTATCCATGATCAAGTATCTCTCCATCTATCCTTAGCTACAGTTACATGACTTTACATTCTTTAAGCTCTTCTGATTCCAACAATAAAAGTATCTGCAGAACCATCTCATTTTCTCACTGAACAGAGATATTTTATGTGTCTTATTCAATCACTACCACATGCTCAATTCCTAGAACAGAGTCCAGTGCATACCTGGCACTTGACTAATATTTATTTACTTATTCTTTCCAGTATAAAAGAAAAGAATATTCCATTTCCCCTGTGTTTTTAATCATACCTCCTCTGATATCTTGCTCCCTCTTTTCCCTATATCTGTGATATCTCTCTCCTTCCTCCTTCTTCTGCACCTCTCCCACTCTCTCCTGGCTGCTTCCTTATCTTCTGTAAAGCTAGTCGAGTCTCTTCCACCCTTAAGAAAATATATAAGAAGACATACTAATTCCAAACCACCACCAACAACAACCTTTAGGTGTATAGATAGCCCACTCTAACTATCAGCCGATCTCATCTTTATATTTCTCCGATATAATTCCTTAAAGACTGGTCTAAACTCAAGTCTATAACGCTCACCTGCAACTAATTCCTCAACTCTTGGCTTCTGCCTCTTCCACATCGTTTAAATTGTTCTTGCTTAGGTCAAAACCAGTTTTCTTTCCATGGTTACCAATGTGGGTTTATTTTCTATTAAATATTTTATTTGGGGATAACTGTGGATTCACATTCAATTGTAAGAAATGGTGCAAAGAGGTCTCCACACATCTTTTCCCTCAATAGTAACATCTTGTAAAAGTGTAGTACTATATCACAATCAGGATACTGACATTGATGTAATCCACTGATCTTATTCAGATTTCACCAGTTTCCTTGTAATCATTTGTGTGTGTCAAAATTACCTTTTATTTGCAAATCTGAATACTTTCTAATCATGACATTTATTAATTGCTTCATTTAAATTCAATAAATATATTTAGTGCTTACTATTAACTAAAGATTTGTCTAAGATTTTACAAATATTGGTCCATGTTATCATTGCATTAACTCTATGGGATAGATCTACTATTATTGATCCCATTTCACAGATAAGTCAATTTAGGAACAGAGAAGTTAATGAACTTTCCTAAGGTCATACAGCTCACATGAATAGTGGAGCCCACACAGCCTGCTTCCAGAGTCTACTCTTTTAACACTTCCTATTCATGGACCTAATTGAATTCTCTGAGAGTGGAAGCTGTGAGTTTCTTGAATGTCTCTTCTTCCTTGGTTGCCTTGATATAATCTGCTGCTTCTCCTTGTACATCTCTGACTACTTCTTCCTGGGCTGCTTCATGGACTACTTATCCTAGTCCCATCCCTTCAATGTTGCTTTTCTCCAAGGCTGTGCATTCAGCTCCCTGATCTTTTCACAAAATATTTTCATTGGGAGATCTGTATATTTACGTTCTAAAAGAGCACAAACCCATAGCTCTAAGCTTAGACCTCCTACCTTAGCTCTAGACTTCCTTTTGATTGCTGGTGTCCAACTTCACTGGGACCTCACTGAGGTACTTCAAACTTCAATGTGTCATGAACTGCACTAATCCATTTTTGTACATTTTTCCTGAAATCCACAACCCCCAATGACACAAACTACCATAAACTGGGTGGCATATAGACTACAGAAGTTTATTTCTCACAGTTCTAGAGGCTGGGAAATCCAAGATCAAGGTGCCAGCAGATTCGGTGATAGATGAGGACCCACTTCCTGGTTCATAAAGGGCCATATTTTTGCTGTGTCCTCATGTGATGGAAGAGGCAAGGGAGCTCTTTGGGGCCTCCTTTATAAAGACACAAATTCTACTCATGAGGGTGGAGCCCTCACGGCCTAATCACCTCCCCAAACCCTATCTCCTAATACTCACTCACTGGAGATTAAGTTTCAACATATGAATTGGGAGGGCACACACACTTTCAGCCTATAGAATACCACATTCCCCCAAAGAAAGTCTATTTCTTTGCTTATAATTTGAACTTAAATAACAATTCCTTCATTCATTCATAATTATTTTATCATGATCACAAAATGGAAAAATAATAATACCTATAATAACTATGTTCCTCTTTATTAATTTATAATCTATAATAATATTTGGTTCATTATTCTCAATTGATAAACTGGACTCCTTCAGCCAGCACAAATGTATCACACAATGGACAGTACCCGACACAGTGGCATAAAATGGAAAAATGAAAAAATAAAACATATTTGTGGTAAGATGCAACAAATCATTTTCTAGTGGTAGAATTAAGCAAAGAAATGGTCTTTAAAGAAGGGCATTAGTTGTGGGAATTAAAGTATAATTAGAAATAATTGGTAAAATATAGTCATTCCAATTGTGAAAAAAATAATACATTTTCATCTGAGAATTATCTTAATAGGTATGTTGGGCTATAGAAAAGCAAAGGATGTTTATAATATTTTGAGAGGTAATATAGGGAACAAACCACCCCAGGTTTCTTATCTCCCAACAAAAATAATAAGAAACAGAAGATAAAGCTTCCATGATTTAAATCCAAATACTAATTTCCTTTTGGGAAGCACTAAGGTTAAGAACCAATGAACCAGAAAATGAAAATATCTGTGAGACACTGAACAAAAACATGCATTATTTTCCCTTATTATGTAACAAAAACATAAAGCCTTTCTTTAGCTTTATGCCTCACTAGGGAGAGTAAGAATTGTTATCACAAACTCATATAACATGAATTTTGAAGAGGATCTCTTGTTGATTGAAATAATACCTTCACCATATTTGCAAATAAATGGCTAGAATATCTATGAGATCTAAAAATGAAAAATGTGCAGATTTAAATCAAAAGTAAAAGTGGTAGAATTTTTATGATTTGATAGTTCTTTTATATGCCTGGAGTTTCTGGAGATTTTTGAGAAGTCAAGATTTGTATCTATTAAATAAATAAATAAATAAATAATATTTTTTATATATATATACACACACATGATTTATTTTTTAGAGACAAGGTCTCACTCTGTTGTCCGGGATAGAGTTCAGTGGCATCATTATAGCTCACAGCAACCTCAAACTTGTGGACTCAAGCGATCCTCCTGCCTCAGGGTCCCAAGTAGCTGGAACTACAGGCACAAATCACAGTGTCCAGCTAATTTTTTCCATTTTTAGTAGAGACAGGATCTCGCTCTTGCTCAGGCTGGTCTCGAACTCCCTCCTCGGCCTCCCAAAGTGCTAGGATTACAGACGTGAGCCACTGTGCCTGGCTGCAATATTTAATATATTAGAACAGGTAAACAGACAGGAATATGAGTTAGACTATTTCGCTTTTCAGAGTAAACATATCCATACAGGCATTAGTTACATCTAACAGCTTGCCAGGCTTCCAACCCTCCAGAGGATGCTTAGCTCCTAACATGGTAGAATGGAGGCCTTTTTAGCACTTTCAGCAGTATAGAGACTCATCCTAATCCTCTGTACCATGTACAATTATTATATACATTATAAAAATGATCATCACCATTATTAATCATTTGCAAAAGCAAAGACAGATGTAGAAGTAACTACTTCATACAAATTAATAATCCTGAGTTATTCACAGCGTGATCCATGGCAATGTGAGTTTATTCTGTATGCTTTTATTTACTTATTTATTTATTTTTAATTTTGGGAGATGGGAGCAGGAGACTTTAATTCCCATATATGTTGAAACTCTGGTTCAACTGAAATAAATTCACATGCACAAAGAACATAATAGCTGATCAGTGGAGAGATGCCACAAGGGCAAGACCTTGTCTGCTTTTTTCTTTTCTGTTTGTTCAGTGTACAGCAGGGAGCCTGGTACAGAGTGGATTGCAAATAATTACGTGTTAAGTAAATACTTCACTGAGATTTTTCTGGGTACTTTATATGAATCATCACTTAATCTTCTCCAGAGCCCTGTAAAACAGCTATATTCTACCTATCTTAAGAATGTTAAAGACCTTGATTCTTTTTTTTTTTCAGCATATTATGGGGGTACAAATATTACGGTTATGTATATTGCCCATGCCCCCCTCCCCCCTCGAGGCAGAGCCTCAAGCATGACCATCCCCCAAACGTTGCACATCTCACTCATTACGTTTGTATATACCCATCCCCTCCTCCCCCCTCCCATCCCCCCAGCACCCAACAAATGTTATTCCTATATGTCCACTTAGGGGTTGATCCGTTAATATCAATTTGCTGGTGAGTACATGTGGTGCTTGTTTTTCCATTCTTGAGATACTTCACTTAGTAGAATGGGTTCCAGCTGTATCCAGGAGTATACAAGAGGTGCTATATCACCATTGTTTCTCAATACAGCTAGCAGGACTTGAATTAGCCAACCTTATCTCAAGACCATCATACCCCAGGCACGTTTGCCACACCCACTTCAGTCCTTGATGACCTCACAGGTTTTTGTACAGGCTGGTCCCTGGACCTCTCCCCCAGCTCTGCCTCTCGCTAACTTGTACTCATTCTGTAGGTCTCTGCCTAAATGTCACTTCCTCAGGGAAGTCTTCCCTACAGCCCTTCCTGGGTTAGATTAGGTCTTCCACACTGTGTTCATGGCACTTATCACAACTGTGACTGAATGATTATTTGTACATACCTTTATTTCATGTGTGCCTTAAGGGACCTCATCTGGCTTGTTGATTGTTTTATTCTCATATCTTATTACATTCTCTGACATATAATATGTTTTTAAAAATATGGAATTAACAAATGAATGATGAGAAAACCCATCTTGAAGAAGTGAAGTAACGTATTCAAAGTCCCACAGCTAGTAAGTTATATGAGTAGACGATAAGCCAGGGGCTGTCAAATTCCAAAAGCTACAATTTAGAGCAATATCTAGAAAACGGAAGATCTGTTTGGTACTCAATAAATCTCTGCGATTAAATAAGCAGATGATATTTAACAAGGGTAAATATAGCATCCTACATTATATGAAGGCATGACGATCACCACCATTCTAGAAACAATCTCCAGCAGGAGTAATGTATAGGGGGTGTTTATACATGTTAATCACTACAGTAGATATTGTACATGGGTTATCCTTATTTAAGACTCATAATAATCTCAATATAAGTGGTAGCATTATTTTCACTTTAAAGGTTTAAAATATTCCCCTGCAAAACAGCAAAACAGAATCAAACATCCTGACTCGACAGCCCACACACTCAACAATTTTATAAGGTTTTCAGATTCAAGCTTGGGAATTTTTGATGTGTTGTCATGCTTTTTTTACTTGTTTTCTTAAACCCACAAATTTTTCGTGACTAAAATTAAGGTTGGTGCAAGTGCCAAAGAAACGACTGTAAATTTATTTATTGATTTATTTATTTATAAATTGATTTATTCCAAATGTAATATCGGGAATGGAGGAGAGAGTCTCTAGGCCCCTTTCCCTGAAATAGTTAATTTTCCTAGATATCTAATGTGGGAATGAGGCGCACTGTCACCTTTCATAAAAAAGAAATAGCTTTCTTGAAAGAAATTTACCCAGACATTCACCAGGCTTAGTGAAAGAAAGCACAACTCCTAAAGAAAAGAACTAGAAATCGCTTTTCTAGCTGTCATGGAAGACACTACTGCCCTCTTGTGCCTCAATATTATAATAAAACACTGAGAATGTTCCAGGCCAGTTCATCCTGTGCACCATCCAAGCTTCAGACAGCCCTTTGGAAGGGTCCTGCTACAGCTCACTGAAAGTAACCAGGCCCGGGGCCTCCTCTTGCACAATTCCACCCGGAATGGGGAGGAGAGGGAGGTGTCACCACCTGAGAGCATGGAAATATCACAATTTTAGGCACAACTTTTTTTCAGGCAGCTTCTGTGACCCTTGGTCATTGTTCCCTTCAGGGAAGAGCCTCTGAAGATCCAACAGGGGAAGGGAAAGGAGGGTAGGAATATCTCAAGGATCTGCCACAATACTCAATCAAGCAGAATACACATTCCTTTGACGTACATCCACGTTTCAGAGACTCAGGGCTTCAGGAAATTGTAGTTCACTGGGGGGGAAATACGTAAAATGGGGACAAACTATTCCTTTCTCAGAATTGCTAATCAGAAAGAAAAAGTAAAGAGATGTATAAATAAAATATGTTTAGAGCTGGGTCTGACCTGCTCTACGCTTTCCTCACAAGAGCAGATGACCACAGAACTTGAGGTATTGTTCGTCTTTTCACCTGAGACATTCGAATTTATATATAAAAAGCAATTCAAGTTTTCATGTTATTTTGCCCTGATGGGTTTCAATATGTATTTGTTTGAATGACTATTTGAAAAATGCCTTTTTCTCCATAGGCTGTAAACTCTGAAAAGACGGGGGCCATGCCTGCCGGTTCACCATCACGGCCCCTGTGCTGAGTCAAGCGTTTGGCATATGAATATTTGTTGAATAAATGACTGATGCTTTGTGTTTCAGTGAATGATATGGTTTGGATGCTTGGCCCCTCCAAATCTCAAGTTGAAATGTGATCACCTGGTGGGAGGTGATTGGGTAGTGCCCATGGTAGGTCCCTTGAGAGTGGCTTGCTGCCCCCTACCCCTGTGATAGTGAGTTGTCACTTCATTAGTTCAGGAGAGAGCTGATTGTTTAAAGGACACTGGACCCCCTCCTCCCTCTCTTGCTTACTCTGTCGCCATGTGACACGCCTGCTCCCCCCTGACCTTCCACCCTGATTGGAAGCTTCCTAAAGCCCTCACCAGAAGCACATGTTGGCGCCATGTGTGTACAGTCTGCAGAACCATGAGCCAAATAAACCTCTTTTCTTTATAAATTACCCAGCCTCAGGTATTTCCTTTATAGCAACACAAAAGAGATTAACACAGTGAACTAATAGATTTGGAAGAGATGAAAGTTTTCCTTAGTGTATTTTTCTTTTCCGTAGATGCACTTGCCTTTCATGGACTATGCTTAGTAAGATGTAAAGGCTCTGTAGCCAAACTCATGTTCAAATCCCAGTCCCATTGCTTAAAATTTGTCTGACTTTGGGAGAGTTTTTTAACTAAACTTCTCTGAGCTCATTTCTTAAACATCATGTGAGAAAATATCTACCTCTTCTACTTGTTATGAAGATTTAACAAGAACTCGTATCTCTTACACCACCTGGCTCAGTGCCCAACAGACCACGGATGATCATTAAAAGTCAGTTTTATTCTTCCCCAGTCCTTACACTCCCCCAGAGCTTCTTCAGATATACTTTCGAACAGGTTTTTCAAAAATCTGGACCCAGACAAGTCAAATCAACTGCATATGCTCACCGACCATTATAATCTGTAGATTACACCTTTGGCCAGCAATCTATAAAATGAACTCATTTTTATTTCCTCATTCTGTAGAAAAGTATATACCGTGACAAGGTCATGGCTTATGTTAGGATCTTCTGACTGTAAGAAAAAAAAAGATCAATCAACGAAAAATGGCTTACACAATGAGGAAAATTTATAATTGCACGTAAGTCCAGAGATGATAGGCAACATGAAGTCATCAAGGGGCTAGAATCTAGCCAATTTGGTGGGGATAAGGAAAATTAGACTGAGAGAGAATAGATTGTTACAAAGCTCCGGAGAAAAAATCCTCATACAACCATGTATATGTGGGTATATGTATGTATGTGCTATCATCTCAGTATAATCATCTGTCTGTATTCTCAGGGGATTAGTTCCAGGATGCCTCTTAGATACCAAAATCCAGGGATGCTCAAGTCCTACATATGAATGGCATAGTATTTGCATATAAGCTATGCACATCCTCTCATATACTTTAAATCATCTCTAGATTACCTATAATACCTAATACAATGTAAACGCTATGTAAATTGTTATACTGTACTGTTTTTAATTTTTATTGTTATTTATAGGGTGTTTTTTTTTAATATTTCATTCCGTTTGGTTGAGTCCATATGTATGTGGAACCTGTGATATTTTTATTCTTTTAGATTGAAACACTGCATGTTTCTTTTAAGTAGAATTTTTTGTATTCAGTTTTTTTTTGTTTTTTTTTGTCAATATCATTAGGCTGATGTCATGCAAATTTGAAAGTAATGGCCGGGTGCAGTGGCTCATAACTGTAATCCCAGTGCTTTGGAAAGCTGAGGCGAGAGCATCACTTGAGGCCAGGAGTGTGAGACCAGCCTGGGCAACATGAGAGACTCCCCTCCTCTAAAAAAATTTTTTTAAAAACTAGCTGAGGATGGTGGCATGCAACTGTGGTACTAGCTACTCAGCAGGCTGGGGCAAGAGGACCCCTTGAACCCAGGAGTTAGAAGTTTCAGTAAACTATGATCACACAACTGCACTCCAGCCTGGGTGACAGAGCAAGATCTTGCCTCGGAAAAAAGGAAGGAAGGGAGGGAGGGAAGGAGGGGAACTAAGTAATTAATAAAATCTAAAATAAAATTTATTTCTGCTTTAGTTATAGGAAGACTTCTGCTCTAGACAAGGCACACTTAGCATATGGAATACTATTCTTAGCACCCATAAAAAGAATATTCAATTTTGCCAACACAGCTGGTATTTACACTGCTGAGTCTACAGCCTTGACGGGATATATTCCTTTCAAATCTAGTTAAACTAAGGCCCCAAGAAATATAGTTGCTAGTTGTGGTAGATACACTTGTGAATGTAACTGTAGAAAAGACTGTTGTTAAACAGAAACTCTATGAGAATCAAAGTCAACCCATATTAAAAAGCAGGTAGGTAGTATCTAAAGATGGCCACTCCAGATGATTCTTGTCTCCTGGTTATTCCATCAAATACTAATCAAGGTACTACTGAGACAAGATTTTACAGATACAATTAAAGTCCAAAAGCATTTGACCTTAAAGTACAGAGATTATTATCCTTGTAGGCTTCATCACACGAGCCCTTTACAGAGGGGGAAGTCAGAAATAATCAAAATGTGAGGATTCAACAGGCCTTGGCTTTGCTGGTTTGGAGACAGAGTAAACTCCATGAGAAGGAAGCTGAGCCAGAAGCACCCAGCAAATAGCTGGCAAGGTGACAGGAACTTCAGTCCTCCAACCACAAGAAACTGAATTCTGCCAACTGCCTGAATGAGCTTAGAAGAAGGCTGCAGGACCCAGATGAGAACCACAGCCAGCTGCCATCTTGAGTAGGAGACTGATCAGAGAGCACAGCTAAGCCATGACAGACCTTTGTCCCACAGACCTGTGAAATAACAAATCTGTGTTGTTTCAAGTCACTAAGTTTATGGTAATTTGCTACACAGCAACAGAAAATTAATATGCAGGACTTCTCCCAGGGCACTGTTGTCTTTTATTTTTCCCTAAATGTTTTTGGGTACCTACAGAACTTAATTATGTCATAATTGACAAAATAACCCCGCCCAAATGACGGTCTCTCTGGCAAAAAGTTGGGAAAATCCTTTTTTGAAGGCTCTCCAAATGCCAGAATTCTATAGGCATTCCAAAAAACGTTCAAAACTCAGGCCCAATCCCAGGAAGCTTTTTGCTGCTAAATTTGTACAAGCTCTTTTTTGCAAAATCAGTGCAAGTAACTTGAAGAAAGAATGTTAAAAAAAAAAAAATCAAACTTGTAGAGTGCCTAGTATTGTGCTACGACCTTTATATATGTAATGTTAATTAGTTCTCATTTCTTCACTAGAAGACACCATTATTTCCCACATTTTTATAGACTGAGACTCAGAGCAGAACATTTCAGTGATTTCTTTATTAGTAGTAGAGCTGAAACTTGAACCTTTTTTTTTTTTTCTGGCTGCAAATCTTATGTAATTTTCTTCTTCTATATAGTCAGAGAGCAGAGCTGGAGGGAGGAGACATTTGCCTTGCACTTTGGATTTCTACTTCATTCTGGGTGAGCTTGAGCCCTCCTGGGGCTCAGACTGTGTCTACATCCTCACACTCAGGCAGCTGAGTTGAATCTTGATCACTTAGCTTTCACTCCTTTTCCAGTGAAAATACCTAGGGAAGTCTTTTCCCACCTTTTTTACTTTTTAATCTGCAATTCATATTTAACCACTTTGACCCCAGGAGCGTGTTGAGGGAATGAATACAGGAGATGGTTAATGAAGATTTTAGAGGCAGTGAAATACCCAATATGTTGATTATATCCAGTTTTTAGAGTTCATTTGGTTTTGTTCATATGTCATCTATTTTAATTTTCATTTGTTTTATTTACCGACAATGTCAGTATTTCTTAGAGGTCAATATACATATGCGAAAACTTAGACTAAGAAATAATAAATGATTTTCTATGTGTTCAAACACCTAGGAATATTAGAATAGAAATTTATAGCCACTTCTAGTTCTTAGTGATCAACGCTGATGCTCTGAAAATGGAAAGGTTAATCCTATGATTTTTAAATAAGCTTTTTATAGATCAACTGTTGATTACATTAAGATTTTTTTTATGTTGAAATAAAAAGTTGAGGTTTTTATACCCTAGTGGTTTCCCCTTAATTTCTGTGATCATATTCATGCTAGATGGTCATGATGGCACCCCAAACCTCATAACTATCTTGGTCTTGGTCTTGGGTGGGACCTTGGTCTTGGTTGCAACCAAGATTTTGACTTTGGAAGTTCTTCATAACCACTTAACAGACTCTAGCCGTGGCCAGGCATAGAGGTGTCTGTAAGAGAAAGTGGTAACTTTGAGAAGTACAGCACAGAGCCTCAACTGGATAGAAAAGAACATGGAAATTACAGGAAAAAAATGTTTTAAGGTACATGGAGTTCTAAAAATTTAAGCACAAGTTTTCAAGGACATTACTAGAGCAAGTTCATTTTCTAATTTCTTAAAAGCTGAGCCCTGACTAAATATTTATTTGCCCATTCAGGTTAAGCATTTTTAATACTCCCCGTTCTAAATGCTGCCGGGTTTTGCAAAGATTGGTCCCTGCCTTCAAGGTTTGACCAACTCTAAAGGGAGCAGAGAAGTCCACAAACAAAATCTGGCGCTTTTAGCAGCACAGATTGTAGGACTGCTCCATTTAAATTTTGAAAATTCTCCTGCAATCGTAGAATGCTGGTGCATCTTTAAATTGTCATGCCACATGCTAAGTAATATTCTGACTGATACACCAAGCATAAGGCCATGTATGTCCCCCTCAGCACCAGGGGTGGGGGTAAGAATTGATGAAATACATAGATGCTTAAAAGGTATGACATTATAGGTATCATAAAAGCTCCCTAAATAGCTATTTATTAGTTTATTTATTTAGTTTTTTTCCCTATGAAATACTTATATATATTTTTTTGATTTCTGAAGAGGTATCTCTAAATATTTAATAACAGTTCTGTACCTGAGGAGAGGACATATACCAGAAGAGAATGCTTTAGGTAAAGAGGAGATTTCGGCTGATAGACTGGATAAATATTATCAGAGTGGACAATATTATGACTATATGTCTGATTTACATACCAGTGAAACAATTTCTCTTGCATTTCACCAGAGCTCTGACAACTTTCAAGGAAATGCTGAAAGGTTTCCTTATGAGGTGAAAGTATAAGAACTCATGCTACACCTCACAAAATAAGTTTCTTAGCAATTTCCTATGCTTATGTGAATCTTTCTCCCAAGCACCATTCCCAACACTTTTCATGACGACTGTATTTCTAACATAATCATGCGAGCATTGCTGGGGAAAACTTTCATCCAAATTAATGACTAAAAAGGCTCCTGGGTTCCTACTGACATTTATTTCCAGGATGGTGGCCTTTATTCTTTTCAGCTGTCATTTACAATTACAATATTCCCCTGTCTTTTAGGGTAAAGTCTGATGATATTAGATAGAGTGAATTCAATTTATAATGCTAGAAGAGGAGGCATAACTCATATCTGCTTTATAAGCTCATTGAATTTCATCAGACCTATACTATCCTGGGTTCAGCCACTTTGACGACTATGATTTAACCCTGGTATATCCACACCGATGTTACAGTAAGCCGTTGTATAATGGAGTTCTGTTTACCAGATTCTAGATTGTACTATTGTATTAATAGCTAATACTCAATGAGCAAATATGATGTGCAACATAGGTAGAGGGCAAAGACAGTAGCATAATATGCATTATCTTATTAATTCTCATAACAACCTTCTGAGGTCAATGGTTGTCCCAGTTTTAAAGAGGAAAGCAATGAAATTTAGAGAGATTAAACAGTGTGCCCAAAGTTACTCTTAAGTGGTAGAGCAAGGGTTCAATCTAGGTCTTCTACTTAACTCCAGAGCCCAAGAATATAAGCATGGCACTAGATTACTTTAAATACTCCCTGACAAAAAAAACCCCAGCTATTGAGTATGGACAAGGCATCTGTGGTGTTGAAGCATCAGCCTAGACCTCAGGAAACCTAGACACAAGGAAAAGCTCAGCAGCCCACTGTATAGCTATAGTCTGTTATGGAACCTCCTCAATCTTGACTTTTTCACCCCTAATATTGGGTCATTGAACTGGATTGTCTTTATAGTTGCTTTAAACACTCAAGTTTCCTGACTCTGTGATCTATAGACTGTGCTCTGCCATTTTCTAATCATGGAAATGTGGGCAGTTTCTCTAAGATAGTTGGTCATTTGTGAAATGAAGATGATCCTGGCATCTATCTGTCCACGTGCAATAACCCACGTAAAACATTTAACACAATGCCTGAAACACAGAAAGTGCTCGTATGTATTAGCTTATCGGCAGCAGCTTCAGCATCCTCATCACATTGTTATTATAAAATGCTCATACTTTAATGGTATCAATATTAGCAGTAGCAAAGTATCCACTGTACATCTACAACTGATCTTGGTCTTCATGCACGTCGTGCCACTACCTGAAAGGACTGAAAAGGGCCTTTAAAGAACAAAGCTTTAAGGCCCCAAAAGGCAACTTGTCTCTGCACCAAATGACAAATCCATGGCAGTTATGTGCTAAGGAAACCTCATTCCCCATTTATTGCATTCTGATCATATCATGGTGAAGGGTTTAAGAAGCAATAAAGGAAAATGCAGTGGTCATCACAGATTAACATACCAGCCAGCAGAGTGTCAGGAACCTGAGCTTCTTAACATTTGATGGAGTAGTTCATTTAACCTGTCCTAAAACCCAGAACATTTTCCACAGCACTTTACTGTCTAGCCATTGACAATGAGAGTAAATGATATGTGGTTAAGAGGAATGTGGAGAAGTCCTTACTGGACTAAAGAAGAAATTAAAAGTTTTCCCCAAATCTCTGAAACTAAAACTCAACAATGAATATGAATATTTTTAATCAGTGCCCCTAGTTTTGACTGAAATAGCTTCCTTTCGTGGGTGGCTCTGGGTGCAAACACACATTATACATCTTCCTAAAAAGGGGCATTTCCACTGATGACTCACCAAACAGCCACCTTTTCAGTATTAATGGGAAAAAAAAGATGATAATCCAGAATGCAAAATGCAGGATAGCATTGCAATTAATGGGTCAGGGAAGCAGGAGTTTGATTCCACTGAACTTTATATTCCACAAGAGCAAAAATGGGATATTTTTTAACTCACTCCTGTATCCTCAGTGCCCAGAATTGTAGAAGGCACATGGACCATTTCCTGACATGTACAAGGCACTGAATAATTATTTGTTGAAAGAATAAGTAAATAGATGGCTCTGTCCAAAACTGTGTGACTCAGACAAGTTACTTAATCTCTCTGAGCTCATTTCCACCTTTCAGGGTAGGTGGAAAAATAAAAAGAGATGATATACATCAGAAAGCATTGAGTTGTTTATTTTATACTCAACAAACACCATTATTATTGTGGTGATGTGATCCAGGTGATTGACATCACAGCATCCTTATCCGTATGAAAAACATGCTAATGGCTTTATCCCTTGGAGAGATCTGTTCAAATGCTTCAACGTCCTCTGGTAATTTTCAGAATGTTTGTTCATGGGATTCTGTGCATGTCAAATTCCGATGTGATTCTGATCAGCAGCTCCTCTAGGTGTGAGACTTTCTCATAAACTTGTGGCGACAGCACAAAATGGTACAGCCTTCCTGGAAAACAATGTGACTGTGCATATGGAGAGCTTTTAGTGGGTTAAACCTGTTCATTCTATGATTCTCCTCCTGGGATTAGTCATAAAAAAGAAGCACAGGTGCAGTCACAGATGTACACACTAGAATATTAATTATATCATTATTCCTAGGTAGTACAAAAATGCTGAAATTGCCTCAGTGTGCAATAATATGGTAAGTTCAATGGATGCGTTATTATGCAGTCATTAAAAATTAGGACATAAAAATTGTTCAGAATATTTTATAAAGTTCAAAAAGATAAAATGCTATATTTTATATATCTTAATTTTATTTGTATAATATATCAATATATGCATAGATAAGAGACAAAAATAAACTTACAGTAGTGGGATTATGGGTGGTTTTTATTTATTTTAGTTTTTTTCTATAGAGAGCATATTTTCATGGAATATTCATTTGTTAATAATCAGACAAAATGTCATTAGAAAATACAATATAGAAGCCATAACGGTTAATAGAAAGTTACAGCAATTTCTCAAAAGATAGATGAGGCCAGTATGGTAGTTCACACCTGTAATCCTAGCACTTTGGGAGGCCAAGGTGGGAGGATCACTTGAGGCCAGGAGTTGGGGACCAGCTTGAGCCACATAGTGAGACCCTGTCTCTACAAAGAATAAAATTAGCTGGGCGTGATGGTGCACACCTATAGTTCCAGCTACTTGGGAAGCTGAGGCAGGACGATTGCTTGAGCCCAGGAGTTTGAGGTTGCTGTGAGCTCTGATCATGCCACTGCACTCCAGTCTGGGCAACATAGGGAGACCCTGTTTCCAAATAAAATAAAATAAAATAAAAAGATGATTGAGGTTTTCCTCACTGTTTCTAAACCTGGGAGCTCTATTGCATCTTGGATCCTTCCTCTTAGAAAGCCTAATGAACAAATTCATACTCAGATGTTTAAGTTTCATGGTATTTGTTTACTTAAAAATACCAACTTTTAAAAATGGTGCCAGGGAAATGGAGACAATTTATACCACTAAATGACTCAATAATAGTCATGTTAAAGCATCAGTGTTGTAAAACTATTTCAGAGCACAGACACTTGGAATATCTTTCAAATATGCCACAGGGACAGATATTCCCAACTCTTTACCAAATCTGTGTTCTTGTCTTCTTTCTGAGCACACAAGACTTCTCATTTTGTTTGGATAGTTATATTTAGTGACTTCTAACTGAAAGAGTAAGAGTGGAAACGATATGTACTACTTCAAGACCTGGTCCATAAAAACCTTCCATGCACTCTTTTCAATGTTTTTTTCTCCTTGTGGTTGAGTAAATCACAGAGACTATAGAAGCCATATGTTGAAGATGACCCAGTCTTCCTTAGCCTCTGTTCCTTAATGACTCCAAAAAGAAGAACTATCAATTAACATATACATTTACCCAAGACTGTTATGAGAGCAAGAAATATACTACATTCCTTTTAGTTTGTTAAATGGGTTGAATAATCCTAATCTGAAAAGTAAAATGTTCTAAAATCCAAAACTTTTTGAGTACCAACATGATACTCAAAGGAAATGCTCCTTGAATCATTTCAGATTGGAGCATTTCAGATTTCAGATTTAGGAGTGCTCAATTGGTAAGTGTAATGCAAATATTCCAAAATCCAAGAAAATCTGAAATGCAAAACACTTCTGGCCCAAGTATTGCTGATAAGGGATACTCAACCTGTATATTTGGAGGCCACCTTGTTACAGCAGCAAGAGTTAACCTAACTAATACAGCCATGTTGTTTACGGTATATACTTTGCTGTACACACAGCCTGATCAAACTCATTGTTGATGAAGGGGTGGAGAGACCACTTTTGTGTAGAGAACACTCCACAAAAGAGGTGGTGAAAAAGTTGTAGGATAAGTCACATGCACTGTCTTGTAAATCACTAGAGTCCTACAGTTTGTTTAATTTTTCTTACCTGAAGGTAAAAAAAAATTCAATGGTTTCAGTAAGGAGTCTCTAAGATAAACAAAAGATCATCATTCTCTGAATTGATTTTTTTTTTTAATCAGCTTTTGTCTTGGTCTTGATCTTTGCTATAGTCTGAATGTTTGTGTATCCAGAATTCATATGTTGAAATCCTAACCCCCAATGTGATGGTATTAGAAGGTGGGGCCTTTGGGAGGTGGGTAGATCATTTAGGCAGAGCCCTCATGAATGGGATTAGTCCCTTATAAAAAAGACCCTACAAGCTTTGCACAGGGGCAGTATTACAGCCAATGAGATTTTATCCTAGACATGATAATTGCTAATTGAAAACTTTTCCTAGTAGGCCACTGTGACAACTTGCAATATATTTGGCATTGGCAATTTTTGACAGTCTCTATAGAGACTGAGAAAAAAAATGGGTCCCACAGAGCCAGCTTGCCCCTTCTACCATGTGAGGACACAGCTAGAAGGTGCCATCTATGAACCAGGAATGTGCCCTCTCAGAGTACTGAATCTGCTGACCCTGCCATTTTAGGTTTCCCAGGCTTCAGAACTGTGAGAAATAAATTTCTGCTATTTACAAGCGACTCAGTCTATGGTATTTTGTCATAGCAGCCTGAACAAACTAAGACAGTCTGTATTTCCCTCCTTGGATGTTGGCTCCATGAGGGTAAAACCTTCGACCTGCTTATTCTTGCAGCTCCAGTTTCTAGAAGAGAAGAGTTCCTAGAAGAATAGGCATCAGTATGTATTTCTAGAAATAGAAATTATTGTAATGAATGTGAGATGGATAAAGATAAATTTATCTGGTGAAACTTTCCACCCTGAAACTTGTCCAGGAGCTTTTAGTTGGCAGAGAAAGAATTTCTCCTGACATAGATATGTCATTAAACATAAAACAAATGCATATGAGATAGTCAATTTCCAAGTACCATTTCACATTATAAGATATATCTATCAACCATATCCAGAGACTAAAGGCAGCTAACAAGTTTTCTGAGTATAAATGTCCCTTTACATGTCATTCTCATCTCTCATCAGTGTCACTTTAACTCTGAGGCAGCTTTCCAGCTCTGAGCTTGCACAAATTTACCACCTGACGGCAGAGAGCCATGTATCTGCCCCCTCCTTACTATTCCAAGCAGATGGCTTAGAGTTAAAGAGCCAATAAATCACCACATCCATGTGTGAGAGGATCCAGCTACAAAGTGTTTATTTAGTTTTAAAATTGGTCTGTTGCTGCCAACTAGATATAGCGAGTTAGTCAAAAGTGTTGAGTGATGAGTTGTATACATATCTTCTTTCCTTTTTGGAGTTTTAGCTGTTGATTGTTAATTCATTTATGAATTAGTTAGAGTTCTTCATAGAAACAGAATCAAGAGGATGTGTGTATATATAGAGAGAAAGAGATTTATTAAGGAATTGGCTCACACTCTGTGGAGGCTTGGCCAGTCCAAAATCTGATAGGGGAAGCTGGCAAGCTAGAGCCTCAGAAAAGTTGTAGTTCCCAAAGGCAGTCTGCTGGCAAACAAGGGAAGAGCCAATGTTGCAGATGAAGTCTGAAGGCAGTCTGCTTGGAAAACTCCCTCTCGCTCTGGAGAGAAGTCAGTCTTTGTTCTGTTCAGGCCTTTCGCTGGTTAAATGAGGCCGGCCCCCACACACTACGTAGGGCAATCTGCTTCACTTAAGGTCCACCAAGTTAAATGTAAATCTCAAACAAAAACACCCTCAGAGAAACATCCAGAATAATATTTGAGCAAATACTTGGGCACCATGGCCAGGACTAGTTTACACCCGCAATTAACCATCACGGTTTGCTTGCATCCTTTCTTCCCTGTTTCATTTGGTTGTCTTTTCTTTGCTACAATTCTCTCAGGTCCTTGAGGTCATTGCTATTTCCACAGGGGGCATCTAATATTTGAACCTGGAAAGTTGAGCCCACATTCCAGCTTCTCCACTGGCTTGCGCAGTAACAGTGGGCTTTACCACTCAGCACCTCTAGTTCTGTCTCTGTGAACGGAGGCTACCTAAGTCATAGGTTTATTACAATGAACAAATGGGACAAAAACATATTGACAAGCTCTGTAAACATAAATTCATATTGAAACTATTAGTTGAAAATTTTATGCATTAGTTAAAATCAGTTATTGATAAAATTGTTATGTGTCAAAGGTCCTCCTTTTCAAAGCAACAAATGAGAAAGAAAATTCTGCATGTGAAGCACATTACAGTTGAGTTACTGACTCATTGCAATAAAGAAAGATCAAATTAATTCAGTGAGTTTAATAGTGAGGGGACAATGATTTTAAAGGCAAAGAGAAGTTTTAAAGACCACACCAGATAATTGGTGAAGATGCCAGGAGCAGTGTCAAATTTAAAGCACACAAGAATATTTATGTCTAAAGTCAGGCCTCTCAGAAGGTAGCACACTGTCAATTTCTCTCCGGTGCACTTAGTCCCGAGAGGATGCCAGGTATTGTGTGGAGGCTGAAACCACTGAAACAAGGGGAGCTCAGAGCACGTGAGACTGTTCATGAGAAGCTACTCAACAAGACTGGACAGGGTTTATTGCTTGCCCACCTACAACGTGCAGTTGGCCCTTGAACAAGAGGGGTTTGAAATGCACAGGTTTACTTATATGCAGATTTTTTTCAATAAGCATAGTCATCCTTCTGTATCTGCAGTTTTCTCATCCACATCCAAATGTGAATCAAAGACACAAGGTACAGAGAGCCAACTTTTCACATCTGTGGGTTCTTAGCATGAAGGTATTTTGGTATCTGTGGGAGTCCCAGAACCAATGCCCCACGGATACAAAGGCGGGACTGTACAATTAATGTCATATGTGTGATCCTGTGTGCTGGACTATCATGGGACTGTCAACCTCCACCGCACCGGGTCAAGGGGTCTCTACACCTCACATTTCTAACCAGACTCTTCTTACAACTCCAGAAAGTACAGGAAGTTTTTCCCTCACTTCAGTCTCAGATTCACTTGCCCAGACCTCATTTTCTGCACCCAGGAAGATCTATTCTGAATTTTAGATTTCAATTCCTTTTAGAGAAAATGGCAAAACCACTCTCAGAGGCCTAGCCTTTCCCTTTGGCCCCTCCAGGTCAATAGTCCAACATCAGTGCAGTTCCCATTGTCAGTATCCATCATCCTCAGTAACTCCACCCAGGGACAAAGGCAGGAATTTATTAATATTAAGCTCAAGTCAGGCCTATTTCTTGCCAGACCTTCTTCTCCAGAAGTTTAAAAAAATCTTGGGGTCATATCTCACCCAAGGTCACTTGTTACAAAACCATGTCATGTGTACTCACAAACAACCTGTTAAAAGGAATTAGTAACTGTTCCTGCTTGAAGCTTCTTGGACCACCTTAGACTTTAATGGAGCCATTTTCTCATTGAACTGAAGATTGTGTGGGTCCAGAAAACCTTGAGAGGACACAGAACCAAGACCCAGTAAAGACCATATTATAAGCACCTTGCAATCTTCTTGCTGTATAAAAAACAATGCAATTTCCTCTTCATTAATAATAAACATGTGTACTATTAAAAGCAGCATTGTGTTTTTGAACATGTCAGACCTACTTTGATACTAAACATGCAAAGATATTTACAACTGCAATTTTTTCAATTCCATGAGAACTGGAACAAAGAGAAGTTTATTGTGTGCCTTTATCCTTTGTAATAATAGATGGATGGTTAACTTTCTTGGTGCAGCTTTGCACAGTAGACAGTTCTATTTCAAAATGTGCAAAAAAAAATCAGTTTTATGAACACTTTGCTCATATTGCTTCTCTGCCACTTTCCCTAGGAATGCCCCAGTGGTGTTGTTAATGAAGAAACCTTCAAAGAGATTTACTCGCAGTTCTTTCCACAGGGAGGTAAGTACAAATGTGGACTTGTTAACATACTCTCAGAGTTAGAATTATGCTTGCAATCTTGAGTTTGGTTTAATTTTTCATAAGATGACTCTACATTTTTAATCTTCATGTAAAATAATTAATTCAAAGCATGGGAGTGCATATAATTTTTAATGTATCATAAAAGCAAGCTATTTACAAATTATCAAATATCCAAGAGGTTACTCTTTAGTTTAATCCAACAGGTCTGACTGTGTGCCTAGTGCTACAGCTCTCAAATGCAAAATTCTTTCTGACTATTATGCGGGTCCTCAAAATGTCACAAAGCTCTTTCATACGCATTATAGGTCCCATTTGATTCCTCCAACTCTCAGAATTAGGACAAATGTAATTATCCTCAATTTACAGATGTGAAATCTGGGGCTTAGCAAAGTCAAATGGTTTGCTCAGGGCCACGTATTGACTAAATGGCGGATCTGGGTTATGACCCAGATTTTCTGTAGCCCACTTATTGTGCTATCAGTTGTCCCTCCTTCAGTACCTCTACTATGCCCCCGGCATCTGACAAAATTAAAATCACCCTGGACATTATTTTAATTAAAAAGAAAACACAAGAATAGCGTAACGATAATACATGCACATTAAATATGAGTGAAGAGATATACTTGCCACTGGACCTTATAGAGTTCCTTTCAATCACTCAATAGATGCCCAGCTCATACTTATGACACAGCCACCTCTGTGCCCAGCCATGTGTGAAGTGCTGATAATGTGGAAGGAGCAAGAGGAATAGGATGTGATCCCTGTCCCAAAGAATGTTATAGTCTATGGGGGTTAAAAAATAGTATTCTGAGAGTACAGTGTAGGCATAATTAGACCAGCTGAAGGATGGGGAGGAAACGAAAAAGAGGCTATTCAGATAAGCTGAACCTGAGCTGAAGTTGATGCCTCACCCCTCACCATCCAACAGCCCTAGCTATGACCCTTTTCTTTTCTTTCCATAAATGTGGATACTAAGATGCAGAGAGTCCAGTCCTTTTCCAAAGCATATAGTCTTTCACTCTCCAATCCTATCTCTTGGGAGAAGCTTTACTTCCAAGTTTGATGTCTTCCAGATTTAAAGGGCAGTAGGGACATGACATTTGAGGCAAATGGGGTGTAAGCAAAGGGTGAGTGCATAATATTGTCGGTTGGCATTTGCAGGCAATTGCCACCATGTGGGAGTAGCTAGGGCAGGGAGGGAAGAGAGGGAAGCGTCCTAGAGAGGCATGGATGCTGTATTAAGAAACAGGGACTTTATCCTTGAGGTGATGCAAAGCTACTGATGGGTTGAAATAGGAACTGTTACAGGGAGATTTGTGTTTGGGATACATCCCCCTGATAGCTCTGTGGAAGATTAACTTGAGGCTGGCAATGTTGCAGGCAGGAAAAATAATTAGAATGTTCTTGTAAGGAAGCAATAAGGTCTTTAATCAGAACATACATAGTAGGAATGGAGAAGCAAGGACAGATTACAGGCATATTTAGATGATAAAAATATCAGAATTTAGAGATTGACTTTTTGTGGCAAAAAGAGATGGAGAGAGGAATTTTTTATAAATTCCAGGATTCTATCACAGACACTAGGTGATTAGCCACAGGAGGAGTCGGGGGACAGCGATCTCAGTTTTGGACAAATGACGTTTGACATGTCTGTGGGGATTCAACCTCAACAAAAAGTTGGTACAAATCTGAGGCTCATAGGAAAAGTCAGAGAAAGAGATGAGATTTGAGAATTATTAACCAAGAAGTAGTGGTTAAATCATGACGTAGATGAGGTTACTGGGAGAAGGATAGAAAGTGGTGAGCCCCATGAGTCAAGCATGAAACTCCAGGACACACATGAAGGACCATGAGAAGGAAAAGAGATCCCTGAAGGAGACAGAGGATCAACAGCCAGAGATGTGGGAATAAGCACAAGAGAGATCGATAGTTCAGAAACAAAGAGAATGAAGGCATTAAACACTAGAGCCAAGAGATACCGTCAGGTAAGGACTGGAAGGTCCTTGGGACATGGCAACATGGAAGGTCATTGCTGAGTGTGATCAGAGCAGCTGTAATCATGTGCTAGGAAGTGGAGCCCACAGCAGAATCCACCTTGCAGTGGGTGAAAGAAAAAATGAGAAGAAAACAGAGACAACCAGTAGAGACAGCACTTATGAGAAACTGGGCTGGACTCCTCAGGAGATGAGGAGGAAGTAGACAATAGTACCTGGTAGAAACAAGTGGAGTTGTTTATTTTTTAACACATTAACTGCCATGAGAGTTGTATTTGATTCAGTCTAGTTTTGACCCCGGGGCTGCGTGAAGCATATATAAAATCTTACTTGTTGATCTTACTTATTGTTACAATTAATACTGACAATCTAATTCTAAAAGTATGGATTAAATAAATAGAAGTCAGTAAAATTTGTTTTTTCTATTTATGTTTACCTTTAAATTACACTTGAAGGTTTTATCCTATTTTCATAATAAAACACTTTGGCCCCAAGGAAGAGTTTCTGATTTCTTTGTGTGGCAGTTAATGGGTTAAAATAGAAAAGACTGGAACTTGTTTACATACCGAGAGGGAGCTGGTGAAGAAGGAGACATTAGTGGCTTAAGACAGAGGAGAGATCATGAGTAGAATTCAGACCTGGAGGAGATAGAAAGGGATGGGGTAGAGAGAGGACGTGAACCAGGAGTTGAGGAAGAAGGCTTTACCCCAAATAGGGAGGGGACCATCTAGCCCTTCACTTAAACTTTGACCCCTCCTCAACACAGGAGGTAGTTGTTGCTTCTCTCTGTAGTCGTGGCCAGAGCTACTCTGTCAGTGACCTTGCCAACACATTTTTTACCCCTTTCCACTTAAAGGAGCCACCATCATCTGCAGCCAAAATAACCGCAGCAGTCTCTGAATTGGTCTCTCGGATTCTGACACCCCCTCTTCCAACCATAGTCCATTCTGCAAATAAGCCAGTGATCCTGTTAAAATGCAGGCCAGATCATGTTGCTGCTCAGCTCAAAACCTTCCATCCCATCACAGCATAAGCCACAGCATATGTAGTGGCCTACAGGTTGGGGCCACTGTCCCTTGTCCCTTTACCATTCTCCCACCTGACTCACTCCGCCACAGACACACTGGCCTCCACCATCCCACCAGCACACCAGCCGGGGTGGTGCCTCTGGGTCTTTGAACTTGCTATTCCCTCTGCCTGAAATCCTCTTCTGCCAAATATCCGTCTCAATATCTCACCACCTTTGCTTTTACTCAAATGCCACCTCTCAGTGAGGCCTTCCCTCAACACTCTATTTTAAATTGCAATGCTTTGAACTTTCCCTGTTTGTGATTCTCAGCACTCAAGACCATCTAATAATATATATTTCACTTATATTGTTGTTTTTTATTGTCTTTTTCCCCACTGGAATGTCAGCTCCAAAGGAACAGAGGTTTTTCTTTACTTTGTCTGCTGTTGTATCCACAGGTCATGGAACAGTGACCTATAAGAAACAGCACTTGATAAATACTTATTATTAATATATTGATGAATGAATGAACCCACTTCACATGGTGGTCATAACTGTACATTGGAATAATATGTGTAAATGGCATTTTGAAAAGTATATGCCACTTAAATATTAGTTGTTTCATACAAATTTTGATTCCCTTTTGCTTTTTAATCCATTTGGCTGCAGGTATGTTAGTAGGTTTGAGATAATTTTGTGCATGAATTGTCAAAACAGATATTTTTATTAAAGATGGTCTTGTAAAAGAATTAAATTACAGTTTTGAGAAAGCACAGGGAAGCCCATTATTACATGCATTTGGATATAACTGAGGTGACAACTGCTCCACCCCATCTTATGCGCAGGGAAAGTCTGTCCTAACAGACCACAGACAGCCACTGGTTATGGCTCCTGATGCCAAGATAGTAATGGGCCCAGTGTCTGCATTAATGAAAAGTTAATTTGGGATATTATGTAATTACCTCATGTATTTCTAAATTATGTAAAATCCATGGGATTTTTTTCAGAAAAATCATGTTTATTTACCATCTGAGTGTCTACCAACATATCAATAGGCATTAATATCAAAACACCAACACAGATGGAAATCTTTAAGTTATTTTTCATTATTTCAAATAAAGTTATTACATGGTATAAATTAGATACAGCTCCATATTAAAATTTTATCTTTATTTGAAGAATAACATTTCCACATTAGAGAACATCTACATGAGTAGAGAACATCAACTTTGCAAAGGATTCTTGTTACAAAATCCAAAGAGATTTGAGGAAAAAAATCACTTTAGTGCTCTTAAAAATTCTTTTGATTATTCATGTTAATTGAATGCATAAATCTAAAAGCATGAGGCATCACTAAAGGAAATGAAATATTTTAAAGAATGATGGTTTGCAATTTTCAAAATTAATGTCATGCATGCCAACTGTTTCTTATGTGAGGCCAGAAAAGGACAAATGTCCTAAGGCAGAATGCAGTCTCTGATGGCAGGCAAATTCATGTTGTGGGCATCCTCACACTTCTACAGAGTCATCATTTATTCAGGTTGATGGTCTGAAAACAACAGGTATCTCTCATTATGAACAGTAACAACAGTGGCTTTGTAAATCACAACCGCTCATGCTCACCATTTCCTCCAGGAAAGCGCTTTGTCTTATCTACAGAATCCCCTGCAGTTTGTGTTGTGTCAGGCTCTTAACTTTCTCTATTGCTTAGTGAGATAGTTTACCAAGCACAACTAGTTTGGTGTTTTAGATGTAAGCACAACTGGACTGAACAGAAGCCTCTTGTTTGCAGGGCATAAAATATGCCTGCTATAAAGCAAGCAGAGAGGAAACGACTTGTGAGTGCTATTGTCTGTATGGTTACAGCAATATTTTTTCAACTGTGCATACGGTAAAAGTTTTAGTGTGTAAGCTTTTAGCTCAATAAACATCTTAAATATCCATAAAAATTGCACTTTCCTAGGCTATCCCTGCTTGTGTCATGGGAATTTTGCATGCACATTGCACTAGGCACCTGTTAAATAGCTATTGAAGAAAAGAATGAATGGATGAGCTCAAGTCAGAAGAATCTAAGTCAACAAGCATTTACTGAGCAGCTGCTACATGCAAGGCACTTGAATTACTTAGTGGGTTGTCTGCAAATAAAGATTAAAATAAAGTAAATAAAAACCCCACCCACTGAGTATTATTCTTGTCCTAGGAACATTTCTAACGATTTTCAGGATAATTTATAGAGGACTTATTGACAGAAAGTACTATTCATGCATATGAATCTGCCTTAACATAGTAACAATGCCATGAATTGCATATTCAAATGCATTAAACAAATTCTGTACCTTGTGCTTGAATTCAGGTGGGAGTAGGGTTTTGGAGTGGAGAGAAGGAAATTAACCAGATTAATTTGACACCACAGATATGAGACATGAGAATCAAGGGTATTTGTTCAAATAGTCTGAACAACTAATTCAAGGGTTAGTTGGTATCATCATTGTGGGTTGGAAATTGGGTTAACAACAGTAGACTAAGTCTAGAGTCCTGAGTTTGTGGATGGACTGCCACCACTGAGGTACATGACCTCAAGTGGTTTATTTTTCTGGACCTCAGGTTGTTCCTCTGTAAAATGTAGGAGTTAGTCCAAAGGAATTCTCAGGGGTTTTTTTTTCCTACTCTAATATTCTTTTTCTTTTTTTTTTTTTTATTTCACTAGATTTAGAGGTACAAGTGTTTTTCATTACATGGATGAATTACATAATGCTGAAGTCAGGGCTTTTAGTGTGCCGTCACCAGAATAGTGTACATTGTACTCAATAGGTAATTGTCCCTCACTCCTCTTCTTCCCTCCCCTCTTCTTAGTACTCTAATATTCTTTATTTCTAAGAGTTAGTATTGGAACATCTTGATTTCATTACCAACTCTACCATTAACCAACGAGGCGGGCTTAGTAAGTCACTAAAATACCTGCACCTCGTTTCCACCTTTGTTAAATGTAGATAAATTGCCAAATAATATCCAAGATCTCTTCCTTTTACTTTTTGCCCACCTGTAAAATTTCAACATTTATTTTTCATCATCATAAGTAAAATTCTAAGACACAGACACAATCTTAGCTTAACAAACTCAGTAGCTACTTTTGTTATGAAAGGAATCATGATCAAAGACCATCAGATCATATGGGGAGAAGAGAGATCATCGTGTTATCTTTTGAGCCCTGAACTGAGCTGAAATCTAGAATCCAGGAAACCAGTTATTCATTCTTTTAACAAATATTTACTGAGTGCCTAAGAAGAACACAGTTGAATGTAATCAGAACATAGAAACTTTTGTGGACCATCTTTTTTCCTCACTCCATCCACCTTTGTGCCTAGCTAGACATTCCAGCTTCCATCTTAGCTTGTTCCTCTTGCCCAATCTGAGCTCGTAGCTTTGTTCCTCTCGTTTAAAAATTTTCACTGTCTGCAAATGCCTGCCAGAAGAAATCCAAACTGCATCAGAAGGCTCATTGCTTTTCATGACACAATCCTACCGGCCTTTGTTGAGTGTGAAATTGCATCAAATTTGAACTCCTGTCACCTAGACAATACAACAGAAATCCCACAAAAACAGTAATGTTTTTGGGTGAAAAATGTTATATTTGTAAAAGATTTGATCACATTTCTTTAAGATAGTTGAAATAAGAATAGCTTATCTGTAAAAGAAGAAGAAGAATAGCTATATTTATTATTATATTTATTAAAATTTAATAGGTGCCTCGGACTATTCTAAACACTTTGCATATAGTATCTCATATAAACTTCATAAGGACTCTGTGAAGTACATACTGGCATTGATAATATTTTGCAGACGAGGAAACCGAGCCACACAGAGATGTTAAACAATTTTCCCAAGGTCATGCAATTAATCTTTGGTAAAGCTGAGATTCAAATTCAGGCAGTCTGACTCCACTATACTATTAACAAAAGCTCTCTGTATGGACTATCTAGGCTGGAAAACTGGTTTAACTTTTAGAAGAATTGCCAAGGTACATTTAGAAGAATAAGAAGTCTGTACCACATTATTGTAAACCTTGAGAGCGTAATTCCCACATGTCAAGCTTTAAAGCTAGAGAAATTCCATTTGAGAAGAATAGTCATTATCACATGCCCGTGTTATCCTGTTTTTAAATTTTAAAAAATTGCAAACATCTCTTGTTCTGAGCCATTATTCATGGTGAGTTCTGCTTGCTAAGGTAGAGGCATTTACCCTGACTGTATAAACAGGGTAACAAGAGACCTGCTTAATGAAGCTCATTATAAAATATTCAAAATCTCCTTTTTTCCTCCTCTGAAAATAAGTTTAACATACCACCTATCAACTCACATCTCCATAGGGCACTAAATAGTTCAAGAAGTCTGTGAAAAATACTGCTGAGAGCAAAACAACTTTGCAAATAGAAACAGGCTTCCAATTCTTGATAACACCCCAACAATAGCACTATGTTGATTGCAATTGAGCACCTGGCCCCATATTTAAAAGAGTTTCTTCCCTTCCACCAATCTATACTAGATGGACATCCACTCTAGATATAACCCTTCTGCATATTATTTAGACCCTATTTTGGTGACTGATTAGTTCACTGAAAAGTGTTAATAAGTCACATGTTTAAAATTAAGGGATTCCTCATATCATATTTAAAGGTAAGAGATGAGAGAAGATGTTACCATCATTTCTGAGAAACTGAGTGTATAATCAACCTCATGAAATGTATGGCCTTCAATATTGTTTACCAATACAGTGAAGCATGCAGAAAAAAACAATCCATCAATAGGTTATGGGCCCTGAGAGCCTCGAGGGAAGTTTAGATGACCTCTGACCTCTCTTATTTGGGGAGGGCAATTCTCTGCCTTTGCTTCCTGACAGTCTTTAAAAAGAAATTCATAAAGTAAAAATTGAATAGAAGCTATGTTAAAATGCAATAAAAATAAAGGTTAAAAGTTACAAAATAGAAATAGATGAGATTTTAAACAGAAGATAAAAAGCTAGAAAGCCAATGAGCTAAAAGGTTACAATTTTTTTTGAAAAGATAAAAAAGGTTAAGATAAAAGGCTAAGGCCCATGAGATGAAACACTGAAGATAATCGTGTAAATTTGATCAAGGGTCAAGTACAAAAGCACTTAAAGATGAAAGCTGGGCATGAAGAAAAGAAAACAATAAGAAAAAATACAGACCTTTAAAATGAAAAGGCAGAAAGCTGAGAGATTAAGGAGACAAAGGAGAGCCAGCAGAAGAGGAAGGCAGAAAAAATGAAGCAAACTAAGAGGACATGTTGGATTCCAGAGGACATTGGCGTCATTAGACAACATCCTGAGGCATTATGGGTAGAGAGCCGTCCATACCTGTCCACTGCTATCTGCGGCCTAGAGCCCCACCCAGGACCCAGATAGAGTAGGAGCTCCCTCCTTATCACATGCAATTGGGAACCTTTAGGACCACCCAGTCCCCTTCCAACATTATCACAGAAACTATCCAAGACACCACTGATCCCAACCCATCAGCCAACTTTACTGGCTGTGGGCTAGCCTGGTTCTCAAGGTCTGAAAGATCCGAGTCGATGTTCCAGATCTACTCCTCGTTAACTGCGTGACTTTGGCCAAGTTGCTCAACCTCTCTGAGTCCCAATATCCTTATCTGAGTTGTAACAATGATGAAAGTACTAATAATGACAGGAACGCTAATAATAGCAACTCATCCTTGTCTCATTCTTGGTATTTTTATTGCTTTACTTCTAGAGACAGTCTCTGCCAAACACTAAGCAATTTCCCGACACATCTCGCTCAATCTTCACATCCACCTGTGGGACCATGTCTCGTCCCCGTGTTGGTATTGACACCCAGCTCCCATGGGTTCAGAGCATTTCTAGCCAGAAACTCACAGAGTGTGTTTGTCATCAACGGCCTCTTTGTAGGCACTTATTCTTGTGAATCTCAAATTCTGGTCCTGTACAGAAAGAGGCTGAGCAACTGGGAAGAAAGCACGATCTGTGGGAGGTGGAGTTACTTTTCCTGAGTCAAAGGGGACTCAGAACTGCTGTCCAAGTCTTATGCAGGATGTGGAAATACTGACTTACTGTTATCCCCTGTTTAACATTTCAGACTCTACAACATATGCACATTTTCTGTTCAATGCTTTTGATACGGACCACAACGGAGCTGTGAGTTTCGAGGTAAGCCCGAGGCTGTTTTCATATCATTAGACTTCAGACACTGTGAAAGGGATTTTAGTTTTTTTAGTGGAAAAATGTGAGTTTGGTGATTTGATCATTTTTGAATAGGGGGGATATTAAAAAGCCGAAGAAAACTTTCTTTCCCTTATGGAATTGCCAAGAACCTGCCCTTATCTTTCAGAAGAAGTATAAATTACAAGCCACATATAGTTTGTTTTCTAGTGCTTTATATCTTTTCTTACAAGGAAATTCCATTTCCTCAGCTGTATGTGAACAATCCCAGAAGGCAAACGATTTAACTAACGTTTGCTGGCACCTACTGTAGGCTAGTTGCTGTGGTAGGCCTCAGAAATACAAAGATGATAAAGTCAAAAACCCTGCTGCAGGAGGACCAGTAAGCAGGGCAGCCAGGCAAGAAAATAAATGGAGAAAAATATTATATTCAACAGCCTGACAATTTTACAAGGACATTTATTTTTTAATTACAAACTTTAAGTGATCTGTATAGGAAGCATGCAATTTTGTCATGAAATAGTGTATATAAGCATCTAGCAAAATGACATATGTCCTAGACAGTCACATAGTTTATATGTGTGTGTATATACACACACACATATATACACACACATAAATACAATGATGTCATTCATATGATTCATGTGATACAAAGCAGGTCACAGATAGTAATATATTTGATTCTAAATGTAAATTAGGAGAATAGACCAAATACTAAGTCTGATCAGCTGTAAAGACTGGAACCTTTAATTTTTGCTAGGAAAACTATGCAAAAAATGTATAACTCATCTACTTGCTTATATTCTGAATGGCTATGTTTGGTCTCTAGGGAGCAGAATTAAGCATTATCTTACTTTGTAATTCCAGTTCCTCTGTTTAATTAATACATATATATGTATGTATATATGTGGAAATGATATAATTTGGGAGATACATTTTTTTGCGAGTGGAAGAGGATGCATCCTACAAATGGGCAAGAATCTCAGTGAGGGCCATGACTTAGGGAAGCAGAGGATGGAAGGAGACCAACAAGAGGAGTGTACCAGGGGGATGGGCATGTTTGTAGCTTTGACTCAGATGGTGCAAAGGCAATTTATGTGACCAAAGTGCTTATACCCCTGTAATATTCTGAAATTAACAATAAAATAAAATAAAATAAAATATGTACCAGTGGCAGGAGAGGCTTTAGCAGGGAAGCCTGCCCAACAGAATTGATGGACTAATCTGAAGGTCAAGTAGGAGCAGCTCAGGAGAAGAAAGGCTTGGGATGGGATGGAGTGGGAAACAGTAGGCAGTGTGGCAGAGGAGGGTTTAAGAGGGCAAAAGTTAACATGGGCATGTGCAGCTATGCGGATTCAAGGGCTTTGAGGAGTCAGGATGAAGAGAGAAAGGGGCAGGCTTCTGCGACATCATTCAGCCAGTGCCTCCACTCACACACTCTACCCTGTCCTCATGCAGACTGGGTGCCACTAACACAAATATTCTGGGCCAAGAACCCCAAAAGGTCATCTCACATAACTTAACCAAGAAGTATCACTGAGAAGAAGAATAGAAGCTGACAGTGGCTGAGGAGATGATGTGAACTAAGAAGTCAAGATGGGGCGGGTTTATCCTGGGTGTGGAAGAATATAGGGAAGAGGGGAGGATGTGAGTATGTTCTAGGTACCAGTATCCTGTAACATTTCTTCCGCAGATGTCAGCTTAGATCACTCTTGATAATGTTGCATTTACTAACAAGATTTATCCCAGCACAGCCTTAATTTTCCTATAACATAGAAGTCAAAGTTTCCAAACTTTTATAGCTAGCTTGCAGAGGATGAGTAAGGCAAAAACTGCTAGTGATTTCACTACTTGAAATTACTTATGTATCATAAATAGACCACTGGTTTCCTAGGGCACACATTGTACTGAATTTTACATGTAAATTTAAGCTGGTGTTGATGATATGGCACCGTGCATAATGTTGCTTTTATAATATTTATGTAAAATACTGGTAATTGCAATGAACACTGATTATAATTTGGAAAATTAGTTATAATGGTTATATATGATATGCATGTTAGTAAAATGCCTTTCCTTTTAAAAGCAAACTAATGGCTAAATTAATAAAGGTTGAATCAAAATCAAATTTCAAACTAAGCTATTCCAGTTATTTTTCTAAATTGATTAGCTGCCCTGGGAAGTCTCTAGAAAACAAGAATGGTTAGGGAATGAACACATTTTGAGTATCAATAGCATCCTGGGAGGGATAGTAGAGAGACCATCTGATTCTACAATAAAGAAAAATGGAAGTTTTCCACTTAATTTGCTTAAACTTGAAGGGCAGAATGAATAAGACAGGAGGGGCCTTGGATCTAGATATGATGGATCTAATTTCCATTTTGTCACCAAGTGGCTGTGAGACCCTGAGATAAGTATTTAAACCCTCTACGCCTTGGTGTTCCTATCTGTAAAATGTCAGCAACCAAAGCTACTTTATAGGATAATGTAAGAATTAAAAAGTCATGATGTCAGTAAAGGGCTTGGCTCCGTGCCTGTCACCAAATATGTGCTCAATATTTATTAGATGTTAACTATAGCAATTATTATTTGGGGGATTTTTCTGACAAAGCCAATTAATAATGACATGCATCATCTCATTACCCAGTAACGCAACTACCTGCAAACACATCATTCTAAGCCATCGCAGTCTTTGATTGGCAGGTGATGCCCCTGGCATAATAACCAGCACTGAGGGACTCAGTAAAGGTTTGGTAGATGGTAAAGGTTTTGGTTTTGGTTTTGGTTTCTTTTGAAACAGTTTCACTCTGGCCCTGGGTAGAGTGCAGTGGCATCATCATAGCTCACAGCAACCTCAAACTCCTGGGCTCAAGTGATCCTCTAGCCTCAGCCTCCAGAGTAGTTGGGACAACAGGCACGAGCCACAACACCCAGCTAATTTTTCTGTTTTTAGGAGAGATGGGGTCTTCCTCTTGCTCAAGCTGGTCTCAGCTGTAAGGACCAGAAGAGTTTTAAGACTTAAGCTAGGTTGGGTTTTGAGAAGAGACAGCATGGGAGAAATGACAGATCCCCTGCAAGGTAGTCAAATGGTGGACACACTGGGCATTCCTTATTAGTAAAGAACTCTACAGTGGGCAATAAAGTCCACAACTGAACAAGTACAGGTCAAATCTCTATGCCTTTTTCTTTCTTTTGCCTTGATAATAAGAGAATGAAAACCAAAATTCAATACAGACCTCCACCCCTTATCATTTTTGTGGATTAGAGGACAAAGGTAACCTCTATGCACAAGGTAATTGTACAAAGTACTCTTTGAGAGTTGTTGTCGTCGTTGTTATTTTAAGATTGTCACTTTCTGCTTGAGAGATTTCAATTGCCACTCAAAAAAGTGTGGAGCAAAAACCATATAAGCCACATTGAATTTCCCATTTTTCTTTTGCACAAAATAGTCATTCTTGTTTTGAAATTACTATTTACTGATATCATCCCACAAGATAGAAAGGGCTGATCCAAGTCCATAGCTATCTTTTAATGTAAGTAGTTTGAGGATATATGTGATAATATTTAAGGAGAAGGTATGAATTAAGTGTCAGCATGTGAATCGATATACTTTTGTTCACAAATATCAGAAAATCATACACTAGTGATAAAAACAATATGATAACTTCATTGGCTCACAGGAACAAAAAGTCCAGAGATAGGGCTGGCTATAGCATAATGGTGGGACCCTTATTGTTGGAAGAAGAGGCCAGCAGCTCCCGCTGAGCAGGCAAGGGAGATCACCTGTGTCCTGCCATTCCTAGCAGGAGTTCGGGAGTCCAGAGAATCACTCTTAGAATTGGACTAGGTTTGCCACATGCCAACCACAGATCCAGCTGTCTTGGCCAAAGGGATAAAAACGTGCTTCTTGACTTTGCCCAGATCATAGCTCCATCACTAGAGCCAGAGATGGAGTGAGCTTCTGGAGCCCACTAGAGAGGAAAAAGACAAAAATCCACACTTGACGTAAAAGTGCTATTTTTAAATCTTTCCTTGTGACTGGTCTGTTTTGTTTGGTGGTGAGGCCAATGCCAATAATGATTCCTGTAGGCCAGTGGTTTTCAAAGTGTGATCCCTAGAAGCAACATAGGCATCTCCTTAGAACTTGCTGACATTTTAATTCTCATCCCCCCGCCAAGGAATCAGAACTCTGGGGCTGGGGCTCAGCAACCTGTTTATTAACAAGCCCTCCAGGTGATTGTGTTGCATGTGAAATTTTGAGAGCTAATACTCCAAGCATGTTTTCAAAGACCTTGTATCCAGCTCCCCTTTCAATTAATGGCATGTAACTACTACTTTGTGAATTGAAGAAAAAGAGTTTACATTAATAACCACCAGCCTAATCTAGTCTTTCCAAATTGTTCAGCCTCTAATCTTCCTGTAAGAAGGCTCTGTGCTCTGCAATGACTATTTTACACACTCTTAAAAAGCCAAAGCTTTCAGCTACAGGCATCTACACCATATCCTCCCTCTTTCTCCTGTACCAACTGAGGAGATGTGTCTTCCCCCTTCACAGCTTGGACCATCTACCTGCATTCTGGATCCTTTCTACCTTTTCAGGAGTCTTGGTCCATTTCTTACTCTTATTCTTTTTTAGATTCATCCCTTCAGTATTCAAAGTGCTCATCATTAGAAATCACTCTTCACTTCTTCGATTACACTGAACCTTTTCCTGTTACTCACTGGTGACCTCAATGCTGCCGGTCTGATAAACACTTTTCAGTCCTCAGCAGTGGTTTGTATCAAGATGAACAATCCTTTCCTAGTGAAATGCTCTCTTCTCCTCACTCCCCTTACTTTTTTTTTGAGACAGAGTCTTGCTCTGTTGCCCGGGCTAGAGTGCTGTGGCGTCAGCCTAGCTTACAGCAACCTCAAACTCTTGGGCTCAAGTGATCCTCCTGCCTCAGCCTCCCAAGTAGCTAGGACTACAGGTGTAAACCACCACGCTCAGCTAATTTTTTCTATTTTTAGTAGAGATGGGGTCTCACTCCTGCTCAAGCTGGTCTCAAACTGCTGACCTCAAGTGATCCTCCCACCTCTGCCTCCCAGAGTGCTAGGATTATAGGCAGGAGCCACCATGCCCAGCCTCCTCTTCCTTCTTTAGCAACTTCAAGATGTTTTGTCAGCTTCTCTCTTCTCTTTACCTATTAAATATTGGAATTGTGGCCTTCTCTTGAATCTTCTTTTTCTCTCACTTGACAGTCTACCCTGAATGAAGATGGGGTGTAGAGTAAATATGGCTGTCCAGTTGCCGCAGTGTCACATGTTCCCTATTGAATGGTCTTGGCATCACTGTTGAAGATCAGTTGGCCATAGATGCTGGGTTTATGTCTGAATTCTCAATTCTATTCCACCATTCTATATTTCTCTCTTCATACCGGTACCATACTGTTGGGATTACTCTAAATTTTTACTAAGTTTTGAAATTGGGATGTATAAATCCTCTAACTTTGTTTTTCTTTCTTAATATTGTCTTGGCAATTCAGGGCCCCTTGCAATGTGAATTTGACAATTTTTTTTTCATTTATGCAATAAAGGTCAATGGCTATTCTTTATAAATTTGTTCAACTGAAATAGTTGTATACATCTTTATCATGATAAAAGTCAGGATCATGCTTAAAAGAGGAAAAATAGAAATATTTTCATTAAGCTCAGGAATAAAATAAGGATATCTCTTATCATTTCCATTATATATCATTGCTCTAGTCTAGAAGTATTAGACCACACAATTAGAAAAAAGAAAGTAAACATAAAAATTGAAAAAAAGAGGTAAAATTAACCCCATTACCAGCTAATATGAGTGCATACGTGAAAAACCCAGGAGAAAACTTATACTACAGTAACAGTAATTTGTCAGGAAAAAATTATTATCCAGAAATCAATGGCTTTCATATATAGAAGCAATACTAATACAGAATATATAACAGAAGGAAATATTTACAACAGCAACAGAAAAATTAACACATTAAATATGAGAAGAAATGTGAAAGAACCGCATGGTTAAATAAACTATAGTATACTCATACATACAGTACAGTGGTGAAAAAGGCTGGAATTGTTTCCCTGATGTATAGTTAAGTGAAAAAAAAAAATTTAAGTACGGAACACTCTGTTAGACTATCAATTGCATAAAGGGGAGGGGAACATATGTATATATGTGTGTGTGTGTATATATATGTATACACACACACATAAACAGATCTTATACGTACATATGCATAAAAATTCATTGGAAGTAAATACAAGCTACTAATGCCAATTATCTACGGTGAAAGGAAGAGATCCACGAAGGGGAGAAAGATTTTTTTCCAGACATCTTGCATTGTTTTTAAACTTTGAACTGTATAAATGTTACCTATTTAAACACACACACACACACACGCTTTAAGAAATTGGACAGAAAAAAACAGTTATAAAATAATGGAATGTGGGAAAGGAGAGAGAGAATGCAAATTCACCCAGAAGACCGTTTCTGAATTTTCCTTCTGCTTTCATGGCTACCTAAAATTGGATTATGGACTCTGAATTCAGCTGTATTGTTAACCCTGCTCTACATAACAACAGATATACATGAATATGATCGACATAATGTGGCTGGTCTGCAAAGCAAACCAGCTTAAACAGGATATAAGCTGAAGGCTCCATTTTAACACTTACGTATCTGATGCCCTTGCCAGGAACTGTTTTAAGCAGCCTAATTCTTTTAATCCTCATAAAATCTTTAAGTGTATACTATTGTTACTATACATGTATTTTACAGATATGAAAATTGAGGCAAAAGGATGTTAAGTTCCCTAAAGACACAAAGATATTGAGTGATGTAGCTGAAATTTGAATCGAGACAGTCTGGTTTCCAGCTTTATGTTCTTAACCACTACCCAGGTGTAAATTATAACTGGATTTCTAATTAAAGACTACAATTGGTCTACCTGTTAAGGGCAGCTGCATTTCTCGTTAGCAAATCTTTTTATTGGAAGTGTTTTATGTGTATGCTTATATTTTTAAAAACACGGTGTTATTAGATTCTTTTCTGTAAATGGTGTACACTTGTAGTGGAACACCAATAGCACTTGTACTCAAGTGTCTTACTGTTTAGGTGTCCATTCTGATACAATTTCCAATTACCATAGTCAATTTAATTCACAATTTGCGATTATAAGGTGGGGATGTTAAGGCTAAGAAGTGGTTTATGCCTACACAACTCTGAGAAACAGACGATCAAGGACACAATCATTTTGCTAAATAAATGGTTGAAAATCTGGAGGGTTATAACCCTTTCTTCCATCATTTGAGAGATAATTTTATTAGAGTTTGCGTTTTGGTAGTTTTAGAAATGTCATATCAAATTGTATTCTTATTTTTATTTTGTTTTAGGATTTTATCAAAGGTCTTTCCATTTTGCTCCGGGGGACAGTACAAGAAAAACTCAACTGGGCATTTAATTTGTATGACATAAATAAAGATGGCTACATCACTAAAGAGGTAAGAAATGCCTCACCAACACAACTGTCATTTGGACCATTTTCATTTCTTCACTTTAAAATATTAAATAATTGCAATTAATTTGAAAATAGTTTTGTCAGGAAATCTAAAATATTTTATGTGGTGGTGGATGAGAGGTTATAATAAAAAATTTGGGATAGGGATAGTTTATGGTGAATCTCCAAAGCAAATATATAACACATATTTATATATATATCAAATATATAACATAAGGATTACACACTTGTTTCCTACTGGCATCTTAATAAAAACTGTGAATGGAATAAAGACTGTGATTGGAATCAGATGGAAAGAAAATGTATCCAAACTATGTTCAAATATTTGGCCTGAAAACTTCTCCCCTCCAATATCATGTAATCCATAAGGAAATGCAATTTTTATAATCATATGGATTGTGGAATGACCTGATGGGGAATGGTGGGGTCTCCAAATATACTTTGAACCAGACTATCTGAGAAGGCTTACATACCAAATTAAGACACTCATATCCATAGTTTATCAAACCAATTAAAAACACAGTGAGAAGCAAAGGAAAAGGGATGGGGTAAATTAATCACACTTATAATAGAGTGCAAGCGGGGTTGAAAGACCACACTCCCCGAATTCTGGGCATGTTCACTATTCCTGTGTCCTGTCTTTCTCTCTGCCTCACTGACCTTTTCTGGAGTTGAGTTTTGAGCAAGGGGCCCCACAGACAAAAGGTGCCAATGGCCAATGCCATGAACTTGCTCTATGGGAAAGACGCAGGGACAAGTGTGCCTGGTGCATAAGTAGTCATGGGTTGTACTCGTGTTTCTTGAACAGAGGACACATGAGGCCAGAATGGGTGTTATCAATGGGTGCCATATTAAGATCTCATGATTATTAAGTGTTCATGTGTGTGGAGCATATCGTGACTAATTAGTGATTCCTGTGTATTTTGTATACCATGAATATTTGTTACCCAGGTGCCTCAGGAATATTAAGTATTCTTGGTCCTTTGATTTCTTTCTATCTCATGAATTGTAACAAACTTCTTGCTACTTATTTATACTCAAAACATCTTAAAAGATCTCAACTGTTTTACAAACTACAAACTACCTTATCATTTATAACAGAATTGAATACTCTAAAATTAAATATATATTAGATCTTTATTATCAACCTAACCCAGAGACTTTTTATATGAAATAAATGTGAAACAATAAATCTGGATATCTAAGTAATTATTAATAGATATTACTTTTACTCTCATAAGAATGAAAATGACAAGGCAAAAACCAGATTTTATTTAAAAAATTAATAAAATGTCAAGGTGTTTCCCAAGGTCAAAATATTTTGACTAGTCTTCATGCATGATTTCTTCAGTTAAAGCCATAGCAGGAAAAAAAAAAAAACCACAAAGAAAATCCTAATGAGCTTTGAGACTTAGTTTCAGTAATTCTAAATGGAGTTTATTTTATTCTCAGTGTATGGTGTGCAGTATATTTCATTCTCAATAAATGGAAATTAGTAATCAACATACGGGATATATAACTCAATAAAACAAAGATTGTCTATGCAAAGCCTATGGAAATCCAAAAGATAAACCAGAGTATTTCTTCCCTGACCATGTTAGATATATAGAAATTTGATTCATTTTGAAACCAAGATCAGAATTGATTCTTACATTCTGATTCTGGTGCTATTAAGGCAGAAAGTGGTTTGTTGCCTTTTCCTTTGGGTCAACCAAAAGTCAAATAATGAAGAATCAAAGGAAAATAAAAATGTTTAAATTAAGTAGGAAAAACCCATCAAAGCTTCTTAGATTGTTTTCTTCATACATTGTGCAACCTCATATGACTGCCTTTTGCTTTTCAGGAAATGCTTGATATAATGAAAGCAATATATGACATGATGGGTAAATGCACATATCCTGTCCTCAAAGAAGATGCTCCTAGACAACATGTCGAAACATTTTTCCAGGTAAGAATGAAAATAAAAGTCAAGGAGTCATTAAGAGCAAATTTCCTGATGTTTGAAGAGTGCCATGGTGATTCAAAAGAATGCAAAAGAAAAGACTTTTTACTGAAGAGATAAAAGAATAGAATATTTACCATCCTAGTAATCTAATAATTTTGGTTTTGAATTTAACACTGATAACTACACTGATTGAACATTCACTGTATCCTAGATAGGACACTAAGCAATTCTCACGTTTCACAAGTTTTTTTGTTTGTTTTCATTCAATTCTTACAAGAACGCTGTGAGGCTATAAATCCCCATTAACCCCATTTTACAGATGAGAAGAGCAGGGCTCTAAAAGTGTCAGCAAATTGCCTGAGCTCTGTCATATCTATTAATGGAAGGCAGGATTTTACTTGGGGCAGAGAAACTCTGGATCTTCACTACATTATACTGAACAAGGAATAGCCTAAAAGGATTTGCCATATGATTCTTATCTCTAAGAAACTGTTACTAGGTTCTGCTATTAAGCAGTTTCTCCATATAAAAAGAGCAGTTGAGCTTTCTCTTTATCAACTGCAGCTCATTCAGTTCAGGTGTGAGGGTATCAAGGTGTAAGTCTGTGTAACACATTTTGTTCTTTTCTTCCTGAACAGAAAATGGACAAAAATAAAGATGGGGTCGTTACTATAGATGAGTTCATCGAAAGTTGCCAAAAAGTAAGTAATGAAAGTAAAATAACTATCCCTTTTGATTTCATAACAGCTAGACTGAGTATTGCCAGCTAGCCACCATGAACTGAGCAAAGTATTATATAAAGATCATATGCCTAAGCTTATCACTTCTACAATAGGCGAGATGAGCCTAGCGCTCTGAAAACAAAAATGTATACATTCAACAAAGTAACAGGAGAGCGTGATCTGAGGTAGGCTGGCTATGAGGCCCTGGATATATAAAAGTTTTACACATACTGTGCTTTTGTTTCCCAAATCCTTTACAGAGTATTCATCATTGAAGATAAACACACGAGGTCTGTCCGGGAAGTATCCAGACATTGTTAATATATTACATGGCTGGATACTCTCCGGATAGACCTTGTATATGGGAGATTTAAATTGCTTTTTTCCCAGACTTACCATATAACATGTATATTATCTAACATATCTCTGTAGATTTAGAATTCCCATACAGCCAAGTATGTATCACAGGCCAAGATTATATCTGATTTCTAAGAAAAATAGCATTGCTTTTAGTGTATGTGGATAAGAAACGGCTTTTTGGCTAAACCCAGTAACAGGTCTCCAGTCACAAAAAATAAACTGTGGAAAATTTTCTCAGAAGAGAAATCTGGGTAGTTACCTGTCATCTGGGAAACCAGTGTTAGCTTACTTAGAATTACTTAATTTGATGTGTGGGTAGAACCACAATTAAGAATTTTTAAAATCATGGAGACAAAGAAGTTTGTTGGTGCGACGTGGTGGTCTTGAGAGAATTAACTTCGTGACATCAACCTGCTTAAGGGTGACATTACTTTGTTTCTAGCGGTGGAAGCCACTATTGGTTCAGCCACCATTTACTCCTTACTATAAACAGCTCGCTGCCCTTCACATACAACTGACCGGTGCGCCAGTAATGCCCCAAGTCTGTCCCCTTGGCTCATTTCTAAGGAATATGCTAAACTGAAGACAGCCACTGGGCAATGATTTCTCCCAACAAATCTTTTCTCTGGCATTCATACAGATTTAGCCATAACTAGCAGACATAAAAAAAGAGATGTGATTACTGAAAACCTGTTCTCTCTTATCCACCACCCTGCCTCCCAAGCCCCAACCTCCAATCCTCATGGAGTGTTGGCTCTTAGCTCACAGCAAACTGTTTCCTTGCACCTGTATCAAAAGTTACTAGGATTTGGTCTGTGATCTACTTGGAATGCCAGAATTCTCATTTGTTCACTTTGACTTACCTCTGTGCCTCTCTAGTTTTTCCCTTTTGGCATTAAGATTTGAGAAATATCCTCTATTAACAATAAGCATGATTTAAATAAAGTGCTTAATGCCTGGTAGACCCAACAAAACATAAAATGGGCCCTCTGTAGTAGTAATCTATTTGGAAAATGGATAGAACGGTGTTTACATTTGCAAATACTTAGTATTTGAGCTTTTGGCATAGGTGGTTGTTGGGAGGAAGTAACACTTATGAGCAAAATAGTGTACTTTCCCTTGCAGATATGCTGAATGTAATCCCTCTGTTTCTCCCTTACAGGATGAAAACATAATGCGCTCCATGCAGCTCTTTGAAAATGTGATTTAACTTGTCAAATAGTTCCTCAATCCACAGACAAATGTGAACTATTCTACTTAAAGTTGGAGCTACCACTTTTAGCATAGATTGCTCAGCTTTACACTGAAGCATATTATGCAAATAAGCTTTGTTTTAATATAAAGCAATCCCTACAAGATTTGTTTTCCAGTTATAATAAATTTGCATCCTTTTCATAATGCCACTGAGTTCATGGAATGTTCTAACTCATTTCATACTCTGTGAATATTCAAAAGTAATAGAATCTGGCATATAGTTTTATTGATTCTTTAGCCATGGGATTATTGAGGCTTTCACTATCAGTGATTTTAAAATATTAGTGTTTTTTGCTACTCATTTGTATGTTTTCAGTCCTACGATTTTAAATGATTTTCTAAAATATTAACATCTGCATTTAATTTCCAGAAATTAAATTAATTTTCATGTTTGTATGCTGTAATTCCATTTATATACTTTAAGTAAACAAGATTACTACAATTAAAAAAACCCCACATAGTCCCAGTTTCTATGGATTTGCCACCATCTGTTAAAGACATTAATTTATCTGGCATTTTTAATAACATTTAACAAATTAGTTTATTACCAGATATCAGCATATGCCTAATAAAAGTTATTTTAATAAGCATTTCTTAATTTTCCATAATACATATTACAACAAAAGCCTACATAATATAGATAATTTTGGATTTGTTCAATCTTACATGCTGACTGTTTTTTATCATGTCATTAAGTGGAAGTTCAGGAAGGCATGAAACAAAGCAAGGATGTTTACAAATGTATGCAAAAGGTCAGGGTATCTGTCCTCCAGTACATAGTAATGCTTGATAACAAATAATCCTTAACAGCATTAAAGGCCAATTCCATCTCTTTCCCCTGACTTCCTCATAGCATGTTTATATTTCAATCCATTCAGGAACAGAGACCTTGGCTACCCCAATGCCTACTAGGAACAAACAGCAAGCAAAATTCACTTTGAAAGCACCAGGGATTACCTTATATTGAGAGTTACTATGAAGATTTAGTAGAAAATGAATATAAGTGCTGAACAACTCATCTGGATTACATTATGATTTAGCTCATCATAAAACTCCAACAATCCAGATTCTAATGATCTTAAGCAAGACTATACAGTTGCCACATTACTGAAAATATACACACCTTCTCTGTTTTGTAGAAATATCACAAAGACCAAGAGGCTACAGTAGGAGGAAATTTGCAACTGTCTTTGCAACAATAAATCAGGTATCTATTCTGGTGTACAGATAGGATGTTGAAAGCTGCCCTGCTATCACCAGTGTAGAAATTAAGAGTAGTACAATACATGTACACTGAAATTTGCCATCATGTGTTTGTGTAAACTCAATGTGCACATTTTGTATTTCAAAAAGAAAAAATAAAAGCAAAATAAAATGTTTATAACTCTACTGTCTATGTTATAGGTCTTTATTCTAACAAATTTTGCAATTACTAGATTAAAAACATTATCTCTTACTATGGCATTTTTGAGATCATAGATATCTTTGGGTGGTGCTAAATATAAGTAATAGCAAGGCCAGTGGGCAGGCAGCTGTTGTAGTTAGTGTGATCTGAGGATGTGACAAGGTAGTAGAGACCTAAGGAAAAGGTGTGCCAGACAAAGGGCCCAGGAAGGACAAAAGCTCTGAGGAAGGATGAGCATTTCTGCATTAAGACTCCTCAGAAATTATCTGCATTCTTTCACATTACAGCTGTGAGACTATCTGAAATAAGAATTGCAAAGAGGTCACTCTGAGCCTTTGGGAGATAGAGCAAGGAAAGGGCATTCTCTGATGCTTCTGGGATACAACCTTGCTGCTTCCACATATAAAAGTGATCTCTCACTTTCATCCTTTCCAAAATATTGGTCTGCTTTGGATTTGTTGTGGCTACTCAAGTCTGTAGGCCTCTCTTCTTGCCCATAAGATATAAGGTCTTATTCTTGTTTTCTATTTTTCTTCCTCTACTCTCCTTTGCAGTGTAATCTATAATTAGCTTCCACTACATCAAAATTCCGAACTACATCTGTAAATTATGTCTTAAAAGCTTTTTTAATGCACCCGAATGTTTATGGCAGCAAAATTCACTATTGCAAGGACGTGGAAACAACCCAAGTGCCTGTCAATTCATGAGTGGATTATTAAAATCTGGTATATGTTCACAATGGAATATTACTCAATTCTAAGAAACAATAGCGAGCTAGCACTGCTTATACTATCCTGGATTAAGCTTAAGCTCATTATCCAAAGTGAGGGGACACATGATCAGAAAAATGGGCTCCATATGTACTCGCCATCAAATTTGTACTGACTGATGAACACTATGTGCTCAAAGGGTGGTAGTGTTCACCAGGGATTCGGGAGTTAGAGGGGTAGACCCACATCTTAGGGATGTGGTGAGCATTGTGGAGGGGAAGGGCATACCTCTAACCCTTGCTAGGGAGAGGCAAAGATATAAAATGTAACCAAAATGTTAAAAAAAAAAAAAAAACATTTATTGGGTGTCAGGCAGGTGAGAGGGGGGAGGAGGGGATGGGTATATACATACATAATGAGTGCGATGCGCACCACCTGGGGGATGGACACGCTTGAAGCTCTGACTCGAGGCGGGAGGGGAGGTAAGAGCAATATATGTAACTTTAACATTTGTACCCCCATAGTATGCTGAAATAAAGAAAAAAAAACTTTTTTAAAAAACCAAATTGTTAAAAATAAGCAAGCAAACAAAATCACCGAATGCATATAAGAGTTTTAAGATTTTAATTCCTGAATATATGTATATCAGCATTTTCTGACTATAAAATGCAAAAATAACATTTGCTTAAATATAATTAACACCCAAAGTTTAGGTAGTTTTAACAAGTTGTAATAAACAACATACTTATAATAGAATTTACACAGTCAAAAAAAAATTTCTCAAACTAGAATACTCTGGAAAGAAGTTTTCCAAGCATTCTACATTATAAAAACATATTTACAACCAATAATTAACAGTGTATTCACAAATGTTTGTCCACTATTTTAAATTTCTATAGCATTGATAAACATAAAACCCAAGAAATGACAAAATATCTATAAAAATAAGTGCACAGCTACAAAATGATTACAAAAGCGGGTGTTATAAATAAAAAGGCACTGGGTAATAAATACGAACACATCTTGTAAATGAAATAATGGTTCTTCAGATGATAAAAATATGAAAAATGAAGCCTACAAAATTTTACTATTATAGAACTTCTTTTAATATTAATAGCTTTCCATTATTACTGGTTCTTTTTTGTTGATGAATAACTTTTACTATGATTTAGTGTGATTGTGTACACTCATCTTAACCTAGTAAATAATGAATGGTGGTTGTGATTTACAAAAGAATAAATTGAACTATTTGAATAAAAGTTCCCCAGGTACCCATGGTCAGCGTTTGACACATGCTACCAGTTAGTGAGACGATTTTTGTTGGCTCCCTTCTTCAACAGCATATGGAGCAATATGTTGGAATTTTAGATTTGATGATGATAAGGCTTCCCTGTCAACAGAAAAAAATTTAGCATCATTAGCATCAGGCAGAGTTCCCCTAATAGGTATTATACTTTCAGCTGTATGCCTACAAAATGTCCAAAACTCAAAAAAACACAAAGGGAGGAGAACAAAATGATAGAATACGACATGGTTTTTTTCTGGGTTAAATAAATATCGGGTTTTTTAAAGTCTCGCACTAAAGAAGTAGTTAGAAGCCAGACTACCAATATTTGAATTTAGCTTCCACCAGTCACTTCACTGTCAAATCTGAGCTAATTACTTCTCTGGGCCTCAGTTTCTTGATTTTTAAAGGGGGATAACAACAAAATCTACCTCTGAAGATTCTGAAGATTAAATGATTTTCATGTAGAAAAGCTCTCAGTACCTGCCACGTAATAAGTTCTCACATACTCAATAAAGACTAAAGTATGTGTGTATCTTCCTCAAGACTAATGGGCATATCACTTAGAAAAAAATTATATCAGGCTAAGAATGAACTGATTTCCCTTTAAGGCAGGTAGCAAAAAATCAGTACTCAGAAAGTAATACAGTGATTGTCTTTAATGGATATTTTTGTTCCTCAGAAGTTGAGTTTATCATTGTGATATAGACAAACCCTAAGAAATGTGAAACTGCAATACTAAGAACAATCTTTTTTAAAGACATATTTCTAACATTTAAAGAAAAAGATATATAAGCTTTTATGTTCTTAGAAAAGAAAGAAGAGAATTCATCAATTTCATGAAAGATTACAAAGTACCAAAGCAAGCATAATAATAGTTAAGCTAAGAGAAAGTCTTTGACGTGTAATTGCAATAGAAAATAGCTCTTACTATTATTTCAAATTTTATTAAAATATTATGAAGGACATAAGGAGGAACAAGAAGAAAAGTCAGAAGAAAATAAACAATACTTAATAGCCCTCATAACTACAAAATCTTTTTTAAAAAAATTCTGTATTAGCAAGACTCAAAGCTAATGTGATTGAGTGACTCTAAAAGAAAAATTTGCTATCTCTGGGACCCTGGGTTGGTCAACTACACCCTGTGTATTCCCTCTCCAAATCTTAGCCTGCTATTTCTAAACTTTATCTATATGCAAACTATCCCTCTTCCCACACACATCCCCATGAAATGTAACATGCTGGGCCTGTCCCCTTTCTACCTGTCTCATTTCCCATACTGGTCCAAAGGATATGGGAAACCACCTATGGAGAGTTTCAGACTGAAAAGCTGTGCCATCATTATTTAGCATCTGTTTACTTGCATTTCACAAGGGAAGAAAGGGCAAATACATTTTGCATTCAAATTCTGAGAACAGAAAGCACATTTGCAAGCAAGAAGAATTTCCTTTCTGCTGAGAGGGCACACAGGATTAGCTAGGGGATGGTTCTGCACATCCCCTCAACAAGGTGTCTGAATGCTAATCCTCTGCTTAGGACCAAACACAACAAAGCAATTCATTATCTAGTAGGCTTATATACTTCCTCCTCTTATAAACTGTATTCTAAGCATTCATCATGGAAAGAATATTATCAATATAAAAAGTCACTGAAATTGGTCAAATTAGGTAATTTAGGCAATGCTTAAGCAAAAACGTATGCCATTTTAAAACTGTATACAATCATACAGATTTTCTTATAATTAATTCCTTTAGAAAGTACCTAGAATGAAACTAGGTTCTACAATGTTAAGACAATCACATGCAATTCTATCACTAAAATGTGATTAAACACAATCTCCAAAAACAAGACTCCTTTATGGAAATATTTCTAAGACTAGATTATCTAAAGACTTCTCTCAAATGATAACAATTCAATTAACCTAGGGATTTGATACCATATGGTAATGCAATTCCCCATAGTCTTGCACCTTAAAAAGTTAGGATAATCAACTGGAGTGTGCGTATGTACGTGCACACATGTTAAGAGTATGCTAGGTGTTTGTTTACAGACAAAATAGTGCAGTCATTTTGATGTCATTTCAATCTTTTGATTATAGACAGATTCTAAATTTTGAGGGAGAAAAGATGGCAAATGAAAGAGGAAAAAGTATCTTTCTTCAATGAGCTCTTTAAGTTAATCCTTTGGTTTTGTGAACTTTCTTATGGTCAAAACAAAAATATCTGAAGTACTTTCAAGAAAAAAACTAACACTGCACCACACAGACTGCTGTACAGTAAGAGTCATGAAAGTGTACAAGCCTTGTATTTCCACAACCTAGGTTCATGTCCCAGTGCTTGAAAATGGTGTGACCTAGGCAGGAGAGAAACTCTGAGCTCTAAAATACAAACAAAAATATCAATTTCACATGGTTACCTGTGGCTGAAATGAAATAGTGTATGTTAAATATACAGTCAAATTTGTAATATGACTAAAAGTAAAAAAAAAAAAAAAAATCATGACTTAAGGAATAACGTTCTACTTACATTTCCACCATGCTGTTCTAGCTTTTGTAATGCACTGGTGATTGGCTCTTTGAATTTCTTGTCCATTAGTCTCTTAGAAAGCTTTTAAAGTAAGATTGGGGGGAAATGAAATGATATTAAAAAGTAACAATGTTCATCATTTACATAATTAAAACTTCATAAATACTCCTTAATTTGTTTAGATTTCAATTTGTTTTTATTTCAAGTATTACTATAACTATAGATCCAGCACAAACTGGGCCTACTCTGTGGATAACAAAATGGTGAATTATGTTATAGGTATAACATAGCCAAACGCTGCAAGTCATACAGCCCTGGCATGCACAATAGAAAATGCTCTGACTATAACACCACCTGGAACCAATAATTCCTTCCCTATGAACCAAGAAGACTAGGACATGACTAGAACCTGAACGCTAGAACTCTTTCAGAAGTGAGGGGTCCATTGGCCCAGAAGATCCAAGGCTAAAATCCACCTCAAAGTACCTTACCACAAATGGCCAAATTTGAAGCCCTCCAATCAAATCTTGCCAAGACAACATTCCTAAAACCTTTCCCTTGCCTTCTGAGCCCATAAACTTTCCCCAGACCCCAAACTGGGGAGACAGATTTAAGCCTGCTCCTGTCTCCTTGATGGCCAGTTTTGCAATAAAGCTGGTGCCACATAGTATTGGCTTCTGTGCACATTTTACAGCCAGTCCATTTGCTCGATAACAATACCAATCTTACAAAATCTGCTACAGTATATCTGGAGTAAGTTTTCTATAAAATAGCATACTTTTCCATTTTGTAATTTGCAAGAGCATTTAGAAGACTATAATAGAAAGCTAAACCTCTAAAACATGTATTTTCTTACATTAAAAAAGGAAGAAAAGACAAAGAACAGAGCATTTATATGAATAATCCAGAAATAGTGACAGGTAGAAGAATCAAACTAGAAACCACAAGACCACTCATCCCAGCATATGTCCTCAATGGGCCTCAATTGGAAAGGTAGAACCGTGATCAAAACACATGCTTCAGCTCAGAACTATACAAGAATGCAAGCAGACAGATCCTAGCTGTGGATGCTCCTAGCCAGAACTTTAATCAGTGTGCAGTACAGGATTACCCTAGCCTAAAGAAAGTCTGTCCCTTACCTTTAATTCCTGGATGATAACTTCTAAGCTCTCGGAATCTCCTACCAGATAAGAGTATCTGTCAGATAAGAGTTAACCTGGAGGCTTTGGGCCACACCAGATACTCTATACTAACAATGTCATTTATGGTGGGGACCTTGGGCCACAGAGTATCAGCTTAACTGACTTCCAGAGAAGCTATAGACTAATGCCAATCACACAGCCATGCAGTCAGGCCTGCATGGCAAACCCCAGTAAAAACCGTGGACACCAAGGCTCAAGTGAGCTTCTCTAGTTGGCAATACTCCATGCATGTTGTCACACATTGTTGCTGTAAGAAGTAAGTACTGTCTGCACAACTCTGCTGGGAAAGGACAACTGGAAGCTGCATGCCTCATCTCTCTTGGATACCACCATTGTGCCTCTTCCCTTTGCTGATTTTAATCTTTATCTTTTTGCCATAATAAACTGTAACAGTGAATAATAGCTTTTCTGAGTTTCGTGAGTCCTTCTAGCAAGTCATTAAACCTAAGGGTAGTCTTGGGGACCTCCTAAACTGCACAGTGTCCCAGTCAGTGTATATTTGTGATAAGGCTTAAACTTATACCTATCAGGAAAAGTCTCTTCTTGAATGCAATTTACAGATTCAATAAAAACTCACAATGAAAAGTGAAAAAATATGCAAAAACACGGCTTTGGTAATACATAATTACACAAGAGAGTATATGAGCACTGCTCTCAATTCATAGCTAGTTAACATAAGCACAATACTATTATTCTGTTCATCAATTTTTACCCATGCAACTTTTGCAAACTTTTTATTACAACCCTAAATTATGCTCATGTATACAGTTACCATTAAAAACTATTAAAGAGAAAACTGTTCATTAGTAAAATGTTTTATGAACAACTAGGTTCTCTATATTTTTTTGGTTAGGATGATGAAGGTTTTTTTAAGGTTTTAAGTTATTTTAAAGAATAATTTAAAACCATTAAATCATGAAGAGATATGGATGGTGCATGATACATATATATAACCACTCTCTAATTTTTGCAGTACTTACACTGGTAAGCAGATGTTTCAGATGGTCATTTAGAAAAGGACCAACAACAACACTTAACTGTACCAGGGCATTCAATCCTCTTTCAAACACTTCATCATCCGAATGGACCTGTAGGGTTTGTTAGTTGGGGGTACAGAGACGTTGGGGAAAAGAAAAAAGGAAAGGAAAGATGGGTTAGAATAAAGGGCCAGCAGGTGGAGAAAAAAATAAGATTAAATATTTAAAAACAGAGGATAATCAGCAACACAGAATTTAAAAAATAACCCGCAATGCAGGATATCAAGAAACAAAAAACAAAATTTCAACCAGATTGAGCATTAATTAAAATGTATCCAGCATACAGAAAGGCTGACTTCAGGTTCATTACTTTCTCTAATTACTCAAAATGTCCCTTTTTACCTTTAGTACATACTCTAAAGCTATCTTCAAGGATGTAATCACCTGGCCCTGAATATTAGTGGCCTAATTCTGCACATATGTCAAAACCGCAATTAAAGGGCTAATTTACAAATAATTTGAAGGGGAAAGAAGGCATAAAATATTTTACATATATTATAGCTTTCTTTTCTATCATGTGTTTTGAAATAGAAAGTACAATGAAATAAGTGACATACCAGAGCTGCCCTTAGCACCGGAATCAGTCTAGGTAGCAAAGGAACAGTTTTTTCGGGAGCATTTTTGACCAAAAGTAATTCTCTAAAAGCCTCCTTTGACACAAAGGTATATGGATGTTTAGTCTCTCTCAGACCCTGCCAAGAAAAAACATGATTTACTACCCATTTTGTTATACTAATAAGAGAAAAAATAAATCTTTATTAGCCTAAGCAAAAATCAAAAGTTTGATCATTATTATTTTCCTAATCGTGATATATAATTTCAGCAATTACAATTTCAATCACACTGAGAAAATGTGGAACAAAGAAATACAGTCATCCATAGGTATCTGAGAGAGATTGGTTCCAGTACTCCTGCAGATATTCAAATCTGTGGATGCTCAAGTCCTTCATATAAAATGGCATAGTGTTTGCATATAATCCATGTACATACTCTCATATACTTTAAATCATCTCTAGATTACTTATAAGACCTAATACAATGTAAATGCTACATATAGAGTTGTTATACTATATTGTTTTATTTCCATTATTTTGTATTGTATTGTTATGTTTTCATGGGTTTTTTTTAATAGTTTTGATCCGCAGTTGGTTGAATCTACAAATGTGGAATCCACAAATAGGGAGGGATGACTGTACATGAGATAGGAGGAATCTCTATCCACAGAAGGGAAGGAAGGGCAAAGAAAAATAAAAATAACAAAGGAACAGGAAAAAAGAAATGAGAGGCAAAAAAAAATAAAGAAAGTGAAAAAGAAAAGAAAGTAGGAAGGAAGCGCAAAGAAAAGAAGAGAAGGAAGAAAAGGAAGGTAAATAAAAATAGAGAAAAAAGGAGGGAAAAACCTCACTAGGACACTAAAAAAATTTGTATGGTATTCCTACACGGTCTGAAAGCCCAGCAAATTAATCTAAATTGTATATTTATAACCACTCCTTAATGAATACATTAACTATTAGATCCCCTGCCTTTACAGTGATTTTATAACTTGTTTAGTGAGTTTCTAAAATATATTTCCTTCATATTTAAATATTTTATATTGAGATAGTTAAAAGGCAAATATTGTACTATGTGCACAAAGCACTGTAAAATGTTAAATGTCATTTTAAACACTGGAATGAAATATAAAAATATGAAAAAAAGACTTGCGTAGATCATTTTTCACAATGTTTTTCACCCTAAATGCATTAGAAACAATTGGTAGTCTTATATGATTTAACCAGTCACTGTGGGTCAAGAAAAAGGGGCCATCTTTTTTGAAAAGATAAAACAAAGTAAAACAAAACAACAAAAATAATAGCAAACTCCTTCAGTTTTACTAATTATCTGTGAAGTAAATAAGTATAATCAGCTGCAAAGTCATGCTCAGAAATACTAACTTTTAACTAATTCGTCCTTTAGACCTAACTATCTGCTTCCAAATGGTGATCAAACATTTTCTATCCTTGATGCTTTCATGCTTTTGAAAACTATGCTGCCAGACAGATGGCATCATTTTGGATCACAGGTTCTATGATCTTCGGAGTACCTGTTCATTTTAGAGATGAAGAATCTCAAGTCAAAAGCTGAAGTGCATTTCAATAGCAGTTCTTCTGTCACTACTTTCTCATTGGTAAATGAGTAGAAGGGAAAGCTAAAAATCTACTCAATACAAAAATAAAAGCATTGGTATTTGGATAATACTTGTATAAAGGGCTGACTTTATGTGTTTTAAAGTCAGAGTCCCTTTAAGGACACCTAAATTAAAGCCCTCCCTGAACCTTGCGATTAGCTGTAGTATGCTTTCAAAGACATCACCAGTTTTGATCAATTTAAAAAATTGTTTGCTATCATGAGTAAAAGGTTTAAAGTTTCAAAAAAAACAAAGGAAGCATCACTAAACTTTATCATTGTTAATACCAACTTTAAAAGGTTTTAATCAAAATTGAATTTCAAAATAGGTTACCTGTAGAAAAAATAAGCACCACATGTACTCACCAGCAAATTGGTATTAACTGATCAACACCTAAGTGGACATATAGGAATAACATTTATCAGGTGTCGGGCGGCGGGAGGTGGAGGGGATGGGTGTATACATACATAATGAATGTGATGTGCACCAAACGGAGGATGGACATGCTTAAAGTTCTGACTCAAGGGGGGACAAGGGCAATATACGTAACCTTAACATTTGTACCCCCACAATATGCTGGAAAAAATAAATAAATATAAATACTGCATGTAATACAAAAATAATTCTACAAGCTGAGCTATAAATTAAGAAAAGCAAAAAGTTACTGAAACAGTTTGGCAATCTGTGCTAGTAACTGATAAGTCCATTTAAGAGATTAAACACATTTGGAGAGGTAAAGGAGGAACTGGAGATTTTTGATGTTTCATTATAATTAAGGAATCTCAACTGGCATAATTATCTACTTTGTTCCTGCTCTGCTCCCACTTGGCCCTCCCCACTGGTTTTATAGGAAAGGCAAGTGGTTCCTTTAAATAAAGAAAACATCTGAATTCTTTTACTGCCATATTTTTACTTAGACTACTTAATCCTATGTGACTCATTCTATATACATGGTATTGTCTATTTAAATTCATATCATCAAAGCTCTAATTTAATCATTTGTTTCTTAATGGCAACAAAATGATCGTTAACTATTTAAAAAAGCAAGTAACTAAAAGTTTAAATATAGTACAACTAGTTAATTCATTTCTTAACTTCTGGTTCTATCTCTAGGAACAAAATTCATAGAAAATATCAACGATTCACTTGAAGCTAAGACTTCAGCAATGTTTTTTCTGACACAAATGTTACATAAAGGAATATATCAAAAAAAATTTTTTAGTCCTTTATAAAAACCACCTCCATGATATTTTACTGAAAATGTACAAGTAGAGCATAAAGCTAGAGATTTCTCTGAAACAACATTTAGGTAGTTAATATCAATTCCCTAAGAAACACATCATGTTAAAACGATTGGTTGTATGGAGACAGAACCGATTGTCATTAATTTATGTAGTTTTAAGATGTAATCCTTGATGTTTTCATGATTTGACTAATACAAAAAAACTTCCTCCTCATTATGATTCCATTTTCCACATACTTAGTTTTTGAATTAAGCATTCCATTTTCCACATACTTAGTTTTTGAATTAAGCATGACTATTTCATCCACTATCTACAAATACTATTTGTATACTAATTCCATATTTATAAAACTGATTAATCAATTTCTAATAAACCTGTAACAACCATAATTAGTTTTTAAGGTGGTACAGTGTTTCAATGCCTATTGTTTGGTTCTTTTTTCAAAAGCACAGAATAAGATTTACTGACAAGCTACAAAATAACATTTAATGCAATTTTAAAAGATTTTTTTTCCCCATAAACATTAAGGAGAGATGGAATATTTACCTCAGCTAAAGTAATAAGAAGAGGATCAAATGGAAGATTTTCAGGAGGACATTCCCACTGTAATCTGTGTCTTACTGAACCATGCACCAATCTAAAATATAAAAGTCAGTGAATGTAACAAGGAAAATATAATTATATATTAAGCAGTAATCATCTAACATACATACTCTTTATAGAGTATAACCATATTAAAATTATCTTGTAAAATGTAGCAATACTATGACTTTAAAAGATACTACAAGGACATTTTATAAAGGAATGTCTATAATCCTACAAATTCCTACTCTTTCAGCAAAATTGTTTGGTAAGCCCGTATTTGTTAAGCCTAGTTTTGGTGCTTAAACATGTTGCTATCTGTGAATCTTAACACAAATGTTCCATGTGATATCTTTCAGTCATAATAACAACACAATAGGCAACCTACAAAAAATGAAAAATGCAAACAATCAAAATATAATAAGAAAAAATGTTTTATAAAGAACATTATTTTTAAGATATAGATCACTGGACCTTAAACTAATAATGTGATGGCAAACCAGGTTTTATCCCTGTTAAAGTGAAGAAAACTGAGGCCAGGAAGGTGAAATGACCTATCGAGGGTTACAAAGTGGCAGGACCTGAATTAGGGTCTGCTGCTTCTTTTTTTCTTTTTTAACAGCCTTTATTGAGGCATAACTGATATACTGTACACTGCACATATGTAAAGTGTACAATTTGATAAGTTTTGATGTAAGAATACATCCAAGGAATAATCATCACAATCATGACAGTGACCTTATTCATCACTCCAAACATTTCTTCATGCTTCTTTGTAATGGTCTTGACTTCTTGCCTCCTCCTTTGACCTATTTTCATAATAAGAGGTCTGTGTAACATTGTTTTCACATTTTTGAAACAATAAATTGCTGTGGGGATGTGTGTAAAGAACCTTAAAATAGGGCTTCAATTCAGAACCTAAATATGAAATAGTGGCAATAAATTAAAGAATGTTTCTTGAGCTTATTTTTTCACCCCAAATCTGAAAATACCACTCAAAAACTATATTTCTTGAATTTGGGGGGGGGGGGGGAGTTGTGATTATTCTTTCCACAATGAAAATAAAATTTTCTATTGTCTAGAATAGGCTAAAACTGGATATGCTATGAAGAAATAAATGCTTCTTAGTAATAAATCTTAAAATGATATCACACTATTAGTAGTCTATATTGTTTCCTTTAAAATAGTTCTTACATCTTTCTAGAAAGGGGGCAAGAAACATACTGAAAAGGAAGCAAAAACAACAATGTCCTTATTAAGAAATATAAACAAACATTTCCACTAAATTGCCAATTTTCACTTTACCAACAAGATAGGACTTTTGCTATTTGTAACTTGTCTAAGGCTGTGAATGCTTAAATTGATTGTTTTTAAAAAATGGTTCATTCAATTTCTTAAATTATTTGTTTTTTTTATCATAGACCTTCAGTAATTACATTTTGGAATTAAAATGGTTTTCTTTAACATCCAGGGATCTGTTCCAATCCAATAGCCAGTGTGAATAAGTCACCTTTATTTCAACCTCACTAGTAAATAAAACTTTCAATACATTTAAACTGAATACAGTATTGATTTTACATAATTATTTTGAATAATATGGCCAGTTAAAAATCGCATTGATTTTACCTGCACGGTATGCCTCCTTTAGAGTAAATAGCTGAGAAAGCAGAAGGGGCTCGTGATTGTTCAGCAAACTGAAATTAAAAAAATAAAAATATTGCCATCATCTCCTCCACTTTATGATATCTAATCAATTTTAATCCTTTTTAGGTCAGATGCAACAGCCACCCTGACTTTCAAACCACCACACTGGTATCAAGTGCATCATTCCTACTCAGCAACATGACTGAGAAAAAGTGTCCATCCTCTCAGTACTAGTAATACCACAAACACCCTTTGTACATTTTCTTTTACCACCAACTTGTTTCAGAAGGCTTGCAAGTGGCTGAAACCATACATGGATTGATAGATCATTCTACCCACTTCCCCACTGTGACCTTTCAAGGTGAGGGCTAAATGAAGAAGAGGTGTTAAGGACAGGGAAAATGGATTATTTTTCGGCCACTAGCACATCTCCTACTTGTCATCAAGCCAAATATGGATGGTCAGAGAATCTGTATAATTTCTCCAAACTGGCTTCATGCTTCTATGAAAAAACAAAGAATCGCATTGGGCACGGATGAAAGAGTTGAAGATGGAGCATGATTCTCTAAACATATGCCTCGATATGTCTTTTTAGATTATATAACTTCATAATCTTTTGGTTTTGCTATATATTATTATCTTAAGAATAGATTGATTCTATACCTGCTCTCAAAGATGATTTAAGAGATGGTCAATCACAACAGTTAAACCATCACAGCAAAAATTATTTCAATACAATTGATCAGAGATTTAAACATTTAGGCACAAAAAGTAAATGTTTTATCACATGGTACTTTGAACATAATCAAATGAAACACAGTTGTCTAATTTATAAAATATTAAATATAAATTTACTAAGGTATTTTAAAGATGTAACTAGCTAATTTTTTTTAATCACATGTAGTAGTTTTAAAATATACTTAGAGTATGTGTAAGTTTAGAATTAGCTCTTTTGTCCTCTGGAAAAACACATGTGTTTTGAGTAAAAGCACATAGGTAAAAACTCATTAAAATAAAATAATAAAAGATTCATTTACAAAGCTCAATCCATACTCTGTGTAAGAATTCATAGCAATAGACATGTTTCATTCATCTAGTTATGATTTCTAAGAAAGAAATATGTTTTAAAAATTACTTTCAAGTAATAATCACATCAGATAAGAAAGTTACTTGAAAAAATGCTACTTGTATTGGGGGAAAAAACTAAGACAAGTTAGTGCTATACTATTAACATATTCTATTCTTTTACCTACTAGCAACTGACCTTACCTTTTGGCTCTAAGAGCTATGTAAAAAATCCCTAAAGTTTCAAAAGACCCACACAGAAAAAATTTCTGATTAAAATTCTAAGCAATTGCCTTCCTTGCCTTTCAATTTTGTTCTAGAGATAATCTTTTTCATCTTCCAGGTCCCATAGGATCAGGGGTTTTTTCCCCTATAAATGTATTAATTTTATCAATTTTAACCAAATTTTACCAAAATTCTATTAATGTAAAAAAATGTGTTGTCTCAATTCAATTTTTAATCATATCATCACAGACGATATTTCCATTCTGAAACAAGTTATCAATCACACTATACTAAATTATTAATATTACAAAATTTTTATTCAAGTGAAATATTTAAAATTTATATACTTTTAAGTGCATAAACCATAAGTGAATGGCAAAAATACTAAAATGAACACAGCTGTATAGTGACATTGAGTGAAAAACCTGAAAGTTACCAGCACACTAGGAAGCCTCCACAGTGCCTCTTCCTAATCCCTACCCACCTTTTTCTACAAAGGTAACCCTACCCTAACTTCCAACTGATTTGTTTTATATCGGTAGCCTTTACATATCTTAGACATACTTTTCTCAGGTAAAATCATTAACTTATTTCCCAAAACTGTCCTTAATTTTTAATTTTAAGACTTAAGATCAGGTCCAGTAAACATTATTAATTGAAAAATGTTTTATTTAAAGATAATTAGAGAAGTGAAGTATCACCACCATAAACTCCCTCAACTAAATATAAGACAAAAGTGACAGCAAAGAGATATCAGGACCTTCTTCAGCTATTCAATCTCCTTGACACTGTGCTTCTTTATAAAAAGAAGCAAAGGAACACAGATGCTCAAACTATTTGTCATTTTTCTTTTACAAAGTCAGACACTCTCTTCCTGCCCTCCCATAGCTCACTAAACCCTTGCTTAAGCATCTACCATATTCTACCTGCCATCAAAGTTAGTGGAGAACCTCAGTCACTCTCACAGGCCCCTTCAACAGCTGAAACCACTATCATCTTACCCTACCAAGGGTGAGCATGGGCCAGGCAACACCTAACGGTGTTGCACAGGTGTCTTTACTTCTGGATAATTCACTGTCTATATACTTATAATTTATGCACTTTCATGTGCATAAATGTCATGTTTATTTAATCTTATTAAACTGTTGTGAGAAGGCAAACGGAGGCTAGTACTGCAGTTAGGATTTCTGGTGGAGCTAATTTGTAGAATGTAGAGGAATGGTCAGAGACCTTTATGCAACTATGGAAGCATGTAAATCATCCTATGGCAACTAAATACAAGTTTATTCACTTGATATTAGGAAGTAAAACAACCCAGTAAATAAAAAGTAAAGCTGATATGCAGTTTATTTTATGCACAATGCTCATCTATGAATGCAACAGGACATACCCAAACTAATTAACACCTTCTCACCTCCACACTCACTCCTACATGCATGTGATTAGCTCGGATCTTCATCATGATTACCATATGCCCTTCCTTCATCATTAGCTCAAAACTAACAAAAAAAAAAATCTCAAGACAGCATTCAGAATGGTTCAATAGTGTGCTAAATGCCTATTACTTTGAAAAAATCTACTGACTTAGAATTATTTTGGACCTACCGGGTTAATTGTTTTAGGGTTAAGTTTATCACTAGGTCGAGGATGAAGTTTTTGTACAGACTCTGGAGAACTGGTTGATGAGAAGGATTTGCTTTGCTGATCTGTAGTCCTGCATTTTACTTGTGCACTTGATGATGCCCTTTGATCACAGTTACCTGGACAAAACAAACATCAACAAAAAAGGTAAAGGCAATAAATTTCATCCTGCATCCATCTTTAACAAACTTGGCCTCTTCTCTTAACAAAAAAAAAAAGTTCTGTACCTGTTACTCTGTTTCTCAACTGTGTACCTCCGGGGCACTCTGATTTCTGCATTGCTTCCCTTTTACTCCTACAGTTAAATGAAACTTGATTTCAAAATTTGTTTGAAGGGGCATTCATTATCAATATAAAGTCCAAAACAGAACAGAGTAAAAGACACAAAAAAAAGTTATGGTATGGAGCAAAATACCTGGAAAGACTAATGAGAAGACATGAAATTATGTCAAATTCAATAATATCAATAACAGCAAAATAAAAACCACCTGCAAGGAAACAAGATGTATAAAAATAAGCCTTTTTTTTCATTCAAGTTGTCAAAATATACTGTTAGAAACTCAACTGCAATCTTCTGGTCACATAGAAAAAACAGACTAGATTTCTTAAAAGGGTAGTTGGCACATCCTCTATATTTCCAGTGCTCCAAATGTTACTATCCTTCTAATTTTCCAGTGACATAATGAACTCTCCTGCCCAATGTACCACAAGCTCTTTAAATTGAACATAACTAAAACTGAGGTTGTCACACAGAAGTTATGAACCTCTTGTTAATTCAAGGCGTTCTGCAAGTTTTCTGGTCCCCAGACTAAAAATTTAAGGATTATCCATTGTCTACTTTTCCATCACTTCCTATATTCAACCCTACAGATGTGATGAACATGTGATGAAACAGAAAGAGCTTTGGGCTCAGATCTGGGGCTGTAACTCAGTCCTACCAACAACTAGGTTTATGAAATTAGGTAGATTATTTAACTTCCCAAAGCATAGACTTACTGACCCGTTAAAAAGGGGAGATAATAAAAGCCTATCAAGGCTGTTCTGGAGGAATATATAAGAAGATAGATCAAGTTGCTCACTCAGCAAATGTTGGCTCACTTTTACCTTTTGCACGGTTCCCTTTTCTGCTAATGGGAAGACTAGTTCATACCGCAAGATTTCTCTCTCTCTCTCTCTCTCTCTCTCTCTCTCTCCCCC